>QRDG01001356.1:279659-988332 GCA_012064385.1 Puccinellia tenuiflora
CACTTTTGTGAATGCTGTGCATCATGCTCTTGCTCAATGCAAGACCAATTATCAAATCCAGCTGTGCCGCTAGGTAATTGGACATGGAGTTTGTCTCTTCATGCAGTGTGCACAGAGAGACAAGTACTTGTTTGTTGTCACAAGATCCAGAATTTACCCATATTTCCCAAGTATGCCACATGCTGCCGGTATGGCCTTGGAACATAACATGTCCTTCCTATTCACGGGTGATGTAACCCTGCAATGTGATGCCACTGGTTTAGAGTGTCATACTGTTCTCCGTGGGAGTTCATGACACGATGATGTGTTCCTGCATTTGGTTCCAGATTTGGAAAACATATTTGTCAAGTAGCTTTACTGGAGTTATCTTCCAAGCATGAAGTTATTGGTATGGTGTGCTGGCCGCTGGGTGCCCAATTTCTTAGTTATAACTTTTGACTCCTGTGGTATAAAAAGTTATCTTAATACTTGATGCATGGCCAGTTTTCCGTTGTATGGCTGATTTAGCTTTATGATGGACATGAATTCGCTGATAATTTAGGCTAGATTATATTCAATTGTTAATCCTGCTAGTATTTATATGGGATCAAATTCCCACCTGTTGTAAGCAATCATAGTTGGTATTGGCAATGGACATATTAAAAATGTTGCTTAGCTCATCTAGTCATATGGTTACGGTTCTGGTCTGTTATATTTATTCCTATATTTTCCCTATCTTCATTTGCTTAATTCCTAGCCTTGTCTAGTTCATTGGATCCATGAGTACATTGTTGTGAATTTGTGTAAACATTCCTTGGTAGTATTTACTCCTTTTGATGGATTTCATAGTTGATCTTGGGATTATACATGCTTGTCAATCTTTGTTTCCTGGGACACTTATTGTATTTGATATTAGACGAGTGTTACATTACCTATAGCATGTCAGCACTCAGCAGTACTGTTTAACATTGGCTTGGCTCCTCCTGGGCCAAACGTATGATGGTTTAGATCATCCAGTGATGGTCCCAGCCTTGTCATTTGTAGCAAGGAGAATGTTCCCAGCCTTATCATGGTCCATGGTTATGGTGCTTCACAAGGGTTCTTCTTTCGAAATTTTGATGCCCTTGCAAGCCGTTTCCTGGTGATTGTGATTGATCTGCTTGGGTAAGCTCTGAGAAAATTAAAAGATGGATCTCAGTGGCCATTCAAGTAATTATATTTCCATTATGTTGAAACACAAGCACACTGCTTAATTGTTACCATCTGCTGCCGCTGCTGCAGAGTGTCACTTAGCTTGTTGAGATCTGATCTAGATTATACATGCTTGTCGTCAATCTTTGTGTGAGATCTTGGGATTATACATGCTTGCAAACTTTGTTTCCTGGAAAAATTGCTATGGTTGCCACTGTATTTTTGGAATCTACTACTGTGTAATTGTTGTAGTTTTAACTCGGAAAGGCACCGGTAGAGGATTTCCTTGCCTTGCTCTACTACCTCACTAGGATATGTATTCATACGATTCACTGTAATGATCTTGCTGTTTGACTAGTGCTAGCATGCCTGAAAATAACAAGGGATGCTTGGTTAGGTTAGGTTCCTGATCACAACATTTTTCCTTGTTTAGGAATGTTTGGTTGGGATGAACTTTGCATTACAAATGTCACTATGATCCTCCAATTTGTCAGATTAGGATGGATGTATAGTTGTGTTTCTGGTGAATGCATATATATAGTTGTGGAACCCAATTTAAGTTTCAGCATGAAATGATTCCTAGTAGGACAGTGGACACGGACAAGACAGTAACCGGACTTTGCGTCGCCTGGCAGACAGTAACAAGGGATCCTATTGTGTTGCCTATGAATGAATGATCTTGATCATTGGCTTGATGAATTGTGAACTCCTTTTTCTTGTCAACATGCAAACCTTAGCTTGAAATGTTCTAACTGTAACTGCAATGATGCAATACGCCTGTATGTGAAAAGCTTAGAACCTTAGCTTATCAATTGCTAAATTTTGGATGTTTTTTCATGTTCAGAACTATGTTTGTACATGAAAAGTTGTCAATTGTTAGATCTGTGTTCTCAACTTGAAATCTCTCGCTGTATGCAGGAAGTGGCTGCGGCTCATCGCCGGTGTGGTGGTCGAGATCGTTACATTGTTGGGGACGACCAGGAGAACATGGTGGGGCTGATGGATGGTCGGGTTGCATGGGAGGCGCTGCTGGAACTGAAACTGCCTTCAACACCATTGCTGGACGGCTGAGCAGCTGGAGGCCAGAGGATGGTGACCCCTGTGGCTGGGAGGGCGGCTCCAGCTCCTTCCCTGGTGTCCCGTCTTCCACACTCGATTTATTTGGTAGGTTGAATCAGGCTTACTGCTAAAACAAAATGTCCACCTCACATTCCTGTAGGTCACTTCCTTTTTATTCTGTCTTTGTTAGTCCCTCTGATGTATTTTAATTGCAGGGACTTGTCCAACAGTCTGTTGTGGTGCAAGATGCATGAGCCTCTCATCTGAGTTTCTGCTAAGTTTTTGTCGTCTATTGTAATCTTCTTGGCATTCGTTGGCGCTTATAAATAACAAAAATGCTGATGTGAAACTTGATTTCTCTTTGGGTAGGAATGTGTCTACTTGGGAGAGAATTCCGAATGTCGGCATCCTCAGAAACCTTCAATAGCAGCTTGTAAGCTTAGCTCCGACCTCCTCATTTCTTTACTCAGTGCTTTCTGTCACATGGGAATGGGATTGCTTACCTGTTGCAAATATGAACGAATGGCGCCTCTCTAGTTTGTATCACTTAGTACTAATTATGTATTATAAATTTAGAACAACTTGTTTTTAGTGACCTTGTGCATTTCTCAATGAGCATTGTTTGTTGTCTAGGTCTAGCTTGAAATGGTGTACATGCAATGAGCCAGTTATGCTTATATGTGAAAAGTTGGGAACCTCAGGTTCTCAATTGTCAAATATCGGATGCTTTTTCATGGTCTGAACTAAGCTATGCTTTTATAAGAAAAATTATGTTCTAAACTGTTAAATATGTGTTCTTAACTCCAAGTGTCTTGTTGTATGCAGGCAGTGTCAAGCTGTTTGCCTCCGTGGATATCCGCTGCGTCCTCGATGCCGCTGTTCAGGAGCCCGTCAACATCGCCACACAAAAGGTGATTTTTTTTGCCAGCTCCTGGCATGATCTGGGTGTTGCTATCACACAATATGCTACTGGTGAGGTTTAGATAGTCATTAAGGTACTTGTGTTCTCTGGTTACACTAGAATTGTCTGGTGTCATACATGCTTGTGAATCAATTAAATGTATCCTGGGTTCATACAGGACTATATGTAAGTTGCTGTCTTTGTGTAATCTGGAGCTAATTTTCAGTTTAGAGGGGTTAATGGTTGCATCCTTTGCTTGCTGGCTGTCTGAATGACCCGATTTTCTTGTCTTGTTGTGTTGTGGCTTGTCTCGGGTGAATTGTTTGGATGCCTGGTTGGATCACTAAGGATAATGTAGGGCAAGCGCAGTTGTTAAATGAGATGGAATGTCGTCGCTAGCTGATGAGCGAATCCGTTTGTTGTGTCCATGTGAAAGGATCTTTTTTGCTGTGATCGATGCTTTCCACATTTGTGTTGATATTTTTGTTCCGATGACTTCTTATAAGCAGGTTGCAGTTGCCATTATCTCTATTGATTGATTGGATGATTCAGTGGTAGGTGAAGAAGACACTCTCCCTGCAGGTGCTGCCGTTCATGTGCTATTGCTGCTGCTTAATTACTTGAGATACCTACAATCGGTATTGCTTAACTAAATACTACTAGTACTTGTTACGTGTGTAGCTGCTGATTGATACTAGATGATTTTTCCTTTTTCATTAAAGTTGCACGTGTACATACATGAATGAAGATCAGACCTGTCTAGTGCGTGAGTGTATAATTCTTGGGAAATTACAAGTGATGTGTTGGTGGATCTTACGTATGTCCTGTTGATTATTTGACGAGGAGATGGTGCATGGGTTGGGTGCCAATATGTTTCCAGCTATCAAGATTGCTCAATTGTACTCCCGCTGATTTGTACGAATCATTATGCATGTCATTGTATATACAGTAATACCGAAGCGAGCGTTGCTTTCTTGTGTATTTAACTATTGATCAGTCAACCGATTTAGTTCTCTCTCGATATCTTTGTGAAACATCGTGACTGAGTAGGGGCACCTGATTCCTATGGAGGCAAATCAAAATCTAATACTTGAACAACTTAGTAGAATGGATATATTGTACTCGGTCCTGGTTCACAAGGGACGGATGAAAAAAGTAAGAAAAACATGCAATTCCAAAAAAGCACACCTCCCTAGACTCGTTTCAATGAAAACTTAGTTATAGTGAGAGAACTAAATGGGATTTTAGACCCAAATCAGCGCGTTCTTTGTCCCAGTAAATCTCATGCGTGCGAGCAACCAGTAACCAATCATGGGATTTTAGGAAAGCACATGGAACTTATTACGGCTGGGAAAATAAAAATACGTTATTTAAATAAAGCCTGATCAGATCCCTCCGTCTTAGCAATCGATATATTTTCTCGCCCTCCCATTATTGTCAGAAAACGGAACCGCCACAACTTAATTTACGTGCAATCAATCAGAAGATTGAATAGCCCAATAAGAAAGTATTCGCCACGTCATCAATCCGTGACCACTAACGCATCTATGGCCGTCCATCATGTACATCTCTCCCACAGCAAAACAAGCGGCAAGGGGAGATGAGCGATCCGAAATTAGCTCGCCGGCTCATCTTTATCCTCCCTCGTACAGCAACAAATCCCCAATTAAATCTCATTCACCACCAGCCATGCTTTTCCGTTCCCGCCCTCGTCCAAAATAATTCAAACATCCAACAACCTTGAGCTGTCTATAAATACCAAAAGGGATGTAGGTAACCGCGTGCGGGTTGCGCGTGCGACTTAGACTTTGACCTTTGCCATGACGGCCGCGGCGGGGGAGGGCAGAAGAACTAGTCGGGGCCGGCGGCTCATGAAGAAAAGGATGCGAGGCGTGGTGAACGAGTCGTCGTCGTCGTGGTGGTGGTGGCCACGGACGACGGCGAGATTCCTCCAGAAGAGGGCAGGCAAATTCTGCAAGAGATTCATGCAGGTGATTGTGGTCATCATGCATCCACTAGATCCTTGGTGTCAAAAGCTTTCAGGCATGGGTTCTTTTGGTTAACAGCACATCTGGACGCAGAAAAGATAGTTCGAGTCTGCGATGGATGTCAAAGGTACGCAAGGCAAGACCACGTGCCAGCCCAAGAGCTCAGAACTATCCCTATTACTTGACCATTTGCAGTTTGGGGCCTTGACATGGTTGGTCCTTTCTCAAAGTCGCCTTGTCAGAAGACCCATCTGTTAGTAGCAGTTGACAAGTTCACCAAGTGGGTGGAAGTCGAACCCGTCAGCAGAGTCGACGGTGCATCAGCTGTGAGATTCTTCAAGAAAATAGCAACACGCTTTGGATACCCTCACAGCATCATTACAGACAATGGTACCAACTTATCAGTTGGAGAGATGGCCAAGTTCTGCGGTGAGAACAACATCAGACTCGACCTAGCCTCAGTGGCACACCCACAGTCCAATGGACAGGCAGAGAGGGCAAATTAGGAGTTGCTGAAGGGAATTAAGCCTCGGCTCCGAGTCCCCTTGCTAAGAGCCGCCGGGTGTTGGGTTGAGGAGCTGCCAGCAGTACTTTTGAGTATCAGAACGACTCCTAACAGATCCACTGGCTTCACACCTTTCTTCATGGTGTATGGAGCAGAAGCCGTCCTACCAAGCGACTTGTTGCATGACTCGCCACGAGTCGCCAATTACGTCGAGACAGAAAATGAACTCGCTCGCCAGGACTCGGTGGATGCACTCGAGGAAGCAAGGGAGTTAGCCCTTGAGAGATCAGCAGTTTATCAGCAAGACTTGCGGCGATACCACGCACGCAGAATCAAGACTCGGACTTTCTACGAAGGAGACTTAGTGCTTCGCCTTGTCCAGAACAGGGAAGGGATGCACAAGTTATCTCCACCATGGGAAGGACCGTTCGTTATAAGCAAGAACTTGCACAACGGATCGTACTATCTAATAGATGTGCGAGAGCCGGCAAGTGAAAGTAAAGGAGCTGACACAGCTCATACGCTAGATCCTTAGCAGAGGCAAAGAGGCCTTGGAACATAGCTCAATTGCGTCCTTATTATACTTAAGTTGTAATAGTTTTATGAGTTGAAAGGCAAAGATCCCAGTGAGCCATGCCTAGATGTAATCAAATTGTTATGATCAAGTGAAATAAAGCCGGCTTCTGTGAACATGAGTCCTTTAGTCGAGTCACCCAGTGAGTGCGCTTTGTTCTTTAACTTTGATCATCAGGTTCTTGGGGGCTTGCTTTTCAGTGAAAAAAGTTAAGCTTAGACTCTTGAACCCGGCACAGTAGCCAAACTTTTCCTAATTTTCTCGCTGGTAAGTTAGATGTATCCTGCACAATATGGCTAATCTACAGGCATGATTCATCTCCGGCTCTTATGAATCCTAAGGGACATGAGGTGTTAGGAGCTTGTCAGCACAAGCTGTAAGAGGAGTCATGCAGGGCCTACTTATTCATCAGTGGATAATTAGATGGGTTATAAGAACCACAGTAGATAGTACATATCAAATCTCATAACAAGCAAGTCATCATAAGCCGATTGGCACAATTTCAGAACAAAGTAGTTCAAAAAACCTAACAAGGTTTAAGCACCAGTAGTGCATCATTACAAAGTTTAAATACTAATAGCACAGCATTACATAGTGATCAAAAGTCATTCAAGGGATTGTCTTCGAGAGGAGTCGACTTCTCAGCCGGAATCGGGGAGTCCTTCTTTGCAGGAGACTTGTCTTTTGTTTGAACAGTAGAAGGAGGAGCCGGCTTCAAAGGAGGCTTGGTGGCGACTCTCTTCGTTTGAAAGCCAGTACCTTTAGGACTCTTCATGTGCTTAGCCAGCTCTGCTTGTTTCTGGGCGTCTCCAGAGATAGCTCTCGAAGGAGTGGGCGCAGCAGGAGTCTTCAATGTGGGCTCAGCACTAGGAACAGGAGCCGTTGGCGATGAGGAACTCGGCCCAGTAGAAGAAGAGGGGACACCGGCTGGGTCCTGTGATGGGCGGCCAAAGTTTACTATCTCAGGAATCCCTGTGCCAACCCTGTTGTTTTCCAAGTCATAATGATGAACCCATACCTCAGGGTCCATCTTGTTGGCTTTCTCACAAGCATATGGCCGCACCAGTTTTTCCTCAGCTTTGAAGTCATCCTGGGTGAAGGGTTTGCCATCTTCATGTTGTTCTGGCTTCCCCATAGTAAGCAATGCCGGCTCTATGACGGTTGGATAATAACTATGGGCCAGGGCAAGGATTCTGATGGATGCTCTCCTTAAAGAAGATTGCTTCCACATCCGTACATACCCTGGTGCCCTAGACAATTCATCAACCAAACGCTCAGGCTCTTTGGGGCACTTGCCCTTGGCATTCAGATACTTGACCACTGCACGGGCTCCCTCTTGCAGCCCATGACAATAATCTAGCATCTCATGCAATTGCTTGCTTGTGGGCAGTTTGAGCTTTGGGGAGTCAGCCCTTGTAGAAAGGAAATCAGTGATTGTCAGTCTAAAAGCAATTCAGAAAGGTGCAAAAAGGAAGCAAGCAAAAGTTTTAAGCTTACCAAATATGTGTTGGCACATGGCCCCAATGCCCTTGCGGCAGGTGTCGAAGACAGCTTTTAGATCATTATGTGCCTTTTGGGCAACCCTTTTGGCATCAGCAGATTCTTTTTTGACTTGCTCCAGTTGAGCAGACAAAGCCTTCAGATCCTTCTCAAGCTGAAGGGAGTGTTCTTTTTCAGCTATAGTAGACCTGGCACTAGCAGCTGCCTGGTCCTCCAGTTCCTTCATATCTCTCTTCATCTTGGAGATAAGGTTCTGCAATCACAAGTCAGGTTTTTTACAAGTCAGAATTGACAAGTCATAAAGTACAAGTCAGTTTTACAAGTCAAGCAGAGTACTCATGAGCTCCAAGTCGTCACAAGTTAACAACAAGCAGGCATGGGTCCTAATCGACAAGTCATCAGCTCCAAGTCGTCATAAGTTAAGAACTTGGCGCTTGGGGGCTACTCGCAGAACAGAAATTTTTCTTCAAGATTAAGTATCAGTAAGTTACAAACATTTATAGCTCCAAGTCATTGCAGGCTGACAACTCGGCGCTTGGGGGCTACTCGTGGAAAAGTTTTTGGTCTAAGGACCCGACAGACAGCAAATCAGCAGCCCCGAGTCCTAGTAGAGCTAAGGACTCAGTGCTTGGGGGCTACAGTGATCAAAAATTTTCTATAAAGCAGTTGAGTTCAATTTCAAAGCAAAGCACCTATCCTAGTCACAAGTCACCACAGACAGGTGCTTGGGGGCTACTGGAATAGGAGGATGCCAGAAAGCATAAAGGGTGAATTCAAAGAACTTACATTATGAATCATGTGAAGAGATCTAAGAGCCGCTTGCTCATCATCCTTCAGCCTCGCAGATTGATCGTTCAAGTCGACTGCTTCAGCATAGGCTTCAGAAAAGGACATGTTATCAGCCACCCGAAGTCGGCTGTAGTCAGTAGATGACTTGATCTTGATGTTTAGAGAAGTTGCAGGAGTCGGCTTCACAGGAGCCGGATGAGTTTGAGGCGCAGTATCAGGAGTTATCTTATGTGCCTCGATCTGATACTGGTTGGTCTGTAGGATAAGGTAGCGGGAGTTAATGACCTCTTAATTTTGTTCTGTGCCTGCCAGTCTCTGTACTAGCTATTGATACGACTACAAGTTTGTGGCATGAAACTTGTCAGTATGTTGAATGGCCAAGAGGATCTGTTGGAAATCAATTGTGGAGCACATTATCAGACTATCTATTTTGCTTACTCATGCTTATGGCAAGTGAGGTGAATCAGATGGTTACATACATACCTGTTTGTGTCAACAGATGGGTAGATCAAAGCATTTGTGTGCTGTGTGAGGGGTGAAGATGGGTACCTCCTGATGCCGGCTCATTAATTATTATCTTGAAAAAGCAGAAACAAACTCACTTTTTGTTTCTGATTATGAATTCTAAAGTCTGATTGAGGGTATGCTGCAACTCATGGCTCGATAGTTATATCAAAAGCATTGACAAGATGTTTAATTTCTGCACATTCAGAAGGTGAATCAATACGCTGTGCTACAGCCTCAAAAATAATGTGATGGTTGTTTAAGTACTTATGTAGAAGCTATTTTTTTTTTAACGAGGCAAAAGGCTTGCCGTTTCATTAAATAAGTGAGGAGTTTTAGAGGGTGTTACAGGCCCAGTCTTGACCCAAGGTGTAGAAGCTGTTTTATGTAAACAACCAAATCCTATGCACAGAGTATGTAGTGGACTTGATCTCCTATGTATGGCATGCACTACATTATTATGTTTATGTCATACTTTATTATGTTTCGGTTCTTTCATTCTACTTTTTTGAGAGAATTGTGCTGATATGTGAGCTTCATCGGTGCATTGTTGTCTGCTCCAGGTGTAAGTTTCCTCACTACACCTTGTACAATGTTGCACACACTTCAGTTATCCTTGGGTAAATCAACACCATGTAGAAAATAATGTTTGGTGTGCCTGTCTAATTCCAACGGTTCTGTAAACAGCGTTTTCTCACGAAAACCAAGAATTAGATGACGCAATAGAGAAAAATTAAGAATCGTTATTTAACCCCCAAAAAATGGTTATTTAACATCGAATCCACTGTGCTTGAAGTCTGCGTGTTCATAGCCTGCATTTGCTTACAATTACCAACCCTAAGGCCCCGCTTGGATTCCAATTTTAATTTCTGGCCGTATTAAATACCCCCGTATCACACGCAATCCGTTGGAAAATAAAGAGGATCTCCGTAAATAAATACCCCCGTATCTTACTAATTTCCGACGAACCAAGCGGGGCCTAAGGTGAGTGCATAAAATTTATGGCATGAATACTGTCTTGCTTCAGTTAATTGATTTAACATAGCCTCCACCATGGTTGAAGTCTGCATGTTCATAGCCTGCGTTTGCTTACAATTACCAACCCTAAGGTGAGTGTATAAAATCTATGGCTTGAATACTGTCTTGCTTCAGTTAATTGCGCCAGCGGCGCAACGGGTCATCTAGTATGGAGAACACCGACGAGCGTCTCTCCCACGATACGATGAGAAAAAATGCACCTAACATCCGAGGCTACGCGATGACACCACTCTGCTGACTTCGATGCCGAAAGTTGATGACACACGGACCGAGACTACGCATGAATCCGGCCGAGCGGTGACACGGTCGTGTTTTCGGCCCGTTAGTGGTGATACAGCCGAAAACCCCGAGTCGAAAAAAGGTTGTACACTTTCTAGATTAACTTCTCAAAAGCTTCCCAACACGGGCGTCAGGGATGGCGGGTGCACGATGAAGATGCTATTGGACGTCATGTCCTCGGCATTATCGCCGACAATGAACATGGGCGTCGAAAATGGTAGACGTGAAGACCTTGTCATGGCATCGGTTGTTACTTTATCATCAACGGCCACTTTTGCTTTATCTTTTTTATTCATACTATATCATTGGCCACTTGCGGGGAAAAAGAGATACCTATGAAATAAGAAAGCCCAATACAAAATTTAAGATACACAAGAGTTATAGTGCCACATGGTGTTAATTCATAAGCACGTCCTAATTAATTTTATGAACATTCTGATGATATGCATCACCCCAACGGCAGGTGGCGGTGCAAAGTAGTGTTGCGGTGTCTCTCGAGCTACTGTTACGTGGGCCGAGTCGTCGAAGCAAACCCTACAGAAAGGCCTATCGGTCGGACGGAGGATGCTAGGCGCGGCTTCCGGAGGTTGTAATATCCAACATCAATTCGGCTGTAATATAAATCTAATTTGTTTTTGTATTTGCATACATATGCATGCTAGCTTTCCGCCTTGCGTAAATAAGTATCTGGACAAGTTTTTTACCCTCCCAAATTTTCATGAATATGAGCGAGGACGAAAACGCATATATATTCTCCCGCCGGAATACAAGAAATGCACATACCAAAATATTCAAGTGATTAATTAATTCCTTGCGTGGTATGAACATATAAGTAGTACTATTATATTGAGCTGGAATTAGTATACCTTTATTTTTCCCTTGGGTTTGTAATATGAGCCTAGAGAACGACGATGATGGCGTCACAAGTACTTACTAGGTAGGCTAGACGATAATCTAACTAGTATATATAGCTACTTCTCTTCTCAACGTGATGCTAGCCTGTGTACGTACGTGCTATATTTTCAGGACTACGAAGCAGCAGCTGCCGCGAGTGGCACACGTACTGACGATCTAGGTACGTATTTTGCGTTGCGTCGCGTCCCACAAGCTAGCGAGCTTAGTCAGGTTTTCCGTGTTTTTTTTTTTTTTTTACGCTTTACATGCGCGTGTGTACGTAGAGACGTAGCCTAGCTCCATGCGTGTACAGGAGCACATGCGTCTAACACAACATGAGATGGGTCATGTATGCACGAGCGCGCGTCACCCACATATATTGTACCTGCAATAGATATTGGGCGTAGCTTCCTTCCACAAGGTTGTACATATATTATTCGAAAAAGTTCCGTCGAACAAATTCCATCAAGGCGCGGACACCTCGAGGGAAGGCTTGGCGATGGCGGAGGACCTAAAGAGCCGAGACTCCGCCACATGCATGAATCCGCACCACCACGCCCAACGCAGTGCAAGCGCATATATAGTCGAGTGCAAACCAACCAAAAACTGAAACCTCGAGCTGAGATGCTAGAACTAGGAGCTTTGATGAGAAGCTCACGACACGTAAGGCGGGAAGACCACTCGAAGAAAAAGGTGCTACCTCCACCTGGGCCGGATTCCAATGGACGGAGGAACAGAAAGAGGCAAAGGTATTTGATTCCTATGGAACGTTACAACTACGACCCGTAAGGGCGCGACCATCTGATCAAAAGGGGAGGAATCTACACTACCTCACAAAAAAGCCTTTATTTTTTTAGTCAAGATAGATAATCATGACTACAGGGCATCTCCGTCACCAGTCGGATCTCGCACGTAGGCGAGCAAACCAGCCGCGACGCCATGGTTCCTGGGCGATCGACACCACGTCTCCACTACTCCTTGTCGCGCCACCATGGGCACCAAAAATCGAAGCTTCTCCCTTGATCCCGTGTAAAGAAAAAATCATGCGCCTGGCCTAGGGTTTATAGTGAGGGCGCGGATCGGCGGTTCCACAGCGTGGAATCGGGAGATGATGAAGAGGAGTTGTCGGGGTAGTGGTCTGTAAAGCGAGGTCTCGTCGGAGTTGACCGAGGGAATTGTCGGTGTAGTCGCCAAGTGGAGTTTTGCGTTGTCGGGGAATTGGCGACCTTTGTCGATTAGAGGAGCAGGACGGTGATAGGGAATGGTCTTTGTTGTCGGCACGAGGATCTCGACGATTGCGTCGACCATGATATGATTTAAATATGAGCATGTAATGAGCCGTTTGCATGCATACGGTCTTGGGTGTACACCGGCATAAAGGACGGTTCTAGGGGAGTCAATCATCACGATTGATCATGCAATCTTGCCATCGTCGGCATCAATGATTTTTTCTTGCAACACTTGTCGTGGTTTATTACCGCCCTACTGTTTTTATTTAATAATATTAAACCATCGGAAAAATATGATGATTATTGTTCTTTAAGATTTCTATCTGATGATGATTGTTTTTTTATCTTACATATAAATTGGTTTGTTTAATGAGTCGTCGTTACAATACAAGAATTAAGATGTCGAGTGATTTGCAACACGTGAGCTATTAATCCTATTTGGTGTCAATTCATAATTTTAATTCCGTGAATATTCCATGCTTGCAAGCTTTATGAATATTTGACGAGATGACCAAGCTGTGGCGCCGGTGCAAAGTAGTGCTACGGTCGTCGAAACAAACCCTACAGACGGAGAGACCCATATTAGTCAGATGGATGGCGGATGCTCAGTGCCGCGTCCTGAGGCGAAACACCGACCACCCGTCTAATTAACATAAATCTAGTGTTTGTATTTCTACATACATATGCTTTTCTCGAGTGAAAAATTGTTTGGACAAGTTTGCTACAGTCCGAGTGTTTTTTTTTCTTTTCATGCGAGCCGAAAACGGATCGATCAGCAAATAATGTGTCGGTTCCAGAATTAGGAGGAATGGAACGGGACTGAGTCGTTCCTAGCACTCGTTCTTGTGTTCGGTTGGGCAGAGGAACGGAACCCTCCCGAATCCTAGGAAGGGAATATACCTGTAAGATGCGGAACGGACTCATCCGGCCGAATCGGCCGGATCGCGCGGAACGCGTCGCTAAACACACCGCACCGACCGGAAAAAAATAGAAACTCCCTCTCACGCGAGCTAATCATCTTCTCCCTCACCGCACCGCCGGCTCGCAAGGGGGCGTGAGCTCGGCCGGCGAGTACTGGGGGCGGCGGGCGGCGGCTGCAGCGGCGAGCAGCGCAGCGGCGGGCGGCGGGCGGCGGGTGGCGGCCGCGGCGGGGAGCAGGCGGGCAGCTCGGCTGGCGAGCAGGCGCAGCGGCGGGCGGCGGCCGCGGCGCCCGCGGCGGGGAGCAGGCGCGGCGGCGTCCACGCACGCGCGCCCAACAGCGACGATTTTGCGTGACCAACTTTGGCCTGCGATTTTGGTTCCGACCTCCAATTTGCGTGTATTCTTTGTCACTGTTAATTATGATTTGGAGAGAGAATTAAGTTTAGCCTAAAATCATTGGAATATTTAGTAGTGTTTTAGTTTTCGTTCCGTTCTTCGATTCCACAAACCGAACAAAAAACGGAACCATTCTGTTCCTCGACTTTTTTCAAACCGAACATGGGGTCGGAACCGTCCCGTGACCTCGGAATGGAACCATTCCGTTCTATCCCCTCTGGTTCTGGAACCGAACACATCCTAGTCCTCCCGACAATAAGAAGAGCACGTATCAGAATAATCAAGTGGTTAATCGCATGCATGGTACGTCATATGAAATGTAAGTATATATACTATCATTAATTATATTGAACTGGAATTACTATACGTAAATTTTGCATTGAGTTTGTACACGTAGACGACGATATATGGCGCGCGTCACAACTCACAAGTCAATTAACCAAACTTGATCGATCGACAAGGCTAGCTAGACGATGATAATCTAGTCAAGCTTCGTTTCGTTGGATCCCAAAGCGAGCTAGCTAGCTACGTACTGTATACGTCTGTACGTGTGAGTTGTGACCACATCGACAATCCCAAAGCTGACTAATTGCATGCATGCATAACCCAAGTCCCAAGTAGACGTGTACGTACTCTTTTTTTTTTTTTTTTGGCGGAACGTACGTACTTTAGCTAGTATAGTGAGTAAATTATAAATAGGGAAAAAAAAGGTACGGAGTTAGGTTTAGGGTTTGAGGGAAAAAAGAGGGAAAGACGGAAGCTAGCTCCTAGCGATTTTTCCGCTAATTAATCGAACATGTGGAGGTAGGTCCTCAACCGCACATGCGCATGCACGTACGAGACAAAATAAATAAGAAAGCAACCTAGGGTTGCCCATGTATTAATTGTAATTTTTCTTTTTTCGACAAATATTTTGCACTAGTAGAATGTCTTGCCGCTTGTTTTGTTTTAGAAGAATGCCATCACGATTGTCGGGAGGACGACAATTCGTACTCTCAAAAGAAGCTTCCTTCCCCTCTTTGTATAAATAGACCGTAAAAAACCAACACACATACTACAAGGTGATGATATGTGATGAGTAAACCCTCCTACAAAAGAAAAAAAGCAACATCTCAGAGGGGCCATCAACTCAACTCGATCGGAATAGCCACACCTAACACTAGGCAACCCAGACTAGCAGCCACGCCGAGCCATGTGTGCTCGACCTAGATCTGCCTCCCATGTCCCATTTCCTGCAATTGCGCTGGGATCTCCTCGATATTCTTTATATTTTTAGTTGAAAGTTCAGTTGCTTTAGTTGAAAGGTATTTTTTGTTGTTCTGAAAGTTCATTTGCTTTAGTTCAAAGTTCGTTGATGAGACCATGTGAAGGAGGGCATGAAGACCGGCAGGTGTAACCTTGCAACGGCATCGTCATTGCCACAAAGGTGTTGGCTGAAACTGCCGTCACAGACATTTGAGGAGCAGAATACGCTCACACAACCCCGGGTTTGCCGTGTAATTCCCGCCTGTACGCACGACCGGCTAGCTAGTTAGCTGATGTACGTACTGCTTGTGTTTTTATTTGTAATGGAAAACAGACTAGAAAGAAAAGAAACTACGAGAGTAGAGTACATGCATGCAACATGCATCGATGTGGCCCAGCCACGACAGAAAGAAAAGAAAAGTGTCAATGTTGTGGGAACGATCGTAATCCCTGGCTTGGGCGATCGGTTGCGTGTTATAGTGCAGGGAAAAGCCCCCTGCGTGGCATAACAGGTTTGTGTACGTATACAGTTGGAGTACTACTCCATACCGTATACATACAATTACATATACTCTAACATCCCCCCTTAATCTAAACCTCGAGAGAGATTTAGATTACGCTTAAACTCATTTAAGGTCTTTACAGGAAGAGCTTTTGTAAACCCATCAGCTATCTGATCTTTGCTTGAAATGAACTTGATACGTAAATTATTGGCAGCCACCCTCTCCCTAACAAAGTGAAAATCAATCTCAATGTGTTTAGTACGGGCATGAAAAACTGGGTTAGCAGACAAATAGGTAGCACCCAAATTATCACACCACAAACAGGGTGTCTCTGGAAGCTTGACACCAAGTTCATGAAGAAGAGCTTCAACCCATATCAATTCAGCAGTAGCATTGGCAACAGCCTTGTATTCTGCCTCAGTACTGGAACGTGACACTGTAGCTTGTTTACGTGCACACCATGATACTAAGTTAGGACCAACAAAAATGGCAAAACCACCTGTAGAGCGTCTGTCATCGGAACAGCCAGCCCAGTCTGCATCAGAGAAAGCACTAAGAAGTGTAGATGTAGAGGGCCGAAAGGTAATACCAAGTTTTGATGTGCCTTTGACATATCTGAGAATCCTCTTGGCAGCTGTCCAATGAGATGTAGTTGGAGCATGAAGATATTGACACACCTTGTTAACAGAATAACATAAATCTGGACGTGTAAGAGTGAGGTACTGAAGAGACCCCACAATACTTCGGTATTGAGTGATATCATCTGGACCAAGAGGTGTGCCATCCTGGAGAGACATAGGCTCGGTGGGAGACAAGGGTGTAGGGGCTGGCTTGCAGCCGACCATGCCAACTTTGGTGAGCAAATCATTAGCATATTTTTCCTGTGTTAGAACCAAGCCTTTCTTTGATCTTGTCACCTCAATACCAAGAAAGAAATGAAGCTCACCGAGATCCTTAATAGCAAAATTGTCATTGAGATCTTTAAGCAAAACTGAAATAGCAGTATCTGAAGAGCTTGTCACAATAATGTCATCAACATAAATCAGAACAAAAATGGTGACCCCTGACTTATTATAGAGAAATAGGGAGGTATCAGCTTTGGACGGTAGGAAACCAAGATCACGCAGTTTGGAGCTGAGACGAGAATACCATGCACGAGGAGCTTGCTTAAGACCATAGAGAGCTTTATCAAGCTTGCATATGTAATGTGGAGCATCGGGATGTTCAAAACCTGGGGGCTGTTTCATATAGACTTCCTCTTCCAGAACACCATGTAAAAACGCGTTCTTGACATCTAGCTGCCGTAAACTCCATCCACGAGAAACAGAGATAGCAAGAACAATTCTAATAGTAGCAATTTTGACAACTGGGCTAAAGGTGTCTTCATAGTCAATGCCATACCTTTGCTTGAAACCTTTTGCAACCAGCCTTGCCTTGTATCTATCAATGGAACCATCAGCACGGCGTTTGAGACGGAAAACCCACTTGCAATCAATCAGATTTTTTGTTTTGTCAGACGGAACCAAATGCCATGTTTTATTCTGTAGAAGAGCATCATATTCTTCTTGCATTGCACAACGCCAATTTGTGTCATCAAGGG
The DNA here is from genome assembly GCA_012064385.1 of Puccinellia tenuiflora. NCBI lineage: Eukaryota > Viridiplantae > Streptophyta > Magnoliopsida > Poales > Poaceae > Puccinellia > Puccinellia tenuiflora. Next base: position 296,755 of record QRDG01001356.1, read on the forward strand.
CCTCATGAAAAGTACGAGGTTCTCCTGTAGAAGAAAACATACCATATCTAACACATCCATCTTTATAAATTTTCGGCTGTCGGATACCTTTTTGCAGACGGGTGCGTGGCTGTGATTTTTCAGGTGGTGTAGCAGTAGCTGCAGCACGTTCAGGCACAGAAGATCCTGCAGAGATGTGATCTCTTGCACATGCAGCAGAGCTGACAGCTGCACTGTCGGAAGCATGCGGAGCAGCGTCAGGCGCGCGGGCTCGCGGGGATGGCGTCGCGGTGTCGATCATGTGCAGCGAACGGGAAGGCGACACGCTGTCGCTGTCGCTTTCACCAGGCGGGACCGAGAGGGCGGGAGTGGCCGGCGATCCAGTGGATGGCGTGGTAGGGGAATCTTCCCGGGGATCGGAGCCCTCGGAATCAGCATGTGCAGGGGAATCAGCTTCAAAAGTAGCGCCAGATTCGCCATTGTCGGAATTATCTTCATATGATGATTGTGGCTCATTTGGAGCATCATTTTGAGCAGGATTTTCTTCTACAGCTTCGTCTACCTGTAGAGCAGCAGCAGGAGGCAACGTAATAGGAACAACAGCATGCATATGATCACCGTTTTGTGCAACCCCAATAGTAGAGGAATGAGAGGACATATGTGATGGAAGGAGTAAAATTTCTTGACGAAGCCGAGATCCAGCATTGGGATGTAGTTTAGTAAAGGGAAAAACAGTCTCATCAAAAACAACATCACGAGAAATATAGACTCGACCAGTTGAGACATCTAGGCACTTGACTCCTTTATGACGAGGACTATAACCTAAGAAAACACATTGTTTGGAGCGAAAAGCTAGCTTGCGTTTATTGTAAGGACGAAGATTGGGCCAGCAAGCACAACCAAAGATTCGTAGGGCATCATAATTTGGTTTAACATTGAGGAGACGTTCAGTGGGAGACTCAAAATTTAGAACTTTGCTGGGAAGAAGATTTATGAGAAAAGTGGCAGTTAGAAAAGCTTCATCCCAGAATTTAAGAGGCATTGATGCATGAGCAAGCAAGGCTAGACCAACTTCGACAATGTAGCGATGCTTGCGTTCAGCAGAACCATTTTGTTGATGAGCATGAGGACACGAAACATGATGTGTAATGCCAACTTTTTGAAAGAAGCCATTTAATTTCTCATACTCACCCCCCCAATCAGTTTGCATAGTAACAATTTTCCTAGCAAACTTGCGTTCAACATACTGTTGAAAGTTTAGAAAAACTTGATACACATCAGAGCGCTTTTTGAGCAAATAGATCCATGTAAATTTACTAAAATCATCAATGAAGCTTACATAGTACTCATGTTTACCAACAGAGGCAGGTGCTGGACCCCATACATCAGAAAACACTTGTTCCAATGGAACAGTGGAAACACTGGTAGAGATAGGATATGGCAACTGATGGCTCTTGGCAAGTTGACAAGAGTCACATACATAAGGATTTATTTCAGGGGAATACGAAAGGCTATGTTTCTTGACTATCTGCTGAACGACAAATGAAGAAGGATGCCCTAGACGTCGATGCCATGTAGAGGATGACGGCTTTATTGTAATGAAAGCTTGCTTGGAAGACCCATTGAAGACAGGCACTAGAGGATATAGACCATCACGGCAAGGACCTCTAAACAGAATTCTCTTTGTGGCTTGATCCTTTATCAAAAAAAAGAATGGGTGAAACTCAAGAAAGACATTGTTATCAAGAGCAAGCTTATGAACAGATAGAAGATTTTTGGAAGCATGCGGCACATGTAGAATATTGTTAAGATTAAAAGAACTATTTGGGGTGCATAAAACTGAACGACCAATATGACTAATATGCATTGTATTACCGTTTGCCGTGTGGACGTGGTCACGCCCTTGGTATTTGTCATAGGTGGAGAGCTTGTTCAGTTCTCCAGTGATATGATCAGTGGCGCCAGTGTCAGGGTACCAGTTCGTGTCAACACCATAAGCAGCAAAATTAGCTCCTTTGTTTCCTCTATCACCACCATCATCATCATTGTCATCTTGGTAGCGCCACCAGCATGCACTTTACATATTTGACAAGTAACATCAACATAGGGAGTAGGGGCGCGGCCGCGCCTGCCCTCATCACGGCGACGGCCACGATCATCATCATTGCGACGGCGTCCTTGACCACCATCACGTCGGTCTCCATCACGGTCACGACGATCGCGGTATCCACGGTCATCCTGCCGGCCGCGGTCATCCTGGCGACCACGGTTGTCGTACTGCTGCCGTCCACGGTCTTGGCGACCACGGTTGTCATACTGCTGGCCGCGGGCGCGATCATCCTGGCGCCCACGCTGGGGGCGAGAATCACCACCACCGCGACGTGCCATGTTGGCTGAGGACGTGAACCCATCATCAATGTCCTCGGGCGTGTGAAGCTGATCAAAGGCCTGCAGCTGGTTAAACAAGTCTGAAAGAGATGTTCCAGGGTTGGCATTGATGGCCGTCTTCAGGCTGTTGTAGGAGCTGCCAAGACCATGAAGAATATACCATATGAGCTCATCATCATCAAGTGGTTTTCCGGCAGCAGCAAGTTCAGAACCGAGAGTTTTCATCTTGGCAAAGTATTGTGTAGCAGAGAGATCATTTTTCTTAGAGTCATTGAGGGCTGAACGAAGCTGTTGGATCCTTGAGCGAGACTTGGAGGAAACAAGAGCGTTGACAGCAGTCCATACTTCAGCAGAGGACTCGAGCCCAATGACATGGGCTAGAACGTCCGGTGACAACGAGTTCAATATGAATCGAAGCACCTGCTGATCACGGGCGATCCAAGCGACGAAGTCGGGATTCTCCACCGTGACTTTCTTCTTATTTTCATCTTCCACCTCCAGGAATTCTTCTGGCGCCTTCTCAGTGCCCTCGACAAGAGCGAGGACCCGAGCGCCCCGCAGGGCAGGAACGACAAGCGCCTTCCAAACAAGGAAATTTTCCCTTGTCAGCTGTTGCGTGGGTGGAGCTCCGAGGGCCGCGGCCAGAACCGGTACAGACGAGGAGGAGGCCATGGATCCTTCGGAGGAGAGTACGTATGGCGGCGGCGGCGGCAGAGACTAGCGGCGGCGGCGGCTGGTTGTGGGCGGCGACGGCGGCAGGAACAGACTGCGGCGGTGGCGGCTGGTCGTAGGACAGCAGCGGCGGCAGAGACTTGCTGCGGCGGCGGCTGGTTTCTAGGGTTTTGAGAACGGCGGCTAGGTCTCGGAAGAGGCCTGCTCTGATACCATGTCAATGTTGTGGGAACGATCGTAATCCCTGGCTTGGGCGATCGGTTGCGTGTTATAGTGCAGGGAAAAGCCCCCTGCGTGGCATAACAGGTTTGTGTACGTATACAGTTGGAGTACTACTCCATACCGTATACATACAATTACATATACTCTAACAAAAAGAACTCGAACGTTCTTTGCATCATTGCATGCATGCATCTACGTAACTTTGCTGATGGACTCGATTATTCACGTGCATACAATTTGCATGCATGCATCTACCTACGTACGTTGTGTACATTGGTGTGGGCCCCATTTCCCTCAAGGATCTGAGTTAACTAAACTGCATGCACGTCTCGGTAACAAATCTAGTTATGGGAAAAATATTACCACACAAAAAAAATTATACATATACGAGCGCAAGAGACAATAATTTTCATGCAAACAAAATTAAATTAGTGAATAGTACGTCAAGAGGGGTGAAGTGCAATTAACCGATCGAAGCCTCGGTCTCACATAACAGTGGCCGGTGATGAGAAGATGGTACTCGTCGCAGAAACGCCGCTCTAGCTACTACACAACGTATCCTGGAAAAATGGAACCACTCGGAGCACCACGCCGAGCCCCGTGTGCTCGATCTCGCAATTGCGCTGGATCTCCTCGATATTCTTTCTTATATCGTTTACGTGAAATGGTTAAAAGTTGAGTTGATTTAGTTGAAAAGTGTTCGAGGTTAGTTCGCCCCACCCAGCTACACCTCTACGCAGTCCGACAACACAAGACAAGACATAAGCACGCCACCCATGACGCACAATACGACACATCCGTAAGGCCACTCCTCTCGTGTACGATCTCGACCGGTCACTATAGTACGTCTATCCATCAAACGTGTGCCTGTTGTCGGAGCCATTCCCAACGAGGATGTCCGTCGAGATCTGAAGACCTCTGAAGCCGAGGCGCTTGCCGAAGAGGTTGCCGTAGTCGCCGGTGTACGAGAGGGCCGTGGATCCGGGGAGGGTCCTCTCCTGGCCAGCGAACGTGTGCCAAGAGCCGAACCTGTCTGCGTAGTGTCAACAGTCGATCTCCGGCGTCGTTCGTGACGTTGACGCGGATCCAGCATGGCGGCGTGGTCGGTCTGGGGGGGGGGGGGGGTGGGGTGGGGTGGGGGAGAACGGGGTGGCGGCGGATCCATTGGTTCGTGCAGCTGTTCACGGCGTAGTCCAGATCGGACATGAAGATGAGGTACGTGCTCCCGGTGAGGTGGTGCGGGCCGAGGATGTACCCCAGCCATTGTCCATCGAGATCTGAATACCGATAGCATCCTGCTTGATAACATACTAATTAATGAACTTAACCTAGAGATAGTTAACAACCCAACCTCGAAATAAGTGTCAATTAATGTGTCAATTTTTTTTTTTTTTTTTTTTGCATAAGTGGGAGGGGGGCAAATGCCTCCGTCCCCCCTTTACACAACCAATAATAATATATTTTTTCGGAAAATGAAGGTCATGTTAAAGATGCATATATTTCTTTCGAGTACAACATTCTTTTTTCGAGGGGTCAAGTTACAGAGAGGATTAGGTAGAGGATGGCTTGCGGCGACCACTTAGAGGCATTCCGCCCCTTTTCACCGTAGCACTTTCAGCTAGCATCTCTAATTTTCCTTTTGCGTGTTATAAGATTGGTGCGTTGCCTTGCTTATTTTGCATGGAGGGCACGTCCTTTTCCTTTTGCATGTATAAACTGTGTATAAACTGGTGAGTCGCGTCGTGTAGTTTTCACGGTGGGCGCGTCCGGCCGGTGAAGGCATGTGTTTTTCATTACGGTAACAAACAAGCTTTAAGGTCATCTCTAACAACGCCAACCCATTTCGTCCGGCGCGCTCCGTTTCTGTCCGTTTGGGTAGAAACAACGACCTAAACGAGCCGACATATGTTTTTTTGTTCATTCGAACCAGAATCCGGCTCAAATTTGAGACGAGTTTGCGTCGGCCACGGACGCGCGCGGAGTCCTCGTCTTTGCCTGCCTGCCTGCCCGCTCCCGCCGCCATACTAGTTCTTGTTTTTCATCCCATATATAGACGTAGTAGCTAGGGTTTTAGATGGATGGATCAAAGTGACTTGATAGTATATGTTTTTAGATGGATGGGTTCCGAGCTATAGCAAACCAGTGCGTGTAGGAATTGAAGCTGGGCAACGTGGTCTTGTTTCATCTGCGCGAGAGAGAACGTACTAGCTACATAGCAGCCAGAGGGCCCGAGATCGATGTGTCATCCTCCTTCCTGCGTACGTGTGTGCACTTGGGTCCATCTCACCGGCCTGCTCACAACATGCATGTATATGTATATGTATGCATGCACACTAGCCTAGCTACTGCCTGTGTTTTTCTTTGGAATGGAAATCAGAAAAGAAAGAAAGAAAAGAAGCCGATCGATGCATGAATGCACGGCAATGTACATGCATGTACAATCTGCTCGATCAATCCATCTCATTTATTTCCCTCAAGGAGATAGCTAACTGATTTAATTAATTAATTAAACTGCATGCACGCCTGTCTCCAGAACAAATTTTATTTATGAGAAAAATATTAGCAAGCAGCAAAAGAATTATGTATATATGAGCGGCAGAGACAGTACGTGATCCATGCAGAAGAAGAAAAATAAGGACAAACCTACTTGATTTTACTTCGTGACTTTGATCTGGATTATACTCGAAGCAACGCTACGTACATACGATTTTGATCTCCTTCTGTCCCCGTGCGGGAAAAAAATTACAAGGCACCCAAAATCGATCGAGCAGGAGACGAAACCCAAAATGATTTAATTTGTTCGTTATGATTTTGGTTGGGCTCTTCTCCTTATAGTATTATTTTCCTAGCTAGCTAGCTTGGCGCATGCATGCATGGGCTGCCTAGCTAGGTCTCTCTTTTTTTTGTTTTCATATTCTGAATTCCAAACAAGCACACATCTCATCAGCTATACATGTGTGCATCCACGTAAATATGAATACCAGTTCGATCGTGGGATCTCCTACAAAGCAATAAAGAAGAGAAGAAAAGATTGTGTGTGGAGGAATGTATTAACAAATCAAGACACACTGCTGGAACTCGCTGGGTATCCAAGCAATAAAAAATTAAAAACCATAAATTAAATATCAGGCCGCAGCAGGGGAAAAAATCGCAAACGGAACCAGTCGTTTCTATTCCGTCAAAAGCGCGGAAGCCATGTGTGCTCGACCTTGTTGTCGCCCATCCCCTACAATTACGCCGGACCGCCTCGATATTCTTTCTATTCCAATTTGCCGATTTTTTTATTTTGTGTAAAGTGGTTGAAAGTTCATATGATTTAGTTGAAAGGTGTTCAGGTTTGTTTTGAAAGCTCAGTTGCTTTAGTTCAAAGTTCGCGGCGGTTCGATGCTACCGTGTCAAGGAGGGCACGAAGACCAACAGCTAGCTGCAACGGACTTGCATGACATCGGCATTGCCATCAAGGTGTTGAGCTGAAACCGTGGTCGTAGATGTTTGAGGACCCGAACACGATCACGCTGCGTCAATGCAACGGCTAGACGGGCACGATGACAAGGAGGCATCGCACGAGATGACCACTAGCAAGCAAGGTCAGGGCAACTCTCGTAGTCTTTCCCTCAAGGAGCCGATAGACGAGGCCATGCATCAAACGACGTGTTATCCATGCATGTAGTCATAGAAGAAGTTGCATGTGCAAGGAAACATATGGTGGGATGGAGGGTGATCGAAATGGTGCGCCGGTATGTGAGAGTCGAGATGAAGCGCGCCGCGGAGAAGACCAAGTACAAGGTGGATCAACTCCCAGGGCCAGACCACGTGCGACGACGCCTCGTTGATCTATCGCACAATGAAGTGCATGGTTCAACAGAGAGTGGCTTGTGTCCATTGACTGACTGACTGACGATGGAGAGTACGTACGTAGAGCTAGCTGATCCGGCCTTGATCGATGGAGCTACTATATTGCCTCCACGTGGCCCTACCACTGCATGCTATAGCTATATGTAGATCGAGGCAAACACACTAGTAAGTAATTTGGGCTCGATCATTTGGAGGAACAGCGCGATTGCCTTGTCCGATGATGATTGTTTCATCCAATCAGCTAGCGTGTAAGCATCCTAACTACGTACGTCGATCCGTAAAAACTGTTTTGCATGCCTGTCCTCACGTGTGCCTTTTTCTTTTTCTAGTATTCTTTCACCCCTCCTCACGTGCATGTACAAGGTCAACCCTCGTTTTCTAGAAGAAGAAAAAAAAAATCTCGTAGCACTAGCAAAGCTAGTTAGCTAGTACTCGCGCGACGGAACCGAGCGAAACCCCACGTCCTATTACTTACTCCGTCTCTTTTTTTCGTTTCTTCCCAGATAAACATACGCTAATTATCTGTTCGTAATAATCCTCATTTCTTTGTCCTTAACAACAGCAGCAACGACAACAAAAAGACCAAAAGACACCCACCCGTCCATCTTTAAACACGACGCGGATGCCGGCTCGAGCCACGCAAGATTTGCCCGGACGCGATGACGGCGGCGCACGCCGGAATGCCGCCTCCCTAGAGTGTCTCCTCGACCGAAGGGGGACACTCGTGCCTCCACCACCCAAGGATGCCGCATAGGTCACCCAACGCCCGCCGCAAAAAGGACATGCCACGTGCGGCGCTACGGGTGGACCCCCAATATATACAAGCTGGCGTCCCCAACTTCGGACTCCGGTTCCGGCAAGGGCGCAAATTCAAGCGGCAATCCGACGGCCTAGCTAGGCTTTACGACATCGACTATGAGAACAAGACTCCTCCGCCGCCGCGCCCAATCCCTACCTTGACGAGGAGTGGCCGGACACAAAGTAGGCCAAGCTTGCACGCGCATCGCAACAAAATGGCCGGCCGCGCGGCACCATCAAAACGAATCCATTGTTGATTGGGAGGCGAGGGCAAACTCAGAAGCCGACGCCTCCCACAGCCGTCAAGCAGGAGCCCCGCGATGATTATGTTTAGGGTTAGGGCAGTCCAACCTTTTTTTTCATACCTAGTCAAGTTTGGACTTGGTTTAAATGGGTGTGATATTTTATAAAGACCAGCTTGTTTGGGAGTGTCATCGGCTTGGTGCATCCGTTTTGGAGATGTCTACCACCTCATGTCTTGGTATAACACCGATCGGTCCATCCATGCATGCATGTACAGTCTGCAAAGTCTTTTTTTTTTTTTTTTTTGAGGGGAGTCTGCAAAGTCTCATGCATATACCAACCTAGCTAGCTAAGTAGCTAGCTAGTTCCTTTTGGGCCTCGATCCTAGCTAGTACTAGTAGTTTGTTTGGTTTACTAATTCCAGGCTAGCTAATTAAGATCGAGTCCGTGTCACGTCCTATATATAGATAAAAAAAGAGATGCATACATGCGACGTACGATAGAAAAAGAAGATGCATGCATCCAGGCGATCGAACACGTCCACGTGGACAAGCCCATGAAAGCATGCATAGTACGTGTAGATATTCGTGTTCGTGCGTTCTTTCCGGAGGGGTAAGCATAGCCACTTGCCTCCAACGTCTACACTTCGACACGCCAACTAGTTCGGCTAGATGCTCTCACTCCGACGATGATCGCCGACTTCTCGACAGCTAGCGTCACACGATATATTGTCGACCAGTCATGATACGGTCAACCAGAGGCCTTGCATGACCGGTCAAAGACAAAATGACCGCGTCGGACGTTTTTTACTTTTGCTCGGATACAAATATTGCCTCTGATTTCATTTGTTGTCTCCTTGACCCGCATTACTATTTTATACAAATGTTGCCGGGTCTCCTGTCGTGTGCTAGATAGACTCCCCCTCGACAAAATCATCCGTTCGAAACACAACGATATTTTGATTTTGAAAGCTATCTCCGGCATGAAAAGCGTGACGAAGCACTTGGGAGTGATGTTTAAATACATGCTGTATTTGACGTCACGTTTCAATTGTTTTTCTTGCACATTTAGCCTTGCAGACTTTTTTTTAGGATACGTACATGCATCCACTGATCGGCTGTACTAAGTGAGTAAATCGGGCGCCAAAATAAATTTCGGAACAAGCAAAATTTGATTTTTGGGCCGAAATTTCGGTTCGGGAATATTTTGGGCCAAAACTGAAATCTGGCCATCATCATTTGTATCCTTTCCTCTCCCAGCGCCGCCCCCACGATCCCCTTTCCGCCGCCGGTCGATCCCGGCCGCCTCCGGTGACTCCTCGCGCCGCCGACCACCGTTCCGGCCCCTCCTCCTCCTTCTATACCGACTCCACGGCGCAGAACCACCCAATCGCAGCCCCACCTCAAACCCTAGCAGCCCAAGATTCCGGCGTTGCGGAGGACAAAGCTTCCATCTTAGGCCGTCCATGGCGGCGGCGGCGCTGCAAGGCCGTCCATCTGGCCGGCCAGCAAGGCCGTGGCCCTAGGTAGGAACCCTCACCGACGCCGGCGGCCTGGACCTACCTTTGTCGAGCGCGTCCTTTCCTGGAAGGACGCCGCCCATGGCTGCAGCTCTGGCCGGCCCTCCCCCTCGCACTCCAGGACGTCCTCCACCGCCACCCTCGCGTCCGTGTTGCAGCAGCTGCACGGTCCGGTCCGTTTGGTGCGCGAGGCAGAGAGGGTCGATTTCCTTCGTCGCTCGCCGGACGGTGCCGACCACGTGCAACTACAACGGCGCTCTATCTCGTTCCGGCCTCGACGACCAGCGCTGCTGCCACACCTAGACTGACGACTCTCGAGGTGATTGGATTTACTGCCGCCGCTCTTACCTGTGTTGTATGCTTGAAAATTGTCCCTTAATAATAACTCTGATAATAAGAACAGGCAGTCCAGACCGCGGTAGGCTGCGGATATATTAGGGTATCTATCTTGTGTGTGCTTGCGTACAGCACAAGTATGTTCGTGTTAGAGGTAGTATCCTTCGTTCTTCAGTAACGATGAACGAGCCTGTAGATTAGATTGTTACAGGCCACACATATATACAGCAATAAAGTTTCAGAATAAACTTGTTATATCACCATAACAGCTTTCAGGTTTAAGATGCACGGAAAACATCCTACACATACGGTTATTAGCTCGCTGCCATGGAGGCTTTCCGTCGATCAAACAACCATGTACCTAATCTGCTTCTGTGTGTAGGTCAACGACGTGCCCTTCGACTCTGCCCGCGACGTCTGAATGTCTGATGCTGCTCGGCCGTGGACTTGCTCGAGCACGAGGTGCCCTGGAGTGGACTTGCTCGAGCACGAGGTGTCCCAGAATGAACGTGACATCACCATCAATTACGGCCAGCGTCGAGGTAATTTCCACTCCGTCCACCCATGTTGGCTTGCTCTGGTTGCTTCCTCACTTTTGTGAATGCTGTGCATCATGCTCTTGCTCAATGCAAGACCAATTATCAAATCCAGCTGTGCCGCTAGGTAATTTGGACATGGAGTTTGTCTCTTCATGCAGTGTGCACAGAGAGACAAGTACTTGTTTGTTGTCACAAGATCCAGAATTTACCCATATTTCCCCAAGTATGCCACATGCTGCCGGTATGGCCTTGGAACATAACATGTCCTTCCTATTCACGGGTGATGTAACCCTGCAATGTGATGCCACTGGTTTTAGAGTGTCATACTGTTCTCCGTGGGAGTTCATGACACGATGATGTGTTCCTGCATTTGGTTCCAGATTTGGAAAACATATTTGTCAAGTAGCTTTACTGGAGTTATCTTCCAAGCATGAAGTTATTGGTATGGTGTGCTGGCCGCTGGGTGCCCAATTTCTTAGTTATAACTTTTGACTCCTGTGGTATAAAAAGTTATCTTAATACTTGATGCATGGCCAGTTTTCCGTTGTATGGCTGATTTAGCTTTATGATGGACATGAATTCGCTGATAATTTAGGCTAGATTATATTCAATTGTTAATCCTGCTAGTATTTATATGGGATCAAATTCCCACCTGTTGTAAGCAATCATAGTTGGTATTGGCAATGGACATATTAAAAATGTTGCTTAGCTCATCTAGTCATATGGTTACGGTTCTGGTCTGTTATATTTATTCCTATATTTTCCCTATCTTCATTTGCTTAATTCCTAGCCTTGTCTAGTTCATTGGATCCATGAGTACATTGTTGTGAATTTGTGTAAACATTCCTTGGTAGTATTTACTCCTTTTGATGGATTTCATAGTTGATCTTGGGATTATACATGCTTGTCAATCTTTGTTTCCTGGGACACTTATTGTATTTGATATTAGACGAGTGTTACATTACCTATAGCATGTCAGCACTCAGCAGTACTGTTTAACATTGGCTTGGCTCCTCCTGGGCCAAACGTATGATGGTTTAGATCATCCAGTGATGGTCCCAGCCTTGTCATTTGTAGCAAGGAGAATGTTCCCAGCCTTATCATGGTCCATGGTTATGGTGCTTCACAAGGGTTCTTCTTTCGAAATTTTGATGCCCTTGCAAGCCGTTTCCTGGTGATTGTGATTGATCTGCTTGGGTAAGCTCTGAGAAAATTAAAAGATTGGATCTCAGTGGCCATTCAAGTAATTATATTTCCATTATGTTGAAACACAAGCACACTGCTTAATTGTTACCATCTGCTGCCGCTGCTGCAGAGTGTCACTTAGCTTGTTGAGATCTGATCTAGATTATACATGCTTGTCGTCAATCTTTGTGTGAGATCTTGGGATTATACATGCTTGCAAACTTTGTTTCCTGGAAAAATTGCTATGGTTGCCACTGTATTTTTGGAATCTACTACTGTGTAATTGTTGTAGTTTTAACTCGGAAAGGCACCGGTAGAGGATTTCCTTGCCTTGCTCTACTACCTCACTAGGATATGTATTCATACGATTCACTGTAATGATCTTGCTGTTTGACTAGTGCTAGCATGCCTGAAAATAACAAGGGATGCTTGGTTAGGTTAGGTTCCTGATCACAACATTTTTTCCTTGTTTAGGAATGTTTGGTTGGGATGAACTTTGCATTACAAATGTCACTATGATCCTCCAATTTGTCAGATTAGGATGGATGTATAGTTGTGTTTCTGGTGAATGCATATATATAGTTGTGGAACCCAATTTAAGTTTCAGCATGAAATGATTCCTAGTAGGACAGTGGACACGGACAAGACAGTAACCGGACTTTGCGTCGCCTGGCAGACAGTAACAAGGGATCCTATTGTGTTGCCTATGAATGAATGATCTTGATCATTGGCTTGATGAATTGTGAACTCCTTTTTCTTGTCAACATGCAAACCTTAGCTTGAAATGCTGTAACTGTAACTGCAATGATGCAATACGCCTGTATGTGAAAAGCTTAGAACCTTAGCTTATCAATTGCTAAATTTTGGATGTTTTTTCATGTTCAGAACTATGTTTGTACATGAAAAGTTGTCAATTGTTAGATCTGTGTTCTCAACTTGAAATCTCTCGCTGTATGCAGGAAGTGGCTGCGGCTCATCGCCGGTGTGGTGGTCGAGATCGTTACATTGTTGGGGACGACCAGGAGAACATGGTGGGGCTGATGGATGGTCGGGTTGCATGGGAGGCGCTGCTGGAACTGAAACTGCCTTCAACACCATTGCTGGACGGCTGAGCAGCTGGAGGCCAGAGGATGGTGACCCCTGTGGCTGGGAGGGCGGCTCCAGCTCCTTCCCTGGTGTCCCGTCTTCCACACTCGATTTATTTTGGTAGGTTGAATCAGGCTTACTGCTAAAACAAAATGTCCACCTCACATTCCTGTAGGTCACTTCCTTTTTATTCTGTCTTTGTTAGTCCCTCTGATGTATTTTAATTGCAGGGACTTGTCCAACAGTCTGTTGTGGTGCAAGATGCATGAGCCTCTCATCTGAGTTTCTGCTAAGTTTTTGTCGTCTATTGTAATCTTCTTGGCATTCGTTGGCGCTTATAAATAACAAAAATGCTGATGTGAAACTTGATTTCTCTTTGGGTAGGAATGTGTCTACTTGGGAGAGAATTCCGAATGTCGGCATCCTCAGAACCTTCAATAGCAGCTTGTAAGCTTAGCTCCGACCTCCTCATTTCTTTACTCAGTGCTTTCTGTCACATGGGAATGGGATTGCTTACCTGTTGCAAATATGAACGAATGGCGCCTCTCTAGTTTGTATCACTTAGTACTAATTATGTATTATAAATTTAGAACAACTTGTTTTTAGTGACCTTGTGCATTTCTTCAATGAGCATTGTTTGTTGTCTAGGTCTAGCTTGAAATGGTGTACATGCAATGAGCCAGTTATGCTTATATGTGAAAAGTTGGGAACCTCAGGTTCTCAATTGTCAAATATCGGATGCTTTTTCATGGTCTGAACTAAGCTATGCTTTTATAAGAAAAATTATGTTCTAAACTGTTAAATATGTGTTCTTAACTCCAAGTGTCTTGTTGTATGCAGGCAGTGTCAAGCTGTTTGCCTCCGTGGATATCCGCTGCGTCCTCGATGCCGCTGTTCAGGAGCCCGTCAACATCGCCACACAAAAGGTGATTTTTTTTGCCAGCTCCTGGCATGATCTGGGTGTTGCTATCACACAATATGCTACTGGTGAGGTTTAGATAGTCATTAAGGTACTTGTGTTCTCTGGTTACACTAGAATTGTCTGGTGTCATACATGCTTGTGAATCAATTAAATGTATCCTGGGTTCATACAGGACTATATGTAAGTTGCTGTCTTTGTGTAATCTGGAGCTAATTTTTCAGTTTAGAGGGGTTAATGGTTGCATCCTTTGCTTGCTGGCTGTCTGAATGACCCGATTTCTTGTCTTGTTGTGTTGTGGCTTGTCTCGGGTGAATTGTTTGGATGCCTGGTTGGATCACTAAGGATAATGTAGGGCAAGCGCAGTTGTTAAATGAGATGGAATGTCGTCGCTAGCTGATGAGCGAATCCGTTTGTTGTGTCCATGTGAAAGGATCTTTTTTGCTGTGATCGATGCTTTCCACATTTTGTGTTGATATTTTTGTTCCGATGACTTCTTATAAGCAGGTTGCAGTTGCCATTATCTCTATTGATTGATTGGATGATTCAGTGGTAGGTGAAGAAGACACTCTCCCTGCAGGTGCTGCCGTTCATGTGCTATTGCTGCTGCTTAATTACTTGAGATACCTACAATCGGTATTGCTTAACTAAATACTACTAGTACTTGTTACGTGTGTAGCTGCTGATTGATACTAGATGATTTTTCCTTTTTCATTAAAGTTGCACGTGTACATACATGAATGAAGATCAGACCTGTCTAGTGCGTGAGTGTATAATTCTTGGGAAATTACAAGTGATGTGTTGGTGGATCTTACGTATGTCCTGTTGATTATTTGACGAGGAGATGGTGCATGGGTTGGGTGCCAATATGTTTCCAGCTATCAAGATTGCTCAATTGTACTCCCGCTGATTTGTACGAATCATTATGCATGTCATTGTATATACAGTAATACCGAAGCGAGCGTTGCTTTCTTGTGTATTTAACTATTGATCAGTCAACCGATTTAGTTCTCTCTCGATATCTTTGTGAAACATCGTGACTGAGTAGGGGCACCTGATTCCTATGGAGGCAAATCAAAATCTAATACTTGAACAACTTAGTAGAATGGATATATTGTACTCGGTCCTGGTTCACAAGGGACGGATGAAAAAAGTAAGAAAAACATGCAATTCCAAAAAAGCACACCTCCCTAGACTCGTTTCAATGAAAACTTAGTTATAGTGAGAGAACTAAATGGGATTTTAGACCCAAATCAGCGCGTTCTTTGTCCCAGTAAATCTCATGCGTGCGAGCAACCAGTAACCAATCATGGGATTTTAGGAAAGCACATGGAACTTATTACGGCTGGGAAAATAAAAATACGTTATTTAAATAAAGCCTGATCAGATCCCTCCGTCTTAGCAATCGATATATTTTCTCGCCCTCCCATTATTGTCAGAAAACGGAACCGCCACAACTTAATTTACGTGCAATCAATCAGAAGATTGAATAGCCCAATAAGAAAGTATTCGCCACGTCATCAATCCGTGACCACTAACGCATCTATGGCCGTCCATCATGTACATCTCTCCCACAGCAAAACAAGCGGCAAGGGGAGATGAGCGATCCGAAATTAGCTCGCCGGCTCATCTTTATCCTCCCTCGTACAGCAACAAATCCCCAATTAAATCTCATTCACCACCAGCCATGCTTTTCCGTTCCCGCCCTCGTCCAAAATAATTCAAACATCCAACAACCTTGAGCTGTCTATAAATACCAAAAGGGATGTAGGTAACCGCGTGCGGGTTGCGCGTGCGACTTAGACTTTGACCTTTGCCATGACGGCCGCGGCGGGGGAGGGCAGAAGAACTAGTCGGGGCCGGCGGCTCATGAAGAAAAGGATGCGAGGCGTGGTGAACGAGTCGTCGTCGTGGTGGTGGTGGTGGCCACGGACGACGGCGAGATTCCTCCACTGCGACGACGACGGATATATATAGGTACTCGCGTATCCAAAGTTCTCATCGTTGATTCAAGTATGAGGCGTTGCCGGCCGCCGTGGCCGTCCTCATCGTTGGGGCTGGAGGTGCCGTCCAAAAAGGACCTGCTTGTGTTTTTATTGTTGTTAATGAAAATCAGAAAATGAAACAAAGAAAAGAAGCCCAGGCCCATGCATGCATAAGTTGCGGAGGAGGTAGACCAGACTACCGTCAATACAAGTCATCATCTTAGTATCGTGTAGAGCATAAGGAGCACCGTTGGCTTCGTCGCTGCCGGCATGCCGCCGGAAGTGATGGGCGCCGGGCGTCTTGCGTTGTCAGGCTGGCCGCTGCAGGTTGGGTCTGGCTAGGTAGGGTTTTGATAGACTAATCGCATCCGGTTGTTTTTTCCTCTCTTTTGGAGATGTGTCTAGTGTTAGTCTGCGTACGTATTAATAGCAAGGAGCCCATCAACAAGCATTTTTGAGATATTGCAGGCCCCTTAACGAATCCTAATTGAATATACACATATGGAAAGTATTGTGCTGGTAAAAAAAATCTTTCTTCAGATTTGAAACAAGTCATGGAGTTTACACAGCGCTAAGCTGACTTAGCATACCGATGCGAAATTGGGACCTGGATACACTCCAAAATTCATAGAAAATATATATTGATGATGGAAGGCAAAGATAACATATGGGACTAAAGTCATCATATGTACTTTTAATAATAATAATAATAATAATAATAATAATAATAATAATAATAATAATAATAATAATAATAATAATAATAATAATAATAATGGCAATAAACATGAATGTTAACAGTTATACGATGCTCAACTCTTGATTTTTTTTTTGAGTAACCAGGAGAACCAGCTTTCATTAAGAAAAAGACAGTTGCCATTTAATTAGGGAAAACCTCTTGAATAACTATAAATAATATTATATTTTAAGTAAGTGCGATGATAGACAGATGTGAAGCATAAAACATGATTTTTCTTGCCTCGAAAGTAAACTATAGAAATAACCTAGGAATGTTTGTTGAGTGTCACCCAAGGTACAAAGACCATCTAATACACTCCATTTTACGACCTCACGACGAGATGCAAAACCGATGTACACAGCTTTAAAGTTCTTCTATGAAGGGATCATTTAAGTCAAAGTCATGGAGATGCTTCGTGCTAAAAACAGCACGTCGGCAACTAGTAGTTGTAAAGTGAAACCTAGCATTTCTTGAAGCCTTGTTGTCTAGTTGAAGCTTCCTATGCTGTCGTGCTAAAAACCCGTCACGGTAAACACTATCCTCAATCTGAAATGTCATCGACTCCAGCTCTCTTGCGTTAAGTACAAAGAATATGGCAAAGTTAACGTGAGACAAAGTACCCAGATAGGGTTCCAAAACTAGTGTCTTCACACGGATGTTATGAGATCTTATAAAATCCCGGTGTTTACGACGCCACCAATTTGGACGCCACCACATGTCTGACTAAAAATTTAATCATGTCAGAATAGCGAAAGATTTCAACATCTACCTGATTAAAAACTATTATACAACTTAAAGACGAAAAAATACCTTCACGTGTAGCTTCTCCAAGCATGGAAATAATCTCATCAAATCAACAATATTGTCCAGACTAAGAGGATCCATATTGATAGATAAACTTTTGACAGTGTGGACCGCCGTTTTCAAGCTATCGACGTGTGTTTCCTTAATCAAGCATGGAAGACAAAATTAGGCCACACCGAAAAGGCAGCGATGCATAATTTGTCCAGTATACCAAAAGAGGTGAACTGAAAGGGTCTTGAAGGCAACAAGTATAAATAACACGGCGGATTACCTGAATAACCCTGGAGGCAGACAACAGGTTTCTAGCGAAGTTTCGCAAATTAGTAAGAAAGTCCCATGTCTCCACTTTAGGCGCACAGTATATTGATACATCATGACCCCAAATTGAATATAGATAGATCAACCTTTGAAGACGAGGGGCATTGTCGATGTTGATTTCATCAAAGCGGATAGTAGAATACAGATTCGGATTGATGTGCACGCATAATCTTGCAAGGCTAGGAGAGTTGATCCGGAGACAACGGAAGCCAGAGCTACTGCGAACCAGTAAGAATTCCAGTACAGGGCATCTAACAATCAACCCATGCAACGAGCTTTCCGACACGCTGACACCCTCGAGCCCGAGCTTCTTAAGCTGGGGGAAGTGAAGCCCGTTGACGATGTCGTCAGGGAGGTTGCAGTTTACAATGGACATGACAAGGAGGGTTTCCGAGAAACGGAAGATGGACGTCGACGGCAGCCGTTGCATACTGCCGATGAACTCGAGCTCCTCTAGGTCGTCGAGAGCGGCGGAGCAGAGCCAGGCGTACTTAGTGTTTGCAAAATCATATAAATAATAGTGTATCAGTTTGACTCATGCACCAATAGTTTACCAATGACATAAAATTACTTTACGAAAGCACTTCAAGTGCTGTCGAATCTATCACATATTCATGCCATTTTCAAGTGAAATCACAGTCCACTGTTTTGTGCAGCCCCATTCCCTTCCTCTTTCGCCGCAGGTTGCCTAGGTCGCCGCCGCCCTCCGACGCCGGCCGCCACTTGCCGTCACCCGTGACGGAGGAGCGGGAGGACGCCTGGAGAAGCCAGCCGTCTGCGACCAGGTCGAGGGGAAGAATGCCGTCGATGGAGTCCGTTGAATCCAGGCCGGCAACCTGCAAGCGGAACAGGGCCACCGTGACCTCTACCACCGCGGCCACGCCGGGGGTCACGACCCGCTCGAGGGCGCGCGCCAAGCAGCAGCAGGAATCCCAGTCAGCGGCAAGGGCCAAGACCGGCGAGCTTGATGGGGCCGGCCAGCCGGAGAGCTCCAAGAAAGGGAAAACCGTCCTCGAGCTCATCCGGGATAGTCCAAGCTGGGAAGAGGATGATGATGGATCTACCTCCTTCTCCTCCGCGGTCAGCTCTCCGATTCACGTGCCGGAGCCTCTGGATTTCAGGCCGCACGACCCCAACGGCGACAGTGAGGTAGCCGAGGCGAAGAGGGCCAAGAGTCGGGGCCTTCTGCCAAAAAAGAGCCTTGCTTCGGTGGCCTCCCCCTGGCGTAAAAGTAAGGGGATTGTTTTCCCGAGTGGGTTCTATCTGGGTTATGGTTTGGGTTTTGGCCCGCCCAAGCCTTCGTATACCCACCGTACATTGTACAACGCCTCCACTCCCGGTCCCACGTCCTTGAATCACGTGATCGATCCGACCCCGATTTGAATCCGCGTCGCACGATCGGAGGTTAATATCGCATGTCGTGGGCGACTTGGACTCAGCTCCGCTCGATCTAACCTCTCCGACGACGACCGAACCCCTAAAACCTTAGTCTCCGATCGGGGAGGAGAACAAGACGTCGAAGCCACCTGCTGCCGCGCCCCAGCTGTTCGATCGCGCAGAGGGCCGCGCCGCAGCCGTCCTGCTGTTGCCTGTGCGAGGTCGTCGGCTGTTTCCGCGCCGGCTGTTCATCCTCTGCGAGGTCGCCGGCTGTTTCCGCTAGGGTTTGAGTCGTGGGTGAACGGCTGTCCTCCTCCATTGTGAAGTAGCATCCTCCGTGGTGGGCTCCTAAGGTAATAACCATCCCCATCTTGTTAGGTCACATGTTGTTCATATATCAAAGTGTGGATTTAGGGATCGGTTCATGGTTTGAAGCCATGTAGGTAATGGCTGAGGGGGTGGCTGAGGGTAGTTCCAGTAGGATGGAGGAAGATATCGAGTGCACGGAAGATGATGATTCATGTTCGAGTTCTGACATTGGTGATGTGACAACCGGATCCCCAAAACCTGAAGACGATGCTGACGATGGTGGTGACGGCACTCATGATGCAGACAATACTGAGGGCAACGAGACCCCCGGTGATAGTGTGAGTGAAGTTTGAATTTGTGTGAAGTTGTTTTTAGTGCAATGAGCAATTTTAGAATTAATAATGAGCTTTGTTTTCAAAATTTGTAGACGGAGAATGTTGTTGATAAAGAACAGAACGAGAACGATGGCGATGAATTGGACTCGGAATTCATTGAAGAGGTATGGTGCGTGTTTTACATTTGTGTGCCATGTAATGGATGAAATTATAATTTACCTTGTTGTTTTTTGTTTTGTTCAGGTATTAGTTGGCAATGAAAATATTTACGATTATTACGGTGATTCGGACTTGGAGAATGTTGAAGATTCTAGGGACTCGAACTCATTAAACAAGAGTGAGGTGTGTGTATTGTATTTTTTTATGTGAAGCAATGAATGGCACAACTATATTCATAGTTTACATGGTTTTGTTTTTATTGCGTAGGTGACTTCTGATGCTGTTTACGATATTGAATCTAATGCGGTATATGGCAATGATCATGAAGATAAGCGGGATACGTACTGGAAGATAATGGATATCCATGTTTCCCGATGACTTGTTTTGTCAGAAGGAGTGGTCTAAGCAACCCAAAGAAGAGGTTATTTACCAAGTCCATAAGGAGCGACTCCATACATGTCTTTTTCTTTCTTTCAGTTACCCAAGGAATATCTTTTTTTTTTGCATGTATGCTTGATATTATCACTTTCTTGATATTTACATTCATTTATTATATACAAATCTTTGACTTATGTATTAAGGATTCGTGTGTCTTAACTGGGGTTGCTATTGTCAAATTTGTAGAGAGATATTTAAAGGATAGTTTACTTAACGTGAGACAAATATTTCAAGGACAACTGGTGGAGTATCAGGTACTATGCAACCTACAACTTCAAGTAGATAGTTTACTTCCTGTGAGAGAGTTGTCTGGGGAAGTATTAAAAACAACTCTTTTATTTCTAATGTTTTTCTTACATGTATGGGATGGGTTATGTGAAGTTTCATATTTGTGTACTCTCATATATTATGAAATTTCCTGTCATTCTATCCCAAAAATAAACCGGTGAGGAAAGGCGCACCATCATGATCTAGTATTTGGTAAAGCCTCAACTTCTGCTATTAATCATCGTCAACTCAGTATACAACTGAGCCACATTATTTATTACATCACAAATCCTACAGCACTTGCAACATGTTTTATTCAACATTCTTTTTCGCAGAAACACGCCGCTAAAGGTGGATATCTGGAGACCAGGCCACACACCCCTTCAGTAAAGCCCTCCTTGTGGCAGGCCTCGGCACATGGATTGCTATAGCATGGAAAATCACCATAGGTCACGCTCCGTTCTTTATAGGTATTGGCTTCCAAACCTACAAAATAACAACCACAATATGGTGTATGATAAAAGATCAGATCCGGCAATGATTCAAAAAACAAAGCAAAATAGATACATGTGTAATGGAGTAAGAGCAACTCCAGCCGTTGCCCCCCCCCCCCCCCCCCCAGGCCGGATTACCGGCATTTTTTTGGGCCTCCTGGGGGGCGCCGGCAAAAAAAATCGCCCTAGGGTCGCGCCGATTCCCAGTCGCGTAGCCCCCAACCGACGTTTTTTTGCCTAGTTTTGGTCGTAAAATAATCATAGAACCCGATTTTAATAATGTATCATTTGTATCAAATGATTCGATGAAAAAATTATTACAAATAGTTTAACAAATCATAAATTTTAAAACAAACTTTTGAAACAAATTTTACATAAATCTAGAACTCGCCTTTCCGCCTCCACAGGTGCTCCACCAGATCTTGCTGTAATTGCTCATGAATTACTGGGTCTCGGATCTCCGGACGCTTTGCAAGGTAGGCAGTCCATGATTTCGGTACAGGAAGACGCCGGCTCTCCTCCGGATCTTCGCCCATGAGAGGACACTGTCTGAAGTATGGCACCTTCTTCTCCTTTTCATCCACTGGATCCTTCCGCTCGCTCTCAATGATCATGTTGTGCAAGATCACACAACAAGTCATCAACTCCCACATCTGATCTTTTGACCAGGACATAGCGGAATACCGGACAACAGCAAATCGAGCTTGGATCCCACCAAATGCCCGCTCGACATCCTTCCTGCAAGCCTCCTGACACTTGGCAAACCAAGCTTGAGCCGTCTTTGGCACAGGTTTTGAGACAGTCTTGACAAATGTGGACCATTTTGGATAGATTCCATCTGCCAGGTAGTAGCCCTTGTTGTAATGGTGCCCATTCATCTCGAAGTTCATGGGGGGGAGCATTACCTTCAACAA
This sequence comes from Puccinellia tenuiflora, assembly GCA_012064385.1. NCBI lineage: Eukaryota > Viridiplantae > Streptophyta > Magnoliopsida > Poales > Poaceae > Puccinellia > Puccinellia tenuiflora. Next base: position 318,635 of record QRDG01001356.1, read on the forward strand.
GATTGGAGAAGACAGGTGAGCACTACAGGACTTGATGTCGTTGTTAGATCCTGGCATTCCAAAAAAAGAATGCCAAATCTAGGTATCATATGAAGCCACTGCCTCAAGTACGACACTGCAACCGCCTTTGTGCCCTTTGTACATCCCCTACCAAGCAAATGGACAGTTTTTCCATTTTCAATGCATGCAGTCAATGCTTCCTAGCATTCCAGGAAATCCTCTTGCTTCATTATCGGCTAGGATCCGAGCAGTGTCTTCCGCAGTGGGTGATCGCAAATATTCAGGTCCAGACACGCCCACTACGGCTCTGCAGAACTTGTAGAAACACTCAAGAATGGTGGACTCGTCCATGCACAGATAGTCATCTTGCGAATCAGCTGGAGCTCCATATGCAAGCGGTCTCAAAGCGACCGTGCACTTCTGGAGTGAGGAAAATCCAACCGTGTCGGTGCAATCCTTCTTGCAAATGAAGTACCTGTCGAACTCTCGAACATCATGCACAATCCTGAGGAAGAGCTTCCGGTTCATCCTGAAATGGCGTTGAAATGTCTTCTCGCCATGTAATGGATCGTTGGCAAAGTAGTCCGCGTAGAGCATGCAATAGCCTTCGTCACTCTACCGTGGCTTGCTCTTTTGGCGGTTTGGTGCCGAGCAACCGCGCTTCGGCTGTGCATCGGCGGCGTACAGTCCGGCCAGACAGGTGAGCATCTGCAAGTGCTCGTCGTCATCGGTGGCGGCGCCGTCGGTTTCCTCTTCTAGCAGAGTGGCGAGCATCTCCTCATCGTCGGAGTCCATGGAGGCAAAACGTCGAACACCTCGCGGGCAGGGGTGGGCGCGAAGCTTGAACAGGACGGCGATTCCCGGGCGGCGGTGGCGGATACGGGTGGGGGGTGGGGGCACAGAAGGGCGTGTCGTCGCGGTGGTCGACGGTGGTTTTCGTGGGATTCTGGCGGCGGGAAGGAGTTGTGTCAGCGACGGAGAGAAAGGAGGCGTGGAGGGCGAATCTTTTGGTGGAAAGGTGAGTTCTCTCGCGCGCTGGGTTCGCCCTGGGACGCCGGATAAAATTTGGCCAATATCCGGCGAAAAACAAGACCTTGGGGGGGGGGGGCGCTGGGGGCGCGGCTAGGAGGAAAATGTCCCGCCGGCGTCGAAAAGTTCTGGGGGGGGGGGGGGGCTCTCGGGGGGACGGCTGGAGTTGCTCTAAGAAGTTCATATATGAGTGGCATATATAATGCATTGAGGAGGTTCTTCATATGAAATTTGCAGACGTCACTTACCAGGAACAAAGAGAAGTGTAGCGAGCAGTAGCATGCATAGCAGGATTGGGACCTTTTGACGACTCCCATGTCTTCGAAAATAATCGGTCACAAAGGCTATTAGGCGAGCGTACAATAGATGCAAATAGAAATAGGCTACGCCATGTATATATATATAGCAGGACTATTCTGCAACCCCCCTTAAGAGGTTCTAGAATAGCTATTCTAGAAACCCTCCTAATCACCTTCTTAACCCGATCAATACCCCCTCCTAACCACCTTCTTCCCGGTACGCACCCCCACCTACCTACCTCCTCCAACCTCCCGCATGCGCCCCACCTCCTCACCTCCCGCCTGCGCCCCACCTCTTCACCTCCCGCCGGCGCCCCACCTCCCGCCGGCACCCCACCTCCCCGAGCGAGCCGGTACCCCACCTCCCCCACGACCTTGAATCTTTACTCGTCGAGGAGAGGAGAGCCGCGATGCTGCTTCATCGATCGGGAGGGCCGGCGTGTTCTTACGTGATTGTTTGATCATCTCAGCACTACCACAGAAAGGGCTATCAGTGGCACACCAAATTGCAATTCTGTGGTGCACCCCCAGGTTTGCTGGGTGCGCCACAGAATTCTCGCCACAAAAATATTTTCTGTGGCGCACCTGGCTTGGTGCGCCACAGAATTCTCACATTTCTGTGGCGCACCAGGCCAGGTGCGCCACAGAATTCACATTTCTGTGGCGCACCCACCCACCGTGCGCCACCGAAATATTTCTGTGGCGCACCCCTCTTCCATGCGCCACAGAATTTTTTTGAATTTCAAAAAAAAGGGCGGCCAGATCTAGATCTGGATCTGACCAGATCTAGATCTGGATCTGACCAGATCTAGATCTGGTCGCCGGAATTTCGTTTCGTTTCATTTTTTTGGAGGCCGTAGATGGGTGGAGGAGGGAGTCGCCGGAGGTTGGTGGAGGATGGTGGTCGCCAGAGTTCGCCGGAGGTGGAGGAGGAGGTCGCCGGAGTGGAGGAGGAGGTTGCCGGAGTGGAGGAGGAGGAGGTCACCGGAGTGGAGGAGGAGGTTGCCGAAGTGGAGGAGGAGGTCGCCGGTGGTGGAGGAGGAGGTCGCCGGTGGTGGAGGAGGTCGCCGGAGGTGGAGGTCGCCGGGGTTGAGGTCGCCGGGGTTGTGGAGGTGGTCGTTCGCCGGAGTTGTGGAGGAGGTCGCCGGAGGTGGAGGTGGAGGTGGAGGTGGAGGTGGAGGTGGAGGAGTAGAGAAGATGTGGAGAGGAGAAGAAATGGAGGAGGGAGGAGAAGGGGAGAGAAGTGTAGAGGAGAAGGGAAGAGGAGAAAGGAAGAGGAGAAGTGGAGGGAGAAGTGGAGGGAGAGAAGGAGAAAAGGGAAAAGAGAGGGAGAAGGGGGCTGGCGGGATTCGAAATTTTGAATCCCGCCCAATAATTCTGTGGCGCACCATGCCAAGGATGCGCCACAGAATTATTGGGCGGGATTCAAAATTTCGAATCCCGCCCAATAATTCTGTGGCGCATCCTTGGCATGGTGCGCCACAGAATTATTGGGCGGGATTCAAAATTTCGAATCCCGCCCAATACTTCTGTGGCGCATCCTTGCCTTTGGTGCGCCACAGAATTTTTTTCCCTTTTTTTGATTTTTTTATTTTGCTGGGAAAATTCTTCTGTTAGCCATAACTTTTTTTTGGTTTGGAATTTGAGGATTCTGTGAATTGCTGACCGGGTGAAATTTTCTCTAATTTTTTTTAAGGTATTATACGCATTTTTTCGACGTCGTATGCAAAAGTTATGCCCATTTTAATATTTTTTCACCTACTTTTGGAAAAAAAGTCAAAATGTGTATTTCAAATTTTTCCTAAGAAATAGACCCTAAACCTTCCCTATGTCTGAAAGGATTTTATTTTTTGAATTTTTTATCATTTTATTTCACTAGGTGCAAAACTGAAAAGGCGATCCACGGGGGGGGGGGGGGGGGGGGTGCGTGGGTGAAAAAATGCTGCAGAATTCTGTGGCGCATGGAACCACATGCGCCACAGAAATGTCACTTTCTGTGGCGCATGTGGACCCATGCGCCACAGAATTCTGCAGCATTTTTTCATTGGTGCCAGGCCCACCATATTTCTGTGGCGCATAGGGCCAGATGCGCCACAGAATGTCCACTTTCTGTGGCGCATCCAACACCATGCGCCACAGAATTTACCCATATGGACTCCGGCCTCAATGATTACTCATGGGACCCACCAAAATTCTGTGGCGCACCATGGCTGCTGCGCCACAGAAACTCGACATTCTGTGGCGCATGTGGTTCCATGCGCCACAGAAAGTGGACATTCTGTGGCGCATGGGCAAAGGATGCGCCACAGAATGTTCAAATTTCTGTGGCGCATCGACAGCCATGCGCCACAGAATTATTTTTTGTGGCGCATAAATTAAGGGTGCGCCACAGATAGGCAACCTCCCTATAATGCTTTTCCTGGTAGTGCAGTTCGTCCGGCCGGCAGCGAGCGAGCCGGATCCATTATTCAACAACAGGTAATAGATGGATCGATCGATCCTCTCTCTCTCTGTAGATATATATCCTTTCGTTTATGTGAATTGGTTCTCGCTGAATTTTATCAAAAAATTTGGGACGTGATAAAAAAGGACATTATGGCCATGTTTGTGGCTTTTCAAGCAGGATACCTTCCTTTGTTCCATCTTAACTTCGGAACGATCATCCTGCTTCCCAAGAAAGAAAATGCAATTCAGATCCAACAATATAGACCCATTTGCCTACTTAATGTAAGTTTCAAAAAAATTATCAAGGTTGGTACGAACCGTGTCACGGGGGTTGCACACAAGGTGGTCAGACCGACACAAACAGCTTTTATGCCAGGTCGTCATATTTTAGAGGGGGTCATAGTTTTACATGAAACCATTCACGAACTTCAAAGGAAGAAAATGAAAGGTGTTCTTCTTAAAATAGATTTTGAGAAAGCATACGATAAAGTTAATTGGGCTTTCTTGCAACAAGTATTGCGAATGAAAGGATTTGATCCGAAGTGGTACAAATGGGTTCAGGATTTTGTGAGTAAAGGGAGTGTTGGGATTAGGGTGAATGATGATATAGGTCATAACTTTCAAACTAGGAAAGGTCTTAGACAAGGTGACCCTCTATCACCGATTCTGTTTAATATTGTCGCTGATATGCTGGCTATTATCATAAATAGAGTTAAGGCAGATGGCCAGGTTACTGGACTAATCCCTCATCTTGTTGAGGGTGGTGTCTCAATTTTGCAATATGCTGATGATTCTATTCTGATTATGGAACATGATTTAGAGAAAGCGTTAAATATGAAACTTATTTTATGTATGTTTGAACAACTATGGGGACTCAAAATCAATTTCCATAAGAGTGAACTTTTTTTGCTTCGGTGAGGCTAAGGTAGTGGAGGAGGAATACCGCCTTCTCTTTTGGTGTGATGTGGGCGTGTTCCCTTTTAAGTATTTGGGAATACCAATACATTTCAGAAAGTTAAAGAATGGGGAGTGGAAGCCGATTGAGGACAGATTTGAAAAAAAGCTGAGATGTTGGATACGAAAATTATTATCCTATGGCGATAGATTGGTTCTCAAAAATTCCGTTTTGACGAGTTTACCTATGTTCTTGCTTTCGTTTGTAGAAATACCTTTCAGTAGACTGTCATTATAAATCCACCCGCCACACCTGTCCGAGAATGTTGAACCGCCACACCGCCCGTCTACCTTAGGGGTTAGGAAACGATTAGATTATTACCGATCACGGTTTTTCTGGCAAAGTGACGGCCATAAAGAAAGTATAGGTTGACTAAGTGGAATATTATTTGCCGTCCTAAAGATCAAGGGGGATTAGGGATTGAGGTGCTGGAGGTTAAACATAAATGTTTGCTTAGTAAATGGCTGTTTAAGCTGTTAAATGAAGAGGGGGTTTGGCAAGAATTGCTTCGAAATAAATACTTGCAATCCAAAACGCTGTCACAAGTGACGGTTAAACCTCTTGATTCTCCCTTCTGGAAAGGATTAATGAAAGTTAAAGATGATTTTTTCAATAGAGGCAAATTTAAGGTAGGAAATGGAACCTCAACCAGATTTTGGGAAGATACTTGGTTGGGGGATACACCAACATTGTCAATGGAAAACAAGTTTCAGTTGCTGATGTGTTGGGGGTTACGCCGCTGAATATTTCTTTTCGTAGAACGCTCACACCTAACAAGTGGGTTATGTGGTTGGAACTTGTTGAGCACATTATGGATATTGAACTGACCGACGAAAAGGATGTTTTCGTTTGGAACCTGACTTCCTCTGGTGAGTTCACGGTTAAATCGATGTACCTTGATATTCTAGATGATCAAACAAAATATCTGCGAAAATATATTTGGAAAATGAAGGTTCCGCTAAAAATCAAGATTTTCATGTGGTTCCTCCATCGTAAAGTCCTTTTAACTAAGGATAACCTTGCTAGGAGGAATTGGGATGGGTGTAAATCTTGTGTGTTTTGTGATAAAGATGAATCCATCCAACATTTGTTCTTTGATTGCCCTTTAGCAAAAATTGTTAGGCAAGTATATAATCGAATTATCAGCAGCTAGAAGGGTTACTAAGGTGCTCTTAACTAAGGATAATTTAGCAATACGGAAGTGGAATGGGTGTCAAAAATGTTGTTTTTCTGATTCTACTGAAACCGTTAATCATTTATTTCTTGATTGCCCTTTTGCTAGAATTATTTGGCGTATGGTCTATCTTGCTTACAATATTCCTCCGCCAACTAATATTACTAATATGTTTGGTAATTGGTTAAATGGCGTGCAAAAGATTGACAAAGCTAGGATTCGTGTTGGCGTTTCTGCTCTTTGTTGGTCTATTTGGATAACTAAAAATGATATTGTCTTTAACAGGCAGAGTGGGACGAATTTTTTGCAGGTTATTCGGCGAGCTGCTCATTGGATCCAGCTGTGGGCTTTCCTTTTCCCGGAGGACCAGTGGCAGGATATGGCTACTGGATACAACCGGCTGCTGATGGTTGCTCAGGACTTCTTTTTCCAGGCTACTGGATGGCGGCATATTAATATGATAGCAAATGGATAGCTTTTCTATATGCCTTATTTTCCTTTGGTTGATTCATGTATCGACCCTACTTGATTCTTGATTGTATGTGCTGAATATTTTGTACCGACGCTCTTGGAATTTTTAAATAAATAAATAAATGGCCGTATGCATCACTCCATACAGAGGCTGGGGCTCCCTTTTCTAAAAAAAAAAAAAAGCTAGAAGGGTTACCACACGTACGAAAAGCACCAGAGCATCATTGTAACAGATAGCGTCGAATCAATACATGCACCGTTGTCCTTGCTTGCGTGACACAGTTTTCTTAAAGTAAAAGTAAAAGAGAATCCTGATAGAAAATGAAAATACAAGAGAGCAGAATATGCATGGTAGAGGGTGATCTAGCATCTATACTTTTCTTGAGGAGAGGAATTAAAGACGTATCCTCGTGCAGGAGGGTCCCTACAAAGTAAAGTAAAGAATGGTATTGAGAGCAAGGAAAAGTAAAGTAAAGAATGACTTGGCTGCATGGGTTTACGAGTGCGTGGGTACTAGTGGAAGAACTGATGCTTCATTTTGACACAGACTCTTTTTTGCGAAGGTTTTTGACACAGACTCGCATATGCATAGCCGGGCGTACCTAGGCTAGCGACTGCCATCCCAACCCATTTCACTTCCATTTCATTCCAGTCAGTTCTATTTTCTGAACAACAACACAACAAAGGGGAGAGCTATGGCGGAGCTGGCGACGGGAGCCGTGAGCACGCTGCTGGGTGTGATCGGCAACGAGGCGCTCAGGCTGGGGCGCGTCCAGGTGGACGTGCAGTTTATCAAGGAGGAGATGGAGAGCATAAGCAGCTTCCTGGCGAACCTGGCTGGCGCCGGCCGCGAGCACGACGAGCAGGTCCGGACCTGGATGAACCAGGCCCGGATCCTCGCCAACGACTGCAACAGGTGCATCGATCTCTACCTCTACCGTGGGGACCCCGGCCTCAACCTTCCCTCGGAGGGCCTCTGCCGCTACCTCGGATGGGCTCCCTGGCTGCTGCGCAAGCTGTACGCGCAGCACCGCGCCGCCGGCCAGCTCAGCGTGCTCAAGGAACGGGCACGGGATATCGGGGAGCGCCGGCTGAGGTACGGCGTTGAGGTCAAAACTCCCGATCGTCCATCTTCTTCCACAAAGCAACCATTGTCGCTGACCACGGAAGACCACGAAGAAGAACAAGATGACCACGATAACCAAGACAAGAGGGCCCCCATTTGCACGACCTATATGTGTATGGATGATGAAAAGTACCTTAAGGAGAAGCTAAACCAGTGGATCCGACCGGTGGTGCAGGATGCCACACGCTCAATACCATCCGTCGTCATTCTGTTACCCAAGACCAAGGATGCCAAGGTTGCCGACACTCTCGTGAGCCATGCCAGGGTTGTGGCCAACACCCATCTCAAGAACGCCGTTCTGCAGAAGAAGACCCAAATCGAGTGGAACATTGTCGTCGTTGACGTCCCAAAGATGAACCCTTTCATTTGGCTAGATGAATGGGACATTCTCTTCTACATCCTTTATCAGCTCAAGCTATCCCAGGGCCAGCAGCAGCCCATTGACAAATGGGATTTGTTCATGCAAAACCAAGACATAATTGGAGAAATATATGATAAAAGGTGTATGGAGATTAACCTTAACACCAAGTTTGAAGAAATCACCACAGCTATTTGCAGCCAAGTGGGGTCCAAGAAGGATGACGATTTTAATGACAAAAAAATCCCCGAGAAATCCTTAGACCAACTCCTCAGGCGGCTCATCGTCCAATGTACTACTGCAACACCAAGTAAAGAAGACCAAGAGAAATTCCCAAGGTCATACAAGAAGATCATAAAGGAAACTGCCAAGAAGCTTAAAGAAAAAATACATGGTGGCTCGAATCAGCAGATACAAGGCGGTTCAGATCAGCAGCAGATACAAGGCAGCTCAAATAAGCAGATAGATGGCGTTTCAGATAAGCAGAAAGATGTCGTCTCAGATCAGCACACGCCCGATTATGAAGACATCCTAGAGGAGGTGTTCCCGAAGCCAACCACCGTGGAGGCTACCAATGCAAATACAACTAGTACTAACACACCCGTCGAGGACCAAATAATTGAAATCATAGATGGGGTTAAAGAAATGCTACGTGACTTGAAGAAACTAGACAACTTCTCCGGCGGGGTGAAAAGTGAAGATGCAGCCCATGGTCCGGAAGCTGATTTTGGAAAATCCAGAGAGGACAAGATTTTTCTCGATAAAACAAAAGAGAAGATACGAGAAATCAAATTCAAGATTGTAACTCAGCTGCTGATAAGAGGGATCGTGGACAAGAATCAAGACGAATTAGGAGATAATAATAAAAGGATCCTGGTCATCCTCAAAACAGATAATAACAAGCATGTATCCGTATGGGCAGAGACCAAGAAGACTCTGAGCCAGGTGGGGTGCAGTACAATCGCTGGTGCTATGATTCTCGCCACAAAAACCACTCAGCATCAGAATAAGGAAGATTTTTGCTACCCTCGGTTGAAGCTTATAGAATATCCTCTTGTTGGACGCTACCTCAAGACCATTCTCAAGAGTACAAAACCGCCCGTGCCTAAAGAAGACAGCCGCCGGATGCTTCTTCGTAACATCTTGTACGAGTGTGAGACAGACGAGTTCTCCATGAATATCTTCGCTCACACATTCCATGCTAAACCCAAGCGGAGCAGTGAAGAGCTGCGTAAGTTGCTGGACACCTTGCAAGACAAGCAAAATTCGTCTCCCGACATTGCTACCAAGATGTTGAACTTCTCCTACAAGGATCTACCCAAAGAGTACAGGTCCTGCTTGTTGTACCTTGCTATCTTCCCTGTTGAAACAGAGGTCAGGGTATCAACCTTGGTAGGGCGATGGGTTGTGGAAGGGCTGATAACCACGACAGATTGGAGTTGGTCCAGTTCTGTGCATGAAGCTTTGAAATGCTCTAAAGCACTAATCGCCCGGGGCCTTCTTTCTCCTGCTGTCATCGGTGCTACTGGAAATGTCAAGAGCTTCCGTGTGAATCAACCAGTTCATGGATTCATTGACAAGATTGCCAGGAAACAGCGCATTCTTGACAAACGCCTGTCAAGTAGCTTGGCTCGTCACTTCTCCATTTTCAGCGATGTGCGTCTCCGCAGTTCCCAGGAAGTGGAAGATTTCTTGAAAAACATACCCAAGGCATCTCAGTTCTCCAAGATCAAGGTGCTAGATCTGGAAAAATGTAATTGTTTCAAGGGGAAGCGGCAGTACCTGAGGAACATATGCAGTCAGATACTAATGCTCAAGTATCTCAGCCTAAGGAACACGGATGCGGACCACCTACCCACAGCAATCAACAATCTTCATGAGCTGGAGGTACTAGATATCCGGGAGACCCAGATTCCTATGGATGCAACAAGAAAGGTCCTGCTCCGGAAGCTGAAGCGTGTGTTGGGTGGTTCAAGCCAGACTCAATTTTCCAGTGTCCATATCCCTGAGAAGATCGACAAAATGGAGGGTATGGAGGTACTGTCCAACGTGGAGCCGCAGAACCGTCGTGATCTGGACCACATTGCAGGTCTGTTTATGCTGGAGAAGCTTGGGGTGGTTATCACAAAGGAGAGTCACCTCAGCGCATTGCTTGGAGCAATAAAGGACCTGAAAAGGAGCCTCCATTCCCTGACAATTACTCTGAACATGCTCACTCCCCCAACTGATGAATGCTTCAAGGATAAAGCTCCTCACAGCAAAAGTAAACAGAAGTGGGACCCCAAGGAAAGTGTTCTTGAGAGCCTAAGTATCATGGGAAGAACAGAAAAGAAGGAGCTTCTTACATGGTTTTCCAAGAATGCCATCAAAGTTGCCAAGGTATCCATAAGTGGCAGCTTCAGGCAGGACGATATGAATATCCTTGCCAAGTTTCCCAGCCTAATTTGTGTCAGGCTTCGGCACATTAAATACACCGGCGACGAGCTCGTCTTCAATGCAGTGCAGGATGGGTTCAACACATTTATTGTTGAGGAAACCGACATAACTAAAATCAGATTCGAAGATGTAGCTGCTAGTAAGTCAATGAAGATGGTGGGATTGAAGGAGCTTGATCAGGATGGTGTAGCCGTCCCTGAAAATGTGGAACAAGACATCAACAAGAATGGAGACCAATCAGCAGCAAGAACGGACGGCGCCACAGCAAGATGCCCGTCCTTGTGGAAGGCTAAGAGCTGGCTCCGGAGGAATTGACGGCCTCCCCTTCACTTCATCGCCAACTCCTCCACCCTCCTACTCCTACCCACGGTTTGCTTCCGCTCATGTGTGCCAATAATTGTGTGTTTGTGTCTGCTCTGCTACTCTACGGATTGATTGTTGTTTGTGTGCATGTGTCCAGTTACTACTACTTACATGCATGATGTAATAAGTGCCACGCTCGCTCGTACGCACATTTGATTTATCAATATGGATTGTTGTGTGCTACGTATATGCATCTTGTGCTTTGACCGCTAAGCTAGCTGTCTGGAGAGAGATTGATCAAATGTACTCCTGCTTTATAGCCATTGGATCTCCTCCTCCGAGCGAGCCTTCCATTTCCAGCCAATTTGCTTGCCTCTCGTCTCAGCTCACGACCCTTGTGTTGGTGTCAAAAAAAAGTTCCAAACCGTGACGTGCTAGCTAGGACTCTACCAGCCCGTGTATTCCAAATTAAAAAGTCACGTTAATATTAAGGACTTTACTACACTTGGACCTATTGTCATTAGGTGCACTCTTAGGATTGTACTTACATGTATAAATACATATCAGATGGTAGCACAGAAAGTACAAGTCTAAAGCACGATTTTCAAAATCTAGCAATGGAGTTTAAATTAGAAATTAGAAAATTATAAAACTAAGAACAAAATATAAATATGGATATAATTGATTTTTTTTACCATGTCGTACGCTCAGACCCACAGTCCGAATATATTTTTGTCGGCCAGCTTGAGAAGTGTGGCATGCCTATCTTCAATTCGTAGCATGATATATACATAAAACAAAGGTCAAAGTTACATCTTCCAGAATATATCCACATCTAGACTATGTGTAATTTTGAATTAATGGAATAAACATGAAAAAATAGATATGGATACGACAAAAAATAAATATTTATCACTTTTGACACCATAAAGATGGTGCCCTCACATTTGTGAGGACCACTGTGTACTAAAAGTACAATATAAGCAACAAAAAGCACAAAACTGCTGGTGCTTCTTATAACTTTATGACGCGAGCTCAAATTCAGATACAGCCTTGCTTTTGTAGCTTAAGTTTTACATAAAGCCTCGTTTCGAACATCACAGTCGGCCAGTTACAGATTCAAGGCAGGAAAATCACATTCGATGAATAGATTACATATTTAAGACCACCTCTTACTTGGCTTTCGATATAGGTAGATGCGGTTTACATAAAGCATCACACTGATTAGCACACTGTCGGTCGGTTACAGATTCATGGCAGGCAATTCACATTCGATGCCTAGTTTACATATATATTAAGTCCACCTCTTACTCAGTAGCTTTGATATGGTTAGGTCCGTGTCACCAAATCCATCCATGACGGCCTTGGCGGAGTGAAATTCTGCTCTAGCAGTTAGGCTGGCAGGGGCAAACAGAAACAAGGTAACAAGAGACATAGATAACGGCTTTATTCGGTATTGGCTAGGTATAAAGAAGGTGAAAAAGTTACCTGCTTCGAAGGACTATGCACGGCATGCCAATACGCTCAGCTGCGATGACACTTGGTTGGCTACCAGTGACAAGTATGCAATTTTGCACATCGCGTCTGACATATTCAGACCCAGCTCGCAACGTGGCTATTATCGTCTCAGAATTGAGAATCGTGATTGAGAAGTGAATTCCAGATATTTTTGTCCAGTGCGAGAAATAATGCTTAATCTGCAGATGGTAATAACCTTTTGGATGCTGTGCTGATGTCCACGCTGAGTTTTAGAAGTGACGCAACCTCTTCAGCTATCCTCAGCTTCTCTGCAGAAGCTGTCACAACAGAGCATGTGGAAATAAGCTTGGATGGTACTAGCCCTATTAAATATGAACAAATTAGTAATGCTCACCGGCCTTTTGTGCTTCTTTGGTAAGTTGTTCGTCCAAACTGGAGGCGACACCTTCGCCAAGAACAAGCTGTCCATAAAAGCTTCTTTCGACCTCCTCTTTACCAACAATCTTTATATTTGATGTTCTCTCGGGGCCTAATTTTTCAGCTATTGATCTGCAGTGGGAAAGAAACCCGATATACAGTGTTTGTTGGACGTCATTATAACATTAACTGGATGTTTTGACAGAACAACACTGCCGCATATGTCAGAGTGTGAGTCTTATTTTGAGACGAAATGGAAATGTTCACATGGAATTTTTTCACTCCAAAAAAAATATGAGAAAATTAAAGAAATTGTAATTAAGCCGAACCTTGAAATCTTCTCTCCATTTCTGCCATATGTTGCCAGTATGGATACAGGCACAGCCTCACTAAGTGCATCATCGATGAACCTTTGAATAAGTTCACACACCATATAGACATCAGGCAACTTAGAGTCAAGGATAGAGTCATTAATAAAGCAAAAGCAGGGTACAGAAAAGAGACAATTAACTGCACAAATGAATACATAAGATTGTAATAAGGACATATATTACTGATTGACATTAAAGCATGCCACAATCCTATTGCAAAAACTTCTGATTAAATACTTTATGACCATAATCCTATTGCAGATAACTTCTTGCAATTTGTGTATGACAGAAAAACAGATACCTACGATGCATTCAGTTTATACAACAACCCACACTTCTTGCAAATTTTGTACTACGACAGAAAAATATAGTTAATTCATGATGATCCTGAAAGTGCTCATCAAACATAGCTCAAACTATATTAGAATTCTTACAATAGAAAGGTTTGCAACAAATTGAGATAAACAGGAAACAGCAAGCATACTTTTCAACTCCAGGCCGCAGTGGTAAGGCATCAGTAGAAGAGAGCTTTTCCAAAGCTTTCAACTATGAGAAGAATCGTTCATAAAGAAACCACTATAAGGATATTTCAATTCTAATATAAAGGAAGAAGGAAATAAACCCTTAGTAATATAGAAAATAAACTCATAAATTGCTTCAAGAACCACATTAAATTAGAAATCAAGAATCAAATTGAATTCATTGAACATGTAATAAGTAATATCGGTTTTCTACCCCCCCTTACTTAGCTGAACAAAGGATGAAATCCCCATGAGAGTGAGGATGTAGACTGAATACGGTTAGTTCTGAACGTGAAACAAGGTGAACCCAATTTGAAAATTTTAGTTGGAACCAAGATAGGAGCTTATGGTAAAAATGATCACGATGCTAATACCAGCCTGGTGACATTTCAAGATAATATTGTGAGTGCATGCGATGGAAGTAAAACTGCTAACAAATGATTGCCAGAATATACATATACCTTCTCACGAAGAACACTTTTTGTAAATGACCCTTTCTCGCTAGTTGGCAGAGATGTAGGCCAGCCAATATGCGTTAAAGCAGGAGAGACGATGGAGATGAGTATGCAAATTAATTCTAATGTTTCCATGCAAATACTAAGCCTCACAACACTATGGTACATAAAGAACAGTTATGTTGTACAGAGAAATAAATAGACAATCATATTTCACCGAAGTTAGGCAGTTGGGAGAAGATATAGAGGGTACCCTGTCAAAGAATAGCACCACCATCCTTTCCTCGTCGCCACTAGCTTTCCTAAAATAAAACTATGAAGGTTTAGGAAAATGAGAAGTATATAAATATTATCGGAGGAATATCTAATGCAGCCAAGTCCAAACAGACGTTTAAGGAGAGATAAAATTACATATAAGCCAAGAAATGGATCAAATAGAACGGATTATATTCAAATCCATGATACCCAAGAGTTTAAATAACTGAATACCAACCTCACTAGATCAGCATATATTGGCTCTGTCCAATTCGCACAATCTAGGCCAAGATTTTGAAATGCTGATCAAAGAAAAAATTGAACGGTGTTAACACAAGATGGCAAATAAGGGTAATACAAACTTGCTTTGTATTATGTTGAACTCCCACTCCTACATGTTTGATTCTATAGAGAACACTTATTGCTTAGGAAAATAATGCACGCTAATGCTGACACATTGCCTACCTATTTCATGTTTTTTCACTTAAATGTTGGCATGGCATAAGCCAGAGAACATGAAGTATCAAAGAAATGGAGCATTGCTTCGTAAGGACATTAAGCAAAGATGTATATTTACATTGTCCGCACCTACATTGAAAGCTTGGCGACTGCCGAAGCGGTAGACATCTGCAAGAACGTACCCAGCTCTGATCTATCTCAACCTAGAGCACCTGCTCTATATTTGCTTCGTTCAACGGATCCATCTACAGCAGATCACGAAAAAGTTCATTAGCTCATTATTCCTGGTGCTAGGATCCTCCCATGCGTTTTCATATGAATTAAAAATATCAACTGTGGTTTTGAATTTTGTAATTTATTTTTATATGTTTATTTCATTTTGCTAGGATCAACTTCGTGATAAGGTTCGTCAATTTCGTGAATTTGTTAAAAAAAAAAGAGATTACCTATTATTAGAGGTAAGCAAATTTCTGGCACATATTTTTTTCACTGTAACTTTATTATTTTCTTTCGCTTATGTATGTAATAATTACATGCAGGTCCTAGAATATCGGGCGTGTACGAATTTGAAGCTTTCATTTAGTTTGCCAATCTTGTAAAGATGGATCATGCAGAATTTGATTCACTGGAGCGAATGATTGAGATAAACGTGCCAAGAATACCCATGTATGTCGTCACCATCAAAAAATCAAACGTCATCAAGAACACAGCTAAAATGGTATATATACTTTTTAGTACACACTAATTTGTCATTTTTTGTACAAATGGAGATTGATTTTTTTACTTTTTTGGAACATTTGTATGCAGTACTTTTCAAAGAGCTTCACCATGGCGCACATTCTTACAAATATTCAACTGCCAGCAGAAATAAAAGTCCATGCCAGAAATTACCAAGTTGCTACGGTTACGATTGTGATGAGTAAGTCAATGGTGAAAGGGATCCCTAAAGGAGGTGCCATAATAACGACCAACTGGAAGGATGTTGTCACGCATAATAATATGCGAGCTAACCAGAAATACATGTTCTGGTTCTATCGTCACGAGGATGGTAGTCCGAGGCTTCTGGTAGATTCTGTCTCATATTAGGGCTAATGGAGTATGGTACTGAAAATGTCTACCAATGATTTATATTACGTTTATGTCATTGGATGTTTATGCTACACTTTATTTAATGTTTGTGTGCTACTATTTTGATTGCTAATTGAATGAATGTTTATGCTACACTTTATTTAATGTTTGTGCTACTATTTTGATTGTCTAATGGAAGGGAGAATGCAAACTATAAGAAGTATCGATTTATTATACGAAATGCAAACTATATGGTATTTTGTCCATTTATTTCATTGCTTGTAGACGGATTGGGCCGTAACCGTAGAACATCCACTAGCGGTCTTGTTTTTTTGTGTCATCGGCCCGCGCCAGTAGTAGGCCTGTTATGCAGGCGCCGCGCGCCTGCTGAGGTACCCAAGAAAACCCTAGCTAGCTTACCCCCCGCCGGCAGATGCATGCAGATCTTCCTAACTGTTCCTCGCATTTGGCACAACTCCGTGAGCGCTGCTGCCGCTTATCGACGGGGGTTCAACTCCACCGCTTTTACGGCCGGAACCTGCTCGACCACCTCCTCCGGCCGCCTCCTCCGGCAGTCTCGGTAAGTACCGCAGATCCCAACACGCTTAGATCGCCGCCGCGTAGCTCTGTACCATAGCCGTCTCCGTCTATAAGCATCTACCTACTTTGTGCTATGATATTGGTTTTTCACAAAAACCCAGTAGTTAATGTGAAACCTAAAAAAATAGAAAATGTGGATGAAATTAAAAAAAAACTATTTTTCTTTGTAATATGAAAACAAAAAGTTACGTTGGTCAAAGCTACTATTTTTAGGAGAAGTTAGATCCCACTCGTTTCTGGTCAAAAACAAAGAGAGTGAATGCAGTCCACTAAGTCTGTTACCTGTGCGTTTTATTATATCATATTAATAGAAATGAGACATCTATAAATATCGCTACTAAATCATATCCACAGATCAACAAAAAAGATACGCCTCTACAGAACCTTCATCTCCAATAATTCTTTGTAGATTTCCAACTCGAATGGTCCTCCCCTGATGTCGGTGAAATGAGACAGGGGGTCTCTCATCCATGCCGTTGCGCGTGGGCCGGAGCCCGCCGGAGTCGAAGACGTGGCCGATGGCGTGGCCACAAGACCAAGCTTGCTAGCCAAGGGAAGAGTATCCTTACCTTTGGTACGTTATTCTCTACTGTGGGAATACCCGATACTGCTAAGTGTGAATCATGCTGCAGGAATCAAGGCATGAGACAGGTGCTATAAGACAAGGTCATACCAAGACGAGCGATGCAAGGCTAAGGAGAACCCAACAAAAGGCGCTAAGGAGTGCTCTGCGCCCTCTTCCCGGGAAGGCCCCGGAAGGAGGCGCGGTGCGTGCGGATCCGGGTGGCTAGGCCAAGGAGTGGCCTAGGCTGCCCCGGAAGGGAGCCAGCAGCCCCCGCGCCCGGGCCAGGAGCAGCCCGGGAACGGAGGTCAAACCAGACTGACAAGGCGTGTCAGTCCCGGCCTTGGGAACTGGCGAGATGCCAGGGCATCTGCGCGTCATCATGACGAGTGCAGGCGTGCTGTCTGCATCCGCAGACAGCAGCGTCCGCAGCGGGCAGGGTTGACAGCTCGCTGCCCGAGCTGTCATCCCCTTGTCCGATGTGCCTGCAGGCCGCCCGTGGCCATCCATTGGCCACCGGCACCGCCCACCTGCACGGCATACGCGTGGCGCAAGGCGAGTCGAGCCCGGGAATGCTCCTGGGCGGTGCTTGGTGTAGTATCCGTTGTGGTGACCCCTTCCAGTATAAAAGGAGGCACTGTTAGGAGGAGAGAGGAGGTAACTAGAGAGGACGTAACTGGAGAGAATAGTAGGAAGTTGGGAGAACGGTGGAGCGGAGCTCAGCCATCTTGAGGCAGCTCGATAGGATAGGGAGGTGAACGGCAGCCATCTCGCCGGTCACCGGAGTTGAGAGAGAAGCAAGTGAGGTAAAGGGACGGGAGGTGTAGAAGCTAGAGAAAGCGCATCCTGATACCCTGAGAGAATCATCCATTGTAACTCAGATCCACCCCAAATAATCCACCAAAGCAGGACGTAGGGTCATTAGCCAAAGGGCGGCCTGAACCTGGGTAAAAAATGCTCTTGTGTGCTTTGTGTGTGCTTTTGGTGAGGATCATCCGGATCCTTACCCGAGGTTGAGGTTGGAACGCCTTCGTGCCCACTACCGAACAATCAGGGGGTGTCTGCATCCCCGATGTCCGTGTAGGCGACACGCGACATCCGGCGTGCCAGGTAGGGGGGCGCTCGTGTTGCAACCTCGACGTTCTTCGTCGGCAAAGTCGTGAACATCTTCATCAGCACCGTCATCGTCATCGTCGGCATTAACGTCCGTCATGCCACCAAGGAGGAATACGGGAGTTGGGGGCAGCGTCCCTGTGGCGGATACGCCTGCCGCGAGCACTCACTCCCATGGCCCGGCCGTGGGGATGGGCTTAGATGCTGAGCCTAGTGCGCGGCGTGCGAACACCGCCACGGGAGCTGACCAGCGCCCGGGGCCAAGCGAGGCCATACCGCCGCCTCCACCACCACCTTCGGCGGCTGCAGTCGGCGGGCGCGCCGGGGATCTCCCGGTTGCACAGAAAAATCTACCTTACGGCGGCGCAGGAGGCGTCGCCGGCGACAATCCACTTCCAGGTGGCGCAGGAGGCGCCACCGATCCAGGCGTTGCGCTCAACGGCGCGGCAAGCGCCGGTCATGGGGCCGCTTTCCCTGGTGGCGCAGGAGGCGCTGCCGGTGGAAGCAACCCGCATCACGGAGCCTATCCTGCCGGGGCCGGAGGAGCCGGCCCCCCGCAGGACCAGCAGGCGTTTTCTCAGCCGGGTGGAGCCTCGGCGCGCTCCGGAGCTCGCCGGGCTGCACCGGACGCCAGTCAGTCGACTCAGCATCATCGATCTGGGAATCGCACTCTGGGCGAAGCATTGGCTGCGGCCAACGCCCTGCTGCGATACCCTCCACCACCTGGAGCGGCAGAGTATGCCGCGTGGAGAGAAGATCTCCGAGCTCATTTGGACCAGGCAAGGGCGCATCAGGTTTCCACCCGCGCCCGTTCCCAGTCCCACATGGGCCCAAGGCGGGGCCCGGACTTGACGGCTACCGCTGCCGCCGGACAAGCACCAAACCGGGCTCCAGGGCACGCTCCGCATGCCGCTGCTTGTGGTGTGGGGGCTGCCGCGTCTGGGGGCGGGGAGCGAAGACATCAGCGACAGGCTGCAGGGCCCTTGGGGGCTGGAGCCCCAAGACCTGCGGATCAAGAGCACGTTTCGGTAGGGTCGTCCGCCGACCCTGCCCCACGGCGTGCTGAAGGACGTCACGGCGATTCCGCCGCCGAGAACGAGGCGTTGGTCGCAAAACACCTGCTTCAGCTGCGCCAGCAGGCTGCGGGAGCAGCCGTTCCGAGTCCCGGAGGCGCGGCTGAGGCTGGTGGGGCGGCCCTGGAGTACGGGAGCGGATGCCTAGCCTTCGCACCAGCCCTCAGGCGAATGGTGTGGCCGTCCAAGTTCCGCCCCGTTGTCCCCGTCAAGTTCGAAGGAACCACCAATCCGAAGGAGTTCTTGGCCCTCTACACCACTGGCATGGTGGCGGCCAAGGCAGACGACAAGATCATGGCCAACTGGTTTCCGATGGCACTGAAGGGCACGGCCTTGTCATGGCTCATGCACTTGCCAAAGGAATCCATTCGGTCATGGACGGAGCTATGCACCGGCTTCGTGAGTGCGTTCCAGGGAGGCTTCAAGCGCCCGGGAACACTCATTCAGCTGCATGCTATCGTTCAGGGGAAGGGTGAGCGCATGTGGGAGTTCATGCTGCGCTTCTCCTGATATACATTAGCAAAACTTGTAGAACTTGTTTGAGGTTATGTGAAACGTGTAGACATTGCAAAATAAACTTGATATACATTAGCAACTCATATTGGTACTTTCAAATTTGTTACATATTTCAAATTAGTTAGTGAACAGAACAACTATTCTAATGTTGCATACTTGCTCATAGGCACTTTATACTGAGCTGGGGAAAGTACTATCAGCCTATGTGCTACGCCAAGGAGCATGTTTCAAACCACATGTAAGTACATTACTTCCTAAATCAATTTTAAACTGAAGGTTAGCCAACTATTGCAAATAAACAGAAATATGTTATTTGAGTAGTCACTAAAAATCAGAGCTGGTATACTTTGAAATGTGCAAACTGAATGTCAGCTAACCTTGATTCTGTATGTAAAAATTGATATACTATTAGTGCTAGATGTTTACTATTATTTTCTATAAAAACTACTTCATGAGTTCTCCATTGATGATGGTATGTCTAAATAAATGATTTAATGCAGGAGACTACTAATTCATCTGTTGATGGATCATGGATCCCAAGAACTCAATGACAACACTGGTGATGGTGATTTGGCTGGAAATGGTGGTGGTAACAACTCCGGTGGGAATATCGGTGACCAGGACGTCGATGTAACTAACTTCAACACTAGCTCCAACAACTCTGAAAGCTATACTTAGAACGAAAGTGGTGGTGGTAAACTTGGTAGGGCCTTTTACTGACTTAGAACATGATAACAAGACTTTAGAACTAATGGTGGTCAAGGTAACGTTGTAGCATTTTGGTAGGTGCAATTGCATGATCTCTTGTTGTTGTGAAATCTGATGTATTTTGCTTGTACTGCTTTGGATGTGCAAAGCTAAAGCTTACTCTTGCAAGTTGAACAAGATAATTGTTGCTTATATTGCTTATGGTGTTTTGGATGTGCAAAACTGAACCTTATCCTTCCAATTTGCGTGTGGCTGATACAAGTATCTGATGTAAGTATGGTTTATGCTGATGCAATGCATATTTAAATTGAATATTAAGCTGGGAATTGTAGTGTGCACTGCACGTGACAGACAAATTCCTATCAGGCAAAAACTTACAGGGAAAACTTCTCCATATTCCTGTCGGGATTGACCGACAGTGGTGGGCTGTAAACCTGGCAAGTCCAAACCTGACGAAAACTTGTTTTTCTGTCGGCTACCGTCAGGCGTGCCCGTCAGGGAAATTGTTCCTATCGGCCAACCGATTTGCAAAATCTGTTATCCCTGTCAAGCTATCCCTGTCGGTTTTCCCTGATGGTCGCCCGTCAGGAAAACATTTTCCTGTCGGTTTCCACCCTTTTCCTGTCGGTTCTCAGCTCACAGGGATATTTCGGAATCTGGTAGTGTTAGCCAGCCGAAAAACAGGCACCTTAGCACAGACCACATGCCATTATGGGACCATCGTGTCGCAACACAACACCGACCTGCCAGGGCTCCTATGTCCGCCCACTCACAAAGGACCGTCGGGCCAGATCTTACCAACATCCATCACCCGTCGATTGTCTGACGGAGACGGCATTGAGGTATATACTACCTCCGTTTCATAATGTAAGCCTTTTTAGCATTTCTCTTTCCATCCGTATCTAGACATGTTTTAGTGTAAGGTTAAAATGAATCTTGCACTAAAACATGTCTAAATACGGATGGAAAGAGAAATGCTAAAAAGGCTTACATTATGGAACGGAGGGAGTATAATCTAAGTTGGTATATAGTATTGATCTACGGCGGCCCCGTGGAAGCGGGGGTCGACGCTCCTTGATTAATTTGTTTGTTACATGAATTCCGTGTGGCACTCATGCGGATATATAGGAGGAGCGAATGAACACGTATTTCATTTTTGTTTTATGTACGTACATGCGCACCTCGACGTCCATGCATGCAAGTGAAGAGGGTTATTCATTAGCTGATGCGTGCGTACTGCTTGTGTTTATATTTAATGGAAAACAGAAAAGAAGCCCAGAGAGCAGGCCATGCATTTCGTGCATAGGGAGAAAAAAACTCGTACGTACGTAGCTTACCAAGAAAGAAAAGACGCATCTACGTACGAGATTATATATATGACGACGCAGCATGCCCGTGATGACGACACATTCATCAATTACCATCCGTGTAATTCCGGCCTGTACGCACGACCGGCTAGCTAGTTAATTAGCTGATGTACGTACTGCTTGTGTTTTTATTTGTATAATGGAAAACAGACTAGAAAGAAAAGAAACCAGAAGAGTAGAGTACATGCAACATGCATCGATGTACGTGGCTGCCCAGCCACGAGAGAAAGAAAAGAAAGAAAGCGACCTAGCCAGTTTGCAAATTTCCTATTTTGACAAAATCTTTTATACTATATGACTTGTCGTTTGTTTGTTTTAGCAGAAACGCGGCCAGGGTTGTCACCGACATTTCAAGCTTTCTCCCCCACTTAAAAAGTGCAAACAGCGGAACTGGTGTCATGCTTAAATCCTCTTACAAAGCAGGTCACACGAATACGACATTCGAAAGGGTGGCGAAAATGCCACCAACTCAAAGTCGAGATAGAAAACAGGAGCAACTTCACCTAACCATTAGTCGGCTGGGACCAGGAACGAAACCGCGACTCGTGAGAGTACCATCGGATCACATGATTGTACCGAATACATCCAGCTATAGCTAGAAGCTAGGGACAAGTGCCCCCTTGCTCGAGCCGGACAACGCCGACCCTACAACGGACGACAACTAGCAAGGACCGAGCACGGCGACAAACGAGGTGATGTGTGTAAAAGATAGGAGACCAACGAAACCACCCCATACATGTTGGATATGAAGAAGGCTTCAAGTCACTAACAAAGCATGCCCGAAAATGCCGACGTCCTTTAACCAGTTGGTACCTAAGAATCCATGATGGCGCCCCTCCCAAGAGGATGATGCCACGGTACGTTGCCACCGTTGTTGTCGTGGCCGACCAAATAGACTAGGGTGTTCACTTGGATCTCTCGCATGACAAGGGATCCCACAACGGCGTCTCCAACACGAAAGTTATACCCACAAGGATTGTTGACACCAGTGCATCACTAGTTTCACACAAGATACCAAGGTTGTCGACCCAACCAGAGAGAGAGAGGAGACCGTCATATAGTCTTTAAGCTTGGTGCTTCCATATCAAAACCAGGGACTACGGCAACACCAGGATCACCTGCCACCCCTACCATTGCTATCCACGGAGACAAGTAGAAATGTTACCGCTGTTGCATGATGCTCGCCGAAGTGCCGGCGGCCGTAGCCTATCCTCCCGAGTCCCTAGTCCCCAGCCCCGACGTCCCCATGACCAACGTAGCTAGGTACCGCCTTTTTTTTTTTTTTTTTTTTTTTTTTTTTTTTTTTTAAGGGAAATCAGAAAAGAAAAGAAAGGAAAGGAAGAAAAGAAGCCCATGCATGAATGCTCGGCAAAGTGGTTAGCTCGACCATTTCGTCCACAGGAGAAAAAAACTCTAACGTAACTTTGCATGCATGCATCTACGTAACTTTGCTGATGGACTCGATTATTCACCAGCTCGCGAGAGCAAAATCAAAAGGCTCCCGTACAATTTGCATGCACGCATCTACGTACGTACGTTCTGTACATTGGTGTGGGCCCCATTTCCCTCAAAGAGCTGAGTTAACTAAACTGCATACACGCCTCTGTAACAAATTTAGTTATGAGAAAAATATTACCACACAAAAACAATTATATATATATGAGCGCAAGAGACAATAATTTTCATGCAAACAAAATTAAATTTGTGAATAGTACGTCAAGAGGGGTGAAGCGCAATTAACCGATCGAAGCCTCGGTCTCCGACAAGAAAATGGTACATGCCACCCGGTGATGAGAAGATGGTACTTGTCGCAGAAACGCCGCTCTAGCACGACGCAACATATCCTGGAAATGGTACCACTCGGAGCACCACGCCGAGCCCCGTGTGCTCGATCTCGCAATTGCGCTGGATCTCCTCGATATTATTTCTTCTATCGTTTACGTGAAATGGTTAAAAGTTGAGTTGATTTAGTTGAAAAGTGTTCGAGGTTGCTCTGGAAGCTTAGTTCGCCCCACCCAGTTACACCTCTACGCAGTCCGACAACACAAGACAAGACATAAGCACGCCACCCATGACGCACAATACGACACATCCGTAAGGCCACTCCTCTCGTGTACGATCTCGACCGGTCACTAGAGTGCGTCTATCCATCAAACATGTGCCTGTTATCGGAGCCGTTCCCAACGACGATGTCCGTCGAGATCTGAAGACCTCTGAAGCCGAGGCTCTTGCCGATGAGGTTGTCGTAGTCGCCGGTGTACGAGAGGGCCGTGGATCCGGGGAGGGTCCTCTCCTGGCCAGTGAACGTGTGCCAGGAGCCGAACCTGTCTGCGTAGTGTCAACAGTCGATCTCCGGCGTCATTCGTGACGTTTACGCGGATCCAGCATGGCGGCGTGCTTGGTCTGGGGGGGGGGGGGGGAGAACGGGGTGGCGGCGGATCCATTGGTTGGTGCAGCTGTTCACGGCGTAGTCCAGATCGGACATGAATATGAGGTACGTGCTCCCGGTGAGGTGGTGCGGGCCGAGGATGTACCCCAGCCATTGTCCATCGAAATCTGAAGACCGATAGCATCCTGCTTGATAACATACTAATTAATGAACTTAACCTAGAGATAGTTAACAACCCAACCTCGAAATAAGTGTCAATTAATGTGTCAGATTTTTTTTTTTTGCATAAGTGGTAGGGGGGCAAATGCCTCCGTCCCCACTTTACACAACCAATAATAATATTTTTTTTTCGGAAAATGAAGGTCATGTTAAAGATGCATATATTTCTTTCGAGTACAACATTTGTTTTTCGAGGGGTCAAGTTACAGAGAGGATTAGGTAGAGGATGGCTTGCGGCGACCACTTAGAGGCATTCCGCCCCTTTTCACCATAGCAACGCACATACGGGCTTTCAACTAGCATCTCTAATTTTCCTTTTGGGTGTTATAAGATTGGTGCGTTGCCTTGCTTATTTTGCATGGAGGGCACGTCCTTTTCCTTTTGCATGTATAAACTGTGTATAAACTGGTGAGTCGTGTCGTGTAGTTTTCACGGTGGGCGCGTCCGGCCGGTGAAGGCATGTGTTTTTCATTACGGTAACAAACAAGCTTTAAGGGCATCTCTAACGACGCCAACCCATTTCGTCCGGCGCGCTCCGTTTCTATCCATTTGGGTAGAAACAACGGCCTAACACGCCGACATAAACGAACCGACATATGTTTTTTCGTCCATTCGGACCAGAATCCGACCCAAATTTAAGACGAGTTTGCGTCGGCCACGGACACGCGCGGAGTCCTCGTCTTTGCCTGCCTGCCCGCTCCCGCCGCCACATACTAGTTCTTGTTTTTCATCCCATATATAGACGTAGTAGCTAGGGTTTTAGATGGATGGATCAAAGTGACTTGGTAGTATATGTTTTTAGATGGATGGGTTCCGAGCTACAGCAAACCAGTACGTGTAGGAATTGAAGCTGGGCAACGTGGTCTTGTTTCATCTGCTCGATGAGCGCGAGAGAGAACGTACTAGCTACATACTCCCTCCGTTCCACAATATAAGATGTTTTAGGTGAGAGATCGTAAACTTCTCACCTGCTCACAACATGCATGTATATGTATATGTATGCATGCACACTAGCCTAGCTACTGCTTGTGTTTTTCTTTGGAATGGAAATCAGAAAAGAAAGAAAGAAGGAAAGAAAGAAAAGAAGCCGATCGATGCATGAATGCACGGCAAAGTAGCTAGCTAGCGTGAGAGAAGGAAAATCAAAAGGCGCACGTACATGCATGTAGAATCTGCTCGATCAATCCATCTCATTTATTTCCCTCAAGGAGCTAGCTAACTGATTTAATTAATTAATTAAACTGCATGCACGCACGTCTCCAGAACAAATTTTATTTATGAGAAAAATATTAGCAAGCAGCAAAAGAATTATGTATATATGAGCGGCAGAGACAGTATTTTCCATGCATACAAAATTAAATTAGTAGTGAATATATGGTACACATATATAACAGTGGCCGGTGATGAGAAGATGGTACGCTTAATTTAGCTACGACGACACAACGTGTGCTGGAAAATGGTACCACACGATCGAAAATGGTACACATATATATGGCTCTTTTTTATTTTTTGCGTGAAATAGTTGAGTACGTGATCCATGCAGAAGAAGAAGCTAGCCGGCCGGTTCCAAGCTAGCTAGCTAGTCTGCGTGAAAAATAAGGACAAGCTTACTTGATTTTACTTCGTGACTTTGATCTCGATCGATTATACTCGAAGCTCGTGCGCGCGGGAAAAAAATTACAAGGCACGTATACAAGATCGATCGAGCAGGAGACGAAACCCAAAATGATTTAATTTGTTCGTTATGATTTTGGTTGGGCTCTTCTCCAATCTTGACCGTTCGTAAGCCAAATTTTTGCCTCGGGGGAGGAAACCGAAGCAAAAATGTATAGTATTATTTTCCTAGCTAGCTTGGCGCATGCATGGGCTGCCTAGCTAGGTCTCTTTTTTTTTGTTTTCATATTCTGAATTCCAAACAAGCACACATCTCATCAGCTATACATGTGTGCATCCACGTAAATATGAATACCAGTTCGATCGTGGGATCTCCTACAAAGCAATAAAGAAGAGAAGAAAAGATTGTGTGTGGAGGAATGTATTAACAAATGAAGACACACCGCTCGAACGCGCTGGGTATCCAAGGAATAAAAAATTAAAAACCATAAATTAAATATCAGGCCGCAGCAGGGGAAAAAATCGCAAATGGAACCAGTCGTTTCTATTCCGTCAAAAGCGCGGAGCCATGTGTGCTCGACCTTGTTGTCGCCCATCCCCTACAATCCGCCTCGATATTCTTTCTATTCCAATTTGCTGATTTTTTATTTTGCGTAAAGTGGTTGAAAGTTCATATGATTTAGTTGAAAGGTGTTCAGGTTTGTTTTGAAAGCTCAGTTGCTTTAGTTCAAAGTTCGTCGACGGTCCAGGCCTCGGCGGTTCGATGCTACCGTGTCAAGGAGGGCACGAAGACCAACAGCTAGCTGCAACGGACTTGCATGACATCGGCATTGCCATCAAGGTGTTGAGCTGAAACCGTCGTCGACGTAGATGTTTGAGGACCCGAACACGATCACGCTGCGTCAATGCAACGGCTAGACGGGCACGATGATAAGGAGGCATCGCACGAGATGACCACTAGCAAGCAAGGTCAGGGCAACTCTCGTAGTCTTTCCCTCAAGGAGCCGATAGACGAGGCCATGCATCAAACGACGTGTTATCCATGCATGTAGCCATAGAAGAAGTTGCATGTGCAAGGAAACATATGGTGGGATGGACGGTGATCGAAATGGTGCGCCGGTATGTGAGAGTCGAGGTGAAGCGCGCCGCAGAGAAGAACACATACAACAGAGGAAAATCTTATACGACCCACACGGTGGATCAACTTCTAGGGGCAACCCAACATGCATGGTGGTTTGTGATTTTCTTTGCCATACCACGTACGAAGCCTCCTTGATCTATCACACAATGCACTGCATGGTTTCAACAAAGTGGATTATTGTGTTGATTGACTGACTGAGGATGGAGAGTAGAGGAGCTAGCTGATCCGGCGGCCTTGATATATCGATGGAGCTACTCTAGCTAGCTATAGCTATATATATGTAGATCGAGGCAAACACTGTAGTAAGTAATTTGGACTCGATCAGTTGGTGGAACAGCGTGTAAGCATCCTAACAGACGTCGATCCGTAAAAACTGTTTTGCATGCACGGGAGATCGAGCCCCTCCTCACGTCCTCCTTTTTCTTTTTCTAGAATTCTTTTCACCCCTCCTCACGTGCATGTACAAGGTCAATCCTCGTTTTCTAGAAGAAGAAAAAAAATCTCGTAGCACTAGCAAAGCTAGTTAGCTAGTACTCGCGCGACGGAACCGAACGAAACCCCACGTCCTATTACTTACTCCGTGAGGTAGGCGCATGTTTAAATACTTGCTGTATTTGACGTCACGTTCAATTGTTTTTAGGATACGTACATGCATCCACACTGATCGGCTGTACAAGCAATTTGACGTATATTGTTTTTCCTATATTGTTTCACGTACGTTCCTATAGAAAAAGGAGATGCATGCATGCATGCGATCGAACACGTCCACGTGGACAAGCCCCATGCAAGGATAGTACGTACGTCCCCGGTCACTTCACGTGTACACACATGTTCATATTCGTGCGTGCGTTCTTCCCGGACGTGTAAGCATAGCCACTTGCCTCCAACGTCTACTGTTCCTAATTTTTGCCACCTGGTTAGGCTAGATGCTCTCACTCCGATGATGATCGCTGACTTCTCGACGGCTAGCATCACACGAAATATTGTCGGCGAGTCATGATACGGTCAACCAGAGGCCTTGCATGACCGGTCAAAGAGAAAATGACCGCGCACCCTACTCTTGACGTCTGTCTCCACAACCATGGACAGAGCCAACAACCATTAGTTTTAGAGCGAGGGGGCTTGATTATGTTGGAGGGAGGATTACTTCTTAGAGTTGTTATGTATAAGAATGTTAGTAGAGTATTTCTCAAGAAAATCAAATAGTCCGGGTGTCTTAGCCCCTACTAGCCTCCGTCCCTTATCACCACCGAGATTGCCGCACCTTAAATAGTCCAGACTAGGTAGCGATGATGGTGGACTACAAGTCTACAAGGAGAAAAGAGAAGGCGAGCTACGTGGGTACAACGACGATGGCCAAGTTTCCTTCGAATTCCCCGATGAGGTCGCAACTAGCGAGGTTGAAGGAGACTTTTCTAGAGGTAGCGAGGTCAGATGGCGGACGGATTGGCGCCGGCAAGGTCCGGTCGGACAAGCCAACATAGAGACTAGAGTAACAAGTGTTGGTTGCTGCTACTCCCTCGGCAACCCTAGAGAAGGACACTGTGTCCGACGACATGCCATTTCATGTGCCATTTTTCTGCCACGTTGATGTTTTATGCATTACCTATTATTTCATGTGTCGTCCTTTTATCACACGTTATTATTTCACGCGGAGCCCTTCTTTCATGTATGGACATAGATATTACTTATCAGTTCACCCCTCATCTCATTGTCGGACGCTATTTTTACATTTGCTCGGATACAAATATTGCCTGTGATTTCATTTGTTGTCTCGTTGACCCGCATTACTATTTTATACAAATGTTGCCGGGTCTCCCGTCGTGCGCTAGATAGACTCCCCCTCTACACAAGTGGTCTTCGCTCCTATGGTGTCTCGAGGTCCTAAGTGGAGGAGCACCTAGGGTCTGGCATCTCGGCTCGTCTCGATTTTCGCATGACTTCACATCGCCTTTCGACGTGAACATCACACCGATGGATGTGGCACGCGCAATCTCGAATCGATTGGTCCTTCGCCATCGTCAGTAGTTCACGATAGCTTCCCTAGCTATAGCCATCCGCATTATCCCCGGACCAATTGCGACTCGACGAAATCATTCGCCGAACCTTTTTGAAAACAACGATATTTTGATTTTGAAAGCTATCTCCGGCATGAAAAGCGTGACGAAGCACTTGGGAGTGATGTTGGAAACGTGAGGTGTTTGACGTCACGTTTCAATTGTTTTTCTTGCACATTTAGCCTTGCAGACTTTTTTTTAGGATACGTACATGCATCAACTGATCGGCTGTACTAAGTGAGTAAATCGGGCGCCAAAATAAATTTTGGAACAAGCAAAATTTGATTTTTGGGCCGAAATTTCGGTTCGGGAATATTTTTGGGCCAAAACTGAAATCTGGCGCCGCCCCATCATTTTATCCTTTCCTCTCCCAGCGCCGCCCCCACGATCCCCTTTCCGCTGCCTCCGTCCGCGGTCGATCCCGGCCGCCTCCGGGGACTCCTCGCGCCGACGACCACTCCTTCTCTACCGACTCCACGGCGCGGAACCACCCAATCGCATCCCCGCCATAAACCCTAGCAGCCGTCGTTACGGAGGACAAAGCTTCGATCTTGGGCCGTCCATGGCGGCGGCAGCGGCTGGTGGTGGTGGCGCTGCAAGGCGAACGGCTGGACCGTGCGGAGCCGATCTGGCCGGCAAGCAAGGCCGCGGCCCTAGGTGGGAGCCCTCACCGCCGGCGCGGCCCTAGGTAGGAGCCCTACCTTCGGCGAGCGCTTCCTTTCCTAGAAGGACGCCGCCGAGGGCTGCAGCTCTGACCGGCCCTCCTCCTCCTCCACCTCCAGGCCGGCCTCCACCGCCGCCACCCTCGCCTCCGTGTTGCAGCAGCAGCTGCGCGGTCCGGTCCGTTTGGTGCGCGAGGCAGAGAGGGTCGATTCCCTGCGTCGCTCGCTCGCCGGACGGTGCCGACTACAACGGCGCTCTATCTCGTTCCGGCGTCGACGACCAGCGCTGCTGCCACTCCTAGACTCTCGAGGTGATTAGAGGTAGTATCCTTCGTTCTTCAGTAACTATGAATGAGCCTGTAGATTAGATTGATGCAGGCCACACATATATACGACAATCTTAAGTTTCAGAATAAACTAGTTGTATCACCATCAAACAACCATGTACCTAATCTGCTTCTGTGTGTACGTCAACGACGCGCCCTTGGACTCTGCCCGCAACGTCTGAAAGTCTGATGCTGCCTGGCCGTGGACTTGCTCGAGCACGAGGTGTCCCGGAGTGGACGTGGCATGGTATGGTACTCTAGTCTTAGCATTATACCATCTGGTTTATACTGCACGGACTAGTTTATTCCATTTTATTTGGTAGACTGAACTAGTACATGTCTGCTGAACTCAAACAAGTGAGTCTTCATTGGCTATTTGTTCAGTTACCTGAGAGCATACGACCTGCAAGGGGGCATCCATCACCTCCACCGCGTCAGCTCACCATCCTGTATACAGGCGTCAGTCGGGAGGATAATGAGTTTAAGTCGTCGGCACCAGGTCACGCATGATTATCGTCTCTAGTCCATATTTAGTTTTGCTCCATGCATTAACTATGGAATGTAGATGCGTAGCTACTTGTAGCAGCAAGATAAGCACAGTGCAGATATAGAAACTGAGGCATGCAGTTTCCGGAATTAATCCTGCAAAAGATAAGACACATGCATGATGCAATCAACACCTGTACAAAACCTTTTTATCTTATCATGCGTGTCGTGTCTATTACTTCGTGCCAGTTCTGGATCTAGAGTCCATGCTAGTACATGGCAGATGTATGCAGCTTCATAATATGATACATTTTTTGGTTAGATTTTCGTTGTCCACTTAAGATTTATATATGCCTGGGCTAATCACAGACCACACAAACCATCTGTGATATATTAGCATGACTTGCCTCTGTTCTCATGATTTCTTAAATGTACATGGCCGGTTCTTCTCCTGATCCCTCTTTCTCATTACTGGATTTTGCAGGAAGGAAAAATGTTTTGCCGGGGATAATTAGTTAGTTGAGAACGTCACTTCTCAACAAGCTTAGAGGGATCCTGAATCTAGCTGTTATTAAAGCTCCTGGTTTTGGTGTTTCCTTTGCTTTTGCTCAGGACATTGCCATTGTTACTGGTGAGACTACTTCCTGCTAGGCTAATGGGACTTTGTAAGCTCTATTTTCCCAGTCAGTCAAACGCTTCACCTTGCCAATGCTGCAGTGTTTCCCCCTTGTATTGTATATTAGATTATGTTAAACTATGACACATCATAGTATTATCTGGTTAGTGTATAGTAATTGACTATTAAACTAGGATATTCGGATCTCTTTGCTATGTATGATACAATATTTAGAACATCCCTGAGATCATTTTATTGATTAAGCGCCACACATAGAATGGAGTTAATTCTGCTTTGATCAGTGAGAAGATGATAAAAAATCCACTTGTTTTGCTCTGCAACTAGTTCCAGCTCTGTAATCTTGTGATCTGGTAGTTATATATTCATCTGTCCTGTTTTGTATCCAGGTGCTGAATCTGAAGCCTCAGCGGCTCTGTCTGGTCCTCGCCAACAGGCTACGTGTCACGGCTCGCCTCCGGCTCCGGTTGCTTCGATCCGCTCGTTATCCCTGGCCTCGCCTCCCCTCGGCGTCGACTCTTGTTTAGGTGGTTTAGGTGAGTTCATGGTTCTACCATTCTCTCCTCTATGTGCTCTATGATACAATGGCCATCGAGCCATGGTTATATTGTTCTCGGGTGAAGAATATCAGGTGAAGAACCATTGGTAGTAACTGGATTAACGGAAGTGCTGATGTGGAACTTGATTTTATTGGGTCGGAATGTGTATACCCATTTCTTCTCGGGAAGGGAATTCCGAATTGCTTACCTGTTGCCAATATGAAGGAATGAGTTCTTTCTGGCTTGTATCACTTGTTACTAATGTATGTGTTAGAAATTTAGAATGACTTGTTTTTCGTGACCTGGTGCATTTCTTCAATGAGCATTGTTTGTTGTCTAGGTCGAGCTTGAAATGTTGTAACTACAATGAGCCATTTATGCTTGTATGTGAAAAGTTCGAAACAAATTGTCGAAAATTGGAGGCCTTTTTTCATGTCCTAAACTAGCTATTCTTGCATACGGAAAATTATGCTCTAAACTGTTAAATATGTCTTCTTAATTCAAGTGTATTGCTGTTTGCAGGCAGTGTCAAGATGCTCGCCCTCAAGGTTCACCGTGACGACCTCGACTTCCCTGTTCAGGGTTTCATCGACATCGGTACCCAAAGGTGTTTTTCTTCTCTGGTCACACTCGAATTGGTTGATGCCATGCCGTGTAAGATTGATTAGTGTTCTTCATGGTGATCTTGGTCATGGCCTTCGTGCCACG
Organism: Puccinellia tenuiflora; assembly: GCA_012064385.1. Lineage (NCBI taxonomy): Eukaryota > Viridiplantae > Streptophyta > Magnoliopsida > Poales > Poaceae > Puccinellia > Puccinellia tenuiflora. The sequence continues at coordinate 350,970 of QRDG01001356.1, forward strand.
GCCGCTTGTGCTTGTTGTGCTAGACAAACACTATACTTTAGTTCCAGTATCATGGTTGTTATCGTGTATGTGTTGTCCACTATCCACTGCAGTAAAATCGTAGTGTATGTGCAGCGCAATTGTTTTTTGCATTTTCACATAAACCATGTGTATGTGATGCGTTAGAGTGAACTTTTTGGAAACATGTGTATCTTAAAACTATGATGTGTCATCCCTTTGGCCAGACTATGGACCTGATGGCATCTATGCACATTTTACTTCTTGTTTCTTGATACAACATTATTATTTGCTTGACATCAGAAAGTTTGAATGGTTAAGTAAACTTGAAATCGGAAAATGAGTTTTATTGCTGCCTGACCAAGACCATTGATTATACCGAAAATGTAGCCATGCTCATTGAGCAGCACTGCAAATTAGTGATGTTCCTGTAGCTTTGCTTGATTTTTTTTTTTTGGAAGGAACATTGGAAGATTGTACTGCTGGGTGCTGAACACATCATTTTCTCGTTTGCCTTTTCGTGCACATTTTGCTTTACATTCAGTGCCCCCCGGCGGTGTTGCTGCTGGTCTTCTACACCTTTGTACCGGTGGTGTCGACATCGGTGTCGCGGGGACGGCGCTACGGCAACCGTGGGGCCTCAATTGGTAGGACCTGCCCCATAGTGCTCTGGGTCATGGCCTTCGTGCCATGGCCGTGTGTGCATGTGTTGCTCTAGGACATGTCGTGTTCAGGTTTTAAGATCATTGCTTGACTGTTGTTGTGTTGTTTTGATGCTTGGTTCATAAATACCACAAGATCAGTCATGGTTTCTTCTGATGTTTTTGTCTAACAAAGTGTGTTATGTTGTTTATAGTTTGTCTCCTGCCATGTTTAGAGGACCTGTAGGTTTGTATTTAATTAGGAAATGTGGTGTTAATTGTTTCTATGCGGACTGACTCTTTTCAAGTGCCTTGGATAGTTGTTTTTTATTCAGGCATGTCTTCTGGTAGTTGATAGATTTGTGTATTCTGTTTCTGTGATCTTGTAAAGAACATGTGATTATTGGTTAAAATCAATTCGTGGAAAACAATTTATTTCCTAAAATGATTTCTAATTATATATTTTAAGGAACCAAAGTACTACTCTGTATTGTAAATCTGAGATTATCTGTTATGAATATATCAAGCTCCACATTGCTAGATCTTAATAATTTTCGATTTTAAGTAAATCTTGTTGTGTTTGATATTTGAGCAGTGTTACATTACCTACATCATGCCTCCAAATTTGTTTATTTGTAAATTATGACCCTGTTTGTATAATGAATTTATCTGTGAAATGCTTTCAGTACTCTTTTTTTCCTGGGATACTTATTGTGTTTGATATTAGACCAGTGTTACATTACCTATAGCATGTCACCAGTACTGTTTATTTGTAAATGAAAAAGCTGGGACTTCTCATTCCTGGTTTTGCGCCTAGTTGGCTTTAGTAGATACTTCAGGTCTCCACTTTTTTGTATTTTGGAAACAGTTCTTTTTGTTGTTCTGGCATGTGATTTATATTTCTCTTTTCTTTTATAGAACTGGGTATGCCCAAGAACAAGTGTTAACATTGGCTTGGCTCTAGCTGGGACAAAAGTAAGATGGTTTAGATCACCCAGCGATGAGCCAAGGTTCATAAATACGGTGACATTTGTAGCTCCCAGCCTTGTCATGGTCCATGGTATAGATGTAACTGGTCCGGTTTGGCCCACTGACCCACTGGACCGGACCTGGGTTTCGTTACCAATAGGGGAAGGGTTCGATCCGCAAAAAATCAGGTCCACCGCGAACCTATCCCTTCGACCCTAGGTTTGAACCGCTCCTCTCGACAGACACGCACGGGAGGGAGCCGCCGGCAGCCGGCAACACGCCCACACTACAATTATCTGGCCGGAGTATAGCATGCCGCCACCCCCTTTCGGATCCTCCTTTCCCGCCTCTCCCCAAGTCGGTCCCGCCGCCGGAGCGGGCAACCCGCCGGCCACCGGAATGCCGCGACGCTGCGGGAGGCGCTCGCAGCCGGGGAGCTCGCGGAGCACACATTTGTAGCAAGGAGAATGCTCCCAGCCTTGTCATGGTCCATGGTTATGGTGCTTCACAAGGGTTCTTCATTCGAAACTTTGATGCCCTTGCAAGCCGTTTCCTGGTGATTGTAATTGTTTGCTTGGGTAAGCTCTGAGAAAATTAAAAGATTGGATTGCGACTTATATTCTTCAGTGTGTTGATTCAAGTAATTATGCTTCCATTATGTTGAAACACAAGCAAACTGCTTAATTGTTACCATCTGCTGCCGCTGCTGCGGAGTGGCACTTAGCTTGTTTGAGATCTGATCTAGATTATACATGCTTGTCGTCAATCTTTGTGTGAGATCTTGGGATTATGCATGCTTGTTAATTTGTTTCCTGTAAAACTTGCTATGGTTGCCACTGTATTTTTGGAATCGTTGCATTTGGAAATCTTACTACTGTTGTAATTGTTGTAGTGTGCATTGTCTTAACTCGGAAAGGCCTCAGTAGAGGATTTCCTGGCCTTGCTCTACTACCTCACTATGATATGTATTCATATACTTCACTGTAATGATCTTGCTGTTTGACTAGTGCTAGCATGCTTGAGAATAACAAGGGATGCTTGGTCAGATTAGGTGCATGATCACAGCATTTTTTCCTTCTTTAGGAATGTTTGGTTGGATGCTTTGTCAGATTAGAATGGATGCATAGTTGTGGAACCCAATTTAAGTTTCAGCATGACTCGATCCTAGTAGGACAGTGGACACGGACAAGGCAGTAACCAGACTTTGTGTCACCTGGCTGAGCTAAGTTTTTGTTTGTAGATAGCCAATATGTTGTAAAAGCAACTTGTTATGCATAAAGGTGTCGCTTGAGCACTATGTTGTAGAGTTTTGAATTTGATATCATTGGAAACTCAGACGTAGAAAAGGTAGATTTATTTGCATGCAATCTTATTTTGAATGGACATGTTTGTAACAAAAATGACTAATTCTGCTATGCATCCTCTACTTCGCAACTTTGTCTTGTGAATGCTGATATACATCCTCTTCTTTGCAACTTTGTCTTGCCAATGCTGCTATATATGCTGCAGTGACCACTGTTTGTCCTAGTAAGAACATGTTGGTTGAAATCTGCTTGAACATTGCAAGAACTTGATACTAATACATTTTCTTCTTGTAGGTGAACATACCGTCCCAAGCCCAAGAGCATGCTTGTACTTCGTTCTGTTGAGAGCTTCTCCCATGTTCCCGTTGACTACTTCACCCCTCTCCGACATGTGATTGTTCAGGTGATTACTGCTTCAGTGCTTCTCCCCTTTGTGCTCTACATGCTGTGTGATATTATGGAATTCGGTCGAGCCTTGTGTATTCTGTTGTCCAGCTATCGAGCTGATGATGTAGGAGGACTCAGTGGTCTTTTGACAGAATGGAAGAAGTTATTAGTATGGTGTGCTGGCTGCTGGATGCCCAATTTTGTAGTTATAACTTTTGACTCCTGCGGTATAAAAAGTTATCTCAATACTTGATGCATGGCCAGTTTTCCGTTGTATGGCTGATTTGGCTTTATTGTGGACATGATTTCGCTGATAATAAAGGCTAATTTATATTGAATTGCTAGTCCTGCTAGTATTTATATGGGATCAAATATAGGCCTGGACTAACGAGCTGCTTGGCTCGTTAAGGCTCGGCTCATTTAGCTCGTGATCGTTAAAGCTTGGATCATTAAGCTCGTTAAGGATAACGAGAAAAAATAATTGTTTGGCTCTGTTCGTTATGTGCTCGCGAGCATTCACGAGCTGCTCATTAAGATTGTTAAGAAAACTTTGGTAATGACACCCTAAGTTGTACATACACGCATCAGTACCAATTAAAGCTATGATAATCTATAGCATGAAGAAATAATCTATCCAAGCAAGCAGCAATATGGTACAAGGCTACAGGGTATGCACAGGCAACACAACGTGCATTTGCATACATGATCTGAATATTTGACATGCATTACCGTAGACACCCAATCTTCCATCAAACATCAGGCAAACAAAATGAATATTTGATACTTGATAATTCATAGCAGTCACTCGACTGAACAATAATATATGTTAAATAACAGTTGAGATAACTCGCAAACACGGTTTTAATAAAAAGAAGGGCTCCAAAATAAAAGGTGACAAAGAAATAAGTAGCAGCACAAGGATATCGAGCAAAAATTAACGAGCTATGATAATCTCGTCATTTCACCTTCGTTAGTTAGATGGGCTCCAAATTAACGAGCTTAACGAGCTGCTTGTGAAGCTCGTCGATCTGCTCATTTAGCTCGTTAAGGATATCGAGCAAAAATCATTCTTTGGCTTGGTTCATTACGATAATGAGCCGAGCTAAACGAGTCGAGTTTACAAGCGCTCATTTAGCTTGCCGAGTTTCGAGCTTTATGTCCAGGCCTAATCAAATACCCCCCAGTTGTAAGCAATCATAGTTGGTATTGGCAATGGACATATTGAAAGTGTCGTTTTATCTTATCTCCAGGTTCTGGTTGTTCTGGTGCAGGGGAGGGTGGCCTGGCTCCGTCTGGTCCGTCGTCGACCGGCTTTTTGGCAGGGGGAGGGTTGCTTCCTTTGGTCCCTGTTGTGTTGCCTATGAATGAATGGTAATGATTGATCATTAGGAACATTCATTTTTTTTCTTGTCGACATCCAAACCTTGACCCGATATTTCGTGTTTGCGTGTTGTGGCTTCTTTCTTTCACGTGAAGAAGAAGAAGAAGAAGAAATAAGAGACCTGGAGTAACTAGTTTAGGATTCCGGTTTTAGGTTATGTGATGCTAGTGTTTGGATTCTTGTAGTGCTGGGTCGAATTGTAAGGCTTATGTGTGACGCTAGGAGTATTACTTAATTGTTCCCTTCTATAATCTTCATTTTTGATACAGCGAAACGAATAGCAGAGTTGAATGTCCAAATTATCCTCTATAATCATGCATGCATGCAGATTAGCTTAGCTAAACCTGGGCCTAGTGGTTCTTGCTTATCTGTCTGTACCGATCAAACCGAATCAAGAAGAGATTCTACCATTCATAGTTGGATTGAATCGAATGCACCAGGAGGGCTAGCTTGTCCCTTCCATACTTTGGATGGATTCATTCGAATTAAGGTCATGACCTGAACGTACGCATAATTTTGCTTGAGAAAACGATCGAACGAACGTGATTTGCCACCCACACTAGTAGAAGAAAAAAAGAGAGAGCTAGACGCGGGATGAAAAGATTGATTGCGCCAACAGATTTAGCGGAGATGAAAAGATTGGCGCCCAGTTTTCGAGATCTAAAACTCCGTCTTGGTTCACAAGGCACGGATGAAAAACAGTAAAAAAAAAACATGCAATTCCAAGAAAAGCCGACCTCCTACACTCGTTTCAATGAAAACTTGAGTTATTATAGTGGGAGAACTAAATGGGATTTTAGACCCAATCAGTGTGTTCTTTGTCCCAGTAAATCTCACGCGTGCGAGCATCCAGTCATGGGATTTTAGGAAAACACTCGAAACTTATTACGGCTGGGAAATTAATGCGTTATTATTTAAAGAAAGTCTGATCAGATCCCTCCGTCTCAGCATTTGATGGATATTTTCTCGCCCTCCCATTATTTGCTAGAGAACGGAACCGCTACATCTAAATTTACGTGCAATCAATCTGAAGATTAAATAGCCCCGTAAGAAAGTATTCGCCACGTCATCAATCCGTGATCACTAAAGAATCTACGACCGTCCATCATGTACATCTCTCCCACAGCAAAGCAAGCGGCAAGGGGATGAGCGATCCGAAATTAGCTCACTCGTACATCTCTTCCTCAATTAAAATCTCATTCACCGCCATGCTTTTCGGTTCCCGCCCTTGTCCAAAATAATTTAAACCTCCAACAACCTTGACTTGTGTCTATAAATACCAAAAGGGATGTAGCTAACCGCGTGCGGGTTGCGCGTGCGACTTAGACTTTAACCTTTGGCGTGCAGTCAATTCGAAGATTGAATAGCCCCGTAAGAGAGGATTCGCCACGTCATCAATCCGTGACCACTAACGCATCTATTGTCATCCATCATGTACATCTCTCCCACAGCAAAGCAAGCGGCAAGGGGAGATGAGCGATCCGAAATTAGCTCGCCGGCTCATCTTTCTCCTCCCTCGTACAACAACAAATCCCCAATTAAATCTCATCCACCACCAGCCATGCTTTTCGGTTCCCGCCCTCGTCCAAAATAATTCAAACCTCCAACAACCTTGAGCTGTCTATAAATACCAAAAGGAATGTAGGTAACCGCGTGCGGGTTGCGCGTGCGACTTAGACTTTGACCTTTGGCGTGGCAGTCGCGGGCAAGGCAGCAGAGGAAGAACTACTAGTCGTGGCGGCGGATGCGAGGTGAGGTGAACTTCTCCCATGAAAGTAGATTAAATCCCTGTATTTTCCTCCTTTTTTTGTTTGATTGTTTGTTTGGCGAAGGAAGGAGACTAGATTGATTAGCACATGTAAATCACGTAGTACTATGTGAGATGCGTGATGATTTGCGATCGAACCAGACGTCATGTGCTGTTTGTTTTTAAGGTAGGCGATTCACGTTTCGTTTTGGTCCCGTGCGAGAGAGAGAGAGAGCAAATCGGATCGAAAATCAGGTCCCAAATCCCTGTTTTTGTAGATCGATCGTAACATGCGGACGATATGATGGCTCCTCTGCTAGCTGTTGCACTGCACTTGCGGCAAGAGACGCGCAAATCAATCGTAACCGAGAGGGGAATGAGGGCAATATTAAGCACATTTAATAATTGAGAGGCATAATATTGTAAAACAAGGCACATTGTAAGCTAGAAAAGTAGAGGTTATGGAATATTTAGAATGAGGATAAAAGGATTTATCCAACACTTGGTTGTTATGTCTGCATGGTCATGTTGTAGCTCTGGTGACCTTGCCTAACATTTAGTTGAAAGAAGGTGTACTATTTAATTTAATAATCGTTCATAATCAACAAATAGCTAGAAAACAAAGGTTATGGAATGTCTAGGGGGGTGTTTGGTTAGGCTTTCTAGTTGGCTTTTGGCTTTGGCTTATAAGCCATAATGGCTGTTGGCTTTTGGCTTATACCATAGTAAAACATAAGTTAAAAGCCAAAAGCCAAAAGCACTTATTTATTAGGTGCTTTTTGGGCTTATAAGCCAAAGCCAAAGCCAAAAGCCAACTAGAAAGTCTAACCAAACACCCCCTAGATCTCACCTCAGCTTTCAAAGACCTAGAATGCAACGGATAATCAGAATCGTAAGAGATGATATATTATGTGTCCCATGTCTGAATTTTTGAGCAGCAGTAGAAAATTCCCTTTATTTATCTGGGCTGACAAAACAGGAGGAATACTATTAAGTTAAAATAATACAAAAATGCATTGTGATATCTATTTAAGCATTTTAGAAAGAAGTGTGTGTGAAAGTAGAAGATTGCACTATATTTTAATTAGCAATCTATAAAGCAGGCCATCAAATCGTCAATTAATGGATTAGTAGTCATAGCACACAGGAAGTGTTATCTCTTGATCTGCTAGGCTCTTTTTTAACAATGTTTCCATAGTATCAGAAAAGGGACATGTCAGTAAAAGAGTTTTTCAATATGAAAGTTGCTAAAAAATGCGGATGCCTTCAGGGAAAATGTTTTGTACTATTTGCTAAACAGATGCCTCACCAGGTCACCAAAAAACATAAACTGCAATTCCTGGGTGCTGAACAATAATATTACCATGTTGTTGGAGCTATGTTCTTGCAATAGTGATATTAGAATTTGGTGGTTCCAAGAATTCAGCATTACATAGATCATCAAAATTCAGACGAGATTTAACCATTCAAGTTCAAGGTAGCGGAGTTAAAAGGTATTCAATCAAGAATAAAATGATATATCTCGTGGTCTTTCTGTGAAGTAACAGGGAACTGATGAAAAATCTCGTATACAGCATTATCCTATTATGGCAGGAACAAGATACTTGATCCCTAACCGACTGCCATTGTAAACGAAAACATATATGTCGTCTTAATTATAAATAGTCTAGATTCAATAGACAAGGGATATGTATTCTTAGTAGCAATAATAACACTATATCAATCCGATAAAGAGAATTTTTTGAAACAATCAGCAAGCAATGCATATGTAGCAAGGACGAGTGATCCTAAAGTAGCTTGAACTAATGTCCATTAAATTAACTGCGACAAATCAGTACATGAATAATATAAGCTTGACAGTCTCAATGCTTTACGTGGAGAACTTTCAAGTATGCATAAAAAGTTACAAACAAAATTAATTGCTACAAATAAGTACATGATCCAAAATTAATTACTATCCCTTTAGCATGCTAGTTGAACGGCTGTCCAACCTTGGGCACGAGAACTGTATAAGCTTACACTCAATTCAATCTGTACCAACTCATGGGGTTAAACAAAACACAGTCGAGATGATAGGATCAGTAGACAGTTACATCCGATGCGCTCAAATTACAGGAGAATTCTCAATATAAAAGGCTACTGGTTTGCTTTGGGTAGTCAAAGTACTATTCAACCTAGGGGGACGAAATTATGTAAGTTTCTACTCGGACCAATCCGACTATGTTATTGCAATCCAGCATTAAATCAAGAGCGCCTCGTGAGCCTACAAACAGCAGCTCCGAGGATGCGACCGTAAGACACAGTACAAAAGACTGGCAAGATCAAAAGAAATTACACTCCCAGGATGATCAAGCCCTGTCCAGGGAGGCAGAAGTCTAGATAGGATTTTTAACTCGTCCGTGTACTAGGAAGAACTGAACAGCTGTACGGTTCAGAGGAAGAAAAGACAAGAAAGCATAATAATGCGACAACTAATTAAGTGACTTAATTGGTTAGCAAGCAGCACGTCGCAGTATGAATCGATCATGAGGAACACAGCCACCAACGAGGAGGACCTCAACTAGCACAAGCAGGCCACGCACTAATTAATGGCATAATAAGCATTTCCAGCACATCCAATCCAGATCTACGCCACTGCACAACTAGCCAAATAAGATCAAGCTGTGTGTGTTCGCCCGTACTCTTATCAGCAGATCTGTAATCTATGTTGGCGCAAGATCGGTTCGTTCTAGAGGGGGTAGATAGAGAGAGGAGACCAGAGGGGTGTCTCACCGGCTGCGGGCGCGGCCTCGTTCCCGGCAAGCACGTCGAAGGAGATCGCCAGGACGGATCAGAGGCGGAGAAGAAGGGCTCCCTGTCGCCGCCGGCGCCATGAAATGAATCTGATGAGCGCGCGCGGGCCGTCGAGCAGGGCAGCCGCGACGGCGTGGATCCTGGGCGCGCGGTGCGGTGCGGTGCTGCCTCACCACCACCCGCTGCCTCCATGGAACGCCAAAGATCAAAGCTTCTTCCCCCGCTCCTCTTTACAGCCCGAATCCTGCGGATGCGCTAGGGTTTGTGGGTGTGGCACGGATCGGCGGTTCCTCTCCATGGAATCAGCGGAGGAGGAGGAGGAGGTGGCGGCGGCGGCAAAGAGGAGGGGAAATGCACGTGAGCGAGCGAGAGAGATGGGTTGGGTCCAAAGTTTGCTCTCAGCAAGAAACGAAACTCTTTGGTTTGCTAACTAATGAAAGAAGTCCAAATAACCCCCCTATGTATTGGGTTTCGGACGGAGAACCCCCCTATGTTTAAACTGGGGCATTTAACCCCCCTAAGTATGCAAAACCGGACAATTAGCCCCGACCAAAACCGCCTTTGATACAGCCAAAACCACCATAGGGGGGCTAATTGTCCGGTTTTGCATACTTAGGGGGGTTAAATGCCCCAGTTTAAACATAGGGGGGTTCTCCGTCCGAAACCCAATACATAGGGGGGTTATTTGGACTTCTTTCGCTAACTAATCCATCGATCGCAACGATCGCATGCACTTGAGAGATAAGCTATTAGCCCATCTGATCGGTATCCGAAATTTCGCCCAAAAATCAAATACTCAGCCCAACAAATCAAATATTCGTGTCGGGCTCTCCTCAGCCTGTGGAATTTTCGTTTTTTTTTTCTACGCTTTACATGCGCGTGTGTAGAGACGTAGCCTAGCTCCATGCGTGTACAGGGGCACATGCGTCTAACACAACAGGAGAACATGCGTCACCCACATATATTGTACGTGCAATAGATATTGGGCGTAGCTTCTTTCCACAAGGTTATACATATATTATTCGGAAATGTTCCGTTGAACCAATTCCGTCGAGATGCTGATGCATCTAAAATGCATAAATCAACTTTGCACTATAATTGTTATATTCTAATCATATTTGCATCATATAAAAGTTATATTACTGTTATTTAATGATTTTTGATAATATATAATGTTTACCCTTTTATGGAATTAATCCTGCGCAGGCAGAAAACCTCTTTTTCTTTCTTTAATTGTTTCAGAATCTTAACGACGTCATAATGAGATATAAATTTAATGGGGTCATTATTTTGGAAGGACAAGATTTTGGAGCGAAAGAAGTTAACGAACGGAGGCCGGGAGGCCAAAAGGGAGGGTCCCACGCGGCCCCTGTACCGCCGCGTGGGCCTACCCCATTTAGCCCTCGTGACCCCAATTGCATCGATCCTTCGCCCCTAAGCATCCTCATGACCTAAAAACGACTATATAAGAGGTCCCCCGACGTTTTTCCAGAGGAGAGCCGCCACACGAGAGAAACCAGAAAACAGAGATCAGGAGGCTGAAGATCGGAGGGGGAAAACTCCGGCGGAGCCCTGCCGGAGAGGTCTCCATCTTCTCCATCGACATCTCCACCGGCTCCATGATGAAGAGGGAGTAGTCCACCGCTGGACTATGGGTTTGTGACAGTAGCATATGTATCTCTCTCTCTCTTGAGTTCCATTAGTTAGCACCGTATGAGCTGCCGAACATGATTACGGTCACCGTTATATTACCATTATGGTGGATCTTTCTATGAGTTAATATATGTTGAGATTGCAATGTTTGTTTCAGTTATGAAAGTAGATGCATATTATGTACCCCGTTCTTATATCCTTGTTATGATCAAGCATGTTTATGAGAGCGTGTGTGGGGAACATGTGCATTAGTTAGAGTAACGGGGAGTGGTGAAGTGATAAGTTGACAACTTGAATATCATGATCCATTAGGTTTTTACCTTACTTTGTTGACTCACTAGGGATAAACCAAAATACCATGTTGAAGGGTAGGAGGAGTGACATGCCTCTACCTAAGACTAGATCCATCATGTGTTTATTTTAACTTCATGTCATTGATCTTAAAGCTATACTCTGATGTTATCTTAATTACTAAGGTGCATGATTTATTTCACATCTTGGTAGAGTATAAGTGAGACTCATAATCTCTATTTTAGGACGTGATGACCATATAATTAGTAACATGAAAGAACTTGTTTGCAATCTCATATGTTAAGTCTATGTCTACTTGTTTGCCACATTATATTAAAGAGAGAGTGCATGTGTGAAACCATGAACCCCGATCAATTTTTAATCATAAGAAACACTTTTCCAACCACTTTCAAGTATCTTTTACATTCAGTCATTTTAAAATCAGAAAATACAAAAACACTTTTACTTCTTGCATTCACATATAAAAACCACAAAAATACCATCAATCATCAATACTATCATCCTTACATTGTTATTCATCACCATTGCATTTTTATTTGCTGTTTTGCATTCATTATTATCTTAATAACATTCATTTTTATTCGTGTCGAGCTCTCCTCAGCCTGTGGAATTTTCATGTTTTTTTTACGCTTTACATGCGCGTGTGTACAGACGTAGCCTAGCTCCATGCGTGTACAGGAGCACATGCGTCTAACACAACATGAGATATGGGTCATGTATGCACGAGCGCGTCACCCACGTATATTGTACGTGCAATAGATATTGGGCGTAGCTTCTTTCCATAAGATTGTACATATATTATTCGGAAAAGTTCCGTCGAACAAATTCCATCGAGGCGCGGACACCTCGAGGGAAGGTCTAGCGATGGCGGAGGACCTAAAGAGCCGAGACTCCGCCACATGCATGAATCCGCACCACCACGCCCAATGCAGTACTAGTGCATATATAGTCGAGGTGCAAACCAACCGATAACTGAAACCTCGAACTGAGATGCTAGCTCTAGGAGCTCTGATGAGAAGCTCACGACACGTAAGGCGGGAAGACCACTCGAAGAAAAAGGTGCTACCTCCACCTGGGCCGGATTCCAATGGACGGAGCCACGGAGGAACAGAAAGAGGCAGAGGTATTTGATTCCTATGGAGGTAAGAGCAGAAGGTGCCTCCTTCCACTCCTAGCCCGGCATCAGCCACTGGGCATGGGTTAACACCTCCACCATAGGAGGCGAGTCCCTAGACAGTCCCGGAGGACCCGGGGACCCTACCCAGTGGCTGCGGACGGCCGCCGCCGAGCAAGCCCCGGCCCTAGGCCTAGGCGGGCTAGCATGACACCACACCCATAGCCATCGGTGCTGATCCGACTGACGGCACCACAGTGTCACGAGACTGACTCGGACCGCCGTCACCCACGAACAACAGGAAAGAGAGCACAAACGCGATGGCTTGCACCGTCGTGGACTAGGTCAACTCCTTCTACCTGAGCCCGCCGGACGACATCCACCACCAGCACCCACAAAGCTGACCACAAGATGCAGGGGCAACCAGATCCGCCACTGGCCGAGCTCCCGCGCGGCCGAGCCATATGATTAGCAAATCAAGCCGCAGAAACAAAGATAACTCGCGCCGGTTAACATCATCACAGATAAAAATGGACTCCCATCTAATGAATTGAGTACACCAGGAGGAGGTCTGAGGCTAGCACCTCCTCCATATTTACAGGATTCGTTCAAGTTGACGAAGGGTCATGTGACGCTGGACTCTCATCTAATTTGTAGGCAACTTTTACGGTACCTTTTACTACTCCTGAGAAAGGGACTAGTAAAATTTAATCTAACGGTGTTTGAGATTAAGCCTAACAGGCGCAGCAAGTGGTAAGCCCAGCTGACAGACTCCAAATCCCGTTTGTAGGTACGATTCCCTTTCGTGACAAGGATTAATTTGGGGAAAAGCTTCTAATCCCCCGGGTCGACACGTCGCCACCCGCGAGACTTCGCGTCTGGGGAAAAACCGAACCCACATGATGTGGGGACCACTCAGAACTTATCTTCTCCTTGGATTTCTCTCGTCCACTCGTTCCTCTTGCTCCATCGCGCTGCCGCGCCGCCCCCCGCACCGCCGCCACCACCGCATCCAGCCTCCTCAAGTCCCCGTTCGCCGGCATCCTCCTTTAACATCTCTCTGATCTTAGAATCTAGTTGCTTGAGCTCGCCAATAATTTCCGTTGTCGAAAGTCTTTTGTCTCGGTCATCCTCCACACAATGCATTGCCATTTCAATACATTTCGTTACTCCTAGCACGTCTGTTTTGTCCCATCTATAACCTTTGGATGCCTGCATCTTTGTCTTCCAGTATTCTTGTACCTATCAACATACATTCAATATATGTTGTGTATCTACCACTTGCATCAAGGTAGGGAGGGGTAAGGCACAACAATCCCTTAAAACAAAACAAAAAAAAAACTCTTACACTCTCAATATAGTGTTGTTCAATTTTTGGAGAAAATTTTGGATGATGACGCGCGTCCCAATAATCGCCAAAGCCCTTCGCCCCCGCCATCATGTGGAAAATTATGACTCCAAGACTGAAGACATCATTCTTTGGTGACACCTTGCGATTGTGTATGTATTCTTGTAGCATGAACCCACTGCATGACAACATGTATGCTCACTAAAAGATTTATAAACCGAACAGGGGGCTAACCGCACATGAGCCAACTTACATTGTTCCTTTCAAAGTGCTCATTTGGTGGGTATCTGAAGTACCAAAGGGCACGGACAAACCAAAACCTCCTATTTTAGGCACCAATTCCTGATCCAACAATACATTCTCCAGATTTAGGTTGAGATGATAAATCGCCTTTGCTTGTCCTTTGTGAAGGTAGTGTATGCCCTCGCAAATCCCACTGATTATTTTGTACGTTGTCGGCCAATCATGTATGCTCGACTTGGCTGGAGAAAAAATTATGTTATAGACACAACATGGCCCTAATCATGTTTTTTCTATTGCAAGCTTAATGGTACTACCTCGGTAAATATGAAATGTTTTGGTAGGCTGTTTTAGCCTACCAAAAAGTTTTTATAATTTGGAACAGAGGTAATAAAACAGAACTAAGGTAGATCGCCATCATACCAGAAATATGCTTGGCAAGGCTTCCTCCCTTCATAAATTCAAAGCAGAAAGCTCGGTCAATTTCTTGATGAAAGATAATTTTCCCTTGGTATTCGGCATGTCTATGTGATATCTCATAACAGTAACCAATCATCCGTATGACATTTTTATGCCTAACCTTCTTAAGGTTTCTGAATTCATTCTCAAATGCCTCATCATTAAGTCCAGGGACGGAAAAGAGCCGCTTCACAGCAATTTCCTCCCCATCAAACACTCCCTGTTCATATTGATCAAGGCTTGGTTGGTTGCTTGATGTACCAGTATCCATCGGGTAATTACAGAAAACAAAATATGATTATTAGTTCTAGAACAAACATCATACCTTGTAAACTTCTCCAAAGCCACCACTACCAATTTTCATCTCCGGCGAAAAGTCCTGTGTGATTGTTTTTAACAAATCCATTTTGATAAACGGTGGATCCGAAGAGGACAATTTCTCCGATAAGTGCTCCATTGGATGTCTTTATTCTGTTTCAGGAGAGCCTTCAGTAAGAAAATATACTATATCCTAGATGTAATTATCGCCAACAAGGGTTGTGGCCATAAATAAATCAGTGAAAGTCTAATATTACAGAATTACATACGACCGGTGCGCTTGGCTAGCTCCTGATTACTACTAACTAACAATATCATGGATACTGTTTTTTGCACTGGCCATCAAATAACCGGTCAGGAATCCTCACCACATCATAAGCAAGAATCCCCCTTGGCCACTCGGTTGGATTTACCAACAAATTTCCGGTGTAGAACAACTAGCTACCAGTCTTTTTTGTTTTTAACATGGAACCTGTTAATATAATCTACTAGGTATTTCTAAATTACTACAAGACACGAAAGAGCAGCTAAATTCCATGGCAAAATTAGTGGCAGACTAAAAGTAAAGGAACTAGAAAGCAAGAGCAGCGGCAGATGAACTTACAATGGAGTCAACGACCGGGAGGGAGTGGTTGGGCGAGGAGGAGGATCCCATCCAGCAGCTCTTATCTTAAATAGAGGGTGGTGAGGCATCATCATCGGATTGAAATTTCGTCGAACTTTCCTTGGAGTTGACTAGCCATGGCCGACCACGCTCTGTTCTGGGACATTAGGCCAGACTCCTCGCTGCTGCCTAACTAGTAACTACCTAGCGGTTGCCTAAACTCTCTTTCCGGCCGATTTCCGTCGCTGCCGGCCGGTGATATAATACGCAAGTTAATGATGGCTTCCAGTTTAAGTTTGTATATATGTATCAAATTTATTGTTCCGTAGACCTGGTTGAATTATCAGTCTTCATGGGCCCATCCCATCCTACCACATGAAAAAATCGGATTTGCTAATTCTCAGTCGCTTGAGAATTAGTTAAATCTCAGTCATGTATACAACCGTCCGATATACGTTAAGATTAGCACAGGCTGAGCGTGTCTTGCTTCGTCCCGTCGTCCGTGTCGTATGAGAGAGCGAGCGAGGCTGTGTCATGCTTGGGGCTGGTTGGGCTTTGTTTGGGCTAGCTAGGCCTTTACAGCGTTACAAGCTTTTGATTTTTGTAGTGATGAGTTCTCCTGTTAAATAAGGTAGATCTGTTGATTTCTCATAACTTCCGTGCTGGAAAGTTTTTCAGTTTGATGTACGGTTTTACCACACAAAACAGAGCCAAGCCGAAGTTCGAGCCGAGCCAATCCTGAGCCGTCGTACCGCAGCCATCCAATCTCGATTCAACGGCCCTCATCGCTTCACTTAAATCGAAGAGGTATTGACCAATCAGAAACTGCCACGTGGTCTGGTTTTATTCAATTTCGTCCAGATTTGTTTTAAAAAGCAGAAAATATGTATAACTTCAAAAATTCATATATTGAGTTCCGTTTATCAAAAAAATACAAATAATACGTCCATGTGTTTTGAAAATTAAGTAGAATCGAGTGGGCTGTTAAAATTGCACTTTTTCATCATGCATGCTAACCTCATTCATAGATTTCTAAATATTAGTGTTCTAGTTATTAAAAATAGATTTATTGATCTTGTGACAGTAAAATTTTGACATGAGCATCATGCATGCATTAGCAGCCAGAAAGTGGACTAAAATAATTTTATTCCATTGAGCATGAAACTGCATTCTTTCATGCATTCATGTTTTATATAATGTCATCATTTGTTTGGTATATTTATGTTTTGTATTTGTACTGTGTGATTGTATAGATTGTGCAGAGTGTCAGGCGTATTGTGAGGGTTGCGAAAACTCAGCTACTTATCAAGGAAAGTGACACTTCACATGATAAATGTCCTATTATTTAGTTATTGCATTTAGAGTTTTTAGTAGTATGCATGATAGATGTATTACTAAGTTAGTATGCTATGCTTGAAAACCTGTTTAGTATAGTGTTTTTATTCTGTAGTTCAATGACCTATTAACTTACCCCCTGTTTGGATGTAGGAAAAACTGCTCGGAATTGAATTGGGCTGTGAATTCCAAATCCAAGATGGAAAGGAAATGGGCTCCAATTCCAATTCAGTAGTTTGGTTGTGCATGAAATTTGTGATTGGAATCAAAGGCTAGCACCCAATTCCAATTCCTGTTTGGAGTGTACAAACCAAGAAATGGGATGTTTTGTTGAGTTTGGACAATATAAACTTTAAAATATACGAAAAATAGTAAATGTGTATTTAAATATTTATATATTATTTTACACACATAATAACATTAAAATCTGAATGAGAAGAATGAACAAAGTCATAAGCACCAATTAATCGCAAAATACATAGTACCAAAATTCTGTATGTACCAATATTAAAATCACACACCGTAGGCCTCATACACATCAAGAAAAATTCAATCATCCATGCAAAAATAAAATAAAAAAATCATTATTCCTATATCGTCATCTCTAGCAGCTCAACAAAGCACCAATGGGAAAAAAAATCCAATCGACCGGACAAAGCACACAACTGCATAGGCCTTGGATTGAATCGGCAAATTAATCCATGGCTGCACAGATCAACTGCATACGCCGCCGCTCTAGGTAGCAATAGCTGCACAGATCTTGCATCCAGGGAGGAGGGGAATCGGCCAGGAGGAGCACCAGATGCGGCGCTGGAGGAGCTCGTCATGGTGGGCGTCGAGGAGCCGTCGGTTCTTCGATCTAGAGTTAGGGGCCGAGGGCCGGCACACGGGAGAGCGCAGATGGCACTCCAGCGACCGGGATTCGGAGGAGGACAATGAGAGGGAGAGGATGGCGGGGAGGAGCGGGAGGCAGGAGAGCTTACCGGCGGCGCCGCCGCGGGTTCTTCGCTCGCGGGAGCGCTGTGTGGGGAGAAGAACGAGCGACCTCGCTCTGTTCTGTCGACCGAAGGGGTATGCGGGGCTGAGGGAGGAAATTTTCCGCGCGATTCCAAGGTGTGGGGCTCGGAAACTCCCTGCGAAGCGCGGATGCTCGGTTGGGCCTCGCGTGGAATTCGTTTGCATTTCCGTAGTCCAATTCCTAGGCCACTCCAAACAGCGGAAAGCGGGCAGACAATTCCAAATTCACAATTCCAGGACGTTTTTCCTACATCCAAACAGGGGGTTAGTGGAATATTTGTACTACAATTCTAAAAGTTTTTTTTGTGTAGTTGAGAAAGGATAAAATTCTACTAAGTTAATTAATCGCCTGGGTGTAATTGGTTGCTTGGCTATATGTTTTGAGTGTCATGCTCAGGGCCATTTCTATGGTTTTACCTGAGTTGTTCACTTGTGGACGGCCACTCAGGACTAAAGGGATTTAATGTCACTCCATGTTTGGATTTCTTCCAGTGCAGCCACTAGTAATATGGGCTCTGTCTTGAGTGAGCAAGTTGAATGGACCCAATCTGGCTTGACAAGCTTATATCGTGGAAGTAGGTGGGAACGGGTCAAGCCATTGGAGCGGGGAAGTTCTTCTGAAAAGTCTCGTCTTAATTTTCTCCTTTCCTTCTCACTAAATGAGTGATTGGGATGTTTGGGTTAGTTGAGTCTAGTGGGGAAAGTGCACAAACTCTCGAGAGTATAAAAACTAAGATCTTAGACGTGTTCCAATCTCATCAACTAGACTAGGATGTCGATGGAAAATCTCATCATTCCAATTTCTTAATAAAATTTTGATGGGTGAACAAGGGAAGAAGAGACACTGGTTTTGTGCCAGGATTGTCTCATATTTTTGTTGGAGATCAAAGATGTTTTGAAACAGTAGGATAAAATTGGCTTTATGCAAATAGCCTTAAACTACACCAACCAGATAAGCATGTAGATAATAGAACTGCCATTTATTAATCCTCAAGTACCATTTGTCAGTTTCACTCCAAATGGTTGTGACCCATTTGGGCTGCAACGCTTGATTGGTTGCAGGTTCCTCTGACGACTAGTGAGGTGTCGATCAGGTTTTGCCGAGTCTACAACCAACATGTATGTCGGTGGCACATGAATATGACGAGGCTCTGTGCTACTTATATTTCCACTGCTAAACTTTGTTTTCAAGGTAGCCTTTGGCTATGCGAAGTTGTAATGAGTTATTTTAAATTTTGGATCTTACGATGTAATAAGTTTGACATTAATGCATGATATTACATCCTGTTTGTGAGTGCTATTCATACTCGATTCAGGGAATAGCACATATCACAGGTGTCCTACCTTTTCTAAGTAGGATCACTACAACTTGACAGACGTACGTACCCCCTGTTTCTAAATAGAAGATGTTTAGGGATACCTGCAATGTGTTCCTGTAGGTTTCCTTCGGACATATATTCGTAAACTAGTGCCATGTGCTCCCCTTCCTTGCAGTATCCAATCATGGTGACAAGATTTTTGTGATGAATCCGGGTTAAAACCTGAGCCTGGATAAATAATCATGCTTAGCACAATTTTATGCATGTCACATAATTCTATGTAGACACATGAATGAAACTTTACCTCTACGAGGAACTCCTTGACACCTTGATCTGATGAATGTGACCGCAGCTTTACTGCTACTTGAATTCCATTCTCCAGGAAGCCATGGTAGACACACCCGAATCCACCTTGGCCGAGCACTTGCCGGAAATTCTTGGTTATCATCTTCAGTTCCTTGTATGTGAACCGACGATTTTCAAGTTGTAGTGAACGGTCCATGTATCCATCATTGTTATTCATCTTTAAGGAGTTGGTTATTGATCCTTCATTGACGATGGGTCCCAAAACTAACATTACAACTGGTGATCACATAAGGGGGAGCTGGAGAATTGTTGTGCTCATGCCAAAGACTCACCTTGCTTTTTTCGTCTTTGTAGGCAAAATAGCAGCACCCCCACTGATAGTACAACAACCATAATAGCAATTACGAGGACAACAACGATGATGACCTTCTTGCTTCTCTCTTGATCTGCAAGCTCATAGGAGCTACTGGGGCGAAGGTTTGGTTTGCTGCCAGTTCTACCAAAATATGTGATGTGTGTTTAATCAAATTCTGTATTCTGGAACAACATGCATGTTAACCAAGAAAATTAAATGGTAATAATGGGGAAAAGGACCTTAGAACCAGGAATCCATCTTGGATTCTTTTGAGAAGTCCAGATGGAATCGGTCCATTGAAGGCCTCTGCGGCAGCTGCCATGAAGGCGGCATTGGCTCCTTCATTTGCAGCGTCGGCTGCTACGAAGGACTGCCAAGGAGGCGGCTGTGGTGGCGTTGTCTGCGGCGTTATATGCCAAGGAGGCAGTCGATGTGGCGGCGGAGGGCAGTGGAAACATCAGCCGCCTCCCTGACGACCTCCTCGGCAGCATCATCTCGCTTCTCCCCACCAAGGAAGGTGTGCGCACGTAGGCCATCTCTCGCCGGTGGGGCTGTCTCTGGCCCTCCGCTCCTCTCAACCTCGTGGTGGACAGTGAACTCATGATCAAGGGCTGCAGCACCGTCGACCTGATCACAAGGATCCATGCCGAGCATCTCGGCCCTGCACGCCGCTTCTTGCTCTGCAACTACATGAGGGACGACGTGCACTCCTGGCGCACAAGACTCCCCCCTGATTTAGATGGTGCTGCCGATTCTTGGCTGCAATGTTTAGAGGCCGGGGCGTGACTTTCCTTTTCTCTGCTGGTTCAAAACCATGGCAGCCCTTGTGATCAGGTCGACGGTTGTTGTGGGAGATGTAGGCGTTGCGGAGGTGGAGCTCGACGACGTGGCCGGTCCGGTCGTCGCACCTCACGCCGCTCCACCGGCAGCAGTCGTGGCCGTGCCAGGAGCCGAGGACACCATTTGGGTCGCTCGTGATGCCGGCCTTGAAGGAGAGCAGCGCCGTCCTCTCGACCGCGACGCAGCTCCCGTTTATTTCTCTAGCATGGACGACGGCCGTGCATATTGCGGTGGCTGCTAAAGCAAGTACTAGCAGGTAGGTTCGTGGAGCTGCCATTGTATTGTGTGCAAGTCTGGTTTGGACGTCCAAAGAATTTATATGCATGGTCGATTACTTAGGAAGCTTCCGGTTTAAAATACATCTTGCTAGCGAACGAACAAGCAGTCCGTCAATATATGAGAGTGTTTCTTTCTGACGTTAGACAGCAGTCAATGAGGACTTGTGGGGCAATCATTTCCAAGAATAATCAACAAGAATATTGTGCAATTATTGTGGGAGTTATTAGCAATCAGGACTTGTGAGGTGACCAACTTGGGTCTCTTGAGATGACATCACCGATCGACGTGATTGTAGAAAGCTTTGCAGGCAGACAAGCCAAAAGCACGTCAGCCTCATTCCCCGTCGTACATAAACGCTAATCACATATGTTATTATACCCTAGCAAAACAAACGCTGAATAAAGGGATCAAACATAAAGTGGACACGAGAATTTTAATTTGAAAAACCCTTTCAAGAAGGAATATAAAAAATCATGATAGTCAACCACTAAATCTTCAGTATAATCCGGTGAGGTTAGAACATCGGGATTTACAACTTCCAACTTATCCCAAAACGGCGAGTTAAAAAAGAGCTATATAAAAGTGGTGGTGACCTAGGTCAGTAACCTAAGTCAGCAATGATTTGAAGTCAGCAACGATCTGAATAGGTATATAAAGAAGTGGTTTCTTTTGCTTCGGCCCGGCCTCCCTAGGTCAGTAACCTAAGTCGGTAATGATTTGAAGTCAGTAACGATCTGAATAGGTATATAAAGAAGTGTTTTCCTTTGCTTCGGTCCAGCCTCCCGGTAGGCCCCGTTCGCTCCGTCCGAGTTTAGCTGCCCTTAAAAGAATTTAAATTATATTAAAATAACACTCTACCTTGAGATAAAATCTATCTTGTACTATGAAATGAACCTTCACCATGAAACAACAAACAAAAACAACTTCAACGCCAACTAGCCTTTTTGGCTAAACAGTGATACCATCTAAGCTTAAGAAAAGTTAAAACTTAGCAACAAGAACTCATCGCATCACCATGATTATCATGAGTACTAATCTTGCATACCTTAATTTACCATGAGAAACAATTTCTCGGATATAATGATAATTGAAGTCAATATGTTTCGTTCTCTCATAAACATCTGATTCGTAAAGCATATGACACTTTGACCATCATAGAATAGATCAATGCAAGAATTATCTTCACAAAGCACAACATATACCTTTAAACCAAACTGACTCCTTGTAAGTTTCTACAATAGCCATGTATTCCGCTTCAGTATTTGATTGGGCAGCAACGGACTGGAACGGTGCCTTTCAACTCACGGGTTGTCAGGTGTGTGGTATAGCCATTAAATTATGTGCAAGTAAGTCTGGCTTGGACGTCCATAGATTTTATATGCATGGTTGATTACTCAAGAGGCTTCCCTTCAATAATATATCTTGCTAGCGAACATACTATCATTGAGGCATTTTCATACTTTTTGAGATGAGAAAACAATAGTCAATCAGGACTTGTGGGGCAATCGTTATCATTTCTAATAATAATCAACAAGAATTTGGGCAATTATTGTCGGATCCATTAGCAATCAGGACTTGTGAGGTCACCAACCTGGGTCTCTCGAGATGACGTCATCGATTGACGTGATCGTACAAGGAATATCCATGTTAATTGATACATCACGGGCTGCAGGCGGAAAAGTCCACAGCGTGTCACTAGTAGAAAACAAGCCTTTAGTCGCGGACGTGTCTCAACCCGCGACTAAAAGTCCGGTCACGTCGCCCCGAAATCGGCGCCCCATTTGTCCCGGTTCGTTAGGATCTTTTTGTCCCGGCTTGAAATACAAACCCGGACAAAAGGGTCTGCGGCCCGTTAACGAGCAGGTGCCCCCCCCCCCCCATTTGTCCCGGTTCGTGTCTCGAATCGGGGCTAGAAGTCCGCGCCTTCCCGCGACGGTTCGTGATTCGAAGGCCTTTGAGTTCCCACGCTGGTCGTTGAGCACACGGGGAACAAAGAGGTTGATCAAAATTAATGGATTTTGGAAAGTTGATCAACACGGTTGGATTAATTACCACGGCCTCCTCATCTCCCCTGCTAGCTCTATATAAGAGAGCTACAGTGCCATTTGCCAAATACACCATCTCCTCTCTGTAATCTCTCTACTCTAAAATCCTCTCTTGAATTGCTGCCGCGCGCCATGGAGCCACTTCGATCCCAGGTGTACCACTACAAGGACGATGCCGTCAACATGAACTTCAAGGTTGTGGTCACTCTCCGCGCATCAACCGTGGAGAGATGGATCCGCAACGTCAAGAGGCGCTACCTCGACGCCGCACCGATGAAGATCGTGGGCCTCGACTGCGAATTCACCGACGCCGCACCCGAGGAGAGGCAGCGTGCCGCCGTCCTGCAACTCTCCGTGGCGACCGACACGTTGGTGTTCCATATTTGCCACGCTTATCGGGTGCCGCAGGCCCTCAAGGACTTCTTGATGGACAAAACCATCAAATTCTGCGGCGCGGCTATCAACAACGATCAGCGTATGCTGGGTCTTACGGAATTCATATTACGTCCGCCGTCGACCTCCAGCGGGCCGTTCACCCTAACCCAACGTACCCTAATCTTCCGAGTCTCTATACTCTAGCTAATTTTACTGTTGGCACAACGCTTGTGAAGAAGAAGAAGATCAACAAGAAGAAGAGGAAGAAGGAGGACGAGAAGAAGGAGGAAGAAGAGGACCTCACATCAGGTTGGGGTAAGTTTCCATTGAGCTTTTATCGCATCAAGTATGCCGCTCTAAACGCTCGCCTAGGCTACGAGATTGCTAGGAGGTGTCTCGGTGCTATATGATCGTATGTCTTAATGTGTCGATATAGATCGTCTCAACAATAATTGTCATATGTGAGACGTTTGATTGAAATAAAAAGTTGTGTAATCTTTGGATTTATTTAGCCCTTCTTTTCCCTTTATATTGTTAATTATCTCTGGTCCGTACTAATATTCAGCAATAGCAAGTTTGTGCACGTATCAAAAGTAAAAAAAAATTGATTATAAAGTGTTCTACACATTCTAAGTATTTAAATGACTACAAATTTGTTGAATTTGTTGAATTTGGCCAAGTGGATCAACGATTATTATTTGTTAACAATTATTATTACTTAATCATTAATATTTATGCAAAAGTGTACGGTATGTGGTAGCATACAAATATACGAAAACTATTTTGAAATGAAGAAAAGAAATAAATAAAATAAAACAAAATGAATTCTCTGCCGCGGCACAGAAAAGTGCCCAAATTTCTCTGCGGCAGAGAATCATTAGTCGCGGCCTGTTATACGAACCGCGACTAAAGTGTGCGCCCCAGTGCGGCCAGGTTAGAGAGCCTTTTGTCCCGGTTTGTATCTCAAACCAGGACAAAAGGTCTGGCCCTATATATATGCTGCCCCTCTTCCCCCTCTCTAGTTTTTTTTTCTGGTGGGAGGTGGTGTAGGTTTGTGCTAGTTTTTTTTCTACATATGCACTAGAGGTGTTCGTTGAAATGCCTGTTAGAGCGATGCCACTTGAGTTCACACCAGACAAACATGATATCTGGTGCCCGAGCCACACTTAAGCTTCCTCCTCTTTGTTTCCAAGTTTTCTAAAAGGTTAGCAAATACTTTCTCGTTTAGACCACGCGGTACTAATTTTACCATCGTGATTGCGTTTGATATATAGTTGCTTGATGCAGATGGGCCATCCATGGATGTACGGTGACCGACGCTCTGACCCTTACAGAGAAGGCGTGCGTTCTTTTATCGTTGTGGCCGAGGCGAACAAGCGGCGGGATGGTTTTATGTGTTGTCCGTATGTTGAATGTCGAAATGAGAAGGATTACACTTCCTCAAGGGTCATTCAGAGCCACCTGCTTCGGTCCGGTTTCATGTCCGGCTATAATGTTTGGACCTTGCACGGAGAAAGAGGGGTTATGATGGAAGACGGCGATGAAGAAGAGAACGATGATGACAACTACCGATCTATGTTCCTTGAATACGCTGATACCGCAATGGAAGACAATGAATAAGAAGGAGGTGAAGAACGGGCAGCATATGAGCCCGCTGATGATCTTGGTCGGGTCATTTCTAATGCAAAACGAGACTGCGACACAGAAAAGAAGAGGTTACAGTTCGAGCAGATGTTACAGGATCACAACAAATTATTGTACCTAACTTGTGAAAATGACCAGAAGAAACGGGGTAGCACACTAAGTCGCACGCGCTCCCCGCACGCGATATGTTCCACCCCTTCCCGTATTTATAGGCGGGCGGCAGGCCAAGGAGTTGTGCTTTTAAAACTGATTAAGCACCAAACTTTTTCGTCTCCGCGCGCGGCGCCCTGGTTTGTTGTATCGTTTTATTTTTCCAATCTAAAAATCTCAACAAAACTTGGGCCAGCTGATTGATTAGCGTAAAATCATGAACGAATTGTCCAGCGTATTAACTGCAGAATCAGTAACTTAATTGGGAGGATTTGTTTACTGATATTTAATGCCCACCACGCCCCCAAATCTAAGACTAGTCATAGTGGGGTAACTTCACTAGTAACATAGATGCCATGTAGGTAAAAACGATTACGTGTCAGGTAATTAATGAAGAAAGAAATAGAGGTGGGTAACATAATATGTTACTGTAACATCACATATCCCAAAACACTATGAGTCTACAACCTATTGAATGTGGCTTTGTATGACTCCACATATAGGTTACTACCCACTATTGATGTAGTAACATAACTTAGTTTTATGTGTATGTTACCATCTTATGTTACTCCTCACTATGACTAGCCTAAGTCACGAGTAACAACCCCGCAAACGGCTCGTTCGTAACAACGGGCTTGCTTGTAGCTGCACCCATTGACCTCTAGGATATTTTTTTTGAGGTAGGTAAGTGGGAAGAATATGAGATTTCGGAACGGTCTTCTCTCGGCACCCATTGACCTCTATCTTCATGGTTGCGCCAGGCCAGATTAATAAAGAAAATCAGAGAGCCATGTATGGAAACAAATTTCGAATCTCAGACGGATTTGTAGGCTATATATAAATCCGGTTTCATCATGTGCCCCTTTCTTTTTTCTTTTCTTTAGCGTGGGTGCCAAATCCGCCCGGTGCTAACCAAACTACTAGCTAGCAGTATACATGGTCTTACGTACAAATTAGATGGAGTCTAGCAGATATCGCATATATATATATATATATAACTGATAGATTTTTTTCCTCTCGCCAACTTGAATGGATCAACAAGAAACATTTTGTTTTTCTTTTCCCTGACGTACGAGGGTACAACTAAAACGGGCGCCAATATTTCCATCATCTCCCGAGCGCTAGGAATTATGTTGCCGTGGTCATCGTTTTTATTTATTTATTTCTTCTTTCCGAAAAGGCCCTCTCTTCTCTAATGATGGGAGGAGCGATGTACGGCTGAGATTGAGATTCGTTGTGTGCTGCCCCGGATCGATGACGTGGAGCCAACCGTAAATAAATGAATGTCCTATTTAAATGCCAGGCATCAATCACGATTAATTAGTTATTTACCTCTCTTTTATTCTCGACAGATAGTAACTATTTCCTCAAATCAAGGGAGGGGAATATATACCGCTTACTACTTTCCCGGTAGGTAGATAGTACTATCTCCAACTAGAACTGATTGCATGCAACGGATGGATAGAACAAATTTTTTTTACTTGTAAAATCATCGGTACAGCCAAACATGTATTCACCGGTGTTGATGTTTCTTTTTCGGCTTGCATAATGTTGTTTAGGAGCTTACACATCAGCAAGTGGTGGCGTCGCCCTGCTTTCTAACGCTAACTTTGATAACGCCTCTCCTTTCTGCTTTCTGTCATGAAGAGGATTTACAAATATTTGGTGTTGCCGATGCGGATGACACATGAGAGCTGGGCAGCCAATCTTGCAGTTTTTCTTTCACTTGATGCTATTTAGTGGTGCTATCTTCATTTTGCGACAACTTTCACAGGCATTATCAATCGATACATATGCAAAGACGGGATTTGTCCATATATAGTTGATCATTGTGAGCAGCGGTACCAATATTAGCAAAAAAAATACCAGGAAGGCAGCTACCCATGCCTGTTCGTTCAATCACCAGATATAACAACGGCATGATGGTTATGAGCTCCCCGCACGCGGTATGTCTCTCCCCCGGCCATATTTATAGGCGGGCGGCAGGCCAAAAAGTAGAGCTTTCAAAACTGATTAAGCGCAATCTTTTTCGTCTCCGCACGCCGTGGTTTCTTGTATCATTTTCTTTTCCGTAGAAAGCTCAACAATATTGGGGCCAACAAATTAGCACAAAATCAGGAGTTGCCAACTACAGAATCAATATGTCAAATTGGAATCAGGCCTGAGAGGTTTTGAGGATTCTGACTGTGGCGCATCATACTCCTCCATTTAGGTGTATTATAGCATGCTCTTATTTAGGGACGCTAGGTTAATTATGGGGGGGGGGGGGGGGGGGGGGTAGTTGCCCCCTTATATTTCAAAGAGAACATTTCCTGCATCCTCCTTTATTGCACGTGTGACTATGATGACTATGATGCATCGATATGATATCATACGTGTTGCAACAACTTGCGGTCTGTTGCATGCATGTGCAAGATCACAGGTTTCGGATTGAGAGACATATAGAGCAGCCGACACACAATATTAATGACGAATAGATATCAGGAACATGCGTCTCTGCCATATATATAATGTACACCGCACAACCCTGCTTCCACCAGAGGAGGCGAATAAGGAGAAGAATTTGTTGATCCAGTATGGCCACAATGCTTTCCAAGGCTCTTAGCAATTTCACAATTGGAGTATTGACCAGTTCTTTTGTAGTGTTTGCCACTCTCGTGGAACTCAGCCCATCCTTTTGGGATCTAGTGGCTCCAATAGGATTAGCAGTCGTCAAAGCCATGGCCGGCCTGATAGTGCAGGGTACTGTTTTGTCCACCAGTACGGACATGTTTTTCGATGCAGTGAGGGGGGCGGTGCCTTTTATTGGCGGCGGAGTTCCAATTGCTATCACATCCGAATTGGTGTCAGAGGAGTATCGAGTGCAAGCTGTGACTGGAACCGCACTGTTCTTGATTTCTTTGTTAGCAATGAAGAGGTCTTCTGGTCGTCCGACCGCTACATTGGCATTGATCCTAATTGCTGGAGTCACACTACGTGCAGGATGGATGATCCTGAAGTGGTATCTTTCACTTCATTAGAGCAGTACTTCGATGACCACTGCGGAACCTCAAGGTGAGGAGCAAGACACTATTCTGGTTGCATTAAAACAGTCCATTCAAACCCCGTCTAGAATAAAAAATCCTGGAGTTCACATTTGACATAGCTAATGAGTATGTACCCTGTTTTTTTCTTAGATATAGACAGTGAGATCATATAGATCTTGGCCAAATGCCGAGTTACTGAATCCAGCATGTGATTGGATTTCGTTTGCTTCATGATGGCGTTGTGAAGAGTGGCGAATGAAGGTAGGTATTGCGGATTCAGAAACATATATCACTCCTTAGTTAGAATCATTTTGGCGCAGGGGGGGGGGGGGGGCAATCGCCCCCATCCCCCATGGTAAGCTGTAAAAAAAATTAATATTTTTTTATGAATATGTAAATTTTAATTGTCTAAAGCAGCTAAAATTAATCGACGGGAATAGTTGTGTATTTAAGTAATCAAATATCATCAAGATTCACTCAAGTAAAAACACCCGAGGTGGCTTAAAACATAAACTAATTATGTGTCATTAAGTTAGTTTGAACTCTCCTTCCATAATCCTGGATAACAAAAACTCATGGTCAATTAGTTGGATTGATTTCTCGCACTTCAAACATGTTGTATATAAAGTAAAGACATATGTGTAAGTGCATGGTTGCCCATTGTTAATTGTTAATTAATGACAATCTCTATGGACTAATGTTTGTATTAAGCTACTTGTTGGTGTGTCCATATGCTTAGCTTGATCTCCATTTGTTGGAGTCAAGGTTAAGGGAAGAAGAGTATTTGTTGATCAAGGCTAAGTGCGTGTTGATCAACACTCAAGTCCAAGCGAAGATATGCCCAAGAGGGCCTCTCCCATATTGGTGTATGGGGGAGCTATTAGCGAGTCTTCACCAAGCGGAGCGCAATCAAGAAAGGTGGTCCAACTTGAGAAGACAAAAATCGTCATCATCTAGCTCAAGTGGATTATGTGCAAGGAAAATGTATGATCTTGATAGGTTTTCTATTTTACCGGTCTCATGATGTTAGTTGAGAGACCGGATTATAGGATAGATAACCGTACTATCAAGAGGGGCTCTCGACCAAGTATCTTGTTCGTATCGTTCATGGAGAGCTCAAACCTTTGCATCTTTGGCATCATCTTTATTGGTTCTTATTTGGCTTTTATCGTGGTGTGGTCTTGGTGCTTGTCGTACTTATCATGACAAGGCCAAGTTCAACAAAAACCGCGAGGAGGATGAACGTCGAGAACGTCAGTGAGGAGATGACGACGTCAAAGGTGCACCATCACAAAGACGAGCGTCAGTGGGATAAGATGCAAACTGGTAGTACACGCTTTGGCTTTACTGGTCTAACTATTTGATCAACGAAATGAATAGCGTGGATTCAGTGCAACAGTAAGACACCGACTCCAAAATGTCATTGTGTGAGTCC
Source organism: Puccinellia tenuiflora (assembly GCA_012064385.1). NCBI lineage: Eukaryota > Viridiplantae > Streptophyta > Magnoliopsida > Poales > Poaceae > Puccinellia > Puccinellia tenuiflora. The sequence continues at coordinate 380,363 of QRDG01001356.1, forward strand.
TCGTTTTCTAGAAGAAGAAGAAGAAGAAGAACGTACGGACGGGAGCACAACTACTTGTGGTATAGTCTAAATCGCACGCGCACCCCGCACGCGGTAGGTCACACCGCCGTTCGTATTTATAGGCAGGCAGTACTCGGTCAAGGATTTGTGGATTCGAAACTGCATGACCGCCAATATTTTCGTCTCTCCCCGCCCGGCCCGCGCTTGAAATTTCGTTGCTGTCATTTTCCCACGTCGTTTTCATTCTCTTCTTCTTTCCGGGAAAAGGCCCTCTCTTGTCTAATTTTTTTTCCTGATATGATGATGATGGATCATCGGAGCGCGATGTAGAGCTGAGATTCGTGGTGTGCTACCTGCTGCGGATCGATGACGTGGAGGCAACCCTAAATAAACGAACGTCCTATTTAATGCCACGCATCAATCACCATTAATTAATTATATTTACTTCCCTTTTATTCTCCACAGATACTTTCCCGTTATTATATCATGTTCGCATTGTTCAACTGGTCAGCATCGTGCCTCGTTTGTTCCTCTCGTATGTTCGTCTCTCATCCCTGAAATGCCCCGTGTATTCCGATTTTTTTTTGAACTAAATATCTGGATTATATTAAGTAAGGAAAACAAAAATTACAGGAACAATCCAGATCTGGACCAGCTGTCTGCAAATAACAGAAAGAACCTACAGAAAAGCAAAATACAAACGAGTCCTCGGGATCTTCTGAGAGGAAGAAGATCAGCCACCGCCGTCGCCGACGTCTCCATCTCGCTGGAAAGAGGGACGAGACATCCGTCGGCCGCAGCTATGTTGTTGGAGAGAACCTGTAGAGGATAGCACCTCGTTGGAGTCGACGCAGCAGTCACCCGACGCAGCCGCCGGGATCTGAAGGAGTCGAGGAGGACTTCGGCGGGGGACACGCCCCGGTTCTCTCCGGCAGTCAGGCCAGAGAAGCTGGCCGGAACCAGCAACTGGGCCCGCATCAGCCCACTTGCAAAACGGATCAGCTGAAGGATGAACAGATCCGAGGATGGACGCCGCCATCCCGACGCTCCTGCACGGATCTTCACGAGCTCCTCGTCGGCGCTGGAGCAGACGCCGCTGAAACGGGGATGGAGCCGGAAGACAAAACTCCAAAGCAGTGACGCCGCCACCGCCTCAACGCCACCACACGGATACAAACAGGCAGGAACTCGCCGGCTTCGCTCCGAGAAATGACGCCGAGGGAGGGAAAGAGCTCCTGCACCTTTATTCCATAACGACGGCGGCACCCTCGCCATACCACCGCCGTGGGAACCTACGGATAAAAGGAACCTACTATCTACATGCTAAAGAAGAGCTGGGCTCACACCACCTTTCGCCGCCGACCGGCGACGAGAGGCCGAGGAGAACGCCGACCTTCCCGGCGGAGAAACCACCAACTCCCCACTCGCCTCCCTTTTCGGCAATGCCAGCAGAAGGAGTGTCACGCTCCTAATCCAAGCCTAAGAGCCGTGTATTCCGATTTGACGAAGATTTCTCAGGTTTTGCTCATAATGTTTCTTTAGGAGCTTCATCCACATCGGCAAGTGGCGTCGTCGTCGTACTTTCTAACGCAGCTAACTTTGATATGCGACCACACGGAGCCGTTAGGCAACTTTCTAGCGTCCTCCTTTCTACTGTTTCCAAAAAGAAATAAAAATAAAGTAAATTCAAGCTCAGCGTTCGTTGTCGTGAAGAGGATCTATGAATATTTGGTGTAGCCGATGCGGACGCCACAAGAGGAGGGGTGGCCCGCGGATCTCGCGGGTTTTCTTTCACTTGATGCTGTTTGCTAATATCTTCATTTTGCGACAAATTCAGGAGCCATTGCCAATCGATACTTGTACAAATACATGTTTTGTCAATTTTTCTTTTTTTGGAGTGAATGCTTTGTCCATAGTTGATCCTTTTGATCAGCTATCTAAGGATAGGGAAGCAAAATACCAGGAAGGCCAGCAACTACCCATGCCTATGCCTTCACTCACCAGATATAACAACGTCATGATGGTGATGAGCCACTTTCATCACCCACCAGATAATATGCCACACGAGGTACCAATATTAGACGACACACAAACACGTCACTAATGGAAAATATACCTTAAAAATCCAACTTGGACCCTCGAAGCATAATCCAACCAAGATACTACAAGCCAAGGCGAGCGACGCCGGCAGGTACGAGACCTCGCATATAATTATTTCTATAGATCGATACAATGTACATTTCATTCAATCAGTGTGCCATAACATCGAGAATGAAATAGTATTTGTGCCCAATTCTAGCACGAAAAGATGTTGATGCATATATAGCTCCCAACCAAACGCCCGACCACAAGCTTCGACATGAACACCACCCAATTTCAGACCTACAAGCATATATGGATAGCAGTCAACCAGTCCCGAGCACCTAACAGTCCGCCCATAACTTCATCCGCACATTTCATCCGCCCATAACTTCATACGCACATCAAGAACGAGAGATAGTAGTACAGGCCGGCAACACCTGTGCCCAACCAGATAGTAGTACAGGCCAGCCTCCATCATCGCCGGTACTCTACCTAGTGCAGCAGCAGCAGCATAGGATCACAGGTCGTCCAAGAATATCATCACCTCACCCCTCCTGCCCCTGGATGCCGCGACCGACTCGGGAGCTTCTCACTCAGCTTGTCCCCACAGCCGGGTAGCCTCGACACCGGTCTGCACCACCAGTCCATCAGATGCTTATTTAAAGAGAGAAACACAAGTTCAAAACAAAAAATTCCAAACGTGCAAAGAATAACCAGTTCACTGTTGCACAACACATACACATGAGCGTGCATGATCCTAGATAGATTTTGCAAACATGGAGGGCGGAGATTGGGTTCGGGTATCACTTGGAGTTTGTTCTGGGTCATCACCAAGTTCGACATGTATATTTTGCAACCACAAGAGCTCCAGACCTGGAGAATCACATGATCCTAGATCGATAAGATCCTACTTGGTTCGTGTTCCCTAAGATAGCACTACTGCTAGTAGCTGGCTGCATCAATAAGAAAAGTTTACTTTTTTGTAGCATGTACCAAATCTTAAAATCCATAAATTGATTGTAGACCTTCACATTAATCCACTCCTAATTTGCATGTACCATTGCAGCTCATGCATAGAGCAAACACGAACAAGAAAAGCGATAACTATGAACTATATGTATATGCCTAAATAATCCCATTGCATAGATTCTGAGTAACCAACTATGATAATGCTCCCAGGAAATGGAACTGTTAAATGCAAAATAAAGATTATAATCATAGCTTTAGATGAAATATAGATGGAAGAATATCAAGAGAAGACAACCAAAGCAGACGAAAAATTATCAGTTTGTTCCAAGATAGTTGATCATTTTCAAAAATATTGTTCAGTACGTCTGCAACATAACATGGATGCAACAGACAAAATCCAGAGAATAGAGACGCAGCCTCTCGGCCATAAAGCGCATCCAAAATCATGTCTAAGCTGTGACACCCTTGCCCTTCTTCTTCTGGAACTACATGTAGAACTACAGCTCTCTGTCCTTCAGGATGCACCTATGATTTACGGAGAAAGAAAAATGTACCTATGATCTGCTGCTCTGTGTACCACTCCAGCATGACGTCCGACTATAACCGGTCGAAGAAGAAGCTCGGCTCCTCCATCCATCACCTGCAAGAAAACAGATAAAGAAAGGTTCAACCCCATGTACGGCACAGGAAATTATCGTTCAACACACAAACAAGATTTACTGGGCTAGGCTAGGCCAAGCATCAACGCGTGCACAAGGAAGTGATAATTATGAGTGTTCATAACGTAAGCATGTGATGGCTGGAAGGTGTTGTAGGAAAACTTGGTGAGCATGTACATTGGTTAGATCAAGACAAAGTTAAGGCACGTGTATGATATTTCAAAATAATATCCTTACTTGAATGTGATTTAAAAGACCTGCTGCTAACTTCCTTCAAATAATGGTCAGTAACTTATAGTTCAAAACTCAGTCCAAATTAAAAAGAAATCTTCAAAAGGAGCATGGACTGACAACCCAAGTACAAGGACCTGGGCTCCCTGCATTACTTCCCTTGGTTTGGAGGTCTCTTCTTCTGCTAGTGGACTGACTCTCACTCAGCAGAAATATTCCCAGGACTTGTTACGCCGTGCTGGCATGTTGCGGTGCAAGCCTGCACACACTCCCATGTCTGCTACTGATCGATTGTCTGCTCTTGCTGGTGATCCTCTCTTGCTGGATGAATCCACCAAGTATCGCAGTGTTGTTGGTGGCTTACAGTACTTGACGATCACCAGACCTGATATCTCATATGCGGTTAACCGTGTGTGTCAGTTTCTTCATGCTCCACGGGACTCTCACTGGGCTGCCGTGAAGCGCATCTTGCGGTACATCCGCCACACTGGCTCATATGGTCTGCACCTTCGGTCTGCATCTTCTCATGTACTGTCCACGTTTTCTGATGCTGACTTGGCTGGTAGTCCCGATGACAGGCGATCCACGGGGGGATATGCAGTGTTCTTTGGGCCCAATTTGATCGCCTGGAGTGCTCGCAAGCAAGCAACGGTTTCTCGTAGCAGTACTGAAGCTGAATACAAGGCCGTCGCCAATGCTACAGCTGAGCTCATATGGGTACAAGAATTGGGCATCTCTCCGCCGGTTCTTTGGTGTGACAACATTGGTGCTACATACCTTTCGTCCAATCCGGTATTCCATGCCAGAACAAAACACATCGAAGTTGACTTTCATTTTGTGAGGGAACGAGTGTCACAGAAGCTACTTCAAATCAAGTTCATCTCGTCTAAAGATCAACTTGCTGACATCTTCACGAAGCCTTTGCCGCAACCTCAGTTTGAAGGCTGTAGAAACAATCTTAACTTACTATCTGTTTCTAGGCACAGTTAAGATTGAGGGAGGGTGTTATACTGTATTTATACTGTATAGCAATTATAACTGTATTTGTATATGTACATACGTACGTCCATATATATGCAAGACTGCCGAACCCTAAGGGTATCGAGCACTGTTCCCACATACGTTTTTACAGTCCGAGCGCGCGCCTGCTCGCCATGTCCACGCGCACGCCCGCCATGGCCGTCGCCATGGTCGAGCTCGTCCTCGACCGCACGTTCCCTGCCGGCCCATGCACGCTGCACCACCGCACGCACGCGCACGAGCACGTTCTTCTATGTCCGTGTTCTGCACGCCTATGCCATGGACGCACACCTCCTGATGCTCGCTGCTGCTTGTGCTTGTACACACCCACGGCCTGCACGCACACAAAGCTGCTCGCCTGCGCACGCACGCGTTCTGCACGAGCACCTCACCAGAACGCGTACGCCCGCGACGGGGAGAATATCTAGTGCTACCATCCCTTAGGGTGATACAAATGCTACCAACAAAAAAATCAATTTTAAATTTGTCAAAAAAATTTAGGAAAAAATGTGAGTGTTAACAAGATATGTTTCTATTACCTCCAAAAATTTCAATTCCAAATTCGAAACGAGCAGTGAGAAACAAAAAAGACAAATCTGCTATGAATAGTTGGAGGTAATAGAAACATATCTTGTTTACACTCACATTTTTTCCTAGAATTTTTTGACAAATTTAAAATTGATTTTTTTTGGTAGCATTTGTAGCACCCTAAAGGGTGGTAGCACTAGATATTTCCCCTCCGCGACGCATCGTGTTTACATGGGCACTACGGGACGGAGGCAGGATTGCCTGATTTTGGAGGTTAGGGGGGGGGGGGGGGGGGGGGCGGTTTGGCAAAAAAATCCTAAATTGTACACTGTTCATATTTTTTAAGCAACAAATCAATGATGTTAGGGGGCCAGGGCCCCTGCTGGTCCCCCTGTCTCCGCCACCTGGCACTGCCGCGCGCATCTTCCGGTTTTGGGTCGCCGTCGCCGGATTCTGTATGCGCGTTGGCAGCCAGGTTCGCGGCTGTGGACACTTCAAGTCGGGGCGCGCCTGTATCCTATCGTCAAACTATGTAGCTTAGCTGGCTAGCAGCTCTGTTCCCTTCTCAGCCATCCCTGGTCCGAATCCCCTTGGATGCCGTAGAGTTTTTGTGTCTCCTGTTTTTGTTTCAGAAAATTGCAATCTAGTTACATGTTTGTGTTTTGACTAAAACCTGTTAAAATAAAATTCTTTTTTTACAAGTAACATAAGTTTTGGAATCCGGAAAACTTCAGAAAATCAAATGTGTCAACTGTTTTGGTCTTAATCAAATAAAACTTGCTCAAATAATTAAATGCTTGTTTAAAGTAACTAAAACTTGTATAAATGAGCTCTTATCTGGTGATTGCCACGGAACCCGTGGTTCCGTCGGAACCGCGGACTTCGAATTTTTCTTAGCCATTGATTAACACATGATTATTTTAGCCGTTGATTAAAACTGATGCTGTCCTCAAGATTTTTTTTTTGCAGTTTATATATGAGAGAACTCCTTATTTGGTCTTTTCTTAAAATTTGATTCCCTATTTGGCCCTAAACAAAATTTCTTCCTTATTTTATTCCACACTTCCGTCCATTTTGACACCTATCGGTGTTAAGTGTGACGTGCAATATTACCCCTGGTTTCCTCTCACTACGGGGAAAATAGGTGCTGCCGTGCAGACGATCTTTGCCGTGCGCCGCCGCACGGCAACGATGACTTTGCCGTGCGACGTTAGGAAGATGCACGGCAAAGCTGAGGCGCACGGCAATGAAACGAAAAGGCGCACGGCAAAGAAATATAGCACGGCAGAGACATAGGAAAGCGCACGGCAAAGAATATTGCACGGCAAAGGCATTACCGTCTGCCCACCTTTGCCGTGCGCAGTGGAAGGATGCACGGCAAAGGATCCTTTGCCGTGCGCAGTGTAAGGATGCACGGCAACGGCACCTTTGCCGTGCAATTTACCTTTGCCGTGTGCCTTCTCGCATTTTCCTCTTTTTTCTTTTCTATTTTATTTATTTTAAAACTTATATTAATTCTTTAAATATGAGCACTACTACGTCTTGACAATGTGTATACCCATACTTTTGCAATACAACAAGTACTCTACATCCTCATATCCCCCTCCCCCGCACATATTAGGGTTTCGAGCAAAACCGTGTTCGGGGAATCTGCTATAAGTGTTATCGCCCGAACGTGAGCAAGGTCACACCGGCGAGGTATGTAGTGCACCATTACACCTTTCATCATACTTCCACACATATATCCTAGGTACACATGCAAGATTTGGTGGCATTCTGGTGCTCCGGCGGTCATTCCCCCCCCCCCCCCCCCCCCAAAACGGCGGAATGTGTGCCCTGGCCGGTCTACCCCCTAGATTTCTCCGCGCGAGCTTCCACCAATGTACTTTTTCATAGGTTTATGTTTGTTTAGGTCAGACACATGGAAAACTAGGTTTGGTACCATGTGGCACATTCTAGCCCCCGGTATACCCGCAGCGGGACATTTCCAACTACAGGTCCAGGAAACTGCTAAGTGTTATCGCCCGAATGTGAGGAAGGTCACACCGGGGTGCTATGTCTTGCACCATTTGGTGAATCACACATTCCAACACACTTACACACATATCCTAGGTCCACATGCAAGTTTTGGTGGGATTCCGGTACTCCGGCGGGCATCCCCCCTCGAAAACGGCGGTATGTGTGCCCCGGCGGATCTACCCCCCTAGATCATCAGAGAAGTCTTGCCGCTGCTTGAAAAAATAAACAGAAAACATAAGAAAGAAAAAATAAATAGAAAACATAAGAAAGAAAAAATAAGAGAGAAAAAAACAAAAGCCCATTAGTACCGGTTGTAATATATAACCGGTACGAAAGGGGTGCGCTTCGCGCGCGAAAACGCCGCGGCCCAAAACAGAGCTTTAGCACCGGTTGTTCTCCACAAAACACACGGTTTATATAGGGTCATGTGGCTGATACAACACTGGTTTTGCCCATCCGGAAGCTTGCGCATCCGTCTCGCGTCGTCGTGAGCAGCAAATCGACCTTCGATCCAAGCAACCGCAAGACATCTCTGATGATCTAACGACCATCCCAAAAAGTATTGTGAATGTTGTAGATCATCAGAGCGCCTTGCAGCTGCTTGGATCCGACCGAGGGGCATGGCTACCACTTCCACCACCACCACTCCCACCTCCTCGGCAATTCATCATTATGTCACCCTAATCCAGTGGTTGGATTTAACCTACCTGAGGGCTTGTGTTTCCAACAGCGTCGTTGTGTTGTCCTTATTTACCGACCTACAGGAGGTGGCTCCAATGGCTGGCCGACGAACAAGGACAAACACAATAATGCCAGGGAACATGCCAGCAGGTAGGCTAAATCCAACATTGGGTTCGGTGGCAAAGGTAGACGCTCGTTGTGTGTCGTTCGCTTCAGGGCCAATCCAGGTTTTGCTCCGTTGACAGTCACACGCGTGCGGAGGGAGGTGGTCGACTTCCACGGCGAGATGGTGCTGCTCCTCAACTACAGCAGCATCAACTACACGGGCCTGGCCAAGATCCTCAAGAAGTACGACAAGCGCACCGGCGGCACTTGATATTAATCTTCTGTTTGTAACATGTACGTCAATTTAAAAGCAAGATTGCCGACACTTGATATTAATCTTCAGCACAAGCAAATAGAGATCCTAAGCAAGCAAAAAGGGCTCACTGCTCCAATCTAACAGAAATATAAACGCAGACGATAAAAAGTAGATCCTAGAATGTGAATCTGATGGACTTGTACATCCTAAATGTTCTTTCACACAAGAAGAGGGCTTCTGACAATAAGGGGGGCTTACCACCGGCCATTCCAAGGCAGTAAGTTGTAGATCGATGACCCTGCCGTCCGTGGAGGAGCAGTTGCATTTCAGAGAATGTGGACGGAAGGAGTGGAGGCCATAGCCGGTCGCTCTGGGAGTAGAAGAAGAGAGTGGGAGACTGGGAGTGCCAGTTAGTACTTGGACTGGAGGGGGCAAGTGATTTTTAGGTAGCAGTATCCCCAAGTAAAACACAGACAAGAAAGGGGCTCACCGATGTGTTCCCGGTCGGCCATGGCACTTGAGATCTGGGACGAGCTTCCTTTCTCCAAGATGGTTCACTGCCCGGGCCAGACCAGGCCAGTTCTTGCCCACTGGGATCCGGAACGGAGGAGACGAACGGTTAAACAAAATCAAATCAAGAATGGAAGAAGAAAGATTGGGGTGGAAGAGAAGAATGCGGGGATGAAGAGAATGTACCAGCGAGTGGCCGGTCCAAGAATGCGGCCGACCAGAGCGGGTGAAGCTATAGGCGCTGCAGCTGCAGGTTTGCTTCGCGAGAGGAGAGGGGATGCCCTGTTCGTTTGCTTCGAGAAGAAGGGGAAAGAGACGACGATCTCCGGGCTCCGATCCAGCCGAGCAGTGGAAGCAGAAGACTTGGACCCAGCAGCACGGCGGTGTGCGTATGGGGGAGAGAACTCTGCTGAACGACAAATGAAGAAGGATGTCCTAAACGTCGATGCCATGTGGAGGAAGATGGCTTTATTGTAGCGAAAGCTTGCTTGGAATGTCCAGTGGAGACGGACACAAGCAGTTAAAGACCATCACGGCAGGGGCCTCTAAACAGGGTTCTCTTTGTTGCTTGATCCTTTATGAGAAAAAAGAATGGGTGAAATTCTAGGTAAACATTATTATCAAGGGATTGAGATTTTCTTTGTTGTGTCAAAATTTATTGAGATTTTCTTGAAGTGTTTCCATATTTATAAAATTTTGAAAATTATAACAGGAGCATTTTGATACTACTATAATTAGTAAATATTAGTGGGGATGATATGGACAACTTATTAGCTATAAGAATGGATTATGTGAATAGTTTGCATTTTGAGATAGAAAAGTATATAATAGATATAAAATAGCTTTTGTTAACCTAAGAAAGAGTGGGTAAAGGGCTGGTGGGATAGACCATGGCTACCGAATAATTTCATTCCACAACCAATTCATTTTTATTTTCTACCAAACGTTGATTGCTTGAATCGAAACAGTGGGATACATAGAAGAGGCCAAAGCACTGCTAAGTAATTTCAGATATATCAGAATCAATTCAGTTAGAAGAGAGAGCAAGGGTTGCAGATTGCCTGGCTAAACTGGCCCGGTTCTGTTCTTACGAACTGGCCTGATTGGTCGACGACCACCGAAAGTTCCTTTAATACGCCTTTACTTAAATGATGAAACAAACCGATCAATAATCGATGGATTGCATAAAGTGGTGTACTGGTGTTCCGCATGTTTGTGAACTGTGGGTTTTGGCAATAACAAAGTGAACCTTTCTTGTGGGTGCTGGCTCGTTTACTGTATGCCACAATGCACAAACATGAAACGATTTTGCAAGCAGACTCCACCGCAGAAACAGCACTTGTACAGCCATGGAGACCGGCGAGCGCAACATGAGTTTCCAAACACGGAAATCTTGATGAATTCGCTTGCTTAACTGATGGCAATATATACGATCGAGGTCAACAAGACATGATATCGTTGGCGTGCGGCACAAACACTTCGAGAAAACTGGCAGTGGGAGAGAGGCATGAATGTGTTTCAGAATCAGGAAATTTGCTGACAACAATCATGCCAGGCAACGGCGGAATCATCGACCAGTTGGTCTGTCGTTACTGAACAAATTCATGATGGGAACAGAATGATCGCCACCCCTCAAGTTTCTGCTACGTGGTCCGCACTAGAATTAATTTACCCTATGAAAACAGTAATTCTACTGATTTTTATACAGGCGAAAAAAAAGGTCTGAAGATGCGGTCGACCGACCAGGCCATTCACATGCCTATAGTGCCACGCCTTCTCTTCCACTCAGAGAATGGACCCAGTGGCCTCGCAACTTGGAACCCTTTGGGTGCAGGCATCGTCGAATGCGAAACGAAAATGAACAGTCGCCCTGATCTGCTCGGTCGGTGCTGCATACTGTATCACGTTCGATCCACAAAGCCCTCAAGGAACCAAGGACATGCCGGTTCCGATCATGTTGATATTCTGCAGGCTGGTAACAGGAGAGACTTGCTCTGCAGGTGAACACCTGGACGATCATGTCGCATCAAACCAGTTAGTGCCAGATACACAAGAACGATCACACCAAATGGCGCCGAGTTGTAGTAGGGAAATCAGAAAAAAAGAGGAGGTAATCATCTGCTGACCTTTGAAATTTGATCCAGGACCCCAGGCTCCTTCAACATATCAATACTGTTATTTTCTTCATTTACCGTTAATTGTTTGCATTCAAGAGATATGTCCTGAATGCCAACTGTAAAATTCACTGCTGGGCTGTAATTTTTCTGCGGAATTCAAGCAACAAACTTGGGTCATAAAATGATGGACAAGGAACAGGGAACTCGTGGATGTATTCATTACCTTACAGCGAAGGACAAATGCCAGTGAAACATAAGCTTGTATCATATGCAATTGCAATCTCTGCACAAGACTTTCGGTACTGTCCCAGCAAAACCTGGGTGGTAGGATAGGCTAAGCAAAACAGCGAACAAATAATAATAACCGTTGCTTCGGAAACGCTCAGTATCACTACTGGGACTGAAATTGTTCTGTGGGATTCAATAACTGAACTTGGGTCAGAATATGAACAAAGCAGAAGGAAACTCAAATGCCCAAATATGCAGTCATGGATCTCCCTGGTGAGCTTAAGCACATCGAAATCAGTCGATACACATACCCAGACCCTGAGTTTAAAGTGATTTTCAGCCCTAGTATCATTATAGAGGTGTTGACTGAAAGTTGTCTTTCCAATACCCCCTGGACCAACTATAGGAAGAACAGCAACCGTCTGTTGGTCGCAGGTGATGATACGTTTGACAGTTTCATCAAAAGTGTCTCTCCTACCATACAATATATCATGTATAATTGTGGATCCAATCTGGGGCCTATGTAGGGCGACTGCCATGGTGTTGCTTCGAATATTGGCGAGCAAACCGGAGACAGAATCACATTGGGTCTGCATGTGCTGTAACCGGGACATGGTCACCGGGTGGAAATGCAACTTATCACTACTACTTGAATTTCGGCGCTGCGGCACGCCGCGCCCTGGGTGGGAATTTCTATGAATATAGCCTTTTTTTGTTTTAGTCACATAAATTTTGTAAGTAGAAGTGGTGGCTTTGTTTGTATAATGCATTTATCTTTGCAGGCATTGTGGCTTATAGGGAAGTAGCAAAGTTTTTTTTTAATACCGCTATTAGCTAAATTGAGGGATGCTCACATTTACCATTGCAAACATTGTGGCTTACAATGAAGACTATTTGTAAAAAATAATAATACTGCCATTAGCTGAACTGCGAGATGCTTATACATAGCAAGAGAGGTATATATATAATCCATTTACAAAACCATCAAAAATAAGAACTGGGTGCTAGTCTGATTAATATAGTGTCCAGATTAACATCATAGAGGTACTGGTCGGATGAAGATGATGGGAAGATCAACATCATAAGTAATCAGATAGGATCCATGCTTGGCTAACAAAAGCTTTAGACTGAAATGTATTGGAATGAACTGAATTAGAAGCCGTATGAAATCTGTATAAAAGATGCACCGATGAAATTGGAACAACTCTTACTGTTACTTGTAGAGGTTGTCGTTGTTGGCGGATAAAAAGATTGTGATTAGGCGACGGTGGTGCTTCCAGGGTCGGCTGTTGCTGATGCCGCGGCGAAAGGGCTGGCAACCATGGTTAGCTGCGCATCAAGACACTAAAAAAGGACCCTACAGCTTCAGTGCAACCAAGAAAAGAGACCAAGCTCTATTTCTCCGAGAATTAGTGTTGCTTCTTCTGAAGTTCAGTACATAGGATTAAATAAACAGTTTTTAATAATATATTAGTAGTACATCAGCTAGTATTGCTTGGAGATAGTCAGATCAGTACCTATCCAACAGGTAAAGCTAAAATACCACTGAGATGATTCTTTCCGTTTAAAATATTTTGCATTTTGTGATAGTTCATACCTTAAACATACAGTTCTGTCAAATTTGCTCAACACTCTATACTATTAAATTGCGAATAATTCAAAATTGCTGAAATCTCAGTGGTTCCGAGAACATCGACATTGGTCGGCGACTTGGTCAGCTCGGTTCTCGGGAGGGAAATCTACACCATAGGTAACATACGAGAAACTACGCATATCGCAAAAACGGAATCTAAAAATACAAGAAACCTCTTTGCGATCAGATATGTATCATACCTCCGCGATCTACGATGAGAGCCTGCGTGATGGAGGCTCGTTGCAGATCAGTTGGTGGAGCATGTTGTGCTGATAACGTGTTGCACAACCTTTGCCGGCAAGTCCGGTCCAAGGCCGTGCAGCGAGAACGGGGTCGAAGCAGTCGCACACGTGGAGCAATCACATATGCGTAAAGTAAAGGAGACACACATATATAGGGTGGAGCTGCTCTTTATTATTATCAATTGTATCCTCTCTCTATACATTACAGGGGTATATATAGGCCGAGAAGGTAGGTGGATGTGGGGCCAATAGAGGGAAACCCTAGCCCCAAGAAAGGGCTTTTCTTGAGATCTGTGGACAGAACAATCTCAATACGGTGACATTCCGTGTGTTAAATTAACTCAAGATAGAGGGCTTCAGAGAAATTAATTCACTTTGCGCATCCTGCTATTATTGTGTACTCTACAGGGATGTATTCTGTCCTTTATTCATCGTGTGAAGCATACACGCAACGAGATTTCATACCATTCCAACAGTTGGACGGCCTGAAGAAGGGAGTAGTTTGTCTGCAGGTTTCATACCATTTCAATCTCAATACGTCAGGATTGTTTCGTGGTTGTGACTGTAGACTTGCCGTCGTCCAATCCCTTGTTATTATCAGCAGGAAATGGATGCCACAATGACAACTCCTCTTCGTGGATACGATACACTACCAAGTGACAGCAGCAGCGATTTCAGTCTCAGGCCAACAGAGTTCGAATATGTCATCCCAGCCACAGCAGTAATGACCACAATCATCCAGAGTAATTTTTTCTGCTATTAATTTCAATGAGGAGAAGAGCACTTGTGGATAACGATCACAGCACATCCACAGATAACAGCTGAGAGAGAAGGATACAAAAAAATATAAGTCTAGTCTAGTTGGTTCTTGGGGTTGAAACTCTTTTTCCTAAAGAGAATAGCTACCAAGCACAACCACGCATTGAATGCAATATAAGGCGTAATCTACTTGAAATGATATCCGGGAAGCTGAAATTCCCTAGATTAGGTCTTCAAAAGCATCCTGCTACAATAGAAACTTGGCTAGACCAAGGCCACGCCCAATAACTTTTTCTCAAATAGCACAAAGCACTGTGGGCTAGATTGATGCGACACGACAAACTCAGTGACAGTTGACAACTGCAGCAGCCCTTTCTTCACCTGGAGAAAACGAAATCATCAATCTGTTAGTAACCTGATACAGATATATACACAATCTAATAGTAATATCTGTGCAACACAATGTATGAACGAGATGTGTATACAAACTAGTGGCCAACTCCGCAAAATAAGGAAGAGCTCTGTAACATATATCATCTTCTCAGCTTCATCTAACAGAAATACTTTTGACACTGTAATTTGTTGGGGGTGGCGAGCTTAATGTTGTGATCAATCAATACCATATTCGACATCTGATCTTGATATCATTTACAATCCAGGAAGTAGTTATTTTCCTTTGGTATCACCATCATTTTAGTTGTTGTTTGTGTTATTCACAAGCGTGAATCCATAAGAGCAGACTGGACAGCAATTTGTGGGTACATGCTCCCACATTGAAAGCTGGCTATTGTCCATAGAAAAAGAATCAGAGTCGAAAATTCACAAGCAATATTCAGAAGAACTTACCGGCTGAACCATTTCAGCACATTAGCCAATCAAACTCGGCAAGCATCCTATGTATCATGCACCACTTCAGCTCCGCTGGATCCACCATTCATGGCTGTTCCTAGAAACATAAGGTCGGGAAATTACTAACTGGTTAAGGGGAGAAGAATGGATAAGAGAACGCAACATTTAGTCAGTTACATAGATGAGCTGACAATATATATGGAGAAAAAAACTCATTTTTCATACCAGCTTTGGATACTAATAATGCTCAACAAAATCTCAGATATTATTTTGACATGCAAGGCATATTCAGGAAAACAGTTTAATTAAATAGCTACCTCATAATGAATGATTTAGCAGATAGAATACAGTCTAGAACTCTCATGCAAACTCATGCCTCATCATGTCGAGCAGACAAAATTAAAACATGCCCAAGCTATTAAACTATAGCAAAAGAAGTGCATATATATTATGTTTGAAAGACATGGAGCCTAAGTAGAGACATGCAATGCATTTATTCTTTATGTGCTAAAAATGTACTAGTCACTTGCTTGCAGGCGGAGTCATTAACAAGTGACAAGAAGCAGAATTATTCATAGAGTTTGATTTCAACAGAAGTGTTGTTATGCGGTTAAGATAAATAACAAAATCAGATAAATATATTGGATAGCGGAATATAACCAGCTTTAAAGTTCCAAGCGTGTCAGCTGATTAACTCATTTAAATTTCATTGGTATAAAAAAAAGGGTGAAGACAGAAACAATAACATATATTGAATATGGCAATAAGTTCGTCTATCTAGCAAAGGGAGGATTGGTAAGTTAAAGTTGTTAGTGAACACTAAAGAATGACAATAAAGCTAGGTAGTCGAGCACTCATGTACAAAACATGACTAGAATAGGTTACTCCAACAATATAAGGAATAAGGGTGAGTCTTTTTCACCTGGTGTATAGAAACTTGTAAAAGGATGACATTGAGTGACGTAATTGTTTTCACAAAGTTTCCTGGACTGCATCGACTTCAGTTCAACCATGTAGACATTGTGGCGCACACTCAAAAATACAACATCAGTATCCTCAACATACCCCTTCAGCAATTCCCACCCTGTCGCAGTCTCAGAAGGGAGACCAAGAATTGTACGCATTTCAATGGTCTTCCAAGGCACCCATGTATCATCATGATGACCATTAGCATTCCTCCGCCACATTTGGAAGTGAGGAAAAGAAAATACAGCAAAGCCTAGGGCGTCATCGTCAGCCAGGATGATTCGATGTTTTCCACCGACGTAATCCCTTGTAACAGGAGGGCCCGTGGTCACTGCTAGGCTTTGTCTATCCACATCAAACTCAAGAACCAATAAAGTGCATTACCAACCAGGGTTGCAGGACCTTGGGCAACACGACCAATCTGATATGGAGCCTCCGTAGAAATGAGGTTGCCCTGTATGCCAGTGTCTGAGGAGTAAACACAGACTGTGGGTCGATTATCGCCTCTGTACATGCTCGTCAAGACCACCTTGAAGGGGGCGGAGTGGCAGCCGCCATGGTCGACCGCTGCACAGAGAACCGCCCCATTGACTTCGCCCCTCTTGAACTCTTGTGGTACGACCACTCGGTGCTGCTCCCTCGTGATGGGGTCGCACACAACGACCTCACCGTAACGGTCATGGACAAGGACGTGACCGTAGCGGCAATCGAGCACATCGTAATGGTCGCTGCTGCATCGTCCAAGGGAGAAACGCACAGGAGGGATGCGGTCGGGAGGGTCAAGGACGGGGATGAACACGATCCCGTAGTTGGTTTCCTGGAAGACCCCGAGAAGTGGCGGATTCCGGTGGTGGTTGCGGAAGCTGCAGAGGAAGCTGGGGTTGTGTCAGATACTCTGTTCTGCCTGGAGTTCATATCTATCAACGTACCGGTTCAGTTAAAGAAGATCCAACGGTGGTGACGGAAGGAGTGAGATCAACGGCTGTGTTTCGCTGCCATTAGTTGTTACTGTTTATCTTCTCCTTTTTACTTTGGCCTTGTTGCCCTCCTGTAATAATTGAACTCCTGAACTGGCCTTATAAGCCATCCCGTGCGGGAACGACAGGGCTATCGAATATGGAATATGCTAATAGCAAACCTAGCTACTTTACTCTTTTAGGCTGTTAGATCGTAGCAAATCCTCTATTCATCGCGAGGTCTCCAATTCGGGAGTTTATCGTTCGATTCCGACTAGCGGGATCTGACAAACTGGTATCAGAGCAACGTTCCATCGGCCAATTTTTTTTTCCAACCACCAAACAAGAGCAAGCGAGAGACAGGATCTCGATCCAGGAGGCGTTCCGATTAGGTGTGGGGAAGGTGGTTGGGATCTCTCGTAAAATCCCACCCTCTCCACCCTTTTCGCGGCGGCGGGGCGTCAGGTCGACGGAGGCGAAGGCGGCGGCGATGTCGTTTTTGACGGGAGTCGACGGAGGCGGCTTGGCGGCGGCGGCGCTATTCGGGTGTAGGTCGGGGCGGTTTCAGGGTTGCCTGAGAAAATTTCTCGGGTGGTAAAATTCCCGAGGAAACGCTCGATCGGTACACCAGAGGGGGCGGGAGCAGAGAACGACGGCAGCGAGCTACAGGCCAGCGAGGGTTGGGGAACAAGTTTTCCTGTAAAATTCCGGAGCTTGGCTGTAGATCGAGATGGCGAAGTCAAAGACGACTGAAGAAAGAGTCGACGCGCAAGAAGTAGCTGCGCTGAAACTCGACGTGGAGCAGGTAAACACGCGTACTGAACAAATTGGCTCCAAGGTTGACGCCGTGCAAGAACAGGTAACTGCTTTGAGTGCGCAATTTGCTCGGCTCGAGACAATCTTGTTAGCGGACAGAGAAGGGAAGAATCAATCTGGGAAACAAGCTAGTGCAGATAAGCAATCCCCAGAAGACGGAGAAAAACAAGCTCTTTTCCCTGGTCACGAAGGACCTCCACACTGGAGACAGAGGGCCAATACAGAGCTACCACAGTATGAGTATCAGTATCAGGACCATGTTGAACAGGAAGCATTCCAGCAGGAGTTTCCGGGCGAGGCTTCACACCAGCATGACTACCAAGATCCTCAAAACCCAGACTATCAACAGCAACCCTTTGATCCCTACCAAGCACACCCACAGCCACCAAATTTCCCACCCTACCCAGAACACCACCAACACCCAGGCTTCCCTCCAAACCATCAATATTACCCACACAACCCATCCCAGATGCAGCAATTCCCAAATCATCCTCCACATTATAGTCAGTACATTCCACCACCATACCAACAAAGGCCACCACAACATCCATATTACCAACCAAACCAAGACCCCCAATACTTCCCAAATACCATGCCTTATCAGCCACCACAACAACCACAATTCCATCAGCCACAAACAAACTTTCCTATGTACCAGGACACCCTATACCCACAAAACCCACAAATTTTCCCAGACCAACATCCAAATTTCCACCAATACCATCATCAAAACCCAAACTACACTCACCAGCTAGCTCCTCCACATAACACACAATTTCATGCCCCAGGCCAACCACCACAGAGAGTAGACAGAAGATATGAACCTCCTGACAGAGGCTATCCGCATAGAAACAACAGAAATTCTGAGTCTGACAGGGATGTTCAGTTCTACAAATCAATTGCAAAGGCACCTCGAATGGATTTCCCCAGGTTTGATGGTACTAACCCACATGAATGGTTGAGGACCACCAAGAAGTACTTTGCTATGGTCTATGTTCCAGAGGAAGCAAAACTGGATTATGCCCAAATGTACATCACTGGTCGTGCTGACACTTGGCTGAGAAATTCAGGTGTACTAGAAGAAAACCTCTCCTGGGAACAGTTTTGCCAAGCAATACTGCAGAGATTTACTGGCAATAACTCATATGAAGCTGTGGAGGAATTCAATACAATCAAACAAGGATTCAGTACTGTTTCTGAGTATACAGACAGGTTTGAGGACAAAATGGCAAACTATAGAAAAGAAAACCCCACAGTCAGAGAAGAGTATTACATCAAATGTTACATTAATGGACTGAAGGGAGAAATCAAGCATTACTTGAAACCACTCAAACCTACATTCTTGTATGAAGCAGTGGACTATGCTCGTGATATGGAGCTAGGAGCAAATGCCACAGCACAAAGTTACTCTCGTAAATTTAATGCAGTCAATTCCTCTGCTAGGAGTGCTTACTCAGGACCTCCTCAGTTCAAGCCTAAACCAGTTGGGGAACCCAACACTGTTCGCAAGGAACCTGACAAGCCAGCAGCCAGACCTGAAGTAAAATTCAAAGAGCCAGGATTGTGCAAATACTGTGGACAAAAATGGTTTTTCGGGCATAGATGCCAACAATACAAAAACTTGAATCTCATGACTACTGAGGGAGAACAGGAAACTGAGGAAGCTTACCTCTCTGCAGCAGAGAACACTGAAGAAACCCCAGACCACCCAGCTACTAGTCCAACAGAGGAGGAACAGCTAATGCAAATATCAGTGCAAGCAGTCAAAGGCAAAAGCTCACACAATACTTTCACACTTAAGGTCCTCATTGGTGGCAAAAGAGCCACAGCCTTGGTGGACACAGGCAGTACACATACGTTCATTGACCTTAAGTTCTCTACAAAAATCAACTGCAAAACTGTCACTAATAACCTTGAGAAAGTGATAGTGGCTGGGGGAGGAGAACTGCATACTGGAGCCCATGTACCAGATGTTGAGTACACTATACAGGGACACATCTTCAATAACTCTTTCAAGATCTTACCTCTGAAAGGTTATGATATTGTCCTAGGGTGTGACTGGATGTGCAAACACAATCCAGTCAAATTTGATTATGTTACCAGACAGATCAAGATCAAACTCAATGGTAAAGAGAAGATACTCCTCAAAGATGATACACTACAGAAAGGTGTACAGCTTATATCCTTGAACAATCTCAACAAAGAACTTGCCAAAGGTGCCACTGGATATATTCTTTTTCCTATATCAGCAAAAGCACCTGAATTAGTTACTGAAGATGTTGAAATAGCTCAGATTCTGGAAGAATTTTCAGATATCTTCGAAGAACCACAGGGGTTACCACCTGTCAGAGATTGTGATCATGCCATTCCCATCAAGGAAGGTGCTGAACCTCCTCAAATTCGTCCTTACCGCATTCCACATAAACAAAAAACTGAGATGGAGAACCAGATCAGACAACTACTGGACTCGGCTGTCATTAGACCTAGTAAAAGCCCATATGCTTCTCCTGCTATCCTGGTAAGGAAGAAGGATGGTACTTGGAGGTTGTGCATCGATTTCAGGAAGCTGAACCTCCAAACCATCAAAGATAAATTTCCAATACCGGTGATCGAAGATCTACTTGATGAACTACATGGAGCCACATATTTCACCAAGCTGGACTTGCGCTCCGGTTACCACCAAATTCGAATGCAACCCCAAGACATCCACAAAACAGCTTTTCGCACTTACTTTGGTCACTTTGAATACTTGGTCATGCCGTTTGGTTTAACAAACGCGCCAGCAACATTTCAATCCCTGATGAATACCGTGTTTGCTGACCACATGAGGAAGATTATGCTAGTTTTTTTCGACGATATACTTGTGTATAGCAAAAGCAAAGCTGACCATGTCAAGCACCTGAGAACTGTCTTGCAAATTCTACGACAAAACAAGCTATTTGCCAAGCGCAGCAAGTGTGTTTTCGCAACAAAAAAGGTGGAGTTCCTAGGGCATGTGATTTCCTCAGTTGGTGTCTCCACGGATCCACAGAAAATCTTAGCAGTAAAGGAGTGGCCAATACCCAAAAGCCTTACTCAGCTATGCAGCTTATTGGGCTTCACAGGTTATTACCGCAGATTTATCCGGGATTATGGCATCATTTGTCGCCCACTTCATGATCTGCTGAAAAAGAACAATTTCATCTGGACTGAAACCCATACTCAAGCAGTTAACACCTTAAAGCAAAGTCTCATCTCTGCACCAGTCATGGCACTACCAAACTTCTCATTACCATTCACCTTGGAGACTGACGCTTCGGGCAATGGCATTGGAGCCGTGTTGATGCAACAAGGAAGGCCCCTTGCTTATCACAGCAGAACCTTGGGTCCCACTGCAGCTGCATTGTCTACTTACGACAAGGAAGCTTTGGCTATACTGGAAGCTTTAAAAAAATGGAGGCACTACCTTCTTGGCAGTGAATTGTTGATCAAGACAGATCAAAAAAGCCTCAAGTTCATTACTGAGCAGAAAGTGGCTGATGGTGTTCAACACAAATTACTACTGAAGCTTTTGGAGTTCAATTATGCCATAGAATACAAGAAAGGCAAAGAGAACAAAGCTGCAGATGCTCTTAGCCGACGAGACTCACTTATGCCAATCACAACTGTCACACCAACCTGGATTGAAACAGTTGAACACAGCTACAGTGTTGATGACCATTGCCAGGAGATGCTACAGAAGCTCTCCATTTCTCCTACTGCTGTCCCACACATGACACTCACTGCTGGCATTTTGCGTTATAAGGGCAGGATATACATTGGCAAAGACCAAGAACTCAAACAACAGATAATCCACTCTCTACATGCTTCTCCTATTGGGGGCCACTCAGGCATGGTTGCCACTTACCAGCGAATCAAAAGGATCTTCTATTGGCCAGGACTGAAGAAGGATACACATACCTTCATCTCAGAATGTGCTGTATGCCAAAGATCAAAGGTGGAACATTGTCAAATACCAGGTTTGTTAGAGCCATTGGACACACCTGACATGGCCTGGAGGCATATCACCATGGACTTCGTCGAGGGACTCCCAAAGTCACAAGGCAAGGAGGTAATATTAGTGGTCGTGGACAGATTAACAAAATCTGCTCACTTTATTGCCCAAGCTCACCCATACACTGCCCAGTCTGTGACAGAAGCATTTATGGATAATGTTTTCAAACTCCATGGTCCACCTGTGAGCATTGTGACAGACAGGGATAGGATTTTTACAAGCAACTTATGGCAAAAGGTTTTCAAATCCATGAATGTCCAGCTTAAGCTTAGTACTGCTTACCACCCTCAAACGGATGGGCAAACGGAAAGAGTGAACCAATGTCTCGAATCTTACCTCAGATGCATGGTGTTTCAAGAACCAAAAAAATGGGCTGCATGGTTACCTTTAGCTGAGTGGTGGTACAACACTACATACCACACAGCTTTGAAAGTGTCTCCTTTTCAAGCATTATATGGATTTCCCCCTCCACTGATCAGTGAGATTGCAATTCCTGGTCCTGAAGATACTGAAGCCAAGGATTTCTTGACAGAGAAACAGCAACAGCTCACTAAACTCAAAGAAAACCTCACTCAAGCACAAGCTCGTATGAAGAAGTATGCTGACTTGAAGCGTAGTGAACGCACTCTTGAGGTGGGGGACATGGTTTATTTGAAGATGCAACCTTACAGGATGGCAGCATTTGGTCTTAGGCAGTCTATCAAATTGACTAGCAAATTTTACGGTCCCTTCAGGGTCATGGCCAAAGTGGGCACACTGGCTTACAGACTCCATCTACCTGACGGCGTGCAGATCCATCCTGTTTTTCACGTAAGCCAACTGAAGAAGCATCTGGGCAAGAATGCCATTCCAGAACCTGGGCTACCTCTCGTCAACTCTGACGGCAAGATTCAGACAGAACCTGCTCAAGTTCTTCAGACCAGGTCTCTCCCGAGGAATGGAATTCTGGTTACACAGTGGTTGATCGACTGGGCGAATCTCACACCCAGTGATGCTTCTTGGGAGGATGCCAATTTCATCAAAAAGGTGTTTCCTCAATTCTACTCCGACACACTGAAGTCTTGGTTTCCCAGTTCTGACACTTGAGGGCAAGTGTCAACTGAAGGAACGGGCATTGTCAGATACTCTGTTCTGCCTGGAGTTCATATCTATCAACGTACCGGTTCAGTTAAAGAAGATCCAACGGTGGTGACGGAAGGAGTGAGATCAACGGCTGTGTTTCGCTGCCATTAGTTGTTACTGTTTATCTTCTCCTTTTTACTTTGGCCTTGTTGCCCTCCTGTAATAATTGAACTCCTGAACTGGCCTTATAAGCCATCCCGTGCGGGAACGACAGGGCTATCGAATATGGAATATGCTGATAGCAAACCTAGCTACGTTACTCTTTTAGGCTCTTAGATCGTAGCAAATCCTCTATTCATCGCGAGGTCTCCAATTCGGGAGTTTATCGTTCGATTCCGACTAGCGGGATCTGACAGGTTGGTGACGAGGCGCCGCCAGCGCCTGCAGACGGCGGAGGCGCGCGGGAGGGCGGAGGGCTGCGGCGGGAGACGGATGAGGATCTCCCCGAGCATGTCGTCCGGCAGGGACGAAGCCGCCGTTGGCGAGGTGCTGCGGCTGCGACGACGGGGTCGGCGGATCACTCCAGCGACATCCTCACTCCCGTTGATCTGGGGATTGAGGCGCGGGCTGCTGCGGCGGGTCACTCCTGCTCCCTCCTCACTCGCGTGGGTTTGGGGGTGGAGGCGCGGGCTGCGGCGGGGTGCCATTCCGGCGCTGTCCTCACTCACTGGCGTGGATTTGGGGATTTAGGCACGGCCTGCGGCGGCGGGCCATTATGGCGACCTCCTCACTCGGCGCCGGCAAGCCAAGACCTAGCTCCAGGACACACGCACGCACGCACGCACGGGAGAGAGTGGGCCGGTATTGGGCCGGTTTTCAGTTTCGTCAGAAATTACGAGCATTCTCCAGTCTCTACTACTCCGTACATCTGTTATGTGCATTCAGAGAGACCCAGTCGAGATTCTCTGAATTTCTCTAGGAGCATTTTGGACTTATGTAAAGATATGTTGCCTATATATATCCATGAACTAAAATTGTAAAATAGGTCTTCTTTGCTTTGCTTCGTCAATCGTCCTGACGGTCTTGGAGCTACTCCACTTGGGGGAGTAACTGCGATGGCCTCTTCGATTCTCAGTAACGGAGAAAACGAGGAGACCCTGACAGAGGCGCCGCCGAGGCTATAAAAGCGGGGTGCGCCTCTTGCACCTTCGTCCATCTTCTTCCTCATCCTAGCTCCAGACCTCCCCACAGGCCGCCAGCGCCAATGGCGAGGGCGAAGAGAGGAGTTGGGCGTCCTCGGCCTCGGGAGTCCACTCCACGGGGCTTGACTTCTTGAGCAGCCTGAAGAACGGTAAGGTCCGCTCCCCAAGCCTTGAGATGAAGCGCCCGAGTGCAGCGAAGCACCCGTTGAGGCGATGTACGTCCTTGACCCGCCGGGCGCCTCCATGTGCTCGATTGCCTTGATTTTGTCCGGATTCGCCTCGATCCCTCGGTGAGAGACCAGGAAACCCAGCAGCTTGCCGTATGGGACCCCGAACACGCACTTGTCGGAGTTGGCCACCCAGGTTGGGTGGGGAACCGATCGGACGACGCCGGCTTCTATCAGCTTATCAACTTCGGCGATGATGAATTCCAGGTTTTCCTTGCTTTGGTTCCGGAGAACCCGCTTCACGGGGCGAGCTCCCGGACTGACCGCCAGTTTGTGCTCGATCACCTCCCTTGGAATACCGGGCAAACCTGACGCCTCCCACGTGAAGACATCAGAGTTTTCCCGAAGGAAGGCGACGAGCGCGCTTTCCTATTTGTCGGTGAGGCGGGCACCGATAGTGATGGAGCGAACTCCGTCACTGGTCAGCGCCACCTTCTTGGTCAGCTGAGGATCGCCATGGAATGGCGCCTTCTTGGAGGGAGTAGATGTGGAGCCCCCAGGGTGCCCTTCGCCCCTGGAGAGTGCCCCAACATCATCCTCCTGTACGCCTTGAGGGACATCCGCCATGATCGCCACCGTTTGGTTCAGTTGGTGAACGCAGTAGATAGCGTCGTCGATGCCGGCCTTGACCTTGATCACACCCCACGGCGCCGGGATCTTCAGCATGTTGTAGGCGAAATGGAAGACGGCCATGAATTTGGCCAGAGCAGGCCAGCCCAGTATGCCGTTGTACGGGAGTGGAGTGTCTGCGATGTCGAAGACGATTTCCTCGGTGCGGAAGTTCTTGGAGTCGCCGAAAGTGACCGGAAGTGTGATCTTCCCGAGGGGTCGAGTGCACTTCCATTCACGCCTTAGAACACTCCGGTGTCTTGCAGGCGAGAAAGAGGAATCCCGGCAGTGCTGGCGGGATGGTCTTCTGGGTCGAAGGTGATGACTTGATTGGACCAGTCCAGGGGCTTGGGCGGAACAGAAGCAACCACATTCAGCTCCCGGACAAGTCTCTTGCAGGCACCATTGGAGGGAGGCAGAGAAGACCCTCTGTGGATGCATCCGACAACTCCGGTGACTTCTTGATATTTCCCGCCGTTGCCTCCTTGGGGAGCCGGAGCTTCCCCGTTGCCGTCGTGGGCGGCCTCTGGATTGTTATGCCTGCGACCGCCTTGGCCACCATGTCCTCCTCCTCGGCCTCCGTGGCCACCACCGCGACCCCACCCACGGCCACCTCCGCCTTGGCGACCCGTGGGACAGTCACGAGCGATGTGCCCGGCAATGCCGCAGTTGTAGCAGCCATCCGGACTTACCCCGTCAGCTCGGCGCTGCTCCCGGATGGTGAGATTCTTGAGCATGCGGCAGTCCTTGAGCAGGTGGTTGCCTTCTGAATGAATGTGACACCAGGGGTCACCTTCACCTTCTTCCTCGGAAGTCCATGCAGGCTTGGTTTTTTTTGGAAGAGGCTCGATGACGAAGATCCGCTTATCGGGTTCAGAGTCCCGCTTCTTGTTCTTGGCGGGAGTGACCTTGTCCTCGGGTTCATCCTCCCCGGGGAACTTGACTCCTTCTTCAGCTCGGGCACACCGATCTGCAAGCTCCCAGAGCTTACGGGCAGACTCAACGCTGTTAGGGTAATAGACAGCTTGTTGTATTACCAGGGGCCAAAGGCCACATATATAGTACAGGTACAGGCAAATATACAGAAAGCCCCCTAACAGGTGGGGAAACTACAATATGCACAAATATACTCTAACACCCCCCCTCAAACTCATGGTGGATCCACAACACTGAGTTTGGAGAGTAAAAAGTCATGCTGCGCTCGGGTCTGTGCCTTTGTAAAGAAATCCGCCAACTGCAAATCTGAAGGCACATAATGAAGCGCAACAACCTGATCCTGTACCTGAGCACGTGTATAAAAAGCATCAATACCAATATGCTTGGTCAGCTCATGCTTGACCGGATCACGTGCAATACTGATAGCACCTGTACTGTCACACAAAAGAGGAGTGGGTGTCGTAACAGAGACCCCAAAATCTGCAAGCAACCACCGTAACCAGGTCACCTCAGCAATCAACGAAGCCATAGCCCGCAGCTCAGCCTCAACACTCGAACGGGAAACCGCTACCTGTTTCTTCGTCTTCCAAGCAACAAGCGAACCACCAAGAAACACACAGTAAGCAGAAAGTGAGCGACGATCCGTAGGATCACTCGCCCACGTAGCATCCGAGTAACACTGGAGCTGGAGAGAGCTGGAACTAGGGAAGAAAAGACGACGAGTAATCGTGCCACGAAGATAACGAAGAACACGGAGGAGATGACTATAGTGAACGGTGGTAGGAGCTGAGACAAACTGGCTCAGAATATGAACAGGATAAGAAATATCCGGGCGAGTGACAGCAAGGTAAACAAGACTCCCAACAAGATGACGATAACGTGTGGGATCAGAAAGAGGATCACCATCAGTAGGACGAAGCTTAACATTAAGCTCCATAGGAGTCTCAACAGTACGGTCATCACTAAGGTCAGCCCGAGAAAGAAGATCCTGAATATACTTTTCCTGGGAGATAAAGAAGCCATCGGCTGTAGAAGAAACCTCAATCCCAAGAAAGTAGCGAAGAGGACCAAGATCAGACATGAGAAACTGCTCACGTAGACGAGCCTTAACAAAGGCAATGTGCTCAGGGTCATCACCGGTGATGATCATGTCATCAACATAGAGAAGCAGCAAGGTCCGACACCGAGGAGAGGTGTAGACAAACAGTGCAGGATCATGAGCACTGGGAGAGAAGCCTGCGGCGATAACCACTGAGGAGAAGCGCTCAAACCAGGCACGAGGGGCCTGTTTAAGGCCATAGAGAGATCGTCGAAGACGACAAACCATCCCATCAGGAACAGAATACCCAGGAGGAGGCTGCATATAAACCTCCTCACTCAACTCGCCATTAAGAAAAGCATTCTGAACATCAAGCTGGGACACAGACCAGCGGCGAACAGAAGCAACAGCAAGAAGAGTACGAACAGTGGTCATATGAGCCACAGGGGCAAAAGTCTCGTCATAGTCACGGCCGTGCTCCTGCTGAAAACCACGAGCCACAAGACGCGCTTTATAGCGCTCGAGAGATCCATCAGAGCGGGTCTTAATTTTATAGACCCACTTACACGTGATAGGACGAACACCAGAAGGGGGAGAAACAAGATCGCAGGTGCCAGTACGCTCAAGCGCGGCGATCTCCTCAGCCATGGCAAGCTGCCATTCAGGATGACGCTCAGCATCCCGATAAGAAGTCGGCTCGGAGAGAACAGAAAGACCATACTTACTAGGAGAATAACGGTCAGGAGGACGACGCTGACGAACAGGCCGTGAAAGGGAAGACTCATCGGCGGAAGACGACTCAGCAGAAGAAGAGGAAGAAGGAATAGGAGAAGGAGGAGCCGAAGCCGGAGAACGAGGAGTACTCGGCGGAGAAGAGGATGGCGCCGAAGATGGAGGAGGCGCACAAGAACTAGGAGGTGGAGAAGAGACAGCAGGAGGTGAATCAGGAAAAAGGAGAAAAGAGATATCATCCACCGGGTAAGTGCCAGAGGTGTGGCGAGGATAGAACGAGCGCGTCTCATCAAACGTGACATCACGGGAGATGCGCATCCGACGACCAACAGGGTCCCAACAGCGGTAGCCCTTATGCTCATCACTGTATCCAAGAAAAACACACTCAACAGACTGAGCGGTCAGTTTGGTGCGTTCGCGAGGAGGAAGAAGAACATAGCAAGCGCAACCAAATAAACGAAGGGCCGAGTAGTCTGGAGATGTACCAGAAAGATGCTCGAGAGGAATGCCACCTTGAAGGGCAGCAGACGGCTGAATGTTAATGAGGTAAGTCGACGTAGCAACAGCCTCAGCCCAGAAATGCGGCGGAAGAGAGGAAGCAATCATCATAGCACGGGTAGTCTCAAGAATATGACGATGTTTACGCTCGGCGACACCATTTTGAGCATGGGCACCGGGACACGAGAACTGGGCAAGGGTGCCCTGCTCAGCAAGGACACCACGCAGGTGCTGGGAGATATACTCTCCTGCAGAATCAGCACGAAACACACGAATAGGAGAGGAATACTGAGTACAAACCATGGCCACAAAGCGCTGATAAATAGCAAGCACCTCACTGCGAGAGCGCATAAAAAATAACCAGGTGTACCGTGAAAAATCATCAATGAACAAAATATAGTATCGATGGCCCCCTTTAGAAGCAAAGGGTGCCGGACCCCAAACATCTGAATGAACTAAATCAAAAGGTCGCTGAGATACAGACGCACTAGTAGGATAGGGAAGCTGAATCTGTTTGCCTAACCTACAACCCTGACACGAATGTAAAGACACATCTCCTGAGACAGACCCCAGAAGACCACGACGAACTAATGACGATAAACGGGAGCCACAAAGATGACCCAGCCGATGATGCCACTGCTGAAAAGAGCCAGTGACAGAAGCAGCAACCGCAGAAGGACTGGCTGATGAAGAGTCAGCGGAAGGAACGCGAAGCCAGTCTAACTCCCATAGCCCCGGGGACTCAAGGCTGCGAGGGCCAGCTCCAACCAGGGCCTGTGTACGACGGTCCTGAACAGCACAAGAATCAGCGTCAAGAATGACGCGACAACCAGAATCAGTAAGCTGACTAGCAGAAAACAGGTTCATCTTAAGACTAGGAACATGAGAAACATCAGGAACAGAGAAAGAGGAAGTAGAAAGGGTGCCTCGACTGGAAACAGGAAGAGAGGTACCATCAGCCGTGATAACACGGACAGGAGAAATAAAAGAGCGAAGAGCAGAAAGAATAGAAGACGCAGAAGTCATATGAAAAGAGGCTCCAGAATCCAGATACCACGGGGATGACGTACCTGACTGTGTAGAAGGTGGTGGTCGCACGGTGCCCGAAGAGCTAGTCACAGAACCAGCAGTACCCGTCGAGGAAGAGCCTGTAGCAGCGAGCAGACTACGAAGACCTCGGATAATGTCCTGATCAGACAGTGCAGCAGCAGAAGATCCTGACAATCCAGCCTGGGCAACAGCAGAAGATCCTGAAGAACCAGCCTGCCGACGAGCAAGGAACTGCTGACGTAAGCTGGGATCCCTCTTCCAGCAGCCCGAGATATCATGACCAGGCCTGTTACAGTAGGCGCAGGGAGGGCGAGAAGACGCACGGGGCTGCTGAGGCTGAACCTGGGCCGGAGGAGGAGAGAGTATCGGCGGACCTGGAGACCGCAACGAGGCTGGCGGCACAGAAGGACCACGAACAGACGGCACAGGAGGACCACGAGCAGCAAGTACAGAGGGAACCTCAAGAAGACCAGCACCACGAAGACGAGTCTCCTCAGCCCGAAGCTCAGCTAGTACCTCAGAGAGCGGAACACGACCACGGGCAAGCAGCTGGGCACGGCGCGGCTCAAACTCCTTACGGAGCCGCGACAAGAACTCATAGACGCGCTGAAACTCCAGATCCGCGCGCACAGTCAGACAGCAGGGACAGGTGCCACACACAGCAGTACGAAGAGAATCAAGCTGACGCCATATAGCAGCACTCTGAGTGTAGAAGTCATCAATAGTGGAATCACCCTGCTGAAGATCATGCTCCTGACGAACCACGGACAAGTAAAGAGCATCACCAGACGGCTGATAGCGCTGACGAAGAAAAGTCCACTGAGCAGCAGCAGTGGGAAGACCCATGAACTCAGCAGCATACTGAGGCAGAACACTGGAGGTGAGAACAGCAGCAGCACGAGCATCCTCATCTATCCACTGAGCGTAGTCAGAAAGATCCAGCCGGTACGTCGCAACAGCAGTAGAATGCTCCTCGACCTTCCCTTTATAATCAGCCAGAGCAGTGTCATAAGCACTCTGGGCTGCATCCTTAGCCTCCTGAGTAGCATCGGAAGCAAGGGCAACAGGCGGCGGCGCAATGGGTGCCAGAGGAGCAACGGGGCGCGGCGGACAGGAGACCTCGCCAGAAAGCACACCCCAAAGACGAAGACCGCGCATATGGACGCGCATGAAGGCAGCGAAATCAGGGTAATTCGCGCCATCAAAAATCACCGGGCAGCGAGGAATCGCAACATAGCCCGACGAGGAAGACATTGTACCTGTTTTTTTTTTTTTTAAATTTTTTTTTTAAATTTTTTTACAGAAACAGAGACGTCACCGAGCCGAGACCGAGCCGGACCGAAGAGGCGACGCAAGCCGAGCCGGAGAGCCGAGCCGATCCGAAGAGCCGAGCCGAGCCGGAGAGCCGAGCCGCTGGAAAAACAGATCGAGCCGATCTATGCGGAAGGCCGAGACGAGGCCGCGACGGCGGACTTCGGCGGCGGCGGCCGCGACGGCGGGATGCGGGAGCCGGCGGAGGGCGGGGCGACGGCGGGATGCGTGAGGCCGGCGGAGGGAGCCGGCGGAGGGCGGGGCGACGGCGGGATGCGGGAGGCCGGCGTGCACCAGCGGGATGCGGGAGGCCGGCGTGCACCAATCGGAGACGGTGGCCGGCGGAGGGCGATGCGCAGGCGATGCGGGGCGACAGGCGATGCGGCTCGGGACGCGCGCGTGCGATGCGGGACAGGCGATGGAGGCAGGCGATGCGGGATGACGCGTGCGTGGAGAACAGGCCACGGGCGGGGACGCGTGCGTGGAGAAAACGGGCGGGGACGCGTGCGTGGAGAACAGGCCACGGGCGCGCGAATCGAGAGACGGATGGGAGAGCTGCAGCGGGAAGAAGACGGCGGTGGCGGCCGGGGCGCGGCGGCAAGGTGCCGGGGCGCGGCGGCGGCGACGGCACGTGCGGTAGGTGGAAGAAAACCCTACGGCTCTGATACCATGTTAGGGTAATAGACAGCTTGTTGTATTACCAGGGGCCAAAGGCCACATATATAGTACAGGTACAGGCAAATATACAGAAAGCCCCCTAACAGGTGGGGAAACTACAATATGCACAAATATACTCTAACAAACGCGATGGATGCTCAGCTTCTCGGGCATCTTGGGGTTGTGGACGTTCGCATGGAAGGACTGGATCACCAACTCCACCTTGATGCATTGTATGGTGTTCATCTTCTGGGTGAAGCGCTCGATGAACTTGCGAAGAGTTTCACCCGGAAGCTGCTTGAAGTCGTGGAGGTCGCTGGGAGCCCCCGGGCGCTCGTACCCGCCTTGGAAAGCCCCCAGAAACTTGCATGGGCCCCTAATATATGTATAAGAGTGTGTTGGTAGGTTGTGGGAACTAAGATACAACTCCGACGTGCGACCCGCTTCACCGACCCCGCTATCACCGTAGTAAGTTCCGACACTTAGAGGTGAAAACTCCCGTGTCGGGTGCCGGGGATGGAATCATGCGACGGACCACATGAAATGTTGGTTCCACATGGTCCCATGTACCAACCTAACACAACCAAGCAAAAAATTTCATGCGTCTACCCCCTCTCGGCGCCGGTCAAAGGGTAGATCAACAGGTTTGACTTTTTTGCAGCGGGTGTAGGGTTTCGCCGTAGCGGGGGTGCCGGGATGGAACCAACGATGCTTCTCGACAGACTTATATATTTATTTTGTTTAGTGTAGCCCATATATAGCAATATGGGAAACCAAGGTTGGGGCCATTTTATCCAAAAAAAGGAAAAGAAAAGAGCAAATAAAAGAAAACTAAAATATGCCGTGTCTGTCCAGGAAAACACACGGCATAGCATTCTTTGCCGTGCGCCCCTGTACAAGTTACACGGCAAAGCCTTCCCGCCAATTTTTCCTCCGCGCGGGAAATATGCCGTGTAAATTTTATGTCTAAAAAAATTTGAGCTGGAATTTTTGTGGAGATAGGCTGTGTATGGGTATTAAGGCACACGGCATAGCCTTCTTCCCGCCAATTTTTGTGGAGCGTGGGATATTGGGCAAATCGGTGAAGACAGGTGGCCCCACTTGCCCCACGTTGTGCCGTGCTCCTCAACAAGGGTGCACGGCAAAGCTAAATTTGCCGAGTGCACGGGCTGCGTCGTGTGTCTTGATAAGTGGATGCCGTGCGTTTAGGATTTGCCGTGTGCTTTTCTCACATTTTGCCGTGCGGCTTTCTTTGCCGTGCATTTTGTCCACATGTCACGGCACAGATCGCTTTGCCGTGTTCCGCAAAGTTGAAGTGCACGACATAGTTTGTCCCGCACGCAAAGGATGATATTCCGGTAGTGATTGCCTCATTCATGGGTTACTGTGCAGGACTTTGCGAAGCTGTGGATGCTGAGAAGATCAGGAGTGGAGCTGAGAAGCTGATGAAGAAGGCAGTCGAGATCGTGCGTGAAAGTCAATCTGAAGCACGAAGATCGATGATGCTGATGATCGAGGGACCGTGATCCTTGCTCCCTTCCGCTGTCTTAGGCCTGCGTGCCTGGAGAAGTTGGAAGCTTGTTCCCAGGTTGCTTTTTGCTAGTGCTTATGTGAAAACTTTGTATGGTTTGTTCCTTAAACTCTCAGGTAGGTCTAGTGCTGAGCAGGTTTTTGCCTAGTGGCTGGGAGTTTCGATGCCGAGCATCCTTAGCAGCGGCTTTCCTGTTTAGTGCGAGGGCTTCTTTCTCCTGTGTATCATTTTGCTGTGCTTTTCTAGATCTAAAAACTAGACTGTATTTCCGTTATGAAAATTAATGGAAAGGGGTAGCCCGGTTGGAAAAAAGTCTCTAGAAGATCCAACTGTTTAACAAGTTCAATAATTAACTTGAAAATGTCATCAATGCATAGATTAAATATTAGTGTATTTCGAGCCTGCTATCTTAAAAGTACAACCCCAATGACTATACAAGTTGATGAGTTGCTATCCATCTTTGGAGAAGATGTACATTCGGGCGACAATTCTTCATTTGTATAATTTATTTTTTGATCTACTTACTGATCTGAAGTGGTTGATTTTACATTTCTCCATGTTCTTTTTCAGCCACGGTCACAGGGGAGAAAAATGTGTGTCGTCATAAACACGAGGATTTCATCGGATGTTTTTTTATCCATGTGAAGAAGATAGCGATGGAATGTTATCCGGACTCTAAGTCTGAAATGTACTTTGCCAAATTCGTTTTACTGAAAACGAAGGCGCAGGAGTCGATGACACTTCACGTTGACTCCTGTCTTTACAGAGAGGTTTTCTTTTTTGCAGAGCGAAGGAGGGAGCTTCAGCTGAAAAAAAGAAGGCTCCCAAAGGTGTTCAGTTTGATTTTATAACCGCGAGATGTGTCCCAAGATTTTGGACTACGCTTCCTCTGCACGATTTGGATTGAACTTCTCCATTCGCACGTTAACGCTTAAACCGGCGTGGTCCATTTTGGAGCTGCTATTCTTGCATATAATGAACCTATGTGCAAAAAATGAGGACTAACCAATAAAGGAAGCTGCAGCCAAAGAAGTTAACTTCTGGAGGTGCTCATTTTGACAGTACATTAGTACAGCATCACTAAGGCTGAGTGATTGTTAACATGATCTGTTGTAGTTCTTCGCGGTTATTTCTGTTAGTCGTGTTTTGAGTTGAAGGACTGTCTTTCCTGCTTCCACTACCAGATATCAGCACGCAAGTGAAATCGAGAACATCGTATGGCTGCATATAAGCATGTCCATCAGTGCTAGGATGATATTCTTCACAATAGGAGTTGTAGATTCTAATCTCTTATTCCTCAAATATGTTCGCCAATACTGCCATTGGCAGCTTTGTCAGGTTGAGCACCATAACTGAAAATTCTAACATATAATTTTTTGTATGTTGTCCTATTTGCTGGCTGCATGGTGTGCCTTTTATGGCTTCTGTAGCATCATATATGTAATTTCCTGCATCAGTGGCCTTACTGATGGTCAAGCTTCTTGCTGAACTGATGATCAAGCTGGTTGCTGAATTTTCTTTGTGGACGGAGGCTTCCCTGCCTCCACTGCCCTTAGTATATCCGACGATTGCCGTGGCAATTATTTGCGGTGAAGAAGCCGAACTCTGGCCTACAGCCTGAACAATTAGTGCCCTTGTGAAGAAAAAAGAACAGGTTTGTACATATACAGGTTAATTGAGTGTTTTGTTCGAACATCTACATGTTTGAAATGGGTGGAATTATGTTATCAACCCACAAAGTAAGTTTCAAGCATTGTTAAGATACTAGCCGTACTCTTCTATTATGAATGGTGATAATATTCGCAAATCCTTTTAGCAAAAAGGAAACCATCTTCTGCATGTGTGTTCCATAACAGGTGATATATATGGAACGCTTATGCAAGAAATTTGTCATAGAATGGTAAGAATAGCTGTTCAATTTTTTTCGTCTGGTTCTTTGTTGCAAGATTTGGTCAATATTGACATTAGGAAGATTAGATTAGATGTAGGTTGGCACTTGCATCCTTTGATGCGTTATTTTAATTACTCTGCATTACTGGTTTATGATATGCTTGGTGATTATTTATTTGTGCTTGTGCTGTAATAAAAAAAGGCAGATCCTAATTTACTTGCANTCCTAACTATGGACTTGTTATAGTCACTTGATAACGGAGTCATATCATTAGGAGTAATGGTGTGATGGACATGACCCAAATAAAGAGTTGCAATTAATCGTGTCACAAAAGTTTTGTTGTCAACACTTTTAATATGCCAAATATAGTTTCCTTAGACCATGAGATTATATCACTCCCGTTCACCGGAGGAATACTTTGTGGACATCAAACGTCATTTCGTAACTGGGTGATTATAAAGGTGGCTTTCAGGTATCTCCGATGGTGGGTTGTTGGGTGATATGAATCAAGAGTGGAATTTGTCCCTCCATGTGACGGAGAAGATATCTCCAGGCCTTCTCGGTAATATAGCATCAAGAGTCTGCAGACATGTGATTAAGTTGTAATCACCGGGATCCTATATTATGGACGAGTAAAGAGAACTTGCCGGTAACGAGATTAAACTAGACATGGGGATGTCAACGATTATATCTCGGGCAAGTAAAATATCGTGAGACAAAGGGAATCGTATATGAGATTAATTGAATCTCCGGCATCGTGGTTCAATCGAGAAAAGGTTTTCGTTGAGTGTATAGGAATTAATATGGACATCCCGGTCCCGCTATTAATTATTGATATGATCATGTCTATGCATTCTCGAACCCGTAGGGTCACACACTTAACGTTCCGATGAAATTAGGTTTTGCGATGAATTAAATGATGAAGTGAACGAATGGTGATTCGGAGTCTCGGATGGGATCCTGGACATCACGAGGAGTTCCGGAGGAGTCCGGAGAATAAGATTCATATATGGAAAGTGGTTTCCGGAGGTTTCGGAAAAGTTCCGGAAATTATTTAAAGGGTACCGGAAGGTTCCGGAATGTTCTAGAAGAGTCTAGAAGTGGGACCAGCATAATTTGTATGGGGCCCACATGGTGCAAAGGGGTGCTGCCACCACTTGGTGGGGCGCACCACCTAGGCCCATGAAGGGGTG
This sequence comes from Puccinellia tenuiflora, assembly GCA_012064385.1. Taxonomy (NCBI): domain Eukaryota; kingdom Viridiplantae; phylum Streptophyta; class Magnoliopsida; order Poales; family Poaceae; genus Puccinellia; species Puccinellia tenuiflora. Next base: position 415,960 of record QRDG01001356.1, read on the forward strand.
CGGCATGACAAGGAGGGGAGTCCCACTCCTAGTTGGACTAGGAGGTGGGCTCCCACCCCTTTAGGAAAGGGGCCCAAGAAGGAGTCCTTGTTGGACTCCAACTTGGGGGGCAAGCAAGGAGGGGCCGGCCGGCCCCCTCCCCTTGACCTAGCCGCCACCTATATAAAGGAGGGGAGGGGGGGGGGCGCAACACACACCCTTGGAGGCTGCCGCACCACCCCCCTAGCCGCACCCCTCTCTCCCATCTACCCTAGCCGCACCCCTTCCCCGAAGGGCTGCCGCCATCCTACCTCCACACCTAGCCGCACCCCCTTGCCCTAGGGGCTGCGCCACCTCCTCCTCTCCCTCTCCCCTCGCTTGGTTTGGCGAAGCCTCGCGTGCGGAGATCGTCATCGTCACCGGCACTACCGTCGTGCTGCTGAGATCATCAAGGCCACGTCGTCTCGCTTGCGGGATCAAGGAGTCGACGTCTTCATCGAGCTGTACGTGTGGACGCCGCGGAGGTGCTGCCCGTTGCTGCACTTCACCGGATTGGATCTCGAGGATAATACATCTCCTCGCGACTAGACGAGTCTAGTTGCGGGGATCGACTAGCCAACCCCTGCACCGACAAAACGCGTTTGTTGATCTTCGAGGGTAAGAGATTGGATCTCATCTTCGCTATCTTCATCTCGTAGATCTAGATCCTTGGGGTTTATTCCGCTTTGCCGCGTAGAAAATTTTTGTTTTCCATGCTGCGACCCCATCAGTGGTATCAGAGCCTAGATCTATTCGTAGGTGTTGATGCGATTAGAACACAAGGAGTTGTGGGCGTTGATATTTTATGTTGCTACCTTCTCGCGTGCACTTTGCATCTTTGCGGTATTGTGAGATTGAAGCGGCCCGGACCAACCTTACTCGTCCACGCACGAGAGACCGGTTCCACGACTGACATGCAACTTGTTTTGCATAAGTGGCTGGCGGGTGTCTGTTTCTCTTGCTTTAGTGAGGATGCAATTTTCAATGGAAGGCCTTTCAAAAGGATGAGTAAATAAGCAACTATTATATCACCGTTGTGGTTTTTGCGTAGATTAGAACGGTTCTAACTCGTTGACCCAAGCCACGTAAAATTTGCATAAACAAAGTAGAGGCGTCTAACTTGTTTTTGCAGAGGGGGTCAAGTGATGTGATATGGCCAATGTGATTTGTGATAATGTATGCAATGATCATGTTTGTAATGTTTCGCGACTCGCATGTCGACGAGTACGGCAACCGGCAGGAGCCATATGGTTGTCTATTATTTTATGTGACCTGCGTGTCAATGAATCACCATGTAATTGCTTTGCTTTATTGCTAAGAGTAGCATTAGTTGTAGTTGCAATAGTTGGTGGACAATCATGGTGATGGCGCCAAGATGATGGAGATCATGCCGGAGATGGAGATCTTGCCGGTGCTTTGAAGATGGAGATCTAAGAGCATATGAAGAAAGGCCATATCATATCACAATTATGAATTGCATGTGATGTTAATCCCTTTTATGCACCTTATTGTTATGCTTAGATGTGATCGCGACGGTAGCATGATAAGGTGATCTCTCATGTTAATATCAAGATAATTAAGTGTTCTCCCCTAGTATGCGCCGTTGCGAAAGTTCGTCGTTTCGAAGCATCACGTGATGATCGGGTGTGATAGATTCAACGTTCACATACAACGGGTGCAAGCCAGTTTGCACAAGCAGAAATACTACGGTTGTCTTGACGAGCCTAGCATGTACAGACATGGCCTCGGGAACACGGAACCGAAAGGTTAAACACGAGTCATATAAATGATATGATCAACACTGAGTTGTTCACCATTGAAACTACATCATCTCACGTGATGATCGGTGGTGGTGTAGTGGATTTGGATCGTGTGTCACTAATCAACCGAGAGATGTTGAGTTTAGTGGGAGTTCGTTAATTTGATTAATTTGAACTAAAATTATCATAAACAAGTGTCCTAAAGATGTCTTTGCAAAATCCTTGTAGATCATGGGAGACTACAGTAGTATGTTTCTTGCTGAGGAGCTGCGTCTCGATGGGTCAAACTTTGCTGAGTGGTACATGCGTCTGAGAGAAGCCCTTTTCGCCAATGATGAGCTCTACGTGATAGATGAAGCTTTAGAGAAACGCCCTGATGTTACTGTTGACTACGAAGGGTATATGGAGTGGTACGATCAAAAGACCACCTACTTGAGAGTCGAGTGGCTGATATGCACCTTCATGGATTCTAACCTTGGTAGGCAATTTGGAAACTTGAGCGCAATGGAGATTGTCGATGAGCTGAAACAAAGGTTCATAGCACAAGTTAGAGTTGCAAGGTTTGAATGCCTGGATGAATTTCTTTCAACTAAGATGGAAGAAAACACTTGCTTGGAACAACACCTAAGTAAGATGCACCGGCTGTATTATACTATGGTGGATGTTTGGAACCATGAAATAACTGACGAGATGGCAATAGATGGGGTGCTGCGCTCGCTTCCCCCCAGCTATAAGGATTATGTCAGGGAGTATGTCATGGGAAGGGATTCGATCACTTTCTGTGAGTTTATTTCCCAGCTGCGTCAAGTTAAAGTGGAACCCATAGCAGGAGAGGTAGTCAACACAGAAGGTATATTTTGATATACTAGTTATAAATGTTTAAATGTCCCATTTACACTTATGGTGAGCTAAGTATTTGATACTTGTGCTGTTTTATGAAAACAGGGCCTGCCGTTTGAGAAGTGCATGGAGGGACTGAGTGGATTTCGTGGGAAGATGGCAATCAAGGAGTTGATGCTGGCGTCATTTCACTTCTACATTTATCGTTTTAAAATTAGAGGATTTGAATGAGTTTTGTAATCGAATTAAGTGTGATCTTAAATTAGTGTGTCTCGGTTTGTGAGACGGTCATTCATGTTAAAGACAAGTGGTTGTTCTATTTTCATGAGTAATCCTTTTTGGAGATCACGTTTCGATTATGAGATTATTGTCCTTTGCTAGATTTAAACGATAATTAGTTAAACACTTATAAAAATAAAGACATGCTAAAATATCCAATACTTAATGATGAGAATTGTTTTAATTGTACTGTTAGTGCTGAAAAGCATGTTGATGCACATCACTAAGTAGTATGATTAAAAATGCCATTTTCTGAAAATGCCATGAGTTGCTGAAAATAAACACAAGTGTTGGTTGTATTTTTCAGTAAATAAAAGACATCATTGTTTTATCATGGATGAGTGAATAGGAGTATTTATTCATTTCATGATGAGATTTTGGAAGTAGAGGATATTAAGTTAACAAGACAATTGAGTCTTTTCGATTTGATCAAAAGAGACAAAATATTTGAGTTATTGTTTAGTATGGTGACTTGTGACAAGTGTTATCACAAATTACAATGTCTAGAGTTTATTCAAAAGTTGTTTTGATAAACCTAAAGTATTGTAGTCACATTATATTAGATATTATGTGGTCCTAAACAAAGGGTTCTTGGTTTTAATGTTTCATTAGTATCATTTAGATTTATTTTGATAACACTCTGTTTTAAATAAAGGATCTATTTAATGATTTGCATTTCGCATATGAGTTATGTGAAATAGTGGTTTTAATAATTATGAGATAATTAAAAGCCAAAGCAAATAAAGTTTTGTAGAATGTTCATATGAGATTATGAATAGAGATTCCACAATGTGAGACTAAAAGGAACAAACCAATGTGTTTGGTTGTGTTATGTATTTTAGTGGTTTTATCGTGAAATTGTTTCATGGATAAAAGATTTGTTGGAATGAATTTAGAAAGATTAAACCTTGCATGTTTATGTATCAAGTGGCACATATGAAAAGTGCTATGTTGGTTAAAACTTGATACATAAAAGGTTTTGATGATGGTGATCATTGAATTATGGTTTAACTTGTCTAAAGAGATGTAGGATTCAAGAATATGAATTTTGTCAAAAGTTGCAAAATAATATTCATGATTTACTTGTCATGTTTGAGAAACAAGACATACCTACAAAACTACAAAAGAAGAAATAGAAACTTTAAATACGAAAGTGACTAAGAGTCATTCTACTTTAAGTTTAAATCATAAAGTAATCGTTACTTGATTTTGTGAAAAGAATGTTTCACATATTTATTTTGGCAAAAGAGTTTGCGTGGAATAAATAAAACTTAGAGCTAGCAAAGTGCTGGTGTTTCGTATATGAGTTCTCGAATCTTAAGAGTTAAGAGTTTTGGAGGAGTCCAAAGTGTCGAGAAAGTGCATAAGAAACTGAGTGAGATCTAATTAAGATATGTGGTGACATATATTAAGTTAGAGCAGAAATTAATTTCCATAATCAAAATATGTGGTGACATATGTTTGAGTGGGAGCTAGTTAATCATGGTCAAATATGAAGATAACATATTTCTGAGTGGGAGCCACTGTGTTTTCACAATTTAATATGTGTATGAGGTATATTTGAGTGGGAGTTTACAACATAGTGTTTTTAGTGAAATGGAGATTTCATAAATGTTGTAAATGTTGTCATGGACCAATGCATAACTTATGAAGTTAGTTTGAACGTCAAATATTCATGTAGATGAATGTATCTATGGAGGATAGATAAGTTTGATAAACATTAAAGTCAGATGTTTAACCTAGATATTTTGAAGGAGTTCAAAATGAAACAAGAGAAGAATGGTTCATCTCATTGTGATATATAGGTGAAGCATTGAGTTAGAGAACTCAGTATAAAATTGATGGTTAGAGGATATGTTGGAATTCAATATGAATTGTTCATAGATCTCAACATATAAGAACCATATGTTTGTATGTGACGATATGTGACCCAAGTTCTTAATTGTAAGAATATGTTGAATGAGGAGTCATTTTTCATGAGATTGAGATAAATTTAGAAAATGGTGGACTTGGTTGAAGTCATAAAGCCAGACTAAATTGGAGATCTCTTAATATCAGAGTAGCACAGCGAGAGCATGATCGGAAATATCAAAGTGACAAGGTTCACTGTTGATTTGTTAAGTCTACAACATATAGGAGTATATGATTAATTCAAGGATTGAAATAAGATATAATATTTTGGTTTGAGAAAGGTGTTTCAAGATTGAGTGAGTTCCAGATGCATATGTTGTGGGAAAGTCCTTTTTGACTGAACATACATATAGGCATGAAAGGATATGAGTACCTCACTCTATAACCAAACATATTATATACATTATATGATAATGGTTTTATCATGGGATGATAAGAAGTTTGTCATGTGATGATAAAGTAATGTCAAATTAGGTGACAGTTACAATTTTGCAAAGGACATAAAGAGCTGTAAAGTACAGAGCACGGACAGAACCTCTTCCACAAGCAAACATGATCAGCACTGAGACTTCATGAGTGAGACTCCATGGGTGTTGGATCGAGGAAATGTAAACTAGATTATTGACTCTAGTGCAAGTGGGAGACTGTTGGGAATATGCCCTAGAGGCAATAATAAAATGGTTTATTAAGCATATTCAAGTTTATGATAATAGTTTATTATCCATGCTATAATTGTATTAAATGGAAACATAATACATGTGTGGAATATAAACACCCGGTGTCCCTAGTGAGCCTCTACAGGACTAGTTCGTTGATCAAGAGATAGTTAGAGTTTCCTAACTATGGACTTGTTATAGTCACTTGATAACGGAGTCATATCATTAGGAGTAATGGTGTGATGGACATGACCCAAATAAAGAGTTGCAATTAATCGTGTCACAAAAGTTTTGTTGTCAACACTTTTAATATGCCAAATATAGTTTCCTTAGACCATGAGATTATATCACTCCCGTTCACCGGAGGAATACTTTGTGGACATCAAACGTCATTTCGTAACTGGGTGATTATAAAGGTGGCTTTCAGGTATCTCCGATGGTGGGTTGTTGGGTGATATGAATCAAGAGTGGAATTTGTCCCTCCATGTGACGGAGAAGATATCTCCAGGCCTTCTCGGTAATATAGCATCAAGAGTCTGCAGACATGTGATTAAGTTGTAATCACCGGGATCCTATATTATGGACGAGTAAAGAGAACTTGCCGGTAACGAGATTAAACTAGACATGGGGATGTCAACGATTATATCTCGGGCAAGTAAAATATCGTGAGACAAAGGGAATCGTATATGAGATTAATTGAATCTCCGGCATCGTGGTTCAATCGAGAAAAGGATTTCGTTGAGTGTATAGGAATTAATATGGACATCCCGGTCCCGCTATTAATTATTGATATGATCATGTCTATGCATTCTCGAACCCGTAGGGTCACACACTTAACGTTCCGATGAAATTAGGTTTTGCGATGAATTAAATGATGAAGTGAACGAATGGTGATTCGGAGTCTCGGATGGGATCCTGGACATCACGAGGAGTTCCGGAGGAGTCCGGAGAATAAGATTCATATATGGAAAGTGGTTTCCGGAGGTTTCGGAAAAGTTCCGGAAATTATTTAAAGGGTACCGGAAGGTTCCGGAATGTTCTAGAAGAGTCTAGAAGTGGGACCGCATAATTTGTATGGGGCCCACATGGTGCAAAGGGGTGCTGCCACCACTTGGTGGGGCGCACCACCTAGGCCCATGAAGGGGTGCGGCATGACAAGGAGGGGAGTCCCACTCCTAGTTGGACTAGGAGGTGGGCTCCCACCCCTTTAGGAAAGGGGCCCAAGAAGGAGTCCTTGTTGGACTCCAACTTGGGGGGCAAGCAAGGAGGGGCCGGCCGGCCCCCTCCCCTTGACCTAGCCGCCACCTATATAAAGGAGGGGAGGGGGGGGGGGGGGGCGCAACACACACCCTTGGAGGCTGCCGCACCACCCCCCTAGCCGCACCCCTCTCTCCCATCTACCCTAGCCGCACCCCTTCCCCGAAGGGCTGCCGCCATCCTACCTCCACACCTAGCCGCACCCCCTTGCCCTAGGGGCTGCGCCACCTCCTCCTCTCCCTCTCCCCTCGCTTGGTTTGGCGAAGCCTCGCGTGCGGAGATCGTCATCGTCACCGGCACTACCGTCGTGCTGCTGAGATCATCAAGGCCACGTCGTCTCGCTTGCGGGATCAAGGAGTCGACGTCTTCATCGAGCTGTACGTGTGGACGCCGCGGAGGTGCTGCCCGTTGCTGCACTTCACCGGATTGGATCTCGAGGATAATACATCTCCTCGCGACTAGACGAGTCTAGTTGCGGGGATCGACTAGCCAACCCCTGCACCGACAAAACGCGTTTGTTGATCTTCGAGGGTAAGAGATTGGATCTCATCTTCGCTATCTTCATCTCGTAGATCTAGATCCTTGGGGTTTATTCCGCTTTGCCGCGTAGAAAATTTTTGTTTTCCATGCTGCGACCCCATCAACCCTATCTGATATTCCCAGCATAGAGAGATGGTTTGAGTGCACACCGGCAGCCATTCACAATCACTGAAACATGTGGCACTTGAACACGCATATATGAAACTTGGTGACGGCTCGCTAGAGAACTTGAGGAGCCGTTGACTTCCCGGATGCTCTGCTTCATATACACCACAAGACAAATAAACTGTTATAGCTGCTCTGCAATGGAAATCCAACAAGTGCCAATCCACAGTACAAAGTAGCCGAGAAGCAGTTTCTCTTGACATCAAGTAATGGGTAGAATATCGTACTGAATCCTTCTGGAATACGGCCCATGAACACCCATCAAGTGACGAGGAACCAGTGAAATCAATAATGTCTACCCCCAAATACTCACATCCGAAGGCTGCCAATTTGCCACTGTCCAAGGGAACTACCCATAAGGTGATGGGCGCATAACCATTTGAGAACGGCTTCCGTTTGAAACTTATGACAATAATTATCCAGGTTATGGTTAGCGCACTCCAGTAATTATCCAGGTCACTTCCACATCGATGTCCAGTAGCAACTCTACCAATCAGCTTTGGATTGTTCTCAGCAGAATCGACTCTCCCAAGCATTACGTCCCCTAAAACAATTCTGGGGAGCAGAGTAGGCAACCCATGCACAAGCCTTGGTTCTACCGTGTACATATTATACGCATCCCAGATACAAATGTCTTGCTCCCAGTGCAAATGTCTTGCTCCCCACATACACTTCAACGGTTTTCCATTCGCAAACCAACTCAGAACTGAACTTGTGCTTGAGGCTCGTAGATCAATTCCCAAGACAGGATGTACTGTCCCCAAAGAAGCATACAATTTGCATGGCTGCACCCACTGAATATCTGACCACAACTCGAAAAATTGCTGCAACTTACTGGCACTAATTACTCTGGAGTTATATGGACAGCACCAGCCAATTGGATTAGCGCTAGCACAATTTGTACAAAGGAATCGATCATAGGAGACATCTGCTTGTTGTCCACCATCCCATGGCAACACTACCCATTCATCGCATAGTGCAGCAACTGAATAACTCATTGCAGGACCACCACCTGCAACGCACTGATGTTGTAGTTCATCAGGCCATGGTTTCAACTTACTTTGCCTCCCATCCCAGAGAGCCCTACATAGCAACCAGATGGTACCAATTCGTGGCAGCAGCCCCGGAGCGCCTGGGTTTTGTTCACTGTCCCGCTGCTCCTCTTCATATACATCATAAGAAAACGTTTCCTTCAGCCCATTGGAAGCATCTTGCACAGCCTCTTGCAGTTGCCCCTCATGACCCTGCTTCTGACTTCCGCCTCCACAGGACGAAGTAAACGATGGCCACGGCCTGGGTCGGTTTTCTGTAGCATTAAGCTGACCACCCTGCACTTTCCCAGGAATGGAGCCACCAAGGAACATGACCTCTATGAGCAGGGGCACCTTTGCACCGCCGTTACCACTGACGTTGAGGTCGAAACATTTCGTCGAGCACCTGGTGTGCACCGGTGCGTCAAGTTTGGGGACAGCGCACGGACGCGAAATCATAGACGATGGGGGCTCCCAAGACACTGGAACGGCCATGCTCTCGTCATGGAAGGCGTCTTCGCCCGTGCTCTTGTCGTTGAAGCTGGCGGCGCCCGTACTCTTGTTGCTGAAGGCTTCATCGCCCGTGCTCTTGTCATTGAGGGCGGTGGCACCCAACACCAAACACCTTGTGGGCGTTAGCTTGTCCAGCTTGAGGGCGGCAGTCAGTCGACATGCAGGGGCTGGCGGAGTACCCCGTGACGGTGCTGACATGCCCCTCGTACACAGAGGCATCGCGGCGCCTGGGATGTAGCATATGTCGTGGACGAGGACGGGGTTCGAGCACCTTGCAGGCAGCTCGGGGACCAGCCACTCGGTGATGTCGATGGTGACCGAGGAACCTCCGCTCGAGGACGGCACCACAGCAGGGATGTCAGTCGTCGGTGTGGACGAGCTCGCATCAAGGGCGGTGACAGGCTTCGCCGCGCCTGGGATGCGGCAAGTGTCCTGGACGAGGGCCGATGCTGTGCACCTCGCAGGTAACTCGGGGACGAGCTCGGCGGTGTGGATGGGGACTGAGGCATGGCCGCTAGAGGGCGGCACCGCATCATGGACGTCCATGCGACTCACCATGGAAGTCGTTGCTGTGGGCGAGCTCGGATCGATGGCGGTGACGGGCTTGATGACGAACCCATCCAACCCAGCGCTGACCCGGTCCAATGTCGCGGAGACGACCTCCACCTTTGCCGTCTGAGCACGGATCTCCTTCACTAGAGCGGCTAACTGATCCAGAATCTCGAGTTCGTCCATGATTTCTAGAGCTTGCAGGGGCGTGGTGCCAAAATTTGGGGAAAAATTTGGGGATGAGGAGGCTCTGATACCAGAATGTCACGATCTACTCTCGATTAGGATTTACCACACTGGATTCATACAGATACAAGGTTCACAGCATGAAAGGGGAGGGGATCCGAGAGCCGAGGTGGGAGAGAGAGATACAACAACAGGGGAAAGGGGATAGAGCCATTCTAGGTTTCTGTTCTTCGATGCCGATGCTGTGCGTCCTCTCCCCTCTTATATAGCCCAGCGAGACCAACGGAGCAGCTGCATATCGCTGGCTCGCCCTTGGCGTGCATCGCGACCGCTGGCCCGGTCCATCTCTCGGCCCATGTGACGGTGGGCACATGACACACTGGTCCTCGCGCCGCCGCCGGCGAAGCGGCGCACGGTCGCTCCTACTCTTTGCCTCTCCGCGCGGCGAGGAATCTGCTCCGTCCGTGACCAGCTCGACCCGACGCCACTCCACCGCGTCGAGCTCCATGACCCTCCCTCCGTCTTCCCAAGCTACGGCGAGCTCTTCGCCGACGATTATCCCTGCGCCGGCGACGCGTGTCATTACAGGCAGACGGTTCATGCCAAGTCGCGACATTGACTGGTAAATGGGGACGCTTAGCACCGCCCAAAGAAAAAAGCAACGGAGATCGATGGGTCTAGTCTATCATCAAAACCCAACCCAGCCAGACGCATGCTCCGTCGGCCAGTCTAACAACGCAGAGCTCCTGATACTAAGAAGATGGAGTTTATCGACGGTAGGCTGGTCTACCTCCTCCGCAACTTCAGCTTCGACAGGATCAACAAGATCATGTTCGATGGATCGACCATGCGGCAGAAGGAGATCGACGCTTTTGAGGCCGCTTCTTACAATTCTACCCGATCTGAACGAAGCCGATTTTCTCGCACTCACCACTCCTTATAGAGTCATAGTTTTTTTTTTTGAATTTGATGACGATGATGAAGACGACCAAGACTAAGAGGACTTGATGGGTGATGATGAATATGAAGACCAAGGGTAGGTGTTGGGTGATGAAGCAAATTTTGCAGAGAACGAAGAGGCAGAGAATTCCACTCGGGTCTTTTGTGAGAAGGCAGCATGTAGACTCGATAAAACAATTTAGTTGCCTGCATCAGCATCGCTTGTGCTCCATCTTGCTGTGGTGACGAGTAATCAACAAGAATTATATAGGCATAATTGATAGTAACGATGATCGTAAGTTATTGTTCCTATCATCGCCATTAAAACCTTGCTTGGAGTTGAATCTACAGTCCCTATAGACCCGCCATTGAAACCACCATTGAAGTTGCAATTGTGGCCATTACCGAAACTGGCACCACCAAGCGGATTACTAGGCCCAGCACCTTGGAATCCAGGCCGCCGAACATCGCCTCCAGCATCCGATCGTCCACCGCGGCCACCATAGAGCAAACCTGGACGTATTCCATGTTCCTAGTAGACCTCTGAAGGCAGAACTCGCAGCGGCCTCCACCCAGCCCGTATGGCCCAGTGGCAAGCATGCAGTATCTCCATCCAGGTTCTGGCTTGTTAGAACCTTGAACCGATTAGTTGCATTTGAAACTGGCGATGATCGAGTCGTAATTGAAGATCTCGTTCGCAACGAAGAAGATGGCTTGAATCACGGCTTGCGGTTCCAAGATGTTCGTCGTATCCTCCGAGATACCGCGACCTACTCTGCTACGTTAAACTCGTGCTCTAACAAGAATAATGTAGATGGAGATAGATGTCGTAGTATCGTGTCGTGGAGGGTAGTGTCGCGTCATAGGTACGTAGGTAGAAAATAGGGTGCCATAGCCCATGGAGAAAACATGGGCTTAAGTTAGGAGGATTACGGTGACGAGATTAACACAAGTTTACCCAGCTTCATGCTCCACGACGGTGCCGGAGCCCTACGTGCTGCTATAATTCACTAGATGGCAAATCTCTGTACAAGTTACAAAGAGATTGTGGATGAGACTTTAACCCTAAGATTTCCCTGAAGGACGACGTATATAGGTGGCCAGACCTAGCGCTTACATGGAAGGCGTAACTGACTAAAGGTAGAAACCTAGACTAATATAGTGTCTGGTATCCCCTTTTTCCTCAAGTCTTCTGGATGGTGCCTCCGTCCCGTCCTCCAGAAGCCGAATTCCCCTCCGTCATGCGCTTCGACTTACTGGGATGCCCAGAAAATCTGTGGCTTTTCCACCCATGGGTCACCCTGGCAGGCCTGCTTCAGACCACTCCATGTGGATACCCATTTGGTTTATCCCCGATAGGTAGATCATGGGGGTAAGACGTGAAGTCGACTGGGTCAAGATTATGCACGGTTTACCCAACTTTGGGTTCCATGGCTGTGGCGAAACCCAACATGCTGCAATATTCTCACTATAAGGCTTACAATGAGATTGAGAACCTATGATTGTGTGTAGCCCTAAGGCTTCCCTCAGCCAACTTATATACACACCAGGCCTAGATTTTACAAGGAAGTTCCGTGTCTGGCAAGGATACATCCTACACTAATCAGGATAAGGTACTACTAGGGAAAAGGTCATTAGTGGCGCACCACTTTTTGTCTTCTGTGGCGCATGGTGGGTGCGCCACAGATACGTCGCCACTAAATTGCAATTATGTGGCGAACGCCCATATGCACCATAGAAAGATCAAGATTCTGTGGTGCACCCACCACCATGCGCCACAGAAATATTTCAGTGGCGCATCCCGCAAACATGCGCCACTGAATATGGTGCGCCACATAATACTTTTACAGGTATTCGCGATTTGTTGCTTCCCGCTGTACAAATACGGGTATATTACAGGATATATACAGACATAATAGAAACAATAATATATTTGACACGGTATATGAAAACAGACACATTACTATGTCATCACATTACTTAGAGACCGAGATATATACATATAGTGACAAGTGCTGAATTTTTACACAAGTCTTGGTATAAAAGTTCATCATCTCATTACAAATGAAGTGGTCACCGCCTACACTAGGATCAAATAGAGTACAGCCGCGATGATGGTGAGCAAGAGTGGGAGCACGATCATGGAGCCTTCTTCTTGATCGGCACTGGGAACGGCTTATAGCAGTCTTTCGTCCTCCACGTCAGGGTGTCATGCTGCATATCTAGGCATTCTTCGATCTCCCTCTGTGGCAACCCTGGAGATGGATTGGAATATATTGGTTAATAATGTTGTCGTATCGGCATCTTGGATAGGAGACGGGGGTCCTCTAGCCGAAGGTGAACGTGGGGCAAGAAGGTGGACGTCGTCGAGGTCGGGATTGTACACGGCAATTTACCCAGCTTCAGGCTCCACGACGGGGGCGGAGCCCTACGTGCTGCTATAAATCACTATGAGGCAATATCGCCGAGTACAGGTTACAATGAGTAGGATGTGTCTAAAAGCATGCCCTAAAGGCGTCCCGAGGTCCAGCTTATATAGGCAGCTGGACCTAGGGTTACAAGGTAGATACGTATCCGGCAAGCATATAGAGTCCTAGACCTAACCGCAAGCTTGCCGCCTTCCATCTTGGTCCCGGTGGCTTCATGGGCTTCAGTCTTGGGCCTCCTCCTTGCCGACATCCGCCTTCCTTAGTCGTCAGCTATCTGGGCCGCCCGGTAGGCAAAGCCTTTACCACCTCTGTGGGCCACCCTGGACTAGCCGGATTGAACCATGTTAAGATACCCCCAGTAGGTATATCCCCAACATTAGCCCCCGGAAGGGTTGAAGTTCTCCAGGCGCCGTCTTCTTTTGTCGGCCTTGTCCGCCTTGTTCTTGATGTAGTTGGTGGCTGAAGAGCTTCAAGCATTCCGAAGTTGAGTTAGGCGGCCGTCTGTCTGAAGTAGCCGGACACGTTGCCGCCAACATGGGAAAGACGGCCTGATCTCCTGTCAGGAATCTTCCACGCAAAGTCTTTGACCGGTCCCGTCAAATGTTGACGGATGACGCCACTCTGGTCCACGACAGTTTGAACCTGAGCGTGCGTCATGATTACTTCTCCACTACGCACGAGAATCGAGGAGTCGGCGGCGCGCACCGTTGCCACTCCGTGCCAGTCGTGGGCACGTGGCAGAGATCGTGTCCCCGACCATTTCTCGCACGAATCACAGAGCGAGAGGTATAAACCCCCAACACAATGCGGGTTAGGTTTACCCTAGTCCATTTGCGCACTGCTGCTGTCGCTTCTCATCTCCCGAGCTCTCCACCTCCTGTTCAATCTCCGGCGAGACAAAAATAGCGGAGCACCAAGCCATATGGCCAACTCCGGCGAGCAGGGTTCAACGGCTGCGACTGCAATCCCGACGGTGACCCCAGCGACTGCTGCTAGTTCCGGATCCCTTCTGGCGGCGTTGGCGAGCACTGTGCCATCGGGTTCTTCCCTCCCCGCCACGGCTATGGGCGAGGCTTCCTCGTCCTCCTCAGCTCCAGTGGCTTCTGCGGCCGTGGCATCTTCTGTTCCCCCGCCATCTGCACCGACGAGGGCCACGCCGACTCCGGCGAATCCTGAGATCCCCTCCGCTGAAATCGAAGCCGAGGAAGAAGAAAAGGTAGCGGAGCTGGGCTCCCGCTACTGGTTGCCATCTTGTATGACGGATGACTACCTACAAGAGCTGGAGGAAGGCGGCTTCCTTCCGTTGAAGACGGAGTGCACTTGGCGGGCACCTTGCGGCGAAGCCGTCCCCGAGCACCAAGATGGCGAACACGTCATCTTGGCGTCACACTGCCTCCGCGGTATGAGCCTGCCTCTTTCCGCCTTCTTCCTAGCCGTGCTGAGCTTCTATGGCCTGCAGCCCTACAACATAGCGCCCAATAGTATCCTAGTACTAGCCGCCACCACAGAGCTATTCCAATACTGCTTCCTCTGCCGCTGGCAAACTATCCCCGGCGGCCAGCTGGCAACTTGCGGTAGTGTCACTTTTAACTGCCGACAACCTGACTGGTATCCAAAAATTCCCTACATCGAGTCGGTGAAGAATTGGACCAATACTTTCTTTTACTGCAAAGACATCCCGACACCCGGCAGCCCGGTGGGGATCCCTCCCTTCGTCAACGGTCCACCAACTCACAAGGCCTGCTGGACGGCAAGGAAGTCACTCGACTGCTTGTCGAGTGTCCACCGACTCGCCGTGCACCGGATCGAGTGGCTAACCAAGGTGATGGTGGCCCCTCAACTTGACGGAGTTGACACCGTCATCTGCTGGTTGTTGAGGAAGATCATGCCGCTCGGCCATCGCCCAATAAAGATGTGCGAGTACAAGGCGGACGACGCCGCCACGGCAAACTGTCTGAGACCCTGCTGATGTACCGGCTTAGGGAGCTCATCAAGCCCCAGCATGTGAAGGCGGCCGAGGGAGTTTCCATGTTCACCCACGACAATCCAGTCCCAACGGCAAGTTTGGAACTTCCCTTGCCTTTATTTGACTATATCGTCATATGGATGCTGGATTGACGTTGCCTTTTCCTTTTCAGCTGGATACCTTGACGAACGACGACTTGGCTCCCAACTGGTACGATGTCGGTGCCAGCAAGTCGAAGAAGCGCAAGGGCAGCGGCTCCACCAAGGACTTGGAGAGGAAGGAAAAGGCGGCGGCCACCATTGCTGTCGTCGGGAAGAATGTTCCCCTCAAGCGGTAAGCAAAGTTTTGCTTTGTCTACCTATGATTTGATGCAATGCACTTGCTAACAGGCTTGATTTTCTTTTTGCAAAACCAGGCCCGTTATGCCGAAACTTCGCTCTGGCTGGAAGGCACCTGCCGGCAGAAGTGTGCCGCCTAGGCACTCACCTGCTGCCGCACCAGCCACTCCTGCCGCCAGTATTCCTGCGGTCTTCTGCCCGGGAACCTACGTGGCAGACAACACTGGACCTTTTGGCATTGCGACGTCAGCTGCAGAGAAGGCGGCAGGCAAGAAGCCTGTTGCCGGCCCTACTCCTTCAAAGACGGCTGACGCTTCGGCTAGTGATGCCACTTGATTTAGTGGCATGAAGCAGGAGGCCCAAGACGAACCTGGCCCCGCCTACAGCGTGCCCCTCCAATACCTACAGAACATGCGCGAAGCCACCAGCGTCTATCACATGCACATGGACAGCCTTTGCGCCGCGCTCCAACATGATCTTGAGGTCATCCCTAGTCGCAGCCCCCGAGCACTTTGGCGGCTAAAAGGTTACTTTTAGTCGGCAGGGTGGTCCATTTTGACTTTGGATCTCAACTGGTCAAGTTTCGATTGCAGTTGTCGGCTGCTTCCTACAAGGAGCTGTTCGAAGCTCAAAGCCGGAAGAATGCGGAGTGCCGCCAACTTCGGTAAGAAATCGAGCTGAAGGATGCCCAAATTGCGATCTTAGAAGAGGCTTGCAAGAAGGATGAAGGTGACAACTTTTCGCTGCCTTCTTTCCGTCCGACATCTTTTTGCTTTGTTTTGACAATTACCTTAGTCAGTTTTTCCATACTGTAGAGTTGCTAGACGCGGCTCAAGACATCCTCAAAAGTTCTACTGACTTGCAAGCTTGCATCAATGAAGCTGCAGATCTCGCCAAGGAAAACTTGGAGCTAAAGAAAGCTCATGCCAAGGAGTTGGAAAGGCGGGATCTTGACCATGCCACTGAGGTTAGCAAGCTGACTGGGCAGTTGGAAACGTTGGGCCATACCCTTGCCGAGGCGACAACAAATGTCGCTGCCCAACAAATCAAGCACGCCCAAGCCGTCAATCTTGCCGAGGACACCCTTGCGGCGCACATGGATGAAGTCAACGCCATCCATGACCATGTCCTTGGTAAGATTTTGCCTTCATCCGCCTGTGCATACATGGATGCTATCTCCAACATGACTCCGAGGTCCTTGACTTGCATGCACACGAGCTTGTGTCTGAGACTAGAGCCCTTCAGGAGCCCCGTTGTGATGGCATGGATTGCTTGGTTGTCATCCACGTTCTCGCAGCTTGCTTTCGTCTGAATCCACCTTGCCAGAAAGCTTGTTGCAGTTTCATCCGGCTTCTGCACACAGCGAACCAAATCTGTATATGTGTTGGGTCGCTTGTACGTGCCTTAGAAGTGTTGGGTGAACACCTTTTCCATGTCATGCAAGCTGTGAATAGACTTTTCTGGCAAGTTTTCGATCCAGCTTCGGGCTGTCCCCTCCAGCATGAGGGGAAGGAAGCATGCGGCAACCAGGCCATTGCCCCCGAAAATTTGGACTGCTAACGTGTAGTCTGATAACCATGAGTTTCGCTTGTCTGCTCCGTTGTACCTTTGATGAGTTTTCGACACTGTGTCATGTCTCGAGGTATCTGAACATTGCGGATAGCTGGGCCAAAGCACTCAGAGCCGAGGTAGGCGTCTTGCTTTCCTGCCTTGATGTCATTGAGATGATGTCTCGCGTCTTTCGGATCGAGCCGCTTACCGGATCTATCCGCTTGTGGCTCGTCCTGCGCTGCCCGGCTGTGCCTAGGCTCGTTGTCATGTTCCCTGCTTCCGCCTTCGCGCCTGGGCGCTGGCGGTGGCGATTGAGTTCGGTCCCTACTTCTTCTTGGCGGCGGGGCGTCATCACGGTTGCCGCCACTCCTTGGCGGCTGCTTGCTTCCCCGACTTCCGCCTTCGTCCTGTCTAGGCGGTGGAGGAGGCATGTCTTCGCGTTTGTTGCCGGTTCGAGACGCTTCGTCACGTTGCCTCCTGGGAGGTGGCGACTTGCGCGGGTCCTTGTCCTTGGCTTTGTCTTTTCCCTTCCCATGGCTGTTGGAGCCGAACGGGTCCTCGGGATGACCACCGGCTGCCGCCTTGCAGGTATCGGACTTGGACTCCAATCTTCCTCCTCTTGCGTCCGCCATGTTGATAATCCCCAAGAGTAAGGAATCACTGTAGCACAATTCAATGTGGAAGTAAGGTATCGATACGCAGGAGCAATAAGGAAAAGATATATAAATAAGTAGAGGTAAAGCATGCATAAGTTTCATCTATCCTCCAAACTATTCTACTTAAGTTATTGAATGCAATGGTAATACTTGGTGTCAAGCTCTCATTCCCCTATCATAGCATCTTGAATGATTAAAGTTGAATGTGAAAGCAAATATGAGTAGTGGCCTTGATAAAGTAAAGGTTAGATGTCTCATGCCCCTTGAATACAAGTACCTACACCATGATTACTCAACTTGGGAAACAGAGCAAGTTTAAGTTATCTATCATTGTAACTAATAACGGTATCATCAAGAGTCTCAACTGGGGTACCTCTCGTCCCATGATATGGATCAAGCCCATATCAAAACAACAAGACAAACAAACATAATGAACAATCCCAACACCCTCTTTATTTACCACTTGATATAGCTTTTTATTGTAGGGTGTATCACAGGGAGTTTAAAATAGCATGTAAGTAAATTTCCACCATGAATGATGCATGGCTTAGATTAGCGGCCCAGGATTCTCTCTAACCATTTATACAAACTCATTTAAACTTAACTCTATTTCCACATTATTTCGTCATGACAGGCATCCATAGACAAAAGTACATGATATCAACTAAATAGATAATGGAACATGTTGAAAGCTTTGCATGTGACAGCACATATGGGCTAACTCCCAACCTTAAACATTTATCAAGCCACTATCATCATAATATTAATCACAATGGTTCATCTTTATTGAATGCAATAAAAGTAAAGTGTGCATCAAGTTCGCGAGAGCTTTTTAACCAACTTTTCCCATTACAATAAATAACATCATCATTTTCATTTAGAGGCATAGATAACACAAATAACATGATAAACATACTTGGAATAGCATAAAGCTAATAGGTAGATATGGTGGACTCACTGGAAAAACTTGGGTTGAAGGTGTTGGAAACAAGTTTTTACTTGTTAGAATTTGTGGGCTAGCAAAAGGGAGAAAGATGACCATCTAGATGCATGCATGAGTGTCCATAGAACTAACTAATTCATGTCAAACAAGGTGAAATAACATATAACATCAAAACATGAATAAAAGATAGCTCATGATAAAGCATTTGCAAATTATTACTCATAAAGAAGCTCATTAATCATGCAACTATATGTGTCATTAAAAATCAACTTACATATCCCTTTTCCCAACACAATAAAAGCATGCAAGATATTTCAACCCATATTTCCAGTAGCTCTTTCATATATAAATGATAGTGGTGGTCTCAAAACAAAAATCAAATCAAAACAAAAAACAAATAAAAGATGCTCCAAGTTCATGCGATAAAGTGCATTGATAGAAAAACAGAAGTTAGACGTGTGCAAACCGAGAGTGTGTAGGTCCAGTGGGGTTGTCTTCACATCCCCAAGATTATGGATTTCACCATCCTTGGATAGCTCTTGGTGCATCTCCTCTAATCCCTGTGAAAAAACTTCAAAACACTGTTTCTCCCATTTCTTTTCTGTGGGGGTGACATTAGTAGTAATAGACAAATGCATTACTTGCTGCTTATAATCCATGGACTAAAATACTTATGAATGTTCAGATAGTGTATAATGTTGTATTCCTACTCATAAACTCAATTGGATCAAAAAGATTCAACTCAAAAGTTCAAACTATGCATAAAACAATATGTGACAGAATCTGTCCAAAGAAACAGCAGCAGCAAAACATATTTTCTGTCCTGCTTAAACTCCTCGAAAAATTCTGAAAAAAATCAGCCATACAAAGGATGAAAAGTTTCAGTCACAGTAAAAATATCAGCTCAATCGGAGTTAAATAATAAGAACTAAAAATCAAACCATGCACAGACTTGTGCTGAAATGAAATCTCCGTATGCAAAATAACAACTTTTTCATACCAAAATGGGTAAAACTTGGCATTTTATTAATTATTCCAGAAACTAAACTAAAAACTAAGTCTCTTGTTACAGCAAGAGGACCCAAAGAAAATTAAAAATAAAAACAACCGGGTTATCTCCCGTAAAGCGCTTTTTTATAGCCATATAGCTAGGCTTACTTACTTGGTATCAAAATGGTTGGAGTGAGGTGGCTTGGCATCCCCAAGCTTAAATTATTGAACTTATTTGATATATGTAGGGTGAGCCTAGGTGTAACATCCCCAAGCTTGAGTGTTTGTCCCTCTTGATCTTTGTTTATGTCCCTCAACTCTTCCACTTGAAAGTTCTCTTCACACATAACTCATCATAAAACTTGATTAGAGGGGTTAGTGTCTCCATAAATTAAATCTCCATAGGTACAGTAAAGACATATCATGAGTTGATTCTAAACATTAGCTACTATTAGTATGATTGTGCATTGCTCTTCGATCATATAACCACACAAAACACAAGTAATGAGAGTAATGCAAAATAAAGACAGAATCTGTCAAAAACTTGACAGCCCATAAAGAGTGAATTTTCAGAGGCACTTACGTTGCTCAAATCAGAAAACTTTGATCTAATGAAATGTGTATTAATAGCTGAAAATTGCTGTCGCAAAATGTCAGGTCGAAATTCCTTTTATGTTATTTTTAACAATTTTCTCAGTGAAGCTTAGGAATCTGTTTTCTGGACAGCCATGATAGTTTTAATGATGCTCATATAGGAATAAGAATTGAAACGCAAAGGTGAGCATCAAGGAAAAATATGAAACATATTTAAGTCTCACCCACTTCCTATGCATTGGGATCTTGTAAGAAAATAAATCAATGAAGCATATAGTAATTAGCATAGGAAGGTAAAGCAAGTGCGACATTAAAACCTTCAACATAAAGAGAGGAAACATAGTATTATTGAGATATTTAGAGACATGTTTCCCTCTTTCAAAATAATTATTAAGATCAATATAAGGTTTAATATCATGGTTGCAACAAATATTTGGAACTAAAGATAATTGCAAACCACATAAGTATTTCTCAACATAAGCAAATTTCTCCTCCATGGTGTGAATAGGGGAGTTCAGAAATAAAGTTGGACTCTCATGAGTGAGAGTATCATCACAAGCAGCAAGTATATCATTTTTATCCGCACATAAAGTAGTAACAACTAAACATGGAGGATTATCATAAGCATAGGACCATCATCTAAAGCATTATCATATAGCATGTCTAAATCATATTCTTCATCATTTTTAAAATCATTATCAATAATGTTCTCATTAGGCCTAGGTTCATATTCTTCCTCATCATCAGGATCATAAAAGCAAAGTTTATCATTAGCTAAATCTTGAGTGTTACCCTCATCCATATGTGGTGAAGGTGGAAGTTCCTTCTCTTCATTCTCTAGTTGTTCATCAATTTCTTCATCCTTTTGCTCTTCATTATCTTCTTCTTGGGGCTGCATGGACATCCCCAAGCTTAGGCTTTTATCCTCTTCTTCACATACTTCCTCTTCCAAGCTTATGTTTTCATCATCTTCTTCCTGCAAATCATTAGATCTTCCTTGGGCAAATCTCTTCCTTGTGTCAACAACATAGATATTTTCATCAAATTCATCTATGCAGATATTAAGGATAAAGGCAATCATATTTTTGGATTGAGAAGCTACAGGGCAGGTTTCATGTTCATCAATGAAGGTGTTTAATTCATAGGCTGCCACAAAAATAACAAATTGCTCTACTTCTGCCATCCCTAAGTGAGCATAAATCCCTGTATGATAAGTTGCAATAACAGGTTCAACTTTATTGGAAGGGCATTGGAATTCAAAGTGTCTACAGTATTCAGAGCAACAAGTTTCTTCCTTATGAAAATTAAGCAGCTCATTAGCAATTTTATTTAGATACCTCATGATGGATTTTAATCTTTTCCCTTCGAAAGATTCTCTAAATTCAGCAGCTATCATGGCATTTTTATAATAGTTTTCCATTTTTTAATTTTTTTGGGTTTTTGATATAATGCAAAACTGAAAGTAAAACTAAACTAAATGCAAAACTGAAAGTAAACTAGAGTATATGCAAAAATAAAAATAAAAATCTAGTGCAAACAAGAATAGAAACTTAAGCGCTACGCTCCCCGGCAACGGCGCCAGAAAAGTACTTGATAATCCCGAAGAGCAAGGAATCACTGTCACACAATTCAATGTGGAAGTAAGGTATCGATCCGCAGGAGCAAGAAGGAAAAGTTATCTATTCCCTACAACTAAAGTGTCACAAGTTTTAGTTGATTATGCACTAAACAAGTTTATAGAACAAGGTGGTTGATTTAATGGATGGAAGTTTGATGTAACAAAACAGGAGTGTGAAAGTGTCCCAATCCTCTTTAAAGCAAGAGGACAAGACAAGGGAACAAGTGTGTGAAAGTGTCCCAATCCTCTTTAATGCAAGAGGACAAGACAAAGGTGTAAACAGTGCTTTGGAAATAAGGCCTAGGGATCATACTTTCACTAGTGGACACTCTCAACAATAATAATATAAATTGAATACATAGATATTTCCTCTTCACTATGCTACCCCGAACTATCCTCTAGTTGGATAACGAACACCAATCCATTATGTAGGGCTACAAAAAGCACAATTTAAAGTTCGAATTTCACATCTATGGACACTTCATGCGGTCACTATTCGCATCCAAAGATAGTACTAACAAACACCACAATATCATAGAGACACCCAACACAACTAATAACTCATGATAAGTATTCATGTAATCTTTAGCCTAAGAGCCACACACGGTGCATGCACTATCAACTTCACACCATGGGACAAAGGTGACTCCGGGAATCACATCAATAAAACCACTTGAGGAGCATAATTCATAAGATAAAGAAGAGTACCATCTATGGATTCAACTAGATTACAAAGCTCATGATCACATAAAGATCACACCATGGGAGAGAGAGATAAACCACATAGCTACCGGCATGAGCCTTCAGCCCCGAGGGAGACTACTCCCCCTTCGTCATGGAGAAGAGGAGCTTGATGGAGAGGTTGATGAAGAGGTGCAGCCCGGAGTGGAGACGATCTTGCTATAGATGTTGATGATGATCACGCCGGAGGGGGGTGGAGCCCTCTGGAGGTGGATTCCGGCGGCGTTTCCCCCCTCCGATCTTCTCCGGCGGCAGCCCTCTACCTCTCTGTTTTTGGTTTTGTGTTTCTCTGCCGCCCCCCTCTGGAAAACGTCGGGGGACCTTTTATATAGGCGTTTTTAGGTCATGAGGATGCTTCTGGGCGAAGGATCGATGCAAACGGGGCCACGAGGGCCAAATTGGATGGGCCCACGCGGCCTGGTACTGTAGCCGTGTGGGACCCCCCTATTGGTCCTCCAGCCTCCGTTCGTTGACTTCTTTTGCTCCTAAATCTTCTCCTTCCAAAATAATGACTCCCCTAAATTTATAGCTCATTATGACGTCGTTAAGGTCCTGAATCAAATAAAGAAAGAAATAGGTGTTTTCTGCCTGCGCAGGATTAATTCCATATAAAGGGGAAATCATTATAAATTACCAAAAATAATTAAATAACAGTAATATACCCCTTACATATGATGCAAATATGAATGGAATATAATTATTATAGTGCAAAGTTCATGTATGCATTTTAGATGCATCACATGTCGGCACGTGAATCAGCACGGGCCTGCTGCTCTAAAGCTTTGTGAGCAAGGATCGAGGCGTAGTAGATCTTCTCGTCCTTGTCGTAGTCATCATTGTTGAGGATGTCTAAGGCAGCCGCAGTGTTGAGGACAGGGGTGCTGAGGATGACATCCCCATTTTTGTCTTTACACTGCGGCGATGTAGCCCACTCGAAACCAAGTCTTTGGGCAGGTGACTTGAAGTTGTCGAGAGATCGATCCCTGCCCTTCATACTTTTCTTGCCTGCCACGCCTCCTCCCGGCTTGGGCAATGGAGTTGTGGTGAAAAGGTTCCGCTTGGAATCTAGCTTGGCGGTTATCTTGGCGTTCTCTTTCTTGGCTTCCTCGAGCAGTTCCTCCACCTTGGCTTGCTTGCCTTTGAGGTACTCAGTTTGCTGCAGCAAGGAGCTTCGCAGTTTCTCCAAATCAGCCGGATCAGTCTTATCGGTCACCGGCGTGTGCAGGACTTCTGCTAGGACCGCCATGCCGCCAACCTTGCTGGGCTCGCCTCTTTCCAAAACAGTCTTCTTCTTCGGAGCTGGCGGGGGCTCTTGGAATAGTGTGCCGACTGCCGGGGTCTCAGCGTTGGCGGCATCTGCTGCTGCCGCCTTAGCTGAAGCTGCACCAAGCAATACATTCACAACATTATTTTATTACCGTCACTTTTTGTTATCATGATTGATGTTCATATTTATCTCCTTTTCTTATATATTTCAACAGAATGCGGGATCAACTCCTACCACAGCAATGCTTAATAGGAATTGCAGAGGAACTGGCGGGATTTTTGTTGAAAGACATGGTAAACGACGCCGGAGAATTTAGTGTGAATAGGAAATACTGATGATCCCCGACTGTGTAATCGAATATACGGGCTCTAGTCCCGGTAATTGTGATCTCCATGTAAAACTATCAAAATTGTATATATTTGTATGTTCGATCGTAAGACAAGTTATCTTATATATGCATGAACATGTACGGTATGTGGTAGCGTCGAAATACGAAAACTATTTTGAAGAAAGAAATAAATAAAAGAAAACAAATAAACCCTAAACCATAAAGAAATAAATAAAAGAAAACAAATGAACCCTAAACCCTAAAAATTATTAGTCGCGGCCCGTGATACGAGCCGGGACTAAAGGTGTTGCCCCCAACACGCTTCACGGCGGCCACGTGGAGGGACTTTGGTCCCGGCTGGTAACAACGCCGGGACTAAAGGTTGGGCCCTTAGTCCCACCTGGCCTGTCCCGGTTGGCCAACCGGGACTAAATCCCCTCACGGGCCGGGACAGGAGGCCCTGTGTCCACTAGTGAAGCCTACTCCAACAAGGAAGAGCTACGGTCGCCGGCCGGGCAGCACAACTTTGCGTGGAACTGAAGGGAGTAGGAGTCATCGGCCACCACAAAAAGCCAAAGCCTATAAATTTATTGACGTTATCATGGCCTGAAGCCGACACCCAAATTCAGTTTTCCTGTGTTGTGAGCATATGCATGCTTGCCGACCAGCGGTTGACCAGTACTCCCAGTTGATTATCCCGGAGGTCTACGTAGAAAAAAGGCTGGTGTGCTGGCGCCGCCAGGCATAGCTTAGAGTGTTTGACGGCTCTGACTAAAACAGTTAAACTAGGTCCACCAGCACTACAACTTCATGTTGGGGGTACGAGGATCGAGCCGTCACCAGCCTCCTCCATGCGCCGGCGGTCTCCACCTCACATGGAGTCTGCCGCATCTCCGCCGTCGCCTCAGATCTTCAGTTCTTCGGGCTCTGATACCAAATGTTGGAGCTGCATCTCGCAGGCTCTCTTCTTCTTCAACCTCTATACTACTCTCTAACTCTCACTTGCGTCTCTCTCAAACACACATGAACTCACACACACACATCAAGGAAGAACACACGAAGCTTTGTCCAGTACGCTCTAGTGGAAAATGGGGCTCTCGTCCCGGGTGGTAGGTGCCTCTGGTACCGGATTCCCACCCGGGACGCCGGATTCGGGACTAGAGAGGCCCACCTCTAGTCCCGGGTGGCTTACTACCCGGTACTAGAGAGCTCCACGCGGGGCCTGGGCAGAGCGCGTGGCAGAGGACCTCTCGTCCCGGGTGGTAATACAACCCGGGACTAGAGATTCCCCCACGTGGCGGCTTCAGGTTTTCTTGTTTCCCTATTGAATATTATGATTAATCTTGCAAAATATATGGTTAATTAATTATAAATCAGAAAAATATATATCATATCAAAATATTCATAAAAGAAATCTTTATGAGAATTCGATCATTTTTAATTGATTAAATGGAGATCACGACCGGAACTAGAGCCCGTCTATTCGATTAATTACATAGAGATCATATAAAACAGGGACTAGAACCCATCGTCTATTCGATTACATGATCATCGCCGGGACTAGAGACCGTCTATTCGGTGGCATTGTATTTTCCCTTTGGGTTTATGACATAAAAAATCCCGCAATTTCCTCTTGAATTGGTCGAAAGCGGTCCTTTGGTTGCAGGTCCCTCCGCATTTTATCCATCTATAAAAGAAGGAGATCAATATGCATATCAATCATCATAACAGAAATTATGAATGACACTCAACACAATTGATGGTAATAAAATAAAACTGTGAATATATTTGTTCACTTACTTCTATAAATGTCGATGGGTTCCGCTCAGAGACCTCCCGACGAATCCACTCGCATACGTAGTATCCACACAAATTGGTCCCAGTGGCTGCCTTTCACAGTACTTTGCGAGAATAGATTTCAATCAATTAATAATCAAGCATGGTATGATGGTATTGAAATTTGAATTAAAGAGATAAAACAATGTTAGCATTAGCAGAATAATTCAAAGTAGGAAACTTTACAAATATGCAAAAGTATCGCTCATACATCTTTATTTAATCCAGTTACATAGCTCGGGTCCATTTTTATTTAACCCTAAATACATCACAAATAATATCAATAATACATCTTCCTCTCACATGAATTAACCTCTCAAACTAACTACGACCGGGTCCTAAGCCGCGGGGTGCTAAGCGGCCGGCGCTGCGCATCCAAAGAGCAGGAACCATCACAGGGTCGTAAGGAGCCCTATGAAGAATCGACCATCTACTGTCATACACCGCCGCCGTATCCACCAAAAACATGTAGCGACGGACGTGCTCGTCCTGCTTCCTGATACGGCTACGTACCACCTCCTCGGGGCCGGCTCCCTCTGCACCGAGCGTGGCCCACGCGACTGCCACCAAAGAAGATCCAGGTCGACGACTTCACCCGGATTCATCACCAAGCTACGCGTCCCGGAAGTTAGCACCTCCCAGTGCCAACCCGGCGGAGCCCAGTCCTGGACATCGCCCCTCTGGTCCAACAAGAACATCGTCGCCGAGAACAATAAACTAAAAACACATTTTTTATAAGACATAAGCAAAATGTTTACACTAGCACCTAAACATAATAATTACAGTTAGCAAAATATTTACACTAACACCTAAGCAAAATCTACACACCTTAGCAAAATTTCAACTAAGCAAAATTTGTACTCTAATTTCTACTAACACCTTAGCAAAATTTCAACTAAGCAAAATCTACAGACCTAATTTCTACTCTACCACCTTAGCAAAATTTCTACTAACACTTGGTCGACTAAGCAAAATCAACTAAGGAAAATCTACTAAGCAAAATCAACTAAGCAAAATTTCTACTAACACCTTAGCAAAATTCTAATCATCGGCTTGCATTAAGAATAGCCAAGAAGACAACATTATTTTTTTCGACTCATAAAAAACAGCAAAGAAAGATATTAAGGAGATGACTATGCATAGGGAACGTGGTTTTACATCTGAAGCCTCATATGTCAAAGCCATTAGTCAGCAAAAAGAGTGCCTACAAGAACAAAGTAGAAATAAATGCATTGTTCTTGCATTTACCCTTGGTTCTGTAGACAGTCTTCTTGCAAGCATAATGGACTATTCTAATCATCGGCTTGCATTAAGAATAGCCAAGAAGACAACATTATTTCTTTCGACTCATAAAAAACAGCAAAATCAGCTAACACTAAATTTTTATACGACGATCATTCCAAATTGACTTAGCAAATTTTTCTAATAACATTTCTAATAAATTTCTAACACTAAATTTCCTAACACTAAATTTCTAACACTAAATTTCCTACCACTAAATTTCCTACACTACAAAAACAACACAAAAATGTACCTAAACTACACACCTAATTTCTACTCTACCACCTTAGCAAAATTTCTACTAACACTTGGTCGACTAAGCAAAATCAACTAAGCAAAATCTACTAAGCAAAATCAACTAAGCAAAATTTCTACTAACACATTTGCAAAATTTCAACTAAGCAAAATCTACACACCTAATTTCTACTCTACACACCACCTTAGCAAAATTTCTACTAACACCTAAGCAAAATCTATAAAATTTGCACTAAAATTACACCTAATTTGCACTAAAATTACACCTAATTTGCTAACACTAAAATGCCTAACACTAAATTACACTAAAAAACAAAACAAAAAACAACTAAACCCAAAAAAAACTACCTCTTGCGGACGGCGGAACGGCCGGAGGCGCGCCGCTGCGGCGGCGAGGCGGAGGAGTACGGGCGACGCGGCGGGGCAGCGGGCGTGGCGGCGGAGAGGCAGCGGAGAGGCAGCGGCGAGGCGGAGGAGTAGGGCGTGTGGAGGCAGGCAGCGAGGAGGAGGAGAGCGGGCGCGTGGAGGAGAGGTGCGGGCGCGTGGAGGAGAGGCGGCGGCGAGGCGGAGGAGAGCAGGCGCGGCGGCGGAGGAGAGGCGCGGGCGCGTGGAGGGGAGACGGCGCGCAGCGGCGATTTCGGCAGCCTCACGGCGTCGTTTTCGTCGTGGCGGCGGCGGAGCTCCTCTGTTCACGGGTGGTGGGACGGACAGGGATAAGGTGTGGGTATTTATACCCAAACACCTCTAGTACCGGCTCTAGTACCGGTCCGTGGCACGAGCCGGTACTAGAGGTCTTTTCGGTGGAGCCGAAAAGGCCCCCGCAAATGCATCTCTAGTCCCAAATTTTAGGCGCGCAAATGCCCAATTTTTTTGAAACTGAGTTTAAAAAGTGTTTGAATTTGAATAGCTTCTGCATACTTTTGAATCTGACAAAACGTTGAACATGAAAAGTGTTTGAATTTGAATAACTAATCCAAAACCATTTTTTGTGTTCTAAAATAATTATTCTAACTATTCAAACAATTAACCATTTTTCTATTTTCAATTAAAAATAATTTCAAAAGTTTTTAAATATGAATTTGAATAGCTTCTGCATACTTTACGACATCACCAACTTTTTCGAGCGCTTGTAAGCCGTTGGATTTTTAGAACCAAATCTTTTCAAACTATTAATCATTTTTTCATTTTCAATTATTACACATATGGACTAGGCAAAATATTTCCTGAAAGTGAATTTGAAAAGTGACCGTGAAGCCCGCCTACCAGCCGGGACTAAAGAAGCACACGGATCGTGTGTTTCTTTCAAGCGCTTGTGAGCCGTTGGATCAGGGGTGTGTTTCTTTTGAGGGCTTGTGAGCTGTTGGATCAGCACTCCCACCACCACCACCACTCCCACCTCATCCATAGGTACACTTTCTAATCGCCTATAAATAGTGGCGTCCCTGCAGCGAACAGCACACAACGAGCGTCTACCTTCGCCACCGAATCCAATGGCTAGATTTAGCCTACCTACTGGCACGTTCACTGGCATTATTGTGTTCGTCCTTGTTCACCGACAAACCATTGGAGCCACCTCCTGTAGGTCGGTGAACAATGACAACACAACGACGCTGTTGGAAACACAAGCCCTTAGGTAGGTTGAATCCAGCCACTGGATTAGGGTGACGCAATGATGAATTGCCGAGGAGGTGGGAGTGGTGGTGGTGGTGGAAGTGGTAGCCATGCCCCTCGGTCCGATCCAAGCAGCGGCAAGGCGCTCTGATGATCTGCGACATTCCCAACACTTTTTGGGACGGTCGTAGATCATCATAGACGTCTTGCCGCTGTGGATCGAAGGTCGATTTGCTGCTCACGATGACGCGAGACGGACGTGCAAGCTTCCGGTTTCGCCGGAGTCGGGCTCCAGTGCATCGGAATCCCACCAAAACCGTGTGTTTTGTTCTATCAACAAATTCTTCAGTTCATCGATGTGTTTAGTCGCACGCTATTTTGTCTTGTTTATTGCTTCATAATTTGCTCCGGAGTCTTCTCATATTTGAATAAAACTGCTGAATCTGACGTTGTTTTTAGCAAAGTCTCGTTTCTGATTATTTTTACAGGAAATTAAATTGGCGAAATATACCACGTCAATTTTTGCAGGATGTGTCCGAGGAGGAAAAGAGGGGGCCCCACGCCGCCAGATTAGTCCGCTGTGTGAGTAGTCCGCTGTAGGCATATGAGGTGGATGGGGATTGGATGGGATTGATTATGTAATGATACCCGTTGTTCGAGATTTTAGGGGTTTATCTTGAGGATACTTTTGTATTGTGTTGATGCACTTATGCTATGTTTAATGCTTGCAACTAGGGCCCGAGTGGCATGATTTCAGTACTTTTGTATTGTATTTGAATGCATTTTGAATTGAAAATTTCACGAGCCCGGCGTGGAGAGGAATGCCCATTACGGTAAACGAACATAATCAACCAATTACACTAAATCATGAATAGAATAGAGAACTGAACAAGTTCACCATATTAAAACAAAAGTAGAGTAGTGACCTCTAGTACCGGTCCGTGGCACGAGCCGGTACTAGAGGTCTTTTTGGTGGAGCCGAAAAGGCCCGTGCAAATGCATCTCTAGTCCCAAATTTTAGGCGCGCAAAGGCCCAATTTTTTTGAAACTGAGTTTGAAAAGTGTTTGAATTTGAATAGCTTCTGCATACTTTTGAATCTGACAAAACGTTCAACATGAAAAGTGTTTGAATTTGAATAACTAATCCAAAACCATTTTTGTGTTCTAATATAATTATTCTAACTATTCAAATTATTAACCATTTTGCCATTTTCAATTAAAAATGAATTTCAAAAGTTTTTAAATATGAATTTGAATAGCGTCTGCTTACTTTACGACATCACCAACTTTTTCGAACGCTTGTAAGCCGTTGGATTTTTAGAACCAAATCTTTTCGAACTATTAATCATTTTTTCATTTTTAATTATTACACATATGGACTAGGCAAAATCTTTTCTGAAAGTGAATTTGAAAAGTATTTAAATATGAATTTGATAATTATCTTTTTTATTAAAAAAACATCCTTAACAATAATTGTTCGGATTTACAAAATAAAGACAAATAATATGTCTTTATTTTGTAAATCCGAACAATTATTTGAGTAAACAAAAATAAATAAGTAATACTAATCTTGCATTCAAATAATATTGAATTTAAATAATGATAAACTTTTTCGCATTTTGCGTTTAATTTGAATAATTTATATCTATAAATTCGTAACTCGAAATATGACAAATAATATGTCTTTATTTTGTAAATCCGAACAATTATTTGAGTAAACAAAAATAAATAAGTAATACTAATCTTGCATTCAAATAATATTGAATTTAAATAATAATAAACTTTTGGCATCACAATGCTTGCACATATATCATACTTAAACATGGACAAAATTAATAGAAATAATAGTTCAGATAACCATTACAGAAAGTACTGCATAATTGAAGATACCCATATATATGAAACTGCAAACACTACTCTCTTCCAGATGAGGAGTAGACCCTCAAGCACTACATATAATATTAGAGAAAAAGTGTTTGCCATTGCAAACACTAGTACTAATCGTCCTCCAGATCAGAATACCCCCAAGCAGGAGACCCATGGGCACTGGTGGCGGTACGAGGTGACGCTGCCCATAGTTGATGATTCTAATCTTGCGGTACACCTCGTATGCAACGTATGCATCTATTGTTGCATACTCAATGTTGGAAGCGTCAAGTGGGGTCTTCTCCCATAATTTGTGCTGCTTCTTGGGGAATCTTGTCTTCATATCAGCGTACTCGTCCTCGTCAATCACGGCGGCTGCCATATCAGCCATTCCAGTCTTGACATGGTCAAGCCTGAACACGTCCTGGAGATCAATGTGGCAGGCAGATGGTATCTCAAGACCCCAGGTGCGTCTCATCTTGATCTTGTCATTCGTTATATCAACGCTAGCAAAATGTATGCCGCTGCGAAGAAAATCCATGAGTATAGGACATTGCTTGTCACTACTGCAACAACAAATGGAACACATGTTAAATACTGTTGCAACAAAGTATAATTTTGAACAACAAGTATATTAAGAATCATAACAAGTATAATTTTAGATCAAGTATAATAAGAATTAATCATAACAACAAGTATAATAAGAATCATAAATAACAATTATAATTTAGAACAAGTATAATAATTAAGAATCATAACAAGTATATTTCGGCACAAGTATATATAATTTTCCTTCATTTCCTATGAATCAAAAGAAATGTTTTCTCCCACGACGATATGGCCAATATGCAACTTTCATTTTCGGCACAAGTATATTTCGGCACAATATATATAATTCTTTCACTACAATCAAAGAGGAATTGCTATCCTATGCAATTTTCCTATCCCTATGAATCAACAAAGAAAATAAGCCCCAATTTAAAACTAAGACAAGTTTTTATATTACCTTGCCCACTGGAAGACCATGACATGTTTCTTGAAACAAAGTTGGATGACGGCAACATCTCTTTCATCAGCCGTGTACTCGAGATCAAGGCCCATGAACTTGTCTTGCTCCCGAGCTTCGTCAAGCCAATACTCAAAATCGGAAAGAAAACCCGGCACCTTAGCGCTGTCGTTCATGTACACGACATTGAGATAGGTGTTGCCATGTGCAAGCACCTGCCCGTAGCGAGTGATCGGTGGTGGATTCATCGTGGAGGGGATCGGATGGGGATCGAAGAACAGAGGAGAGGGAGACGAACAGAAATGACCGCGGTCACTGTAGCAAATCGCATTTTCCCGTGTGTTAAAATCATGGGCGGGGGGCGAACGGTTGGGACGCAAACGGTTTGGGACCTTTAGTACCGGGCCGTAGCACGACCCGGTACTAAAGCTCCACCTTCTAGTACCGGGCCGTTATACGAGCCGGTGCTAGAGGTGCTCGCGCGGCCCCGCGCTGCTGCTGCCCTGCGACGGACCTCTAGTACTGGCTCGTGTTACGGCCCGGTACTAGAGGTCCCCTACCACCCGGTACAAGACCTGCACGGCCTCGTCGCTTTTGAACCGGTACTAGACCCACACTCTAGTACCGGTTCGTAAGCCGCCCGGGACTAGAGCCATTTTTGGCTCTCGACGAAAGATATGTTTTCCACTAGTGGCTCTTCCTTGCTGAACACAAAGACTATATTTTTCTGGTGCCCTCACGGCTGCCTTTTTCATTAACTGAATGCAACATATATATACATAGGGCCCAAGCACTTGGGCCATGAACTCATGCCACCAAGTCCACCACCTGGAATCACTCCACCACTCGAACAAACTCAACTAGAATGCACAGCTAGATTGCTAATGTTTCAGCTAACGTACTAACTAACTTAGCATGCAGATAACGACTCAATGCATCCACTAGCTAGACTACCGATTCACTCGGCTGCAGTCTTGCTGCAGCCTCTGGTGCGCCTTGCTAGCACACCGCATCGCACAGCTGCCCTGGAATCAACAGTGACTAACTATCAAAACATGCCCCGTTAGATTAAGATCCCCCTGACTGCCTGAGCATGGCCATGCTCAGGGGGACTGACGGACAATATGCCTGATGCAAAGGGTTTGTGTATATTTATTTCCCAAGCACAAGTCCTTGATTGTCGGCCGCCCCTTTGGCGTGATGGAGGTAGTCAGGTATATCTGGCATCAGGTAGCTATGGTTATTAGACGTTGTTCCCCAGAGGTTTTCGAGTGGCCGAGCAGAACCATTGTTGCCCAGGCGGCCGGGCTAGTGTTATGTGGTCAGAAATGGATATAATAACGAGAGAAGCATTAGCACACTCAAATTGTACAGAGGAATTTTCATGAGTTCATAAAGATAGAGCACGTATATCCAGTTGATAAGCTCTCGCTACTTCTTAACATGAATACTTTCTAATAAAAGATAAACAAGCATAAAACTCATTACACTGAAACTAAGATATGTGAATATTTATGCAAAAACTGACTGTAATTCTTAAAAATATTTTATTAGATAATAGGGTGCGGATCCCAGGGCTCTGCATCAAATGATGCACACAGCCACCGCAATTATTAAAATTTATAGTATCTCAAAGTTTACAAATCATGGATCACTCAGAGTAGATACAAAAATCAACCACTTAAAAAAAAAGCTCTATCTATCTAGTCTCTTATGATGTCGCCACCCATCCCGCCAGAAGATAGCCCGTACGACAAATCATCAGTTGAGTACATTCGGTATCCATGGGACCACGTCGCTCTGCAGGGTGAAGAAATGACCACGTGTGGATCCAGTAAGTCGCCTTGTTGATAACCTGCAAATAATGAGTAGGTGTTGCCTTGTTAAATATAATATTATTGTTGTAGTTCCAAATAGCCCATAGAACCGCCGCAGTGCCAATCCGAATAAGCTCCTTGGACCTCTTATCTACACCATTAAGCCAACTTCCAAACAGATTCGGAATACTAGAAGGAGGTTTAATGTTAAATGTAAAATGTATCATACGCCAAATATCACGTACAAAAGGACAAGATATAAACAGGTGTTCAACAGACTCATCTGTATCACAAAAAACACATTTTTTACACCCAATCCATTTTCTTTTAATTAGATTGTCCTTGGTCAAAAGTTCTTTCCTATGCAAAAACCATGGAAAAATACACGGAACTTTCAATTTCCACAATTATTTTCGCAAATATGCTATGTGTCCATTCATTAATTCAGCGTAGTATGATTTAACCGAAAAAGCTCCCGTTGGTGTTAAATGCCAGTTAAACCTGTCTGGCTCATCTGTCAATTGAATTTGCATTAATCTTTCAACTAAATGAAACCAAAGTTCGGACTGTTTCTTCTAAAATGAAGATTGATCGGACTGTTTCCGAACACAGACGCAATGGTAAGATGCTTATCAGAAGCAATATCATTTATAGATGGGTACTCACTCGCAAGTGTAGTATTATCCATCCAAATGTCCTCCCAAAACTGAGTTTGTTGGCCATCACCGATGCCAAAAGACCCAAGCTTGAAGAAGTCCAAATTATATAGCTGATACCCGCTACATCATATTCCAAATTGTCCTTATACATCAAACAACATCACACCCAATTTATTAGGAAACTCAATTTAAGCCAATACAAAAACATAGAGATTACACCCCATAATTGATCAACTATGGTAGTCAACTGCATCAACAAAAAGCTTTTGGCAACTTCTGATAAAACCAAACAGACTACAGCCAGGAATGACAACCATAGAGTAGTCTATTTGTAGTTGTATGTGGAAGTTAGTCTCTGCTCCAAGTATTTGTCACTCCTAATAGGCTGGTATCTGAAAAGGTGTCCAATTTTCAAAGGCATGAGATACAATAATAGGCAAAAAAATTTAAATATTCAGAAAATAATTTTAGAAGAGGACCTTGGTGGATTTGCCTCGCCGCAAAAAATTTCTATGCATGTAACCACGGTATCTGGGCTTGGCCAAACAAAGAAAACCACCTGATACATGAAAGAAACTTGTATAAAATATATTTAAAATTGTTGTATATATGTGTATAGTCAGTCATTAATTTATATATATATATATCTATATTTACCTCTTATAAAGCAAAACCTCACTAACATGCATTTAATATTTTCTATCTCAACATGCAAGCCATCCACATTATCCATTGTCTTAGCCAACCAAATGTTCATGTCATCCCACTAACATTCAAGCAAATATTTTCTTGCATGCATCATATCCACCTCATCTATTTCTCATCCATCCAATTGTCCACATAACAATTTTTCAATCATCAAATACACATTAATCAAATTTAGCCTTTCGACAATTGTGATTAATTGAATATTCCATATTTTTTATAAAGAACTTCATTTTCATCGGTCTTACATGCCTTTATTTACACAATGGAAATTATTAAAGATATTTCCATCGCAACACGCAGGGTATATTTCTAGTTCTATTAAAGGAGGTGCCATATTGAAACAGCCAGAGAAGGAGACGAAGAGTAATTTTTTTTCTTATGCGCGGCAAGATTATGGATAACTGAATAAATCTCCAGAAATCTAGTGTCTACAAAATGATGGTTTTGGCTGTTGGATTTGAATTTTTATCATAGGTAACTGATACAAGCTATTTTTCTAAATTTCAACTAAAAAATTATGAATGTTGACTTTAAAATAAATGCAAACCGGAGCACTTGACTCCATGACTAGAGGCATGCATGGTTGGTAGCAGTTTCACTAGGCTGATCATACTAATTTAATCAACTGTAGTTATGAAATTTACTTTATATATAATAATGTGCACTCAAATATGACTATGTGGATATTTTGACAAAGAAAACTGAAGTACCGTTAAATTCAATTTTCGGATGATTTTTAAATAAATCGAAGAGCTAACTATTGAAATTGCCGAACATAGACGTTGTGAATTTAGCAGTTAGTTAGTATACTCACTGAATACCGCTCTTTGCCAACCATCAAAACACGATGCAAGGTAGACCTACAAGAAAATGCATAAATATATAAATTCACATACTGATTTTAATCCAAAGACATTATTTAAACATGATCACGGTGTTAGCCAATAAATCATTTTATTGGAAAGCATTATGTTTTTTAACATAATTATTCATTCAATGTTTCTGAAAGATGCAGTACATGTCCCTGATAGCTGAGTTCTTCAGGATCAACAATGTTTAGAGAGAATGTACCTATAAACATTATTTGTCCACCTTTCTAGCAAATCACCAATGTTCACAACAAGTGCCCTGCAAGTACAACAGTACGCTAGAATATTTAAGATCAAAAAAATAATCCAAGGAGGATGGGAAGACACAACCCAAAGAGTTATTTGATGAACAAGAAAACTAACGATGATTAAATATGTACTTGTATGATTTGCAATAGAATGACCATGAAGGGCGCCTTGTTAGCCTTTAATCTTGATTCATGTATCTGCATTTAGTTGCATTCTGCATGTAGTTTAGTTTAGATCGTTGTTGTCCGGCGAACTCTCAGCTGAGGTGTGAGAAAGTGAGATGTCAGGCTGTGCTGTGCGATGCGGCATGCAAGACGAGATGCTATGGGGCTGTGAGATGCAGCAAGACCGTGTGATGCGGCAAGGCGCGTGAGAGGCTGAGCCTGACCGGATGGACAATGAGTTTGAGCTGAGAGAATCAGTCAAGTTTGTTAGCTGCTGCGGTGCATGTGTGGCTCAGTCTATTGGATCCTGGAGTGATTCTAGGACAAGAAGATCAGGTCAAATGTTAGTGCATGTAGCTACCTGAACTAGTGGAGTTAGTGGCCGGTGTTGTAGCCGTGGGTTAGTGCATGCATGGGTTGTTACTTGTTAGCTAGCAGGTCGTTAGTGGCGTGAGTGGCATCGTAGAGGTGCCCAGCTCTTGTATATATATGTTGCATATTGAGTAATGAAAGGTAAGCCGTGAGGGCTGAGGAAACAATGTAGCCACTATGATACACCAGGGTAAAGAGCCTCTCGGCAAAGCTTTGTGTTCTTCCTTGGTGAAGTGTGTGTACGTGTGTGAGTTTCTCCCATGATGTTAGTGCTTGTGAGACACAAGTGTGTGGGTTGTGTGAAACATCAGCGTGTAGAGAGAGAGAGAGAGGTAGAAGAAGAAGAGGGGCTGCGGGATGCAGCCCCGACAATTGGTATCAGAGCCTTCCGCTCTTGGTTCCTGTGGTGATGGCGCAATCGGAGATGACGCCGGCCAAGGCGACGGCGCGGCGGACTCCGTGCGACTTGGAGGCCGACGGGGACGGCGATGTGATGCCGCTGAAGCCAGCGGAGGTGGTGCGAAGCCGCTGCAGGGCTGTGGACTCCATGCGAGATGGAGGCTGAGGGCGCAAGGAGGAGGCCGGTGGCGGCGCGATGCCGCTAGCAGCTTGTTGCGGCGCAAGGCTGTTAGGAGGAGGCAACGGTGGTGCGATGCCATCGTCATCATGGAGACGGCGTGGTGACCGGCGTCGAGAAGGCGTCATCCACGTCAAGAGGAGACCGCTGCGTGCCCAAAGATGGTGTGGTGACCGGCGCTGCGATAAAGTTGTCCACGTCGAGAGGTGGCGTCTGTCATGCTGCAAGATGGTGTGGTGATCGGCGCTGCGATGGTGTCGTCCACGGCAAGGAGAAGTCGCTGGTGACGACAAGTGCTGCGGGTGATCCGTAAGGAAGATTGGAATCAAGATTAGGGGGTGAATGTTAGCCTTTAATCTTGATTCATGTATCTGCATTTAGTTTTGTTGGAAATAGGCTTGTGTTCTGGGGCAGTCGAACCGACTCGAGGAGTGTCTCGAGTCGAGTCGAATCGTCGAGTCGGAGTCTGTTCTGACTCGACAGTAGTTGTAGTAGTAACCGGGACTCGAAATGTCTTCAAGTCCGGCAGGTACACTAGTTTCCGGGTACGTGGAGTCGAACTCTCGACTCCTACCCGAGGAAGTGTCGAGTGACGGAGTCGGCTTGTCGACTCCGGCTCCTGGTAGTTCGAGTGACAGAGTTGGTCTGTCGACTCCGGCTCGTGGACACGTCAGCGCGGGTGTTGGCGGTCTGGAATCTGCGAGAAGGTTCTAGAAGCACAGGTGTCCTGGACACCTGTGCAGGCCCGCGCGTAGAGGTGCGACACCTGTCCCGGCGTGGACAAGTTCGCTTTGGCTGGATGGAAAGATCTAGCCAGATATTTTGTAGGATACCCTATAAATATCCCATGAATGAGAAAAGGGAAAATTGAGGCAAACCATTTCTTTGGCACACACTCCCCCCCCTCTCTCTCTCTATCTTACGGGCAACAATTGGTATCAGAGCCTGAGTTCTTGAGAGATCTCACCGGAGATGGGCGACGGTAAAGCGCTCGTGCCGGCGGAGGCGAAGGAGGCCGCGAGCACGCTGGCATTCCAGCGTGTTGTGCGGGAGGCCGGTAGTTCGTAGCCGCTGCTTACGCGGTCAAACTACACGGACTGGGCGCTGCTCATGCAAGTGAAGCTTGAGGCACGCCCTGCGTGGTCCGCCGTGCATGACGGCACGGAGGAGCGCGAGACGGACCGGGCAGCAATGGAGTACATGCTGCTCGCCGTTCCGCCGGAGATGATCTCCACACTGGCGTCGAAGAAGACGGCCAAGGAGGTGTGGGAGGCGATCAAGATGATGCGGGTCGGAGACACCCGTGTCCGGGAGGCGAAGGCGACGGCGCTCAAGAAGCAGTACGAGGCCATCAAGTTCGGCGACGGCGAGAACATCGACGACTTCGCCATGCGGCTGTCATCGCTCGTGTCGCAGCTTGGGGTGCTCGGCGTCACCATCACCGAGCCGGACACAATCCGTAAGTTTCTCTCGGTCGTTCCCACGAGGCTCTCGCAGATGGCATGCTCCATCGAGACCCTGCTCGACCTCGACACGCTCCCCATGGAGGAGTTCATCGGCCGCCTCAAAACGGCCGAGGAGCGACATGAGGCGGAGAAGCCGGAGGCCAAGCAGCCTGCAAGATGGAGGTGGATCCTCGAGCCATACCGGACGCGGCGGCGGCAAGCCGCGCGGTCGCGGTAGAGGCAACTCAGCTCGTGGAGCTGGGAACCCTGGCACGTTGAAAGACACGTGCAGGTACTGCGGAGTCGTCGGCCACTGGGCGCAAGACTGCCGCAAGAAGAAGCGCGAGCAGGGCCAAGCCCACCTCGTGCGCGGCGGAGACGACAACGACGACGCGCTGCTCATGGTGCAGGCGTGCACCGTTGCGTCGGCTCCGCAACTCCCAGCGTCGACCCAGGCGGAGTCGGGCGCATCGGAGGCGGCACCCTCGTCTCGACCGGTGGCTGAGTCACGGACTCGACCGGTGGCGGAGTCGGAGGGAGCGTCGACTCCTCCGGAGGAGCACTCGCGGATCCATTGGGTCGTGGAGTGGGACACGCCGGCTCAGGAGGAGCCGAAGAAGGGGACTCGGGAGGAGTCGGCCCAGTCGATTCGCAAGGAGTCGAACCTCTTCCTGCTGGAGGAGAAGGCGCAGGTCAACCTGGCGCAAGGAGGGGACGCTAAGGAGGGCGTCTGGTACCTCGACTCGGGCGCCACCAACCACATGACTGGTGACCGCGCCGTGTTCGCGGAACTCGACACCAGCATCGTCGGAACCGTCAAGTTCGGCGACGGCTCGCATGTCGACATCTGCGGGCAAGGGACGGTGCTGTTCGTCTGCAAGTCAGGCGAGCACCGGGCCATCACCGGGGTGTACTACATACCCCGGTTGAACACGCAGATCATCAGCCTGGGCCAGTTCGACGAGAATGGCTGCCAGGTGCTGATCGAGGACGGGCTCCTCCGAGTGCGTGATAGGGAGCGGAAGCTCCTGGCAAAGGTCAGGCGGGAGCCGAACCGGATGTACAAGCTGGCAGTGCGAGTCGCCCAGCCTGTGTGCTTGGCTGTGCACGCAGGTGTCGACTCGACTTGGACTTGGCATGCAAGGTTCGGGCACCTCAACTTTGACAGCCTGCGCCGACTCGCGAAAGGTGGCATGGTGCGTGGGCTCCCTCTAGTGGAGCACGTGAACCAGCTCTGCGACGCCTGCCTAGCAGGGAAGCAGCGGCGAGCCTCCTTCTCCAAGCAGGCGAAGTTCCGGGCGGTGGAGCGACTCGAGCTGGTCCATGGCGACCTCTGCGGGCCGATCACCCCGGCGACTCCAAGCGGCAAGAGGTACTTCCTCTTGCTAGTTGACGATCTGACGCGGTACATGTGGCTCGCCCTTCTTGCGACGAAGGACGAGGCCGCAGCCGCCATCATTCGACTCCAGGCGGGAGCCGAGTCGGAGTCCAGGTGCAAGCTGCGCACGCTGAGGACGGATCGCGGAGGCGAGTTCACCTCCGGCTCCTTCACGGCATACTGCGCGGAGCTCGGAGTCGAGCATCACCTGATGGCTCCTTACTCCCCGCAGCAGAACGGAGTCGTGGAGCGACGCAACCAGACGATTGTGGGCATGGCCCGCAGTCTGCTGAAGGCCAAGAGAGTCCCCGGCGAGTTCTGGGGTGAGGCGGTGTCGACGGCCGTGTTCATCTTGAACAGGTCGCCCACCAAGAGCGTGGACGGCATGACGCCGTTCGAGTCCTGGCATGGCCGCAAGCCGGATGTGCACTTCATGCGCACGTTCGGGTGCCTGGCGCATGTCAGAGAGACGCGACCCGGGCTGAAGAAGCTCGACGATCGCAGCAGGCCGATGATCTTCGTGGGGTACGAACCCGGCACGAAGGGTTATCGGGCCTACGACCCGGCTACAGGCCGAGTCGCCATCACCCGCGATGTGGTGTTCAACGAGAACGCGCGTTGGGACTGGAGTTCGCCGGACTCTCCGGTGAACACGTTTGGAGCCGACACCTTCACGGTCGAGCACATGGTGTTCGAGGCGCAGTCGACTCCAGGGGACGGGAGTGCGGGTCCTGGACCCGACTCGCCGCCTTCTCCGAGTCCGTCTTCCCCGACTCCAGGAGCCGGGAGTGAGTCTTCCCCAGCTGGTTCTCCAACGACACCAGGGGACTCGACAGCCGAGTCTTCGACTCCGGCTGTCACAGGCGTCGAGTTCGTCACGCCACCATCAAGGTATGCAAGTATGCTTGATGGAGAAGACGACACCGAGCTCGAGCACCGGTTCCGCACTTTGCAGAACGTGCTCGATGCGGGTCCGGCTCAGGAGCCAGACGAGGAGCTTCACTTCCTCGCCTCCGAATAGCCTGGCTCATTCGACGAGGCCAAGTCGGACGCCAGCTGGAGGCGTGCGATGCAGGAGGAGCTCGAGGCCATCGAGTCCAACTCGACTTGGCGGCTCGCCACCTTACCACCAGGTCACCGCGCGATCGGCCTGAAGTGGGTCTACAAGGTGAAGAAGGATGCACACGGCGTGGTCCTTAAGCACAAAGCTCGCCTGGTGGCGAAGGGCTATGTGCAGCGGCACGAGGTCGACTACGACGAGGTCTTCGCTCCTGTGGCCCGACTTGAGTCAATCCGACTCCTGCTGGTGGAGGCCGCAAATTCGGGTTGGGACGTCCACCACATGGACGTCAAGTCAGCCTTCCTCAACGGCGAGTTGGAGGAAGAGGTGTATGTGTAGCAGCCAGCCGGCTTCGCTGCAAAGGGGAAGGAGCACCTGGTGCTCCGACTCGACAAGGCGCTCTATGGCCTCAAGCAGGCACCAAGGGCATGGAACACCAAGCTCGACGCATGCCTCGTCAAGGTCGACTTCACCAGGTGCGAGTCGGAGCATGTCATGTACGCGCGAGGCGCGACATCGACTCGACTCCTCGTCGGAGTCTACGTCGACGACTTGGTGATCACGGGCTCCGACTCCAGCGACATCGACAAATTCAAGCTGGAGATGCAGAACCTGTTCCAGATGACCGACCTCGGGCTGCTGAGCTACTACCTCGGCATTGAGGTCCGACAAGGGCCGAGCGGGATCGACATCTCGCAAGCGGCCTATGCCCAGAAGCTGCTGGAGAAGGCAGGGATGGCCGGGTCAAACCCCTGCCAGGTGCCCATGGAGCCGCGCTTCAAGCTGTCCAAGACCAGCACGGCTCCACCAACGGATGCGACTGAGTACCGGAGCATCGTCGGGAGCCTCCGGTACTTGGTGCACACTCGACCGGATCTGACTTTCGCCGTCGGGTTCGTGTCTCGCTTCATGGTAGCGCCAACTCAAGAGCATTTGGCGGCTGTGAAGCACATCCTACGCTACATCGCCGGGTCACCTCGACTCGGATGTACGTATGTCAGAGGTGCAGGTGCACCATGCCTCGTCGGCTACAGCGACAACGACTTGGGTGGAGACGTCGACTCGCGCAAGAGTACGTCTGGCACGCTGTTCTTTCTGGGGAGCAGCCCAGTGACCTGGCAGTCGCAGAAGCAGTCGGTCGTCGCTCTCTCGAGCTGCGAGTCTGAGTACGTGGCTGCTGCCACGGCTGCTTGCATGTATCTGCATTTAGTTTCATTCTGCATGTAGTTTAGTTTAGATCGTTGTTGTCCGGCGAACTCTCAGCTGAGGCGTGAGAAAGTGAGATGTAAGGCTGTGCTGTGCGATGCGGCATGCAAGACGAGATGCTATGGGGCTGTGAGATACAGCAAGACCGTGTGATGCGGCAAGGCGCGTGAGAGGCTGAGCCTGACCGGATGGACAATGAGTTTGAGCTGAGAGAATCAGTCAAGTTTGTTAGCTGCTGCGGTGCATGTGTGGCTCAGTCTATTGGATCCTGGAGTGATTCTAGGACAAGAAGATCAGGTCAAATGTTAGTGCATGTAGCTAGCTGAACTAGTGGAGTTAGTGGCCGGTGTTGTAGCCGTGGGTTAGTGCATGCATGGGTTGTTACTTGTTAGCTAGCAGGTCGTTAGTGGCGTGAGTGGCATCGTAGAGGTGCCCAGCTCTTGTATATATATGTTGCATACTGAGTAATGAAAGGTAAGCCGTGAGGGCTGAGGAAACAATGTAGCCACTATGATACACCAGGGTAAAGAGCCTCTCGGCAAAGCTTTGTGCTCTTCCTTGGTGAAGTGTGTGTCTGTGTGTGAGTTTCTCCCATGGTGTTTGTGCTTGTGAGACACAAGTGTGTGGGTTGTGTGAAACATCAGCGTGTAGAGAGAGAGAGAGAGGTAGAAGAAGAAGAGGGGCTGCGGGATGCAGCCCCGACACGCCTGACAGTATAAGGAATTTATTAGCACAGAAAAAAAGTATTTACCCATCAATGTGATCAACATCTTCCCAGAGCTGCGGACGGCCATCCTTGTCCCTGCATATCTGTACACTCAGAGTAGAGTAGGAATCTAGCTAGAATATATATGCAGGTGCCAACTACACAAACATGGTGGGAGCTTGTGTGCATGGTTGTGTGATTAGCTAAAATGATAAAGAAACTAGAGCTGATGAATTATGCGCACACACCTGCAGGCCACGGGTACCATCTGTTGAAAGAAGAGTTAACATTAGATAATCCGTATGAGGGTTGCACCATGATCACTTCCATGTTTAGATTCAATTGGCTGACCTGTAGTGAATTGACCAAATATATAAACATAACCAGTTGCTAGAGGAAGGTGTCGAGAAACTAAAATTTCATCGGAATGTGACACTTTCATTATGTGAACGGCTAACATGCATCTAATAAATTACCTGAGTAATGAACTGGTCGAAGAATTGTTTGGGAGTCATCAGGCTTGCAGAATTCAGCGTCAAGATCCAAACTCAAAGCAATTAGGGACAATATCCTTTTGCTTGTGCCCCTGGTTAGCAGGAAAACACAGTATACAAGAACACCATATAAGAGCAACAATAAATATTTGATAATTCAGAAAAAAGAGGAAGAAGAAAAACTTACATTGCACATTCATGGTACAACATCATTGTCTCCTTCCAAGATGGAAAGCGTTCTGAAACACGCGTACTGATGTTATTGATGAAATCATATTTAATGTGGGCCGGGTAATAAACTAATAAGTGTACCTGCAGGCGGCCACTGATTCACATCATTCTTCGATTCGCTGTCTACCCCAGACCCAAACATGTGGAAACACTCCAATAGGTCCCCTGTATGCACAAATTAATCGTAAGAGTTGGCAACTAACA
Organism: Puccinellia tenuiflora; assembly: GCA_012064385.1. Lineage (NCBI taxonomy): Eukaryota > Viridiplantae > Streptophyta > Magnoliopsida > Poales > Poaceae > Puccinellia > Puccinellia tenuiflora. The sequence continues at coordinate 460,019 of QRDG01001356.1, forward strand.
TAACAAAGAAAAGAAATGGAAAAAAATGTTTAAATCAGCTGATTTATTATATATATGTATATACTCACCCTTGCCATCAGCGTCAGCCTCAAAGCCTTCGAAATCGGGCGGAATGTAGCCTCTGTGGTTGCTGTTCTTCAGCAGCGCCATCTTCTCCTCCATTGGCTGCTCGAAGAACTTCTTGCTCTCCGCGTAGACGCCCTTCATCAGGGCATCGTCGCTCCCGTGGTTGATCACGTAGAAGAAGCCGTGATCCATGAGGGCCTGCAGGACGGGTAATGAAGTTAAGACACTAAGGAAGGAGGAAAGCCTTAGCTTATCGATTTTGCTAAATCTCAGCTAGCTGAGAATTAGGTTATGTCTCAGTCACATCCTCCACCCTCCGATATGTGCCGTGATTCGTGCGAACTGGATAAGGCTTCTTCTTCCTCGTTCGGTTGGGGGTGCGCGGTGCAGGAGCAGCAGAACCGACGGCGTCGCTGGAGCAGCAGAAGCAGCGAGCCGGAGCCGCCGAAGACGCGGCTGGCCGCGGCGGAGGCGGTGGAGGCGAGCAAGGAAACTTATCTTTGGGGGGTGCGGGTCGCCGTCACCGGTCGGGGGCTATATCGCGGTGACCGCCGCTCGGATTAGGCAGCTTCCCCGCCGACGGCGAGCGGCAGCGAGGCGCGGCGTCGCAGCCGGAGGAGAGGAAGGCGACAGTGGGAGGAGAGGAAGGCGGCGGCCCAGCCGTAGGAGAGGAAGGGAAGGCGGTGGGGAGGGCAGCGCTCGCCGGAGGTGGAGAAGAACGGCGCGAGGAGGAAGACGACTGAGACGTAAGTTACGTCTCAGTCGACTGAGACGTAGACACACTCGCCGCAATTCCTTAATGAAAAACAGACCTATCGATCGATCTCGCCGGAGATGCTGCAGACCGTACGTACCTGCCGGATGGATTTTGTGGTGGCGCCGATGTCCGGGGAGGTGAGATCAATCACGGGGAGGTCTGCGCTCACGTGGCCCATCTCTCTAAATGTTCTTCCTGGACGACGCAGGAGAGCTCTGCACAGCCAGTTACGACGTTGTTGCCCCTCGTGTCCACTCTGAAGCTAGCAGTACTCTCTTGAATGCACATCGATCATCCTGGGCGCGCTTGGCTTTTTATAAGTGGATGTCAGTGTTGGGTTTCGCCCACAGGATCGAATCACATCAAAACTAGACGAGCAAACGCACACAAAAAACTTGTTGCCAGGGGCACGTGTCGCACCCTCTAAATTTTCCTCTTTTTATTTCTCTTTTTCTCACGTTTCAATCTGATACAAGCAGCAGGCAACCTCATGTATAGATACATGACCAGCCGGCCGGACGCACTACTACTCCGACACAAACTCTAAACCGAACTGGACTCAAACACCTACTCACGAACATAATATGGTGTGGCATGCAAGCCAACCACAACACGGACCAGACTTGGCAAACTTACCAATGCTAACTCACGTACTAGTGGACTAACCAAACTAGTACTACTCTATCTTAACTAGGACACGACTTGACCAACTCCAACTCTAACACGGTGAGTTTGGATTAATTCCAACACTCCCCCTAATCCAAACTTATCGTATCCTCGTACTCGCTCTGGTCTTGACTCCTTGAAGATTCGCGACTTGCCGATCCAACTTCGACGCATGATCCGGACTACCAGCCCACACGGTCGCATCTACGCGTGCAACGTGCAAGATTGGACGCACCATCAATCTTCACGTCGTACAACTTAACTGGTCACTGTCCCACTACACGCCAAGTTGATCTACTCGCCGAGACACGGAGATGGCCACCTTGCCACCTTGTCTTCGCACACGTCTTCGCTCCTTGGGGGTACACCTCACTGGAGTTCCTCGATCATGACGTATCACATCTTCGCCCCTTCGGAGATATACCTCACTAGAGTCCCTCGACCATGATGCGCTTCAACTTCAACAGATCCTCACAGAGACGAGCACTTGGACACAACGACGACTCACATAGACGACGCCGACTCAACGTGCCAACTCGCACATACTAGACTCCTGGACACTTCTAACTCCCCCGAAGATGAACTTGACGTGACTCCCGGCACCGCACCTCGGCACCACCGCTCCATCAACGATCATCCACTTCCACCGGCTCGTCGACAACATCTCCCTGCCGCCCTCCTCCGTGTCGCTCCACCGAACGACGATCACCCGCCCCGAGGCGCTAGTACGGGTCGCCTCCCCGGGGCAAGCGTGGCTTCAAATCTTCGACCTCGCTCAAGCGTGGCTTCAAATCTTCGACCTCGCTCTGATACCAATTGTTGGGTTTCGCCCACAGGATCGAATCACATCAAAACTAGACGAGCAAACGCACACAAAAAACTTGTTGCCAGGGGCGCGTGTCGCACCCTCTAAATTTTCCTCTTTTTATTTCTCTTTTTCTCACGTTTCAATCTGATACAAGCAGCAGGCAACCTCATGTATAGATACATGACCAGCCGGCCGGACGCGCTACTACTCTGACACAAACTCTAAACCGAACTGGACTCAAACACCTACTCACGAACATAATATGGTGTGGCATGCAAGCCAACCACAACACGGACCAGACTTGGCAAACTTACCAATGCTAACTCACGTACTAGTGGACTAACCAAACTAGTACTACTCTATCTTAACTAGGACACGACTTGACCAACTCCAACTCTAACACGGTGAGTTTGGATTAATTCCAACAGTCAGGGCTATTTTCGGTATTTCAGTAATACAAGTCCTGAATCCTGATTTAACCACCTTAGCCCCACTTTCCCAACACTGATCCTGCTTCTTTTTCGGTGAAATCAGCATACAGACTGCAGCGTCAGTTGGAAGCGATTGCTAGTCATGGGCAACAGGGGAGTCTATCATCTCACGGGAGCTTTGACTGGAATGCGATCTGGAAACTAGAATGCCCGCCAAAATTCAAGCAGTTTGTTTGGAGAATAGCTCACAACAGCTTACCATACCGTCTAAATCTTGTGCGAAGGGGGATGATAATAGATCCAATTTGCCCTATGTGTAACCGGGTAAATGAAGACGGAGGCCACTTATTCTTAAAATGCAAACAAGTTAAAGCTTGCTGGGGGGAGCTACAAATGGAATCTGTACGTGTGCAGCTATTACAGTGTACTGGTGCTAAGGATTTTGTTACAGGTATACTCAAACTTGATAAGAAACAGAAGCTCCTTGCTATTTCCCTACTCTGGTGGTGGTGGCAGTCTAGAAACAAAAAGGTCTCAAATGAGAAACGGAAGCTCCAGGGATCGGTGACTTGCTTGGCCAGAAGATCTGCAGCTGAATTCGAACGTCTCTTCGTCAAAGAAAATAAGCCAACGGCGAAACAAGCCCAAACCTGGACACCTCCTGAAGGCGAGGCGACGAGCTTAAGATTAATGTCGATGGCAGTTTTAAAATGGAACAATGTACTGGGGGCTGGGGTTTTATTATCCGGAACTCTAATGGTGAACCTGTTGGTGCAGGTGCTAGCAGTATCAAACAAGCATATGATGCCTTGCAAACTAAAGCTATTGCTTGTCTGGCTGGTCTTCGTTGGGCTCGGAGCTGGGGGATGTCACAAGTGAGAATCGAAATTGATTCCCAGAAGCTTTTCTAGGCGATTGTTGGTAGTGACCAAGACCTTGCTGTTAATGGCCAACTCTTTCGGGAGATTAAGTACTTTGCTAGACTGAACTTTAGTCGCTTTTCTATGTACTATTGCCCACAGGCCTGTAATTTTGTTGCGGACGCCTTGGCGACGTATGGTGCGAGTTTGGAGCATGAATCACCAGCTATGTGGCTGGATGATGCCCCTGACTTTGTACGTGTTTTAGTGGCCAACAATTTTGCTGTGCGCACAAGTTAATGGAAGTACTTTTCCATCTCAAAAAAAAAAACACTGATCCTGCTTACCCGATGCTGCCCGTTAATTAAGTAGTCTCTATGCCATGCGCGTCGTGGTCAACAACCGACCGCGAGAGAAAAACATGGACCGACGCCACCGGAGCCGCGACGGCGGACGTTCATCATTGTGTCACGGCGAGGGCACCAAGAGAAACACACTGCTCGACGACATCTCAGGGGTGATTTGGGAGTGAGAGTCATGGCTGTACGCCTGTACGTGAGGTGGCTCATAGACGTGCTCGCCAACCAGATCCAACGTAATCGCCAAGTCATCCTGGTTCATTCCGTTAACCGAATCGCCGAGTCTGCCGCCTCTGGTAGGCGTGCTGCAAGACCTGCCAATGCCCGACGCCCCAGCCAGCAGGCGTGCCTGCGTTTGAGGTCGATCGCGCTGGTGCGGGTGCACATGTGGGCAGCCGCATGGCAATTCTCCCTCCCCACCCTCGTCGTCATGACCAGTTGACCACCGATGTGCACGGCCATGGCGGCGCCCAAGAGGCAGCCGAACTTTACCTACCCCGCCGTGATTATTCAAATTAATAACTCTATTTTTTTGAAGCCGGACAACCTAGCACCACTAATCCCCTTTCCCAAAAACTTGAAGCCGGTGTTTGAAATACAACGTCATTCCAGAAGTCCGACAAGATATATTCGTCTGACTTTTTCTTCCTTCTCACGACCGCAGTCTATCCCTTCTCCGCCATGAATCCTCGATCGCCTCCAACACAAAGCTGAAACGGATTTGCGGACAAACATTACTGTTTCGGCGAGGTCTCATCTGACTTTAGGTAAGAGAACCGACATCCATTTGCGGGAAAAGCTGCAGGACCGCCACTGGCCCATAGACCCCCTTAGCCCCATGCCGGACAAACTCGCCTTGGTGCCAGCGTAAGGCACCCCACATCTGAGATTTATTTTATCAACATATACAGTTCTTATCTTAGAGATTGAATCTACTCCCTACCTCCATATTTAGGTGACGTCTTAGATTTGTGTGCAACAATTTTGACCATAAAATTTACCAACAATATATATGTTATTTGCTCAAAAAAACTGTACCATCGGATTCGTATTCAAACAAAAAAATAACGGTATGTATATTTTGTGACAAATATCATATTTTTTTGTTGATGAAATATATGATCAAAGTGGGTACGTGCAAAACAAGGATGCCACCTAAAATGGGAAGGAGAGAGTATAATTTACTGGCAACGTGCCCAACTGCACATTGCCAGTATGCTGGTTAGTGTCACACAACCAGTTTGGAGTAGGTACCAGCAACGTGTTGCCTTCCTGCACGCTGCTACTTATTTTTTAAATTATTATTTTTCGTATTTAATTTATTTTTGGTTTTCAGTATTTTCATTCAAAGTATAGTAAATAGCAGGGAACATAATGTAGGGTTATGCATACAAAGTCTCGAATACCAAATATAGGGTTATGCACACTGTTTAATTCACATATTTCTAACATACTAGTCACAATGATTACACATTTGACCAAACCAAATGTTCCTAACATAGTTGGCAGAATAATACTCTCACATCTCCAGCCTCATGCACACTGGAACTCTCCGCTGCTCTTAAGCACATCGCGAACCAAAAATCCGGCAAGCTCCGAGAGGATCCTTACAAGTCTGCTCATCGGCAATTCCTTTAAGGCGATTCACGGATGCTAGATAAATTAAACCATGTTCAAAACTGGCACAAATAAGAAGAATATTTCAGTAAATGAAAAAAAAGTTTATTGTGACACACACGGACGAAGGCCACGGCTTTGTTGGCCTCAGCGGAAAAGACTACTGGTCTTGGCTGCACATCCGAGATTGCTCGCCAGCCGACCCAGCACCACTGATCCCCTTTCCCAGAAACTTGAAATCGGTTCTGGAAAAACGACGTCGTTCCAGAAGTCGGGCAAGATATATTTGTATGACTTGCCCTTCCTTCCTACGACCGCATGCAGCCTATCACTTCTCCGCCTTGAATCCTCGATCGTCTCCAACGCAAAGCTTAAACGGAATTGAGGACGAACATTCCTCTCGTCCGACTTTAGGTAAGAGAACCGAGATCCATTTGTGGGAAAAGCCGCTGGACTGCCACTGGCCCATAGACCGCCTTTAGACCCGATGCCGGCCAGCGTAAGCCACACCCAACCACCCCGAATCCCCATATCTTTCTTATCTTAGAGAATCGAGCTAGTTCATTTAAAAGATGGCATTCTGACAGCTGGTGACCCATGAGAATGGTGAAAATTACCAACTTTGAGATGTGGGCATGCACGAAGCCAACCTGCCGCGTACAGAGATAATGATGATTAATTAACTAACCACAATGCCTGACAAGACCCAATCAGTGCTCGTGATTCGGTAACATGTCGACATTGATTCATTGAGCATATACCGTTGTACTACTGTTTATGATGATACCTTAGAGATTCGATCCATCCAATTTAATAGTACCAGGAAATTAGTGACCTGCAGGTGACATTATTAACTGTGTCTGAACGTCGATGACCATGCAGGCCTGACTACCACATAGTATGTTTGCTGCGTACATCTCGACAGAGTAGATTAGAGTAGATTAGAGTCGATGACCATGAAGGATTCGATCCAGTCATATATAAGGTAGAGGTTTTGTTACAAGACAATGACTGTTTGTTGCGCACAACAAAATGTCACACCACTCCACACCGGTTAGTACGAATACAACCCTCACACAAGAAAAGCCTATCCTAAAATGAGCCACCTCCAAGGAAAACATCTCCATCTTGTAATTTGGGGTTGAGTCTCAAAAGAAATTAACAAACACACTCATGTGAAATGGAGCTGCCTGAGAATGGTCAAAACTGTCGGTGGAGGGTGAAACATGACATATTGACATTCACATTTGGGCATGCACAAGACCAACGTGCTACATACAACATAGATCAAGATGATTAGTTAACCACGATGCCTGAGAAGACACAATCAGGGCTAGTGATTCGGTCACTTGCGAATCCACAATCTCAGATGTGGCCAATCCACAAACGTGTAAAAAAATATTTTTTAATACTTTATATTCATCTGCATAAAAATGGTAAGAAGATCTTGCTTCGATTTGCTAAGTCGTAGCCATCAAACAATACCGATGTTGGTCAATGATGATCGACCGTGCTAGATTGAATCGACGTATGGATATGAGCTCATACGCCGGTAACGTAACCAAACAATACCAATATGAGCTCATACGAGCATATGAGCAGTGTATTTTATTTTCCGAATTATGAAACACACTTTTACAAGGCTGCATGTTCGCTCTCAAAGCTATCTCTAGGAGATACCGAATAACCCCGGCGAGGAAAATTCCAGCAGATATGCTGATCGGGCCATTGTTACAGCCCGAACAGACACCGCATATCGGCCCTGCCCGGGAACAAGTTTTACGATTTGGGATTATTCGGTATCTGCTACAGATGCTCTCAATCAGTCTCTCGCTTCCTCTCTCACGAAGCATGACTCAGTGTTTTTTTTTTGCCAATCAAGCGTGACTTATTGTTGCCTAGCAACGTAGCTACAGTGACCTAGATATAGGAGAGCGTACCGGCTAGAACCAGCTAAGTATCTAGCCAAAATGTAGTTTTGCCGACTGATCCACTGCCAGTAAAACCCAAAACTCTCTCGTAAAAAGCCACATATCAGGATCATTAATATGCACCACCTCTAGCCAGAAGCCACGTTGCCGAAAGTGATTTTCCCACAATTAGTTGGACATCCCCGGCTTATCTGATGGGTGTGGTGGTTGTTGTGTTTTTTTATAAAAAGGTCCCTATAAATAATAAGGTTTTTTCAATGTTGGGGATATCGCTTATCGCGAATTTATCGGTTGAACCAAGATAAGGGATAAATCGGCTTGTTTATCGGCATATCAGCCGATTTATCGGCATATCGGCAGATTTATCAGCCAATTTATTTTATCGCTCAGACATCGATAAACGATTAATCGGATGATAAATCAGAATATCGGAAGATATCTTAAACAGTGGGTTTTTTACAAAAAGGTCCCTACAAAAATTGACCCAAAAATATGGATTCATTGACTTGAAAATCTTATTAATACATAAATCCGAAAAATTGTATGTTGATAGATGCACAAAAACCTTGTTGTGGACGGACTATTTTACAAAAGTGAAGGAACTATTTTTCAATCATGATTACATGACATGGAATTTTCTCACGCTGCCCAATCATATTACATGTCATGTATGAGCCGGCCGACATGAATTGCATGTCACGTCTACCACGCATGCCATGTTGCACAATCAGGATTTGTTTCTTTTAGCTAATTGCATGCATGGGGCCAAGGACCACATCTGGCATTCATAAAGTGCATTCAAAGCAAAGCTAATTGCATGGGTCCTTGGACCATGACGCCATATGCCCGAGCCTGGCGGTTATACAGCTCGATCGACAGATGCCTTACAACAACTGTTAGGTAAGCCTGACACAAATGCAAGGCTTTAACCCATCACTTACGGCCTTGGATGCCCTCGGATGCCCTTGCATAGCTTTTATTTTTATTTTTTACAACGCATGCCCATGCATAGCTTGGTTTTGTTACATGATAATGACTGTCTGTTGCGCACAACAAAATGTCACACCACTCCACACCGGTTAGTACGAATACAACCCTCACACAAGAAAAGCCTCTCCTAAAATGAGCAGCAATGCCGCGTCTCAATGGATGCCGCCACCTCCAAGGAAAACATCTCCATCTTGTAATTCGGCGTTGAGTCTACAAAGAAATTAACAAACACACTCATGTGAAATGGAGCTACCTGAGAATGGTCAAAACTGTCGGTGGAGGGTGAAACATGACATATTGACATTCACATTTGGGCATGCACAAGACCAACGTGCCACATACAATATAGATCAAGATGATTAGTTAACCACGATGCCTAGAAAGACACAATCAGGGCTAGTGATTCGGTCACTTGCGAGTCCACAATCTTAGATGTGGTCAATCCAGAAATGTGTAAACACATATTTTTTAATACTTTATATTCATCTATATAAAAATGGTAAGAATATCTTGCTTCGATTTGCTAAGTCGTAGCCATCAAACAATATCGATTTTGGTCAAAGATGATCGACCGTGCTAGATTGGATCGACGTACGGATATGAGTTCATACGCCAGTAACGTAACCAAACAATAACAATACGAGCTCATATGAGCACTGTATTTTATTTTCCGAATTATGAAACACACACTTTTACAAGGCTGCATGTTCGCTCTCAGAGCTATCTCTAGGAGATACCGAATAACCCCAGCATGGAAAATTCCAGCAGATATGCTGATCGGGCCATTGTTACAGCCCGAATAGACACCGCATATCGACCCTCCCCAGGAACAAGTTTTACAGTTTGGGATTATTCAATATCTGCTAGAGATGCAGTCAATCAGTCTCCCGCTCCCTCTCCCTTGAAGCATAACTCAGTGTTTTTTGCCAATCAAGCGTGACTTAGTGTTGTCTGGCAACGCAGCTATAGTGACCCAAATATAGGAGAGCGTACCGGCTAGAACCAGCTAAGTATCTAGCCAAAATGTTGTTTTGCCGATTGATCCACTGCCAGTAAAACCCAAAACTCCCTCGTAAAAAGCCACGTATCAGGATCATTAATATGCACCACCTCTAGCCAGAAGCCACGTTGCCGAAAGTGATTTTCCCACAATTAGTTGCACATCCCCGGCTTATCAGGGGCGTCCATTCTCCGTCTGATGGGTGTGGTGGTCGTTGTGTTTTTTATAAAAAGGTCCCTGTAAATAAAAAGGTTTTTCAATGTTGGGGATAACGCTTATCGTTAATTTATCGGTTGACCCAAGATAACGGATATATCGGCTTGTTTATCGACATATTAGCCGATTTATCGGCATATCGGCAGATTTATCGGCCGATTTATCTTATCGGTCAGACACCGATAAACGATAAATCGGAATATCGGAAGATATCTTAAACAGTCGGTTTTTTACAAAAAGGTCCCTAAAAAAATTGACCCAAAAATATGGTTTCATGGATCTGAAAATCTACATAAATCCGAAAAATTGTATCAACGTTGATACATGCAGAAAAACCTTGTCGTGGACGGACTATTTTACAAAAGTGAAGGAACTATTTTTCAATCATGATTACATTAAATGCAATTTTCTCCCGCTGCCCAATCATATTACATGCCATGCATGAGCCGGCCGACATGAATTGCATGCCACGTCTACCACGCATGCCATGTTGCTCAATCAGGATTCGTTTCTTTTAGATAATTGCATGCATGGGCCAAGTGCCACGTCTGGCATTCATAAAGTGCACTCAAAGCTAATTGCATGGCGTCTTGGACCATGACGCCGTGCCTTCTAGCATGACGCCCCAGCCTGGCATGCAATAGTTTCGGCCTGACAAGAGTAGACATGGGCTGATGGCTGAACGTGTTTCCTGGAGAGCACTGAGATTATACAGCTCGATCGACGCAGATGCCTGACAACCACTGTTAGGTAAGCCTGACACAAATGCAAGGCTTCAACCCATCACGTACGGCCCTGGATGCCCTCAGATGCCCTTGCATAGCTTTTATTTTTATTTTTATTTTTTACAACGCATGCCCATGCATAGCTTGGTGTAGATATGGAGTATTTTTTTTAATTGCGTAACTTAATTTTATATAAGTTTATATAAGGTAGAACTTTTGTTACAAGATAATGACTGTCTGTTGTGCACAACAAAATGTCACACCACTCCACACCGGTTAGTACGAATACAACCCAAGCCTATCCTGAAATGAGCAGCAATGCCGCGTCTCAATGGATGCCGCCACCTCCAAGGAAAACATCTCCATCTTGTAATTCGGCGTTGAGTCTCAAAAGAAATTAACAAACACACTCATGTGAAATGGAGCTGCCTGAGAATGGTCAAAACTGTCGGTGGAGGGTGAAACATGACATATTAACATTCACATGTGGGCATGTACAAGACCAACGTGCCACATACAACATAGATCAAGATGATTAGTTAACCACGATGCCTGAGAAGACACAATCAGGGCTAGTGATTCGGTCACTTGCGAATCCGCAATCTCAGATGTGGCCAATCGACAAATGTGTAAAAAAATATTTTTTAATACTTTATATTCATGTACATAAAAATGGTAAGAAGATCTTGCTTCGATTTGCTAAGTCGTAGCCATCAAACAATACTGATGTTGGTCAAAGATGATCGACCATGCTAGATAGGATCGACGTGCGGATATGAGCTCATACACTGGTAATGTAACCAAACAATACCAATATGAGCTCATACGAGCATATGAGCAGTGTATTTTATTTTCCAAATTATGAAACACACACTTTTACTTGGCTGCATGTTAGCTCTCACACTACAAGAGGACCCCTCCTACAACAACACATTTATCTGTATCTAAATGTCTATATAAGTGTTGCTAGCATCTATACCAACGGATTATGATGCGTTGCCTTATCGGGCGTTGCAAGGGTACAAAGCAACGCATATCGACCCGTTGGTAACAAGGGCGTTGCTAGGTAGCAACGTGTAGAAGTAGAGGTTGACAACAGTTACATATGTTGGTGCCAGGTAGCTTGTTTATGTTTTGTTACACAAGTGCAACTAGTAGCTAACCAGCTATCAGAACGAACAACAATGGGAGCTGAGAAGTTAAAAATATCGTGCACTTGCTTAGTTTCCGAATAATACTTTTCCCCATTATACCAAATCGAAAGACCGGATGTACACGGTACACCACAAGAGGAGGCATCATAGATCTGGAGGCAATTACAAAGAAAACAACGGGCAGCGCACAGGGGGGACGGAACGGGCCGTCCTGTCGAGTCGATAGCGGTAACGCAGCGTAGTGGACGGAGAGGAATCGCTCCGTTCGCCGCTGGCCGTTGCAATCCGCAATCCTATCTCCTCGCCGGTCGAATTATAGAGCCGGTCGCCGTCGTCCGCTCGGTGACGTGAGGAGACGGACGGAAGGTGTGTGTATCTGTCGAGAGAGCGAGCGCCGACGTGGGGCCGTCGCTGTCCCGTCGCCCGTTAGTAGTGGCGCAGCGCCGGGGCAAGTTGGCGCGCGTCGGCATCGTGGTCACGTCATGCTGCCGCGTCTGTGTCGCCGGAGCCTTATCAGGATTGCTGGATTGGGGGGGCGCGATCGGCGTGGTGGGGTCGAGCTGAAACGTAAGCCTATATTGAATCCAACTTTCTTATATATATATATTTTCTAATTGGAGGCACCATACAAGCCTCCACGTTAATCCAAGAGATCTAAGCTAACTGTCCGTCCGATCTGTCGTTAGTATTTTTTCAGCCATTGGATGAAATCCTCACGGAGAGTCCTTGCCGGATGTCCCACGCATGACCCCCTTAATAACCCAAAAGAAAAAAACGATTCGGCACACCTAATAAACATCTCCCTCGCAGCGTTGTAAGTTTTCTTCCCTAATGGCATGTAGTCGAGCGAGCCCTAGCGCCGCTCTTCATCGTCCTTTGCCTCTACATGTCAGCCATGTTCTTGCCGTCCTCGACTTCGACGATTCATCCGAGCTGCAACAAATCCAAAACAGGAGGACACAAATTCACAGTCCCGTCTCTCTTCAATTCCCTTCCATGCGAATCCCCTCTCCTGTATCTCTGTTTATATGCAGAGAAGCACGGATCCGTCCGCAGAAACTAAGAACATTAGGTCTGGGAGGAATCAACGATGCCTCCTCTCTGAGACTCCCGAGTGGATGAACTCTGATGGATTGGCAGCATGACGACTCACATCCCAAATCCTATTCAGGTTCATCTCCTCTTTCCCTTTTCTGTAGGCAGGTAAACCAGTATCGGCAAATTCCTCCTCTATTCTCTAGCATGTCATCAAAGAACCACATTATATCAGCTATCTTCAAAACGTCCTATTAAGAAATTGGTCGTGTACATGTATTTCAGCACTGATATTGCCTAGCTTATTCGAACTAGAGAGCAAGGAGAACACGCTGGTGTGGTCTGCATCGTATTCAGTGGCACCCTGCAATAAAGTTGTGTTTAATTTCCACATCTACAATGTAACTAAACAGTTAACTTTGATACTTATATGAAACATATTTCTCTAAACCATGACTTCTGAAGTGTGCATTTTTTTGGCAGATTTGTAATGATGAGATTTTAATATTGCTGCTGGTGCAAAAAAATTAAGCTATATGTATGGTGTACTTCAGTTATACAGGTTTCTGCTTACATGGTTAATTGTTGTATTTGTAAGCATATCTATATCAATTATTTTTCAAGTAAACATTCATATGATATTTTCCTGCAATTGTATCTTTGGAAACAATAATTCCATGATTTATTTTTAATAATATGTATTATCTTATCTTAGCAGTTCCAGAATTTAGATTTTATATATAGCTGCCACTTACAGAAAATATGGTAAAGCATTTAACCTAAGATATCAGAGTTACCTTTTAGTGGTTTCTAACTTTATAGCGATGAGTTGTTTTCATTGATAATGGTCCAAATACTGTCGGCCAAATCTGCTTTCACCAGTTTCATGTATTGCATTGCACGCAGCAGAATACAGTATATGCATGCCACTATTCTATTTCGTCAAACTATACTCTGCAAAAGAGCCCAAAAAAATCTATGAGCAAACTTAGGCGGTAATCTAATAATTTTATGCAGTGTTCCATATAAGGTTAGTTTCTGATAGATGAATAAATAGGAAATTTGTGTATAATCATGGACTGCACAGGATAAATATCCGCATCACGTCAAGAATTATGCAATGATCACCTAATTCTTAGTTCTTTAGAAACGTGAAGGTTAGGTAAACACGTTGTACCATGCTATACACATTTTCCAGTTTGTATTATACGAGTTATAGGTAAAACAAACATAAATTATTTCTGTTTTCACGAGTTTCATAGTACCTGTATGGTGTTGCCGAAATCAGGACCAAATTTTCTTTCCTTTATAACTTTCATCACAAAGTCAAACTTTGCAAATAAAAGGTGCAACACAAAAAATCTTACCTTGAAAAACCAGTATGACTGCAAATTTTAATAATTCGAGCTGGGCACCGGGCAGTCCAATGTTGGAATGATGCGCAAAAGAATGATTTGCTAGAATGACCACAAGAGTAATCTTATTTTTAGACATGAAATCATTAATACTTGCGAAGATAGTGTTTCGATCTTTATTTCCAAATATGTCTTTTATAAATATGTGAGATCATGGATCATGAAAAGTGTTTTTCCAAGACATCCAAGGTTACCCTGTTCTCCTAAAATTAACCGGTCTATAATTTTCATGCTTACGTATAATTATTTATTATGCATGATTACTGAAGACAGTATGAATTAATGGTGCCCTACATAAGTAATACTCCTCCACTCTGCGGGTGCCGCAGCACGCATCCGGAACACCACGACACGCCTGAGGTGCTACCCTGCCGCAACCCGCATCCGGAGCACGCCGATCCCCTACGCCTCACTCCGGTTCCTTTCTCTACTGTGTATGTCCATGATTCCAGAAAATATCAAATTGTGTATTATTGTTTAGTAAATTGTTTACGAAATTTAGGATTTTAGGCAATATTTAGGAAATGTTAAGGAAATTTAGGATTTTAGGCAATATTTTGCAAACAGGTCCTCGAGGTTTTTTGGAAATTACAAAGAGGTCCCTAGAAATTTTGAACAGAGATTTTTAGGAACTTTTAGAGGCATTTAGAATAGTCCAAAAATAGTGAGAAAAATCATGGATGTTCATGAATGCATAGCTACTTTGTTTGTTATTAATATTCAATAATCTTATATGTTTCTTTTACGAATCATTTTAAAATAGGGCTTTATAATGTATATTTTTATGTCAATTAAATTCTAGGAATATTAAGAGTAATATTTTGTAATATAAAATATCTTGAACTCATTTTCAAAATGGAATAACTTATGAAAACCATTTTATGTTTTAAGGTATGATAATTCATTTAAATAAATTCTAGGACTAAGTAATGTTTAGTAATTGATTTGATGTAATTTTTAGTAATTGATTTGTAGTGGATATATTGTGACTTAATAGATTTGTAGTAATTTTTAATTACAAAGTATTGATGATAACAATTTATACACATTAGATAAGTGACTTGTATTCATTGCTTTAGTAATTATTTATAACAATTGATACTCATTTTATTTGATGCATTTTGAAATAATATTGTGTGCATTTTGCAGAAACTATGGATCCACCTAGTCCAATCCGCAGAGACCTAACACAGGAAGAAATTCTCGAGAATATAATCCACGACGCCCCAGGTGCTGATCCAGCAGAATCTCCGTCGTCGTATCTGAACCCCTCCGGGGATGGAATGGAGGTCGACCGAAGGGAGGATGAAGCCGACAGCTCCGATGATGGAGAAGTCGGTGGACCCTTAACGAAGTCCGGTGAGGTATATATATGTCCGGTGATCTAGATATATGTGGAAATATTGGAGGAGCTGTATATGTTGAGTTGTATACATATAAATTGACGAATGTTTCTTCTCTTAGGCCTCCACATCGAGCAAAGCTACCAAACGAGGCCCGACCAAAAAGTTGCCCGCATCTAGGCATTACACATTTGAGGTCATATCCCCTACGGGCGAACGCAAGGAACCCAAGAAGGCTTCCGACGTATTTAAAAAACAATGCGGAGTTCTGGTTAGGGATCACGTCCCGATCAGCGTTCGAGACTGGCATAACTGCAAATGGGCGAACGATAGTGAGTATGTCACCGAAAGGTACAAAAAGGGTCTTTGGAATGACCTCAAGGCACATTTCAACCTGCCAGAATGTCAGGATCCAGCCGCCGCTGAAAAATTGAGGGCAAAAGTCAAGCAATGGACTCTTAAGAAGATGGCCCAACTGTTCCGGGTGCGGAGAATAAAAAGGAAATGCCAGTATTCGAAGGCCATCTAGCGAAGCAGGCGAATCACTGGGATGCATTTAAGGAGTACAAGGAGTCACAAGATGCCAAGGACTTGTCAGAAAAGAATAAGAAAAATGCTGAGAAGAAGAAATATCACCACAAATTGGTGCCAGGGGGCTACGAGTCTGCCATACCAAAGTGGGATAAAAAAGAGCAAGACCTGCTTGGTAAAGGGATCGAACCAGAATGGATGCGCGAAGATTGGGAATTGAGAGCAAGAAATTGGTTCCTTGCGCATGGTGGTTCATACGACGAACAAACAGGGGACCTTGTTTGCAGTGACGATCTTAGGATACCGAGGGAAAATTGGAATAAATAGTGAAAGAAATTAAAGAGGGGAAGAGAAAGTTCCGTCCCGATAGAGAGAAATACTTGCTTACACTGGTCCTCGGGAATGACGAACACGGAGGACAAACACGAGGCCTTGGCCCTTCGTTCCCGTGGTGGCTTGGGTTTGCCAAAGACCAAGAGACTTACAGAAGCCGAGGGAGAGCAAAGCAGCGACAGCAGGAGGAGCAGAATGACAAGTTCAACCAGTTGTTTTCCAGACTTAACGAGCAGCAGCAGCAGCAGATTGACGAACTTAGAGGAGTAGCGCGCCTGCAAGTTGGCGGCCTCTATGGGTGTGACTGTTCCTGAATTGCTCGGTTTGCAAGACGACAAGTTACCCAAGGCTGTTATAGTCCCTCAATATGTCCCGGGTGTGGAATTGGTCAGCGAAGAGATGTTGAAACAACTGCCAACACAAATGCAGAAATTGCATGATTGGTACATGGAAGTGGTAAAGTTGGGCAGAACAATGATCGTGGCGCAAGTCCCACATGAGTACTACTTTCGAGCCGACGTGGTCCATGTTGACTTTTCAGAACTCTTCCAGTTATACAATTTCGACGCCCTCGACAAATCTCTCATGAGTTGCTATTGTCTGTAAGTTGTTGAATTCATTGTCTACATATAAGTTGTTCAGTTTTTCAGTTGTTCCGTTCATTGCATGTAATTATCCTTATTATATCCTTTTGTACTCTATTATGCAGAATGAAGATCCAGGAATGTAAAACAAAGATCTTTACTGTTGGGTTCATTGAGCCAGATAAAGTACATATACATTCGCTAACGAATTTTCCCGACGAGACGGCGGAAAACCTTCTAAGGTTTCTAACGGAGCAAGATTACTGTGACTACATGCTGTTTCCTTACAACTTCTAGCGAGGGTCTTACTCTGTTGTACACATTCACTTTCGCTTACTCGATGTTAAGTGTAATTGATGAGTTACTAATGTATTTGGCTGGTAACAAGGCCGGGACTAAAGGTGTTGCCCCCAACACGCTCCGCGGTGGCCACGTGGAGGGACTTTGGTCCCGGCTGGTAACAAGGCCGGGACTAAAGGTTGGGCCCTTAGTCCCGCCTGGCCTGTCCCGGTTGGCCAACCGGGACTAAATCCCCACACGGGCCGGGACAGGAGGCCCTATGTCCACTAGTGAAGCCTACTCCAACAAGGAAGAGCTGCGGTCGCCGACCGGGCAGCACAACTTTGCGTGGAACTGAAGGGAGTAGGAGACATCGGCCACTACCAAAAGCCAAAGCCTATAAATTTATTGCCGTTAGCATGGCCTGAGGCCGACACCCAAATTCAGTTTTCCTGTGTTGTGAGCATATGCATGCTTGCCGACCAGCGCTTGACAAGTACTCCCAGTTGATTATCCCGGAGGTCTACGCGGAAAAAAGGCTGGAGTGCTGGCGCCGCCAGGCATAGCGTAGAGTGTTTGACGGCTCTGACTAAAACGTTAAACTAGGTCCACCAGCACTACAACTTCATGTTGGGGGTACGAGGATCGAGCCGTCACCAGCCTCCTCCTTGCGCCACCGGTCTCCACCTCACATGGAAACTGCCGCATCTCCGCCGTCGCCTCAGATCTTCAGATCTTTGGGCTCCGATACCAAATGTTGGAGCTGCATCTCGCAGGCTCTCTTCTTCTTCAACCTCTATACTACTCTCTAACTCTCACTTGCATCTCTCTCTAACACACATGAACCCACACACACACATCAAGGAAGAACACACGAAGCTTTGTCCAGTACGCTCTAGTGGAAAATGGGGCTCTCGTCTCGGGTGGTAGGTGCCTCTGGTACCGGATTCCCACCCGGGATGCCGGATTCGGGACTAGAGAGGCCCACCTCTAGTCTCGGGTGGCTTACTACCCGGTACTAGAGAGCTCCACGCGGGTCCTGGGCAAAGCGCGTGGCAGAGGACCTCTCGTCCCGGGTGGTAATACAACCCGGGACTAGAGATTCCCCCACGTGGCGGCTTCAGGTTTTCTCGTTTCCCTATTGAATATTATGATTAATCTTGCAAAATATATGGTTAATTAATTATAAATCAGAAAAATACATATATCATATCAAAATATTCATAAAAGAAATATTTATGAGAATTCGATCATTTTTAATTGATTAAATGGAGATCACAATCGGGACTAGAGCCGTCTATTCGATTAATTACATAGAGATCATATAAAACAGGGACTAGAACCCGTCGTCTATTCGATTACATGATCATCGCCGGGACTAGAGACCGGCTATTCGGTGGCATTGTATTTTCCCTTTGGGTTTATGACATAGTTCATAAAAAATCCCGCAATTTCCTCTTGAATTGGTCGAAAGCGGTCCTTTGGTTGCAGGTCCCTCTGCATTTTATCCATCTGTAATAGAAGGAGATCAATATGCATATCAATCTTCATATCAGAAATTATGAATGACACTCAACACAATTGATGGTAATAAAATAAAATGTGAATATATTTGTTCACTTACTTCTATAAATATCAATGGGTTCCGCTCAGAGACCTCCCGATGAATCCACTCGCAGATGTAGTATCCACACAAATTGGTCCCAGTGGCTGCCTTTCACAGTACTTTGCGAGAATAGATTTCAATCAATTAATAATCAAGCATGGTATGATGGTATTGAAATTTGAATTAAAGAGATAAAACAATGTTAGCATTAGCAGAATAATTCAAAGTAGGAAACTTTACAAATATGCAAAAGTATCGCTCATACATATTTATTTAATCCAGTTACATAGCTCGGGTCCATTTTTATTTAACCCTAAATACATCACGAATAATATCAATAATAAATCTTCCTCTCACATGCATTAACCTCTCAAACTAACTACGACTGGGTCCTAAGCCGCGGGGTGCTAAGCGGCCAGCGCTGCGCATCCAAAGAGCAGGAACCATCACAGGGTCATAAGGAGCCCTATAAAGAATCGACCATCTACTGTCATACACCGGCGACGTATCCACCAAAAACATGTAGCGACGGACGTGCTCGTCCTCCTTCCTGACACAGCTACGTACCACCTCCTCGGGGGCCGGCTCCCTGTGCACCGAGCGTGGCCCACGCGACTGCCACCAAAGAAGATCCGGGTCGACGACTTCACCCGGATTCCTCACCAAGCTACGCGTCCTGGAAGTTAGCACCTCCCAGTGCCAACTCGGCGGAGCCCAGTCCCGGACATCGCCCCTCTGGTCCAACAAGGACATCGTCGCCGAGAACAATAAACTAAAAACACATTTTTATAAGACATAAGCAAAATGTTTACACTAGCACCTAAACAAAATAATTACAGTTAGCAAAATATTTACACTAACACCTAAGCAAAATCTACACACCTTAGCAAAATTTCAACTAAGCAAAATTTCTACTCTAATTTCCACTAACACCTTAGCAAAATTTCAACTAAGTAAAATCTACGGACCTAATTTCTACTCTACCACCTTAGCAAAATTTCTACGAACACTTGGTCGACTAAGCAAAATCAACTAAGCAAAATTTCTACTAACACCTTAGAAAAATTATAATCATCGGCTTGCGTTAAGAATAGCCAAGAAGACAACATTATTTTTTTCGACTCATAAAAAACAGCAAACAAAGATATTAAGGAGATGACTATGCATAGGGAACGTGGTTTTACATCTGAAACCTCATATGTCAAAGCCATTAGTAAGCAAAAAGAGTGCCTACATGAACGAAGTAGAAATAAATGAATTGTTCTTGCATTTACCCTTGGTTCTGTAGACAGTCTTCTTGCAAGCATAATGGACTATTCTAATCATCGGCTTGCATTAAAAATAGCCAAGAAGACACCATTATTTATTTCGACTCATAAAAAACAGCAAAATCAGCTAACACTAAAATTTTATACGACGATCATTCGAAATTGACTTAGCAAATTTTTCTAATAACATTTCTAATAAATTTCTAACACTAAATTTCATAACACTAAATTTCTAACACTAAATTTTCTACCACTAAATTTCCTACACTACAAAAACAATACAAAAATGTACCTAAACTACAGACCTAATTTATACTCTACCACCTTAGCAAAATTTCTACTAACACTTGGTCGACTAAGCAAAATCAACTAAGCAAAATCTACTAAGAAAAATCAACTAAGCAAAATTTCTAGTAACACCTTTGCAAAATTTCAACTAAGCAAAATCTACACACCTAATTTCTACTCTACACGCCACCTTAGCAAAATTTCTACTAATACCTAAGCAAAATCTACAAAATTTGCACTAAAATTACACCTAATCTGCACTAAAATTACACCTAATTTGCTAACACTAAAATGCCTAACACTAGATTACACTAAAAAAACAAAACAAAAAACGACTAAACCCAAAAAAACTACCTCTTGCGGACGGCGGATCGGCCGGAGGCGCGGCCCTGCACCGGGGAGGCGGAGGAGTACTGGCGACGCGGTGGGGCAGCAGGCACGGCGGCGGAGAGGCGGCGACGAGGCGGAGGAGTAGGGCGCGTGGAGGCCGGCGGCGAGGCGGAGGAGAGCGGGCGCGTGGAGGAGAGGCGGCGGCGAGGCAGAGGAGAGCAGGCGTGGTGGCGGAGGAGAGCCGCGGGCGCGTGGAGGGGAGACAGCGCGCGGCGGCGATTTCGGCAGCCCCATAGCATCGTTTTCGTCGTGGCGGCGGCGGAGCTCCTCTGTTCACGGGTAGTGGGACGGACAGGGATAAGGTGTGGGTATTTATACCCAAACACCTCTAGTACCGGCTCTAGTACCGGTCCGTGGCACGAGCCGGTACTAGAGGTCTTTTCAGTGGAGCCGAAAATGCCCGCGCAAATGCATCTCTAGTCCCAAATTTTAGGCGCGCAAATGCCCAATTTTTTTGAAACTGAGTTTGAAAAGTGTTCGAATTTGAATAGCTTCTGCATACTTTTGAATCTGACAAAACGTTCAACATGAAAAGTGTTTGAATTTGAATAACTAATCCAAAACCATTTTTTGTGTTCTAAAATAATTATTCTAACTATTCAAACTATTAACCATTTTGCCATTTTCAATTAAAAATAATTTCAAAAGTTTTTAAATACGAATTTGAATAGCTTTTGCATACTTTACGACATCACCAACTATTTCGAGCGCTTGTAACCCGTTGGATTTTTAGAACCAAATATTTTCAAACTATTAATCATTTTTTCATTTTCAATTATTACACATATGGACTAGGCAAAATCTTTTCTGAAAGTGAATTTGAAAAGTGACCATGAAGCCCGTCTTTAGTCCTGGTTGGTGTTACCAGCCAGGACTAAAGAAGCACACGGATCGTGTGTTTATTTCAAGCGCTTGTGAGCCGTTGGATCAGGGGTGTGTTTCTTTTGAGGGCTTGTGAGCTGTTGGATCAGCACTCCCACCACCACCACCACTCCCACCTCATCCACAGGTACACTTTCTAATCGCCTATAAATAGCGGCGTCCCTGCAGCGAACATCACACATCGAGCGTCTACCTTCGGCACCGAATCCAATGGCTGGATTTAGCCTACCTGCTGGCATGTTCACTGGCATTATTGTGTTCGTCCTTGTTCACCGGCCAACCATTGGAGCCACCTCCTGTAGGTCGGTGAACAATGACAACACAACGACGCTGTTGGAAACACAAGCCCTCAGATAGGATGAATCCAGCCACTGGATTAGGGTGACGCAATGATGAATTGCCGAGGAGGTGGGAGTGGTGGTGGTGGAAGTGGTAGCCATGCCCCTTGGTCCGATCCAAGCAGCGGCAAGGCGCTCTGATGATCTGCGACATTCCCAACACATTTTGGGACGGTCATAGATCATCAGAGACGTCTTTCCGTTGTGGATCGAAGGTCGATTTGCTGCTCACGACAACGCGAGACGGACGTGCAAGCTTCCGGTTTCGCCGGAGTCGGGCTCCAGTGCATCGGAATCCCACCAAAACCTTGTGTTTTGTTCTATCAACAAAGTCTTCAGTTCATCGATGTGTTTAGTCGCACGCTATTTTGTCTTGTTTATTGCTTCATAATTTGCTCCGGAGTCTTCCCATATTTGAATAAAACTGCTGAATCTGACGTTATTTTTAGTAAAGTCTCGTTTCTGGTTGTTTTTACAGGAAATTAAATCGGAGAAATATACCACGTCAATTTTTGCAGGAAGTGTCCGAGGAGGAAAAGAGGGGGCCCCACGCGGCCAGATTAGTCCGCTGTGTGAGTAGTCCGCTGTAGGCATATGAAGTGGATGGGGATTGGATGGGATTGATCATGTAATGATACCCGTTGTTCGAGATTTTAGGGGTTTATCTTGAGGATACTTTTGTATTGTGTTGATGCACTTATGGTATGTTTAATGCTTGCTAATAGAGCCCGAGTGGCATGATTTCAGTACTTTTGTATTGTATTTGAATGCATTTTGAATTGAAAATTGCACGAGCCCGGCGTGGAGAGGAATGCCCATTACGATAAACGAACATAATCGACCAATTACAGTAAATCATGAATAGAATAGATAACTGAAAAAATTCATTAATACAAGTTCACCATATTAAAACAAAAGTAGAGTAGTGACCTCTAGTACCGGTCCGTGGAACGAGCCGGTACTAGAGGTCTTTTCGGTGGAGCCGAAAAGGCCCGCGCAAAGGCATCTGTAGTCCAAATTTTAGGCGCGCAAAGGCCCAAATTTTTTGAAACTGAGTTTGAAAAGTGTTTGAATTTGAATAGCTTCTGCATACTTTTGAATCTGACAAAACGTTCAACATGAACAGTGTTTGAATTTGAATAACTAATCCAAAACCATTTTTTGTGTTCTAATATAATTATTCTAACTATTCAAACTATTAAGCATTTTGCCATTTTCAATTAAAAATGAATTTCAAAAGTTTTTAAATATGAATTTGAATAGCTTCTGTATACTTTACGACATCACCAACTTTTTCGAGCGCTTGTAAGCCGTTGGATTTTTAGAACCAAATCTTTTCAAACTATTAATCATTTTTTCATTTTCAATTATTACCAACGAAAAAAATAGCACGCTATTTCCTGGTTAATAGCACGATATAGCGTATTTGGAGAGGCTACGCTATATTTAGCCTAAAATTGACGCTACGGCGCTATTTGTGTTTTATACGTGCCCACACTAAATGTGGTAATGTTATAGCTACACTAACAAAAATCCTAGAAATTACGGTAGGTAATGATGATGGCGGGCAATCTGTTGGTTCTTCTAGTTATTCTGAGGGCGATGTTAATGATTCTGATTAAAGTTTAAAACTGTTTATCTTTTAGTTAATTAATTTTAATGGTTTAATCCTCATATTTGTATTTGTGCCATTGATTTGGCCTTGACATTTGAATATGGTCACCTGGTTAAGCATGTATTGCTTCTGGACAAATTTTTAGTGCCGAAATACTTAATATTTGGGTTATTTCTTGCATTTTTTCATCACGCTATTTTACATGTAACTTCGCTATATCACGCTATATCTTGTATAGCTTCTAGAGGAGGGCCACACTATTTTTGATAGCACGCTATTTTTTCCTTGGTTATTACACATATGGACTAGGCAAATATTTTCTGAAAGTGAATTTGAAAAGTGTTTAAATATGAATTTGATAATTATCTTTTTTATTAAAAAAACATCCTTAACAACATCCTTAACAATAATTGTTCGGATTTACAAAATAAAGACAAATAATATGTCTTTATTTTGTAAATCCGAACAATTATTTGAGTAAAAAAAATAAGTAATACTAATCTTGCATTCAAATAATATTGAATTTAAATAATGATAAACTTTTTCGCATTTTGCATTTAATTTGAATAATTTATATCTATAAATTCATAACTCGAAATATGACAAATAATATGTCTTTATTTTGTAAATCCGAACAATTATTTGAGTAAACAAAAATAAATAAGTAATACTAATCTTGCATTCAAATAATATTGAATTTAAATAATAATAAACTTTTGGCATCACATTGCTTGCACATATATCATACTTAAACAGGGACATAATTAATAGAAATAATAGTTTGGATAACCATTAAAGAAAGTACTGCATAATTGAAGATACCCATATATATGAAACTGCAAACACTACTCTCTTCCAGATGAGGAGTAGATCCTCAAGCACTACATATAATATTAGAGATAAAGTGTTTGCCATTGCAAACACTAGTACTAATCGTCCTCTGGATCAGAATACCCCCAAGCAGGAGACCCATGGGGCACTGGTGGTGGTACGAGGTGACGCTGCCCATGGTATGCAACGTACGTGTTGCAACAGTGGAACATGGGGTTCCCCTGATGCGGTCAAAGTGGTTCCATCACACATGGGCCCACCAAGGAGGCACTCAAGGCCAAGGTTCAAGACTGGCTGATGCCCCCCCCCCCCCCCATATCTGCCCCACGGCGTCCCAATGCGTGCGACATCGACAACCAAGACCAATGACTCGGGGACCCTCCGGGGCCCCCTCGACCCGGAAGCACGCACGGAGGTCCCGGGTACCCGACGCCCGACAGGAGGCCAGGCTCATTCCCGGGAACCTGCCTCCAGTGCGCGAAGAGGATAAGCTTGCCAACTCCGGCTGGAGGCTCCTAAAAGACTTGGGTGCCAAGAAGATGGAGGCGCCAAAGGGGAACAGAGGCAGAAAAGCCGTCAACCTCTGTTCGCCCTCTCTGGAAAAGGTGGGCGGCCTCACCTGCCCCCTTTGAGAAGAATACTTGGACGAGAGGAGGCCACGTCGCCTCCTAAAGAGAACCCGGAGGGGTTTTCCCACCAAAACCCCTCCGGCCCCAAGGGTGCGCCTGTGGTATCCCCTTAGCCTAAAAAAGGAGGACCGAGGCACCCATTGGGAAAAAAAGGGGCAATCATCACGGAGTTGGAGGCTAGGCTAGGTAGCGCACAAGTCCCAGGTTAGCTTAGGCGAGAGGTGATCTCCTCAGGGTCAGGATCTGCTCGTCTTCAACCTCTAGCCAACACCTCCCGGGTTCTCACCCGCGACCACCATTGTAAAGCTACACCATGATACACCTATCAATCCAGACATGCAGGAGTAGGGCTGTTAGCCTTCGGGCAGCCTGAACCTGGTAAACTCCTTGTGTCTCTGTGATGCTTGCTAGTACGTAGATCTTGAGAGTAGATCGAAGCCCCCGGGCAGGGGAAGATCTTTGGCCTCCTCTGCGCCCCATACCGAACCTAAAAAGGGGGTATCCTTTACTCCCGGTGTCCGTGATCCAAGACACGACAGTACGCATCTATTGCTGCATACTCAATGTTGGAAGCGTCAAGTGGGGTCTTCTCCCATAATTTGTGCTGCTTCTTGGGGAATCTTGTCTTCATATCAGCGTACTCATCCTCATCAATCACGGCGGCTGCCATATCAGCCATTCCAGTCTTGACATGGTCAAGCCTGAACACGTCCTGGAGATCAATGTGGCAGGCAGATGGTATCTCAAGACCCCAGGTGCGTCTCATCTTGATCTTGTCATTCGTTATATGAACGCTAGCAAAATGTATGCCGTTGCGAAGAAAATCCATGAGTATTGGACATTGCTTGTCACTACTGCAACAACAAATGGAACACATGTTAAATACTGCTGCAACAAAGTATAACTTTGAACAACAAGTATATTAAGAATCATAACAAGTATAATTTTAGATCAAGTATAATAAGAATTAATCATAACAACAAGTATAATAAGAATCATATATAACAATTATAATTTAGAACAAGTATAATAATTAAGAATCATAACAAGTATATTTAGGCACAAGTATATATAATTTTCCTTCATTTCCTATGAATCAAAAGAAATGTTTTCTCCCATGACGATATGGCCAATATGCAACTTTCATTTTCGGCACAAGTATATTTCGGCACAATATATATAATTCTTTCACTACAATCAAAGAGAAATTGGTATCCTATGCAATTTTCCTATCCCTATGAATCAACAAAGAAAATAAGCCCCAATTTAAAACTAAGACAAGTTTTTATATTACCTTGCCCAATGGAAGACCATGACATGTTTCTTGAAACAAAGATGGATGACGGCAACATCTCTTTGAATGGCCGTGTACTCGAGATCAAGGCCCATGAACTTGTCTTGCTCCCGAGCTTCGTCAAGCCAATACTCGAAATCGGAAAGAAAACCCGGCACCTTAGCGATGTCGTTCGTGTACACGGCATTGAGATAGGTGTTCCCATGTGCAAGCACCTGCCCGTAGCGAGTGATTGGTGGTGGATTCATGGTGGAGGGGATCGGATGGGGATCAAAGAAGAGAGGAGAGGGAGACGAACAGAAATGACCGTGGTCACTGTAGCATCGCGTTTTCCCGTGTGTTAAAATTGTGGGCGGGTGGCGAACGGTTGGGAGGCAAACGGTTTGGGACCTTTAGTACTGGGCCGTAGCACGACCCGGTACTAAAGATCCACCTTCTAGTACCGGGCCGTTATACGAGTCGGTGCTAGAGGTGCTTGCGGGCCCCACGCTGCTGCTGCCTTGCGACGGAGCTCTAGTACTGGCTCGTGTTACGGCCCGGTACTAGAGGTCCCCTACCACCCGGTACAAGACCTGCGTGGCCTCGTCGCATTTGAACCGGTACTAGACCCACACTCTAGTACCGGTTCGTAAGCCGCCCGGGACTAGAGCCATTTTTGGCTCTCGACGAAAGGTATGTTTTCCACTAGTGGCTCTTTCCTTGATGAACACAAAGATTACATTTTTCTGGTGCCCTCACGGCTGCCCTTTTCATTAACTGAATGCAACATATATATACACAGGGCCCAAGCACTTGGTCCATGAACTCATGCCACCAAGTCCACCACCTGGAATCACTCCACCACTCGAACAAACTCAACTAGAATGCACAGCTAGATGGCTAACGTTTCAGCTAACGTACTAACTAACTTAGCATGCAGATAACGATTCAATGCATCCACTAGCTAGTCTACCGAATCACTCGGCTGCAGTCTTGCTGCAGCCTCTGGTGCGCCTTGATAGCACACCGCATCGCACGGCTGCCCTGGAATCAACAGTGACTAACTATCAAAACATGCCCCGTTAGATTAAGATCCCCCCGACTGCCCGAGCTAGCCCATGCTCAGGGGGACTGACGGACAATATGCCTGATGCAAAGGGTTTGTGTATATTTATTTCCCAAGCACAAGTCCTTGATTGTCGGCCGCCCCTTTGGCGTGATGGAGGTAGTCAGGTATATCTGGCACCAGGTAGCTATGGTCATTAGACGATGTTCCCCAGAGGTTTTCGAGTGGCCGAGCAGAACCATTGTTGCCCGGGCGGCCGGGCTAGTGTTATGTGGTCGGAAACGGATATAATAACGAGAGAGGCATTAGCACACTCAAATTGTACTGAGGAATTTTCATGAGTTCATAAAGATAGAGCACATATATCCAGTTGATAAGCTCTCGCTACTTCTTAACATGAATACTTTCTAATAAAAGATAAACAAGCATAAAAACTCATTACACTGAAACTAAGATATGTGAATATTTATGCAAAAACTGACTGTAATTCTTAAAACATATTTTTTTAGATAATAGGGTGCGGATCCCAGGGCTCTGCATCAAATGATGCACATAGCCACCGCAATTATTAAAATTTATAGTATCTCAAAGTTTACAAATCATGGATCACTCAGAGTAGATACAAAAATCAACCACTTAAAAAAAAGCTCTATCTATCGAGTCTCTTATGATGTCGCCACCCATCCCGCCAGAAGATAGCCCGTACGACAAATCATCAGTTGAGTACATTCGGTATCCATGGGACCACGTCGCTCTGCAGGGAGAAGAAATGACCACGTGTGGATCCAGTAAGTCGCCTTGTTGATAACCTGCAAATAATGAGTAGGTGTTGACTTGTTAAATATAATATCATTATTGCAGTTCCAAATAGCCCATAGAACAACCGTAGTGCCAATCCGAATAAGCTCCTTGGACCTCTTATCTACCCCATTAAGCCAACTTCCAAACAGATTCGGAATACTAGACGGAAGTTTAATGTTAAATGTAAAATGTATCATACGCCAAATATCACGTACAAAAGGACAAGATATAAACAGGTGTTCAACAGACTCATCTGTATAACAAAAAACACATTTTTTACACCCAATCCATTTTCTTTTAATTAGATTGTCCTTGGTCAAAAGTTCTTTCCTATGCAAAAACCACGGAAAAATACATATCTTTAACGGAACTTTCAATTTCCACAATTATTTTCGCAAATATGTTGTGTGTCCATTCATTAATTCAGCGTAGTATGATTTAACCGAAAAAACTCCCGTTGGTGTTAAATGCCAGTTAAACCTATCTGGCTCATCTGTCAATTGAATTTGCATTAATCTTTCAACTAAATGAAACCAAAGTTCGGACTGTTTCTTCTAAAATGAAGATTGATCGGACTGTTTCCGAACACAGACGCAATGGTAAGATGCTTATCAGACGCAATAGCATTTAAAGATGGGTACTAACTCGCAACTGTAGTATTATCCATCCAAATGTCCTCCCAAAACTGAGTTTGTTGGCCATCACCGATGCCAAAAGACCCAAGCTTGAAGAAGTCCAAATTATATAGCCGATATATATTATATAGCCGATACCCGCTACCTCATATTCCAAATTGTCCTTATACATCAAACAACATCACACCCAATTTATTAGGAAACTCAATTTAAGCCAATACAAAAACATAGAGATTACACCCCATAATTGATCAACTATGGTAGTCAACTGCATCAACAAAAAGCTTTTGGCAACTTCTGATAAAACCAAACAGACTACAGCCAGGAATGACAACCATAGAGTAGTCTATTTGTAGTTGTATGTGGAAGTTAGTCTCTGCTCCAAGTATTCATCACTCCTAATAGGCGGGTATCTGAAAAGGTGTCCAATTTTCAAAGGCATGAGATACAATAATAGGCAAAAAAAATTAAATATTAAGAAAATAATTTTAGAAGAGGACCTTGGTGGATTTGCCTCGCCGCAAAATTTTTCTATGCATGTAACCACGGTATCTGGGCTTGGCCAAACAAAGAAAACCACCTGATACATGAAAGAAACTTGTATAAAATATATTTAAAATTGTTGTATATATGTGTATAGTCGGTCATTAATTTATATATATATATCTATATATACCTCTTATAAAGCAAAACCTCACTAACATGCATTTAATATTTTCTATATCAACATGCAAGCCATCCACATCATCCATTGTCTTAGCCAACCAAATGTTCATGTCATCCCACTAACATTCAAGCAAATATTTTCTTGCATGCATCATATCCACCTCATCTATTTCTCATCCATCAAATTGTCCACATAACAATTTTTCAATCATCAAATATAAAATATCACAATAATCAAATTTAGCCTTTCGACAATTGTGATGAATTGAATATTCCATATTTTTTATAAAGAACTTCATTTTCATCGGTCTTACATGCCTTTATTTACACAATAAAATTATTAAAGAGATTTCCATCGGAACACGCAGGGTATATTTCTAGTTCTATTAAAGGAGGTGCCATATTGAAACAGCCAGAGAAGGAGACGAAGAGTAATTTTTTTCTTATGCGCGGCAAGATTATGGATAACTGAATAAATATCCAGAAATCTAGTGTCTACAAAATGATGGTTTTGGCTGTTGGATTTGAATTTTTATCATAGGTAACTGATACAACCTATTTTTCTAAATTTCAACAAAAAAATTATGAATGTTGACTTTAAAATAAATGCAAACCGGAGCACTTGACCCCATGACTAGAGGCATGCATGGTTGGTAGCAGTTTCACTAGGCTGATCATATTAATTTAATCAATTGTAGTTATGAAATTTACTTTATATATAATAATGTGCACTCAAATATGACTATGTGGATATTTTGACAAAGAAAACTGAAGTACCGTTAAATTCAATTTTCGGATGATTTTTAAATAAATTGAAGAGCTAACTATTGAAATTGCCGAACATAGACGTTGTGAATTTAGCAGTTAGTTAGTATACTCACTGAATACCGCTCTTTGCCAACCATCAAAACACGATGCAAGGTAGACCTACAAGAAAATGTATAAATATATAAATTCACATACTGATTTTAATCCAAAGACATTATTTAAACATGATCACGGTGTTAGCCAATAAATCATTTTATTGGAAAGCATTATGTTTTTTTAACATAATTATTCATTCAATGTTTCTGAAAGATGCACTACATGTCCCTGATAGCTGAGTTCTTCAGGATCAACAAGGTTTACAGAGAATGTACCTATAAACATTATTTGTCCACCTTTCTAGCAAATCACCAATGTTCACAACAAGTGCCCTGCAAGTACAACAGTACGCTACAATATTTAAGATCAAAAAAATAATCCAAGAAGCATGGGAAGACACAACCCAAAGAGTTATTTGATGAACAAGAAAACTAACGATGATTAAATATGTACTTGTATGATTTGCAATAGATTGACCATGAAGGGCGCCTTGTTAGCCTTTAATCTTGATTCAAGTATCTGCATTTAGTTTCATTCTGCATGTAGTTTAGTTTAGATCGTTGTTGTCCGGCGAACTCTCAGCTGAGGCGTGAGAAAGTGAGATGTCAGGCTGTGCTGTGCGATGCGGCATGCAAGACGAGATGCTATGGGGCTGTGAGATGCAGCAAGACCGTGTGATGCGGCAAGGCGCGTGAGAGGCTGAGCCTGACCGGATGGACAATGAGTTTGAGCTGAGAGAATCAGTCAAGTTTGTTAGCTGCTGCGGTGCATGTGTGGCTCAGTCTATTGGATCCTGGAGTGATTCTAGGACAAGAAGATCAGGTCAAATGTTAGTGCATGTAGCTAGCTGAACTAGTGGAGTTAGTGGCCGGTGTTGTAGCCGTGGGTTAGTGCATGCATGGGTTGTTACTTGTTAGCTAGCAGGTCGTTAGTGGCGTGAGTGGCATCGTAGAGGTGCCCAGCTCTTGTATATATATGTTGCATATTGAGTAATGAAAGGTAAGCCGTGAGGGCTGAGGAAACATTGTAGCCACTATGATACACCAGGGTAAAGAGCCTCTCGGCAAAGCTTTGTGCTCTTCCTTGGTGAAGTGTGTGTCTGTGTGTGAGTTTCTCCCATGGTGTTTGTGCTTGTGAGACACAAGTGTGTGGGTTGTGTGAAACATCAGCGTGTAGAGAGAGAGAGGGGTAGAAGAAGAAGAGGGGCTGCGGGATGCAGCCCCGACACGCCTGACAGTATAAGGAATTTATTAGCACAGAAAAAAAGTATTTACCCATCAATGTGATCAACATCTTCCCAGAGCTGCGGACGGCCATCCTTGTCCCTGCATATCTGTACACTCAGAGTAGAGTAAGAATCTAGCTAGAATATATATGCAGGTGCCAACTACACAAACATGGTGGGAGCTTGTGTGCATGGTTGTGTGATTAGCTAAAATGATAAAGAAACTAGAGCTGATGAATTATGCGCACACACCTGCAGGCCACGGGTACCATCTGTTGAAAGAAGAGTTAACATTCCATAATCCGTATGAGGGTTTGCACCATGATCACTTCCATGTTTAGATTCAATTGGCTGACCTGTAGTGAATTGACCAAATATATAAACATAACAAGTTGCTAGAGGAAGGTGTCGAGAAACTAAAATTTCATCGGAATATGACACTTTCATTATGTGAACGGCTAACATGCATCTAATAAATTACCTGAGTAATGAACTGGTCGAAGAATTGTTTGGGAGGCATCTGGCTTGAAGAATTCAGCGTCAAGGTCCAAACTCAAAGCAATTAGGGACAATATCCTTTTGCTTGTGCCCCTGGTTAGCAGGAAAACACAGTATACAAGAACACCATATAAGAGCAACGATAAATATTTGATAATTCAGAAAGAAGAGGAAGAAGAAAAACTTACATTGCACATTCATGGTACGACTTCATTGTCTCCTTCCAAGATGGAAAGCGTTCTGAAACACGCATACTGATGTTATTGATGAAATCATATTTAATGTGGGCCGGGTAATAAACTAAAAAGTGTACCTGCAGGCGGCCACTGATTCACATCATTCTTCGATTCGCTGTCTACCCCAGACCCAAACATGTGGAAACACTCCAATAGGTCCCCTGTATGCACAAATTAATCGTAAGAGTTGGCAACTAACATAACAAAGAAAAGAAATGGAAAAAATGTTTAAATCAGCTGATTTATTATATATATGTATATACTCACCCTTGCCATCAGCGTCAGCCTCGAAGCCTTCGAAATCGGGCGGAATGTAGCCTCTGTGGTTGCTGTTCTTCAGCAGCGCCATCTTCTCCTCCATTGGCTGCTCGAAGAACTTCTTGCTCTCCGCGTAGACGCCCTTCATCAGGGCATCGTCGATCCCGTGGTTGATCACGTAGAAGAAGCCGTGATCCATGAGGGCCTGCAAGACGGGTAATGAAGTGAAGACACTAAGGAAGGAGGAAAGCCTTAGCTTATCGATTTTGCTAAATCTCAGCTAGCTGAGAATTAGGTTATGTCTCAGTCACATCCTCCACCCTCCGATCTACGCCGTGATTCGTGCGAACTGGATAAGGCTTCTTCTTCCTCGTTCGGTTGGGGGTGCAGGGTGCAGGAGCAGCAGAACCGACGGCGGCGCTGGAGCAGCAGAAGCAGCGAGCCGGAGCCGCCGAAGACGCGGCTGGCCGCGGTGGAGGCGGTGGAGGCGAGCAAGGAAACTTATCTTTGGGGGGTGCGGGTCGCCGTCGCCGGTCGGGGGCCATATCGCGGTGACCGCCGCTCGGATTAGGCAGCTTCCCCGCCGGCGGCGAGCGGCAGCGAGGCGCGGCGTCGCAGCCGGAGGAGAGGAAGGCGGCAGTGGGAGGAGAGGAAGGCGGTGGCCCAGCCGGAGGAGAGGAAGGGAAGGCGGTGGGGAGGGCAGCGCTCGCCGGAGGTGGAGAAGAACGGCGCGAGGAGGAAGACGACTGAGACATAAGTTACGTCTCAGTCGACTGAGACGTAGACACACCCGCCGCAATTCCTTAATGAAAAACAAACCTATCGATCGATCTCGACGGAGATGCTGCAGACCATACGTACCTGCCGAATGGATATTGTGGTGGCGCCGATGTCCGGGGAGGTGAGATCAATCACGGGGAGGTCTGCGCTCACGTGGCCCATCTCTCTAAATGTTCTTCCTGGACGACGCAGGAGAGCTCTGCACAGCCAGTTACGACGTTGTTGCCCCTCGTGTCCACTCTGAAGCTAGCAGTACTCTCTTGAATGCACATCGATCATCCTGGGCGCGCTTGGCTTTTTATAAGTGGATGTCAGGGCTATTTTCGGTATTTCAGTAATACAAGTCCTGAATCCTGATTTAACCACCTTAGCCCCACTTTCCCAACACTGATCCTGCTTCTTTTTCGGTGAAATCAGCATACAGACTGCAGCGTCAGTTGGAAGCGATTGCTAGTCATGGGCAACAGGGGAGTCTATATCTCACGGGAGCTTTGACTGGAATGCGATCTGGAAACTAGAATGCCCGCCAAAATTCAAGCAGTTTGTTTGGAGAATAGCTCACAACAGCTTACCATACCGTCTAAATCTTGTGCGAAGGGGGATGATAATAGATCCAATTTGCCCTATGTGTAACCGGGTAAATGAAGACGGAGGCCACTTATTCTTAAAATGCAAACAAGTTAAAGCTTGCTGGGGGGAGCTACAAATGGAATCTGTATGTGTGCAGCTATTACAGTGTACTGGTGCTAAGGATTTTGTTACAGGTATACTCAAACTTGATAAGAAACAGAAGCTCCTTGCTATTTCCCTACTCTGGTGGTGGTGGCAGTCTAGAAACAAAAAGGTCTCAAATGAGAAACGGAAGCTCCAGGGATCGGTGACTTGCTTGGCCAGAAGATCTGCAGCTGAATTCGAACGTCTCTTCGTCAAAGAAAATAAGCCAACGGCGAAACAAGCCCAATCCTGGACACCTCCTGAAGGTGACGAGCTTAAGATTAATGTCGATGGCAGTTTTAAAATGGAACAATATGGGGGCTGGGGTTTTATTATCCGGAACTCTAATGGTGAACCTGTTGGTGCAGGTGCTGGCAGTATCAAAGAAGCATATGATGCCTTGCAAACTGAAGCTATTGCTTGTCTCGCTGGTCTTCGTTGGGCTCGGAGCTGGGGGATGTCGCAAGTGAGAATCGAAACTGATTCCCAGAAGCTTTTCCAGGCGATTGTTGGTAGTGATCAAGAACTTGCTGTTAATGGCCAACTCTTTCGGGAGATTAAGTACTTTGCTAGACTGAACTTTAGTCGCTTTTCTATGTACTCTTGCCCACGGGCCTGTAATTTTGTTGCGGACGCCTTGGCGACGTATGGTGCGAGTTTGGAGCATGAATCACCAGCTGTGTGGCTGGATGATGCCCCTGACTTTGTACGTGTTTTAGTGGCCAGCGATTTTGCCGTGCGCACAAGTTAATGGAAGTACTTTTCCATCTCAAAAAAAAAACACTGATCCTGCTTACCCGATGCTGCCCGTTAATTAAGTAGTCTCTATGCCATGCGCGTCGTGGTCAACAACCGACCGCGAGAGAAAAACATGGACTGACGCCACCGGAGCCGCGACAGCGGACGTTCATCACTGTGTCACGGCGAGGGCACCAAGAGAAACACACTGCTCGACGACATCTCAGGGGTGATTTGGGAGTGAGAGTCATGGCTGTATGCCTGTACGTGAGGTGGCTCATAGACGTGCTCACCAACCAGATCCAACGTAATCGCCAAGTCATCCTGGTTCATTCCGTTAACCGAATCGCCTAGTCTGCCCCCTCCGGTAGGCGGGCTGCAAGACCTGCCAATGCCCGACGCCCCAGCCAGCAGGCGTGCCTGCGTTTGAGCTCGATCGCGCTGGTGCGGGTGCACATGTGGGCAGCCGCATGGCACTTCTCCCTCCCCACCCTCGTCGTCATGACCAGTTGACCACCGACGTGCACGGCCATGGCGGCGCCCAAGAGGCAGCCAAACTTTACCTACCCCGCCGTTATTATTCAAATTAATAACTCTATTTTTTTGAAGCCGGACAACCTAGCACCACTAATCCCCTTTCCCAAAAACTTGAAGCCGGTGTTGGAAATACGACGTCATTCCAGAAGTCCGACAAGATATATTCGTCTGACTTTTTCTTCCTTCTCACGACCGCAGTCTATCCCTTCTCCGCCATGAATCCTCGATCGCCTCCAACGCAAAGCTGAAACGGATTTGCGGACAAACATTACTGTTTTGGCGAGGTCTCATCTGACTTTAGGTAAGAGAACCGACATCCCTTTGCGGGAAAAGCTGCAGGACCGCCACTGGTCCATAGACCCCCTTAGACCCCATGCCGGACAAACTCAACTTGGTGCCAGCGTAAGGCACCCCACATCTGAGATTTATTTTATCAACATATACAGTTCTTATCTTAGAGATTGAATCTACTCCCTACCTCCATATTTAGGTGACGTCTTAGATTTGTGTGCAACAATTTTGACCATAAAATTTACCAACAATATATATGTTATTTGCTCAAAAAAAAACTGTACCATCGGATTCATATTCAAACAAAAAAAATAACGGTATGTATATTTTTGTGACAAATATCATATTTTTTTGTTGATGAAATATATGATCAAAGTGGGTACATGCAAAACAACGATGCCACCTAAAAAGGGAAGGAGAGAGTATAATTTACTGGCAACGTGCCCAACTGCACATTGCCAGTATGGTGGTTAGTGTCACACAACCAGTTTGGAGTAGGTACCAGCAACGTGTTGCCTTCGTGCACGCTGCTACTTATTTTTTAAATTATTATTTTTCGTATTTAATTTATTTTTGGTTTTCAGTATTTTCATTCAAAGTATAGTAAATAGCAGGGAACATAATGTAGGGTTATGCATACAAAGTCTCGAATACCAAATATAGGGTTATGCACACTGTTTAATTCACATATTTCTAACATACTAGTCACAATGATTACACATTTGACCAAACCAAATGTTCCTAACATAGTTGGCAGAATAATACTCTCACATCTCCAGCCTCATGCACACTGGAACTCTCCGCTGCTCTTAACCACATCGCGAACCAAAAATCCGGCAAGCTCCGAGAGGATCCTTACAAGTCTGCTCATCGGCAATTCCTTTAAGGCGATTCACGGATGCTAGATAAATTAAACCATGATCAAAACTGGCACAAATAATAAGAATATTTCAGTAAATGAAAAAAAGTTTATTGTGACGCACACGGACGAAGGCCACGACTTTGTTGGCCTCAGCGGAAAAGACTACTGGTCTTGGCTGCACATCCGAGATTGCTCGCCAGCCGACCCAGCACCACTGATCCCCTTTCCCAGAAACTTGAAATCGGTTCTGGAAAAACGACGTCGTTCCAGACGTCGGGCAAGATATATTTGTATGACTTGCCCTTCCTTCCTACGACCGCATGCAGCCTATCACTTCTCCGCCTTGAATCCTCGATCGTCTCCAACGCAAAGCTTAAACGGAATTGCGGACGAACATTCCTCTCGTCTGACTTTAGGTAAGAGAACCGAGATCCATTTGTGGGAAAAGCCGCTGGACCGCCACTGGCCCATAGACCGCCTTTAGACCCGATGCCGGCCAGCGTAAGCCACACCCAACCACCCCGAATCCCCATATCTTTCTTATCTTACAGAATCGAGCTAGTTCATTTAAAAGATGGCTTTCTGACAGCTGGTGACCCATGAGAATGGTGAAAATTACCAACTTTGAGATGTGGGCATGCACGAAGCCAACCTGCCGCGTACAGAGATAATGATGATTAATTAACTAACCACAATGCCTGACAAGACCCAATCAGTGCTCGTGATTCGGTAACATGTCGAGATTGATTCATTGAGCATATACCGTTGTACTACTGTTTATGATGATACCTTAGAGATTCGATCCATCCAATTTAATAGTACCAGGAAATTAGTGACCTGCAGGTGACATTATTAACTGTGTCTGAACGTCCATGACCATGCAGGCCTGACTACCACGTAGTATGTTTGCTGCGTGCATCTCAACAGAGTAGATTAGAGTAGATTAGAGTCGATGACCATGAAGGATTCGATCCAGTCATATATAAGGTAGAGGTTTTGTTACAAGACAATGACTGTTTGTTGCGCACAACAAAATGTCACACCACTCCACACCGGTTAGTACGAATACAACCCTCACACAAGAAAAGCCTATCCTAAAATGAGCAGCAATGCCGTGTCTTAATGGATGCCGCCACCTCCAAGGAAAACATCTCCATCTTGTAATTTGGGGTTGAGTCTCAAAATAAATTAACAAACACACTCATGTGAAATGGAGCTGCCTGAGAATGGTCAAAACTGTCGGTGGAGGGTGAAACATGACATATTGACATTCACATTTGGGCATGCACAAGACCAACGTGCTACATACAACATAGGTCAAGATGATTAGTTAACCACGATGCCTGAGAAGACACAATCAGGGCTAGTGATTCGGTCACTTGCGAATCCACAATCTCAGATGTGGCCAATCCACAAATGTGTAAAAAAATATTTTTTAATACTTTATATTCATCTACTATAAAATGGTTAGAAGATCTTGCTTCGATTTGCTAAGTCGTAGCCATCAAACAATACCGATGTTGGTCAATGATGATCGACCGTGCTAGATTGAATCGACGTGCAGATATGAGCTCATACGTCGGTAACGTAACCAAACAATACCAATATGAGCTCATACGAGCATAGCATATGAGCAGTGTATTTTATTTTCCGAATTATGAAACACACACTTTTACAAGGCTGCATGTTCGCTCTCAGAGCTATCTCTAGGAGATACCAAATAACCCCGGCGAGGAAAATTCCAGCAGATATGCTGATCGGGCCATTGTTACAGCCCGAACAGACACCGCATATCGGCCCTGCCCGGGAACAAGTTTTACGGTTTAGGATTATTCGGTATCTGCTACAGATGCTCTCAATCCATCTCTGGCGATTTAGTGTTGCCTGGCAACGTAGCTACAGTGACCTAAATATAGGAGAGCGTATCGGCTAGAACCAGCTAAGTATCTAGCCAAAATGTTGTTTTGCCGACTGATCCAACTGCCAGTAAAACCCAAAACTCTCTCGTAAAAAGCCCCAGCCTGGCGATTATACTTACCTAAATACTTTATATACTTTGTAATACTTGAGAAGACACAATATTTTTTAATACTTTATATTCATCTACATAAAAATGGTAACAAGATCTTGCTTGGATTTGCTAAGTCGTAGCCATCAAACAATACCGATGTTGGTCAAAGATGATCGACCGTGCTAGATAGGATAGACGTACGGATATGAGCTCATACGCCGGTAACTTAACAAAACAATACCAATACGAGCTCATACGAGCATATGAGTAGTGTATTTTATTTTCCGAATTATAAAACACACACTTTTATAAGGCTGCATGTTCACTCTCAAAGCTATCTATAGGAGATACCGAATAACCCCGGCGAGGAAAATTCCAGCAGATATGCTGATCGGGCCATTGTTACAGCCCGAACAGACACCGCATATCGGCCCTGCCCGGGAACAAGTTTTACGATTTGGGATTATTCAGTATCTGCTACAGATGCTCTCAATCAGTCTCTCGCTTCCTCTCTCACGAAGCAGAACTCAGTGTTTTTTTTGCCAATCAAGCGCGACTTAGTGTTGCCTGGCAATGTAGCTACAGTGACCTAGATATAGGAGAGCGTACTGGCTAGAACCAGCTAAGTATGTAGCCAAAATGTTGTTTTGCCGACTGATCCACTGCCAGTAAAACCCAAAACTCTCTCGTAAAAAGCCACATATCAGGATCATTAATATGCACCACCTCTAGCCAGAAGCCACTTTGCCGAAAGTGATTTTCCCACAATTAGTTGGACATCCCCGGCTTATCTGGGGCATCCATTCTCCATCTGATGGGTGTGGTGGTCGTTGTGTTTTTTATAAAAAGGTCCCTATAAATAATAAGGTTTATTCAATGTTGGGGATATCGCTTATTGCGAATTTATCGGTTGAACCAAGATAAGGGATAAATCGGCTTGTTTATCGGCATATCGGCAGATTTATCAGCCAATTTATTTTATCGGTAAGACATCGATAAACAATTAATCGGATGATAAATCGAAATATCGGAAGATATCTTAAACAGTGGGTTTTTTACAAAAAGGTCCCTACAAAAATTGACCCAAAAATATGGATTCATGGACCTGAAAATCTTATTAATACATAAATCCGAAAAATTGTATGTTGATAGATGCACAAAAACCTTGTTGTGGACGGACTATTTTACAAAAGTGAAGGAACTATTTTTCAATCATGATTACATGACATGGAATTTTCTCACGCTGCCCAATCATATTACATGTCATGTATGAGCCGGCCGACATGAATTGCATGTCACGTCTACCACGCATGCCATGTTGCACAATTAGGATTTGTTTATTTTAGCTAATTGCACGCATGGGGCCAAGGACCACATCTGGCATTCATAAAGTGCATTCAAAGCAAAGCTAATTGCATGGGTCCTTGGACCATGACGCCATATGCCCGAGCCTGGCGATTATACAGCTCGATCGACAGATGCCTTACAACAACTGTTAGGTAAGCCTGACACAAATGCAAGGCTTTTAACCCATCACGTACGGCCTTGGATGCCCTCGGATGCCCTTGCATAGCTTTTATTTTTATTTTTTACAACGCATGCCCATGCATAGCTTGGTGTAGATATGGAGTATTTTTTTAATAGCGTAACTTACTTTTATATAATTTATATAAGGTAGAGGTTTTGTTACAAGATAATGACTGTCTGTTGTGCACAACAAAATGTCACACCACTCCACACCGGTTAGTACGAATACAACCCTCACACAAGAAAAGCCTCTCCTAAAATGAGCAGCAATGCCGCGTCTCAATGGATGCCGCCACCTCCAAGGAAAACATCTCCATCTTGTAATTCGGCGTTGAGTCTCAAAAGAAATTAACAAACACACTCATGTGAAATGGAGCTGCCTGAGAATGGTCAAAACTGTCGGTGGAGGGTGAAACATGACATATTGACATTCACATTTGGGCATGCACAAGACCAACGTGCCACATACAATATAGATCAAGATTATTAGTTAACCACGATGCCTGAGAAGACACAATCAGGGCTAGTGATTCGGTCACTTGGGAATCCACAATCTCAGATGTGGCCAATCCAGAAATGTGTAAAAAATATTTTTTAATACTTTATATTCATCTACATAAAAATGGTAAGAAGATCTTGCTTCGATTTGCTAAGTCGTAGACATCAAACAATACCGATTTTGGTCAAAGATGATCGACCGTGCTAGATTGGATCGACGTATGGATATGAGTTCATACGCCGGTAACGTAACCAAACAATAACAATACGAGCTCATACCAGCATATGACCAATGTATTTTATTTTCCGAATTATGAAACACACACTTTTACAAGGCTGCATGTTCGCTCTCAGAGCTATCTCTAGGAGATACCGAATAACCCCGGCGTGGAAAATTCCAGCAGATATGCTGATCGGGCCTTTGTTACAGCCCGAATAGACACCGCATATCGACCCTCCCCGGGAACAAGTTTTACAGTTTGGGATTATTCAGTATCTGCTAGAGATGCTCTCAATCAGTCTCTCGCTCCCTCTCCCTTAAAGCATAACTCAGTGTTTTTTTTTTGCCAATCAAGCGCGACTTAGTGTTGTCTGGCAACGCAGCTATAGTGACCCAAATATAGGAGAGCGTACCGGCTAGAACCAGCTAAGTATCTAGCCAAAATGTTGTTTTGCCGACTGATCCACTGCCAGTAAAACCCAAAACTCTCTCGTAAAAAGCCACGTATCAGGATCATTAATATGCACCACCTCTAGCCAGAAGCCACGTTGCCGAAAGTGATTTACCCACAATTAGTTGGACATCCCCGGCTTATCAGGGGCGTCCATTCTCCATCCGATGGGTGTGGTGGTCGTTGTGTTTTTTATAAAAAGGTCCCTGTAAATAATAAGGTTTTAGTTTTTTACAAAAAGGTCCCTAATAAAATTGACCCAAAAATATGGTTTCATGGATCTGAAAATCTTATTAATACATAAATCCGAAAAATTGTATCAACGTTGATACATGCAGAAAAACCTTGTCGTGGACGGATTATTTTACAAAAGTGAAGGAACTATTTTTCAATCATGATTACATTAAATGCAATTTTCTCCCGCTGCCCAATCATATTACATGCCATGCATGAGCCGGCCGACATGAATTGCATGCCACGTCTACCACGCATGCCATGTTGCTCAATCAGGATTCGTTTCTTTTAGATAATTGC
Source organism: Puccinellia tenuiflora (assembly GCA_012064385.1). Taxonomy (NCBI): domain Eukaryota; kingdom Viridiplantae; phylum Streptophyta; class Magnoliopsida; order Poales; family Poaceae; genus Puccinellia; species Puccinellia tenuiflora. The sequence continues at coordinate 501,651 of QRDG01001356.1, forward strand.
ATGCATGGGGCCAAGTGCCACGTCTGGCATTCATAAAGTGCACTCAAAGCTAATTGCATGGCGTCTTGGACCATGACGCCGAGCCTTCTAGCAAGACGCCCCAGCCTGGCATGCAATAGTTTTGGCCTGAGACGAGTAGACATGGGCTACTAGCTGCCCCGCTTTCGCTACTCTTAAATGTTTGCATGTGGACCAGAGAATGGAGATGAGGATTTAGCCATAACTTGACAGGCTGAACGTGTTTCCTGGAGAGCACTGAGATTATACAGCTCGATCGACGCAGATGCCTGACAACCACTGTTAGGTAAGCCTGACACAAATGCAAGGCTTCAACCCATCACGTACGGCCCTGGATGCCCTCGGATGCCGTTGCATAGCTTTTATTTTTATTTTTATTTTTTACAACGCATGCCCATGCATAACTTGGTGTAGATATGGAGTATTTTTTTAATTGCGTAACTTAATTTTATATAAGTTTATACAAGGTAGAGGTTTTGTTACAAGATAATGACTGTCTGTTGTGCATAACGAAATGTCACACCACTCCACACCGGTTAGTACGAATACAACCCAAGCCTATCCTGAAATGAGCAGCAATGCCGCATCTCAATGGATGCCGCCACCTCCAAGGAAAACATCTCCATCTTGTAATTCGGCGTTGAGTCTCAAAAGAAATTAACAAACACACTCATGTGAAATGGAGCTGCCTGAGAATGGTCAAAACTGTCGGTGGAGGGTAAAACATGACATATTGACATTCACATGTGGGCATGTACAAGACCAACGTGCCACATACAACATAGATCAAGATGATTAGTTAACCACGATGCCTGAGAAGACACAATCAGGGCTAGTGATTCGGTCACTTGCGAATCCGCAATCTCAGATGTGGCCAATCGACAAATGTGTAAAAAAATATTTTTTAATACTTTATATTCATGTACATAAAAATGGTAAGAAGATCTTGCTTCGATTTGCTAAGTCGTAGCCATCAAACAATACCGATGTTGGTCAAAGATGATCGACCGTGCTAGATAGGATCGACGTGCGGATATGAGCTCATACGCTGGTAATGTCACCAAACAATACCAATACGAGCTCATACGAGCATATGAGCAGTGTATTTTATTTTCCGAATTATGAAACACACACTTTTACTTGGCTGCATGTTTGCTCTCACACTACAAGAGGACCCCTCCTACAGCAACACATTTATCTGTATCTAAATGTCTATATAAGTGTTGCTAGCATCTATACCAACGGATTATGATGCGTTGCCTTATCGGGCGTTGCAAGGTTACAAAGCAACGCATATCGACACGTTGGTAACAAGGGCGTTGCTAGGTAGCAACGTGTAGAAGTAGAGGTTGACAACAGTTACATATGTTGGTGCCAGGTAGCTTGTTTATGTTTTGTTACACAAGTGCAACTAGTAGCTAACCAGCTATCAGAACGAACAACAATGGGAGCTGAGAAGTTAAAAATATCGTGCACTTGCTTAGTTTCCGAATAATACTTTTCACATTTATACCAAATCGAAAGACCGGATGTACACGGTACACCACAAGTGGAGGCATCATAGATCTGGAGGCAATTACAAAGAAAACAATGGGCAGTGCACAGGGGGGACGGAACGGGCCGTCCTATCGAGTCGATAGCGGTAACGCAGCGTAGTGGACGGAGAGGAATCGCTCCGTTCGCTGCTGGCCGTAGCAATCCGCAATCCTATCTCCTCGCCGGTCGAATTATAGAGCCGGTCGCCCTCGTCCGCTCGGTGACGCGAGGAGACGGACGGAAGGTGTGTGTATCTGTCGAGAGAGCGAGCGCCGACGTGGGACTGTCGCTGTCCCGTCGCCCGTTAGTAGTGGCGTAGCGCAGGGGCAAGTTGGCGCCCGTTGGCATCGTGGTCACGTCATGCTGCCGCGTCTGTGTCGCCGGAGCCTTATCAGGATTGCTGGATTGGGGGGCGCGATCGGCGTGGTGGGGTTGAGCTGAAACGTAAGCCTATATTGAATCCAACTTTCTTATATATATATTTATTAATTGGAGGCACCATACAAGCCTCCACGTTAATCCAAGAGATCTAAGCTAACTGTCCGTCCGATCTGTCGTTAGTATTTTTTCAGCCATTGGATGAAATCCTCACGGAGAGTCCTTGCCGGATGTCCCACGCATGACCCCCTTAATAACCCAAAAGAAAAAACGATTCGGCACACCTAATAAACATCTCCCTCGCAGCGTTGTAAGTTTTATTCCCTAATGGCATGTAGTCGAGCGAGCCCTAGCGCCGCTCTTCATCGTCCTTTGCCTCTACATGTCAGCCATGTTCTTGCCATCCTCGACTTCGACGATTCATCGGAGCTGCAACAAATCCAAAACAGCAGGACACAAATTCACAATCCCGTCTCTCTTCAATTCCCTTCCATGCGAAGCCCCTCTCCTGTATCTCTGTTTATATGCAGAGAAGCACGGATCCGTCCGCAGAAACTAAGAACATTAGGTCTGGGCGGAATCAAAGATGCCTCCTCTCTGAGACTCCCGAGTGGATGAACTCTGATGGATTGGCAGCATGACGACTCACATCCCAAATCCTATTCAGGTTCATCTCCTCTTTCCCTTTTCTGCAGGCAGGTAAACCAGTATCGGCAAATCCCTCCTCTATTCTCTAGCATGTCATCAAAGAACCACATTATATCAGCTATCTTCAAAACGTCCTATTAAGAAATTGGTCGTGTACATGTATTTCAGCACTGATATTGCCTAGCTTATTCGAACTAGAGAGCAAGGAGAACACGCTGGTGTGGTCTGCATCGTATTCAGTGGCACCCTGCAATAAAGTTGTGTTTAATTTCCACACCTACAATGTAACTAAACAGTTAACTTTGATACTTATATGAAACATATTTCTCTAAACCATGACTTCTGAAGTGTGCATTATTTTGGCTGATTTGTAATGATGAGATTTTAATATTGCTGCTGGTGCAAAAAAATTAAGCTAGATGTATGGTGTACTTCAGTTATACAGGTTTCTGCTTACATGGTTAATTGTTGTATTTGTAAGCATATCTATATCAATTATTTTTTAAGTATACATTCATATGATATTTTCCTGCAATTGTATCTTTGGAAACAATAATTCTGTGATTTATTTTTAATAATATGTATTATCTTCTCTTAGCAGTTCCAGAATTTAGATTTTATATATAGCTGCCACTTACAGAAAATATGGTAAAGCATTTAACCTAAGATATCAGAGTTACCTTTTAGTGGTTTCTAACTTTATAGCGATGAGTTGTTTTCATTGATAATGGTCCAAATACTGTCGGCCAAATCTGCTTTCACCAGTTTCATGTATTGCATTGCACGCAGCAGAATACAGTATATGCATGCCGGCCACTATTCTATTTCGTCAAACTATACTCTACAAAAGAGCCCAAACAAATCTATGATCAAACTTAGGCGGTAATCTAATAATTTTATGCAGTGTTCCATATAAGGTTAGTTTCTGATAGATGAATAAATAGGAAATTTGTGTATAATCATGGACTACACAAAATATATGCCGGTACATTGTGGATTTGTTTTGTCTTACCTACGCATGCTAAATCCGCATCACGTCAAGAATTATGCAATGATCACCTAATTATTAGTTCTTTAGAAACGTGAAGGTTAGGTAAACACGTTGTACCATGCTATACTCATATTGGAGTTTGTATTATACGAGTTATAGGTAAAACAAACACAAAATATTTCTGTTTTCACGGGTTTCATAGTACCTGTATGGTGTTGCCGAAATCAGGACCAAATTTTCTTTCCTTTATAACTTTCATCACAAAGTCAAACTTCGCAAATAAAAGGTGCAACACAAAAAATCTTACCTTGAAAAACCAGTATGACTGCAAATTTTAATAATACGAGCTGGGCACCGGGCAGTCCAATGTTGGAATGATGCGCAAAAGAATGATTTGCTAGAATGACCACAAGAGTAATCTTATTTTTAGACATGAAATCATTAATACTTGCGAAGATAGTGTTTCGATCTTTATTTCCAAATATGTCTTTTATAAATATGTGAGATCATGGATCATGAAAAGTGTTTTTCCAAGACATCCAAGGTTACCCTGTTCTCCTAAATTAACCGGTCTATAATTTTCATGCTTACGTATAATTATTTATTATGCATGATTACTGAAGACAGTATGAATTAATGGTGCCCTACATAAGTAATACATTTCTTGAATGGCTAACAAACTTCAATATAACGGCATGGGTCACTCTTCTTCCTAATACAACTCATCAATATCACATTTTATCTTGCTAAGAAAATTATACGTGAACTATTTTTTTTAATCTTATGATACTTTTCTACTGTTCTTATTTTGTGGGCAAACTTCGTTGAAAACAATGCAATATAAATGTTTCACTCTTCTGACACTGAGTGAGCATTTGTTTGTTTGCTCATTTTATTTATGTTATTTGATATCTAACGGTGACCAGTCTCTCAATGAAAAACTAAGGTTGACAGAAAGGCGGCTGGCCGGTGCATCTGTAAGCTCATTAGGTCAGTTTTAACATTGATTATTATTGTTTAAATTTTTGGACAAGAGCATGTAGTCATCCACTAACTTAGAATTCCTAATTTATAGTGTTCTAAATTTTGACGCAAGAGCATGTGGGCATCCAGTACTGAATTGTTCCTTCCAATTCAAAAAAGTTATGCAAATCTCCCAATATTTCGTGAAATATCTTTGATTGATTCATTTATTTATAATTTAGTGGACGCCTTGGTAATATAGTTGGTATAATTTACCAATTTGGATGATCCACATCATTATTTTTGATACAGTCTCATTGGAAAGAAGTTCTACGCATATTGTTTACCAGTACACGCGATAGTGTTTCTTATCCTTGACTAATAGTTGAACTAGACTCTTTATGATCTATTGTTAGAAAATAGTGGAACATAATGCTTTATGTATGTACTATTTGAAGACTGGTGGAACACAAAAATAAGTACATCATTTGATGGAATCCTATTTATTGATATTCAAAATGCAAGTGACTGCCCGTACGAATGCACGGGTTGACGACTAGTGAATAGAATAAAACTAAATATGTGGTACAAAGCAACGCATATCGACCCGTTGGTAACAAGGGCCTTGCTAGGTAGCAGCATGTAGAAGTAGAGGTTGACAACAGTTACATATGTTGGTGCCAGGTAGCTTGTTTATGTTTTGTTACACAAGTGCAACTAGTAGCTAACCAGCTATCGGAACGAACAACAATGGGAGCTCAGAAGTTAAAAATATCGTGCACTTGCTTAGTTTCCGAATAATACTTTTCACCTTTATACCAAATTGAAAGACCGGATGTACACGGTACACCACAAGTGGAGGCATCATAGATCCGGAGGCAATTACAGAGAAAACAACGGGCAGCGCACAGGGGGGACGGAACGGGCCGTCCTGTTGGAGTTGATAGCGGTAACGCAGCGCAGTGGACGGACAGGAATCGCTCCGTTCGCCGCTAGCTGTAGCAATCCGCAATCCTATCTCCTCGCCGGTCGAATTATAGAGCCGGTCGCCGTCGTCCGCTCGGTGACGCTAGGAGACGGACGAAAGGTGTGTGTATCTGTCGAGAGAGCGAGCGCCGACGTGGGGGCGTCGCTTTCCTGGCGGGGGCAAATTGGCGTGCGTCAGGGTCGTGGTCACGTCATGCTACCGCGTCATGTTCCGGAGCCTTATCAGGATTGCAGGATTGGGGGGCGCGATCGGCGTGGTGTGGTCGAGCTGAAACGTAAGCCTGTGCAATTTTGTCCCCGGCACAACCCGATCGAATCCATGAATAGAATAAAACTAAATATGTGGTTCAGGGGATTCGAACCCTGGTTGCCTGATAGCTGCAGGCTTCGACCACAACTCTCTAACCACTTGGGCTGGACCAACTTGTTGTCTATTATATGGATGATATCTCTTTTGATCCTTAGATTTTGTATTTTACTACAAGTGGAGGCATCATAGATCCGGAGGCAATTACAGAGAAAACAACGGGCAGCGCACAGGGGGGACGAAATGGGCCGTCCTGTCGGAGTCGATAGCGGTAACGCAGCGTAGTGGACGGACATGAATCGCTCCGTTCGCCGCTGGCCGTAGCAATCCGCAATCCTATCTCCTCGCCGGTCAAATTATAGAGCCAGCCGCCGTTGTCCGCTCGGTGCCCCGAGGAGATGGACGGAAGGTGTGTGTATCTGTCGAGAGAGCGAGCGCCGATGCGGGGCGTCGCTGTCCCGGCGGGGCCAAGTTGGCGCGCGTCGGCGTTGTGGTCACGTCATGCTGCCGCGTCATGTTGCCAGAGCGTTATCAGGATTGCTAGATTGGGGGGCGTGATCGGCGTGGTGTGGTCGAGCTGAAACGTAAGCCTGTGTGATTTTGTCCCTGGCACAACCCGATTGAATCCATGACTAGAATAAAACTAAATATGTGGTTCAGGGGATGCGGACCCTGGTCGCCGGATAGCTGCAGGCTTCGACCACAACGCTCTAACCACTTGGGATGGACCATCTTGTTGTCTATTACATGGAAGATGTCTCTTTTGATCCTTATATTTTGTATTTTACTACAAGTGGAGGCATCATAGATCCGGAGGCAATTACAGAGAAAACAACGGGCAGCGCACAGGGGGGACGGAACGGGCCGTCCTGTCGGAGTCGATAGCGGTAACGCAGCGCAGTGGACGGACAGGAATCGCTCCATTCGCCGCTGGCCGTAGCAATCCGCAATCCTATCTCTTCGCCGGACGAATTATAGAGCCGGTCACCGTCGTCCGCTCGGTGACGCGAGGAGACGGAGGGAAGGTGTGTGTATCTATCGAGAGAGCGAGCACCGACGCGGGGCGTCGCTGTCCCGGCGGGGGCAAGTTGGCGCGCGTCGGCATTCTGGTCACGTAATGCTGCCGCATCGTGTCGCTAGAGCCTTATCAGGATTGCTAGATTGGGTTGCGCGATCGGCATGGTGTGGTCGAGCTGAAACGTAAGCCTGTGTGATTTTGTCCCTGGCACAACCCGATTGAATCCATGACTAGAATAAAACTAAATATGTGGTTCAGGGGATTCGAACCCTGGTCGCCTGATAGCTGCAGGCTTCAACCACAACACTCTAACCACTTGGGCTAGACAAACTTGTTGTCTATTACACGGAAGATATCTGTTTTGATCCTTAGATTTTGTATTTTACTACAAGTGGAGGCATCATAGATCCGGAGGCAGTTACAGAGAAAACATAGGGCAGCGCACAGGGGGGACGGAACGGGCCGTCCTGTCGGAGTCGATAGCGGTAACGCAGCGCAGTGGATGGACAGGAATCGCTCCGTTCGCCGCTGGCCATAGCAATTCACAATCCTATCTCCTCACCGGTCGAATTATAGAGCCGGTCGTCGTCGTCCGCTCAGTGACACGAGGAGACGGACGGAAGGTGTGTGTATCTTTCGAGAGAGCGAGCGCCGAACGGGGCGTCGCTATCCCAACGGGGGCAAGTAGGCGCGCGTGGGCGTTGTGGTCACGTCATGCTGCCGCGTCGTGTTGCCAGAGCCTTATCAGGATTGCTGGATTGGGCGGCCCGATCGGTGTGGTGTGGTCGAACTGAAACGTAATCCTATGTGATTTTGTCCCTGGCACAACCCGATTGAATCCATGACTAGAATAAAACTAAATATGTGGTTCAGGGGATTTGAACCCTGGTCGCCTGATAGCTGCAGGCTTCGACCACAACGCTCTAACCACTTGGGCTGGACCAACTTGTTGTCTATTTCATGGAAGATATCTCTTTTGATCCTTAGATTTTGTATTTAACTACAAGTGGAGGCATCATAGATCCGGAGGCAATTACAGAGAAAACAACGGGCAGCGCACAGGGGGGACCGAACGGGCCGTCCTGTCGGAGTCGATAGCGGTAACGCAGCGCAGTGGACGGACAGGAATCGCTCCGTTCGCCGCTAGCCGTAGCAATCCGCAATCCTATCTCCTCGTCGGTCGAATTATAGAGCCGGTCGCCGTCGTCTGCACGGTGACCCGAGGAGACGTACGGAAGTTGTGTGTATCTGTCGAGAGAGCGAGCGCTGACACGGGGCGTCGCTGTCCCGGCGGGGGCAAGTTGGCGTGCGTCGGTGTTGTGGTCACGTCATGCTGCCGCGTCGTGTCGCCAGAGCCTTATCAGGATTGCTGGATTGGGGGGCGCGATCGGCGTGGTGTGGTCGAGCTGAAACGTAAGCCTGTGTGATTTTGTCCCTGGCACAACCCGATTGAATCCATGACTAGAATAAAACTAAATATGTGGTTCAGGGGATTCGAACCCTGGTCGCCTGATAGCTGCAGGCTTCGACCACAACGCTCTAACCACTTGGGCTGGACCAACTTGTTGTCTATTACATGGAAGATATCTCTTTTGATCCTTATATTTTGTATTTTACTACAAGTGGAGGCATCATAGATCCGGAGGAAATTATAGAGAAAAGAACTGGTAGCGCACAGGTGGGACGGAATGGGCCGTCCTGTCGGATTCGATAGCGGTAACACAGCGCAGTGGACGGACAGGAATCGCTTCGTTCACCACTGGCTGTAGCAATCCGCAATCCTATATCCTCGCCGTTCGAATTATAGAGCCGGTCGCCGTTGGCCGCTCGGTGACGCGAGGAGACGGACGGAAGGTGTGTGTATCTGTCGAGAGAGCGAGCGCCGACGCGGGGGGCGTCGCTTTCCCGGCGGGGGCAAGTTGGCGCCCATCGGCGTCGTGGTCACGTCATGCTGCCGCGTCGTGTTCCGGAGCCTTATCAGGATTGCTGGATTGGGGGGCGCGATCGGCGTGGTGTGGTCGAGCTGAAACGTAAGCCTGTGCGATTTTGTCCCTGGCACAACCCGATTGAATCCATTACTAGAATAAAACTAAATATGTGGTTCAGGGGATTCGAACCCTGGTTGCCTGATAGCTGCAGGCTTCGACCACAACTCTCTAACCACTTGGGCTGGACCAACTTGTTGTCTATTATATGGAAGATATCTCTTTTGATCCTTAGATTTTGTATTTTACTACAAGTGGAGGCATCATAGATCCGGAGGCAATTACAGAGAAAACAACGGGCAGCGCACAAGGGGGATGGGACGGGCTGTCCTGTCGGAGTCGATAGCGGTAACGCAGCGCAGTGGACGAACATGAATCGCTCTGTTTGCCGCTGGCCGTGGCAATCCGCAATCCTATCTCCTCACCGGTCAAATTATAGAGCCGGTCGCCGTCGTCCGCACGGTGACCCGCGGAGACGGACGGAAGTTGTGTGTATCTGTCGAGAGAGCGAGCGCCGACGCGGGGCGTCACTGTCCCGGCGTGGGCAAGTTGGCGTGCGTCGGTGTTGTGGTCACGTCATGCTGCCGCGTCGTGTCGACAGAGCCTTATCAGGATTGCTGGATTGGGGGGTGCGATCGGCGTGGTGTGGTCAAGCTGAAACGTAAGCCTGTGTGATTTTGTCCCTGGCACAACCCGATTGAATCCATGACTAGAATAAAACTAAATATGTGGTTCAGGGGATTCGAACCCTGGTCGCCTGATAGCTGCAGGCTTCGACCACAACGCTCTAACCACTTGGGCTGGACCAACTTGTTGTCTATTACATGGAAGATATCTCTTTTGATCCTTATATTTTGTATTTTACTACAAGTGGAGGCATCATAAATCCGGAGGCAATTACAGAGAAAACAACTGGCAGCGCGCAGGGGGGACGGAACGGGCCGTCCTGTCGGAGTCGATAGCGGTAACGCAGTGCAGTGGACAGACAGGAATCGCTCCGTTCGCCGCTGGCCATAGCAATTCACAATCCTATCTCCTCACCGGTCGAATTATAGAGCTGGTCGCCGTCGTCCGCTCAGTGACACGAGGAGACGGACGGAAGGTGTGTGTATCTTTCGAGAGAGCGAGCGCCGAACGGGGCGTCGCTATCCCAACGGGGGCAAGTAGGCGCGCGTGGGCGTTGTGGTCACGTCATGCTGCCGCGTCGTGTCGCCAGAGCCTTATCAGGATTGCTGGATTGGGCGGCCCGATCGGTGTGGTGTGGTCGAACTGAAACGTAATCCTATGTGATTTTGTCCCTGGCACAACCCGATTGAATCCATGACTAGAATAAAACTAAATATGTGGTTCAGGGGATTTGAACCCTGGTCGCCTGATAGCTGCAGGCTTCGACCACAACGCTCTAACCACTTGGGCTGGACCAACTTGTTGTCTATTTCATGGAAGATATCTCTTTTGATCCTTAGATTTTGTATTTTACTACAAGTGGAGGCATCATAGATCCGGAGGCAATTACAGAGAAAACAACGGGCAGCGCACAGGGGGGACCGAACAGGCTGTCCTGTCGGAGTCGATAGCGGTAACGCAGCGCAGTGGACGGACAGGAATCGCTCCGTTCGCCGCTAGCCGTAGCAATCCGCAATCCTATCTCCTGGTCGGTCGAATTATAGAGCCGGTCGCCGTCGTCTGCACGGTGACCCGAGGAGACGTACGGAAGTTGTGTGTATCTGTCGAGAGAGCGAGCGCCGACGCGGGGCGTCGCTGTCCCGGCGGGGGCAAGTTGGCGTGCGTCGGTGTTGTGGTCACGTCATGCTGCCGCGTCGTGTCGCCAGAGCCTTATCAGGATTGCTGGATTGGGGGGCGCGATCGGCGTGGTGTGGTCGAGCTGAAACGTAAGCCTGTGTGATTTTGTCCCTGGCACAACCCGATTCAATCCATGACTAGAATAAAACTAAATATGTGGTTCAGGGGATTCGAACCCTGGTCGCCTGATAGCTGCAGGCTTCGACCACAACGCTCTAACCACTTGGGCTGGACCAACTTGTTGTCTATTACATGGAAGATATCTCTTTTGATCCTTATATTTTGTATTTTACTACAAGTGGAGGCATCATAGATCCGGAGGAAATTATAGAGAAAAGAACTGGCAGCGCACAGGTGGGACGGAACGGGCCGTCCTGTCGGAGTCGATAGCGGTAACGCAGCGCAGTGGACGGACAGGAATCGCTTCGTTCGCCGCTGGCTGTAGCAATCCGCAATCCTATATCCTCGCCGTTCGAATTATAGAGCCGGTCGCCGTTGGCCGCTCGGTGACGCGAGGAGACGGACGGAAGGTGTGTGTATCTGTCGAGAGAGCGAGCGCCGACGCGGGGGGCGTCGCTTTCCCGGCGGGGGCAAGTTGGCGCCCATCGGCGTCGTGGTCACGTCATGCTGCCGCGTCGTGTTCCGGAGCCTTATCAGGATTGCTGGATTGGGGGCGCGATCGGCGTGGTGTGGTCGAGCTGAAACGTAAGCCTGTGCGATTTTGTCCCTGGCACAACCCGATTGAATCCATTACTAGAATAAAACTAAATATGTGGTTCAGGGGATTCGAACCCTGGTTGCCTGATAGCTGCAGGCTTCGACCACAACTCTCTAACCACTTGGGCTGGACCAACTTGGGCCTGGTAGGCATCATAGATCCGGAGGCAATTACAGAGAAAACAACGGGCAGCGCACAGGGGGGACAGAACGGGCCATCCTGTCGGAGTTGATAGCGGTAACGCATCACAGTGGACGGACAGGAATCTCTCCGTTCGCCGCTGGCCGTAGCAATCCACACTCCTATCTCCTCGCCAGTCGAATTATAGAGCTGGTCGCCATCGTCCGCTCGGTGACGCGAGGAGACGAATGGAAGGTGTGTGTATCTGTCCAGAGAGCGAGCGCCGACGCGGGGCCGTCGCTGTCCCGGCGCCCGTTAGCAGTGGCGCAGCGCCGGATATGGCCTGCAACGCATTGTATCGGTTGCTATAGGTATAGTGGAGAACGGATATAGCTAGCAACACATCTATCTGTATCTATAGAAGAAAACTACAACACATATTTGAACCGTTGCCATCTATGTATTGCTATAAGGGGGGTTTCTAGTAGTGTCAGAGCTATCTCTAGGAGATACCGAATAACCCCGGCGAGGAAAATTCCAGCAAATATGTTGATCGGGCCATTGTTACAGCCCGAACAGACACCGCATATCGGCCCTACCCGGGAACAAGTATTACGGTTTGGGATTATTCGGTATCTGCAAGAGGATGCTCTCAATCAGTCTCGCTCCCTCTCTCTTGAATCATAACTCAGTGTTTTTTTTGCCAATCAAGCGCGACTTAGTGTTGTCTGGCAACGTAGCTACGGTGACCTAAATATACGAGAGCGTACCGGCTAGAAGCAGCTAAGTATCTAGCCAAAATGTTGTTTTGCCGACTGATCCACTGCCAGTAAAACCCAAAACTCTCGTAAAAAGCCACGTATCAGTATCATTAATATGCATCACCTCTAGCCAGAAGCCACGTTGACGAAAGTGATTTTCCCACAATTAGTTGGACATCCTCGGCTTATCTGGGGCGTCCAATCTCCATCCGATGGGTGTGGTGATCGTTGCGTTTTTTATAAAAAGGACCCTGTAAATAATAAGGTTTTTTCAATGTTGGCATAAATCAGAATTTATCGCTTATCGAGAATTTATCGGTTGACACAAGATAAGGGATAAATCAGCTTGTTTATCGGCATATCGGCCAATTTAGCTTATCGGTCAGACAGCGATAAACGATAAATCGGACAATAAATCGGAATATCGGAAGATATCTTAAACAGTGGGTTTTTACAAAAAGTTCCTTGCAAAAATTGACCCAAAAATCTGGATTCATGGATATGAAAATCTTATTAATACATAAATCCGAAAAATTGAATCAACGTTGATACATGCAGAAAAACTTTGTTGTGGACGGACTATTTTACAAAAGTGAAGGAACTATTTTTCAATCATGATGACATGACATGCAATTTTCTCACGTTGCCCAATCATTTTACATGCCATGCATGAGCCGGCCGACATGAATTGCATGCCACGTCTACCACGCATGCCATGTTGCTCAATCATGATTCGTTTCTTTTAGCTAGTTGCATGCATGGGGCCAAGGGCACGTCTCCCATTCATAAAGTGCATTCAAAGCTAATTGCATGGCGCCTTGGACCATGACAGAAGCCTGACAACCACTGTTGCAATACTAATTTAATATTACATGAAATTCTGACAACCCATGCATGCAATGAAACGTGCAAGTGAGACCAGGAAATTAGTGACCTGCAGGTAAAATTGTTAACTGTCCCTGCATGCAGAGTGAACTGTTCAAGTGACCTCAACTAGTGTTGAAGCAGGGCTGCCCGGTCAGTAATATTTGGTACTTGGGCGTACTGCCCATGCATAGCTTGCTGTATATATGGAGACGATGCAGATCTACTACCTATTCGCAATGTACCCTGTATAGAGGGATACACCAAGCTATCACTACTGGAAAATCAATCTCTGCCGAGTGCAAAAACGCGGGGCCACTCGGCAAAGAGGTCCTACGCCGAGGCAGGACAAAAAACACTCGGCGAAGCGCAGACCAGTCGGCAAACACGATCTTCGCCGAGTGGACACCAATACAGCACCCGGCAAAGACCATTTTGTCTGCAAAGATGAAAAAGGCACTCGGCAAACATTGTGTCTCGGCGAAACGACTGGCCACATGGCGCCTGCCAGGGGGCCAACGATGCTGCGATGGTGTGGGATCTTAGCCGAGTGCCCCTCTCGGCAAAGATGCCACAGAAGAAAAAAAATTGCCTCCTTTTCTTCGCCGATTGCCACCGTCGGAAAAGATTGCGCGGGAAAGGTTTATGGTTTTCCACCTTTTCCATCACCTCTTCGCCGAGTTTGTCGGTGGGAGGCACTCGACAAAGAATGCGCGCGATTTTTCTTTTGTTGGCGCGCATTTTACAGCCTCTTCGCCGAGTGTGTCAGTGGGAGGCACTCGGCGAAGTCGTGGGCGGGAAAATATTTTCGGTACGTGCCAATTCTTCGCCGAATGTCTCTCTCGGCAAAGATTGTGTTTTTCTCGCTCTTTCGACTCTGTGCCCTCTTGTTTTGGTGCCAGCTTCTCAGCCTAACGACGCCTATAAATAGGACACATCTCAGCCAGGTTACTCACTCATTCTTGTGCTCAAACACAAAATGTTCGGGTTCCCTAGCTACGTCCCAGAGTGAATGCAAAGGCATTTGACCGTGAATCACTATGGGGCTGTAGCTAGGGGAAACCGGGTGTTTTGTTTCAGTTGTATTTAGGTATTCAATATAACTTGTTTTCAGTTTACTTCATGTCGCCCAACACAAATCATTCGGATTCCCGAACTCACTCCCACACTTCATGTGATATCTTAGCCGGTGTGGGACTGTAGCTCAGGGAAACCATATGTTTTGTTCATCGATGTGTTTAGTCGCATATTATTTTGCCTTGTTTATTGAACGACATGGTAAACTTTGGGTGGTAAATTTTTTGACGGGAAATTTTGGCGGTTGTTTTTGGCGGGAAATTTTGGGTGGGAAATTTTGGCCGGATAGCTGGTGGAACGGCTATAAAAGGCCCCGGCCAGCCACTCTTGTACACACAAATTCGTGCATTTCAATATTTACCCCGTCGTAGATAGTCATCGTACCGCGTCTCTGGTTGAGATGTGGAGTTCCGGTGAGCCTGAAGACTCCGAGCACGGGCACTACGTGTTGTCTTGCACTCCCGGCATGGTCAATCTAGAGGAGAAGTGGAGCGGGCACGCACTGATGGCGACGGTAGGAGGTAGCCGGCCACCGGTGTCGCCGGAGACAGTCGTGGGGGCGTTGGTGTTGCAGTGCGGTGTGAACCGCCGCAACGTCAAGGTGGAGGTTTGTGCGCCGCCATTCGACTTCTTCATGCACTTCCGCTTGAGCGAGCACAACACTCGTGTCCTCCATGCCTCCCCCGGCCTCGTTGTCAATGGCGAGACGCTCGCGATGAGCCGCTGCCATTGTGGGCACGGAGGGCGGGCATCGGAGCTGCCGTACCTAACGAAGCTGAGGTCTGAGAAGTTCCCACGGGAGGTGTGGGAGCCCCAAGTCGTGAACCAGTTCATCAACAGGCTAGGTGGGCAGCTTGTGGAAATGCTCAAGCCAGAGGACAGCTGTACCTGAGTGTGATGGCGTGGATGAAGAACCCATCAGAAGTTCCTACCGTCTACGATGTGGAGGTGCCAGAGCCTGAGCTTCCACCTTATGAGTTTGATGCCCCCTACTCAACCACGACGAAGCCGTCACTGGTTCGTATTATCCGAATCCGTGTGCAGCAGGTCGTCGACCAGGGTCCGTTCTTCAAGATAGGAGGCCACTGCTTCAGAGGTCCATCTAGCATGGTATCGGCCGGAGGAGAAGATAACTGATGAGAAGATCGTAGGTGTTAATTAATTTGTTGTTTGTGACTGTTGTAATTTTTTCTACATGTTTCTTTGTTTGTCAGTCAATTATGTACGTTTGTTGCAAAATGTACTGGTTATGTGTTAATGCTAAAATAAAATATGTCGTTGAGATTAAATAGGTGTGTGTTTTCTAATGGAATGTATTCTTGTCACCACATACCCTGTGATCTTATCCACTCCACCGACAGCCACCTACCACACGTGTTTCACCGCCTGTCAGGAAATTAATTAACATAAAAGAAAAGAAAACTCACATGTGATATAACCCATTTCTTCTAGGAGGAAACTCCCATTTCGGGTGCAACAGATGGAATCATGGGATAACAAGTGCCCAAATTGGGTTCCTTATGTTCACATGGCCCACCCTAACACAACCATGTATAAAAGTCATTGGATCTACCCCCTTTCGATGCCTGTGGAAGGGGTAGATGACACGGTTGACTTACGGTCAAATTTGGGGGGTTTTGACGGAAGCGGGGGCTGCGGGGTGTCGGAACCACCCCAAAACCTCGGTGGTGTCATATAATATGCATGAGAGTGTTGTGGGAGGTTATTAGATACATCTTGAGACTCCGAGGTGTGACCGGCTTCACACACCGAACTTATCCCCCTCAAAGGTTCCGCTCTTCTAGGTGGAAACTCCCATTTCAGGTCCAACGGATGGAATCATGTGATAACATGTGCCCAAATTGGGTTCCTTATGTTCACATGGCCCACAATAACACAACCTTGTAGAAAAGTCCTCGGGGCTACCCCTTTCAACGCCCGTGGAAAGGGTAGACGACACTGTTGACTTCCGGTCAAATCTGGGGGGTTTCGACAGAAGCGGGGGCTTCGGGGTGTCGCAACCACACCAAAACCTAGGTGGTGTCATATAATATGCATGATAGTGTGGTGGGAGGTTGTTAGAGACATCTTGAGACTCTGAGGTGTGACCGGCTTCACACACCGCACTTATCCCCCTCGAAGGTTCTGCTCTTCTAGGTGGAAACTCCCATTTCGGGTGCAACGGATGGAATCATGTGATAAAATCATGTGAAAAAATTGGGTTCCTTATGTTCACATGGCCCACTCTAACACAACCTAGTAGAAAAGTCCTCGGAGCTACCCCTTCGATGCTCGTGGAAGGGGTAGACGACATGTACGGCTGACTTCTAGTCAAATCTGGGGGGGGGGGGGGGGTGTTTCGACGGAAGCGGGGGCTTCAGGCCATCAAAACCACACCAAAGCCTAGTTCGTGTCATATAATATGCATTAGAGTGTGGTGGGAGGTTATGATATACATCTTGTGATAGACATCATGGATATAATAAAAATAAATAATTAATAAAATTATTTTTATATTTTAATTTTATTTGCTCAGTGGGGCACTCGGCGAAGAGGGGGACTCGGCAAAGGTTTGGTGGGGACTTAGGGAAAATTTGGCCCAATCGAGCATAAAATTCCCAAATCCCCCCGCACCTCCTTCTCCAAACCTGACACCAACCCGACCCATCCCGCCGCCGCCCGCCGCCCTCTCCTGCTTCGGTCGCCGCCATCATTCTCCCCGGTTCACCGTCGCACCCACCTACCCTCCTGCTCCGCACGCCCTCCTTCTCCCTGGTCGCCATCGCCCCGTCCGCCGCCGCAAATGGAAGGCGTTGGCTAGGGTTTTGCCGACGCCGCTGCCCTCCACACCTTCTCTTCCGCCGACATCCACATCTCCACCGCCCCGCTGTCCTCCACCACCTATTCAGCCACCTCTACCCCCAATCCGACTTCCCCACCTCCATACCCTAGCTAGCCGGCCCAATCCTCCCGCCACCGGCCGGAACAATGGAGGGAGGCGCAAGCTATGTGCTTCCACCTCTGCCGCGAGGTCCACCTGATGGGACGCGAGGCGCCCCTTCCACTGCTCCACCTCCTCTGCTCCGATCCTCCTCCAACCCGATCTAGGTAATTTCTTTTTATTGCTTGCTACTGCTGGTTTAGTTGTTGCAATTGGTATTGTTGGCTAGATTGGAGTTAGTAATTAGTTTAGCTGCTGTTTACTAATAGTTGTGATAGTTGTTAATTATTTACTAGTTAGCTTCTTATTTTGTTAGTTAGCTTAGTAGTTGTTATTTATTTAGTTAGCTTAGTAGTTCTTAGTTACTAATTGTATTTGTCATAAAATGTGCAGGATATGCAGCGAGGTTGACGACGGGAGCATCGTTGTAGGCCAGGGCTCGGGCAGGAGCTAGCTTCCCCATCTTCTTGCCGATCACGCTTCGAGGGTAATGATCTTCCACCTCTCTTCCCACGGTTTATTATTTTGTAGCTCACCAAACTAGTCGCGTAAGCCTAGTCGTCTCCGGTTTGGAAGGGTTATGGTTAATAAAGATGAAACTCTTTGTATATATTTATGTATATGCATTGTCAAGGGTATACATTTATATACAAAGAGCTGTTTGTATATATTTATGTATGCACCTTGTCGAGGGTATACATTTATATACAAAGAGCTATATTTTTATAATCGTGGCCCTTTCGAATTGTCCATGTTTTTGGAAAGTTCGAGTATGTGTACTTGTGTTCGTTTCCTTGTTCTACTCCTATCTGAGACAGAATTTCGGTGGCGCCACCCAGTTGTTCTCCGGATACACATCCTCTCGACTATAATCGTGGCCCTTTCGAATTGTCCACGTTTTTGGACAGCTCGAGTATGTGTAGCTTGTGTTCGTTTCCTTGTTCTACTCCTATATGAGACAGAATTTCGATGGCGCCTCCCTGTTGTTCTCCGGATACACATCCTCTCGACATTTGTCGAGACATGTATTTGGAGAGTAGCGGGGAGGTGCTGCCAAAATTCTGTCTGCGGTAGGAGTAGGAAATGGAAACGAACACAAGCTACACATACTCTGGTGGGATTAGCACTTATATTTACCTAGTAAATATAGGTGAGTGCATTCAACGCGTAAAATCTATAGTTTTGTAAATAATTGATTTGATGATGCATGAATCTCTTTGTTAAATAAAACACATTATACAAATGTCTGCATTAATCAGTGTGACTATGGAGGACCGTGAGTGGATGTACAACGTTCGACCTGGCGCGAGTTAGATCTCTGCGGAATAGATTAGTAAGACTGAAGAGTTCCTGGAGATTACATTTGCTAAAGAACATGGGGTAGCTGGAGCTTGATGCCCGTGCAGCCGTTGCAAAAACCAGCGAAACCAAACGAAGGACGACATGGGTTTACACCTTAGCAAGTATGGGTTTATGCCAGGCTATCATCGTTGGACATTGCATGGCGAGCGTGCACCTCGGAGAAAGAAGGTGGCGCGACAGCGCACCGAGGAGGCATCAACAGCTTTTGATACAAGGGCCGATAGAATGGTACACTACTAGAAAAAAGGTTACCGCCGGCGGCCGTTTTTGGCCTATCCCCAGCGGTTTGCAAACCGCCGGCGACCACCTCGCCGGTGGTAATGCCTTACCGCCGGCGGTTTGCAAACCGCCGGGGGTAAACCTCGTTAGCGCCGGCGGTTTTGTTCCAGACGCCGGGGGTACAATTAGCGCCGGCGGTTCCGTAACCGCCAGGGCTATGTCGACGTAGCGCCGGCGGTTTCCTCTACCGCCAGGGGTATATCGTGGTACCACTGGCTGTTTATCTCTAACCGCCGGCGGTAACAATTACAGGGGACAAAAAATTACATCAATATACAATATACACAGCAATAACAAAGTCGACCATCACAGTAGCAATATACACAGCAAGATACAGAAAAGTAGCCAAAGTGTTCAACAATAATAAAGTCGACCATCAGTAGCAAATATTACACAAATAGACTCCAAGTATACGGATTACACAAATAGACTCCAAGTACTAGCAATCACTACAAGTAGTTATCAATCCGGAGTTATATGACCTAGCTAAACAACAATGAGATAGAAGACTAGGGAGGCGGTGGCGGCAAGCATCATCACGACGAAGGGGGTCCTCCAAGTCTCCCTCCTCTGTCGCGCTCGAAAGTTGGCATACTGAGCTTCAGCCTTCTCCAAAGTGGCGTACCCCTTGTAGTTGTTGCCGCTGAAACGGTGGACCTGCCTCCAGCAACTCTCCCAGTCGTGGTAGACTCCGGGAACCCTGCCGTGGAACACTACATACGCCATCTGCACTCACAAACAAGAAAGAAATGTAAGTTGTTAGCACATTCATAGATAGAAAACATATAGTTATGCAAACAATTAAAAAGCATCAAATGGCTATGCTTAAGTAATTTTATGACTAACATTTGTAGGAGACAAGTTTTTGACTCAAGTTTCCCTCGGCGGGAAGGGACGGACGCCGTCCAGCGTGTTGAATGTCCTCTCGTCACAGCTCACATGTAAGCGGTTTTCAATCTCTATTTTACTTGGTATGACTTTGTGGTGGAACAAGCCACCACTCTTGAGGGCATCCCTAAAGATTATTGTGCTAATCAACCGCTGGATGGCACGGAACTCGGCTCTCACTTCTGCATCGGTGGTGTCCCTAAGCTTGTTGACCTTATTCTGAAGACTGGATGGCAACAAGAGATCTTGCTGATCCTTTACAACTGCCCTCATCTGTAGGATGGCAAACCAGGCTTCCATCCCATTGTCAGATGACGATTGCTTGAGGCAGGGGAAATTGGTCACGTGGTTGGACACATAGCAGCCTTTAACTTTCTTCTCTTGCCTGAGTTTGCTGCTGCCAACCTCGGCTATGAAGCCGCTGAGGGCTTTATCAAGAGTAGACTTGACCTCGGTGTAGTCTTTCCGCTCGTCACGCCCGGAGTCGAGATAGATGGCATTGGAATGATACGGGTGAAAGATGATGAGGGTGCAGTACATGAGTCTGCGCAAAAGATTGGAAATAAACCATCATCCTCAGCTATTAAGGAAATTCACGAAAGAATGTAATAACGGGTACTTTAGCAACCGAATACTTACTCGGGGAGGTATGGTATGAAAAGCATTGCTTATCCTTATTTGCCACCAAGAAATCCTTGACATACGTCGCGAGAAACGCCTGTTCGTTCGCGGTGGTACCTGGAGTCATGTAGAAGGGGTCCATGATAGCGACGCCCGGGGTATTCTCCACGATGAGATCGTGTGCCATGCTGAGCGTTACCAGGCGGACCAAGTTCCGGTCAAGCCGTTGGATGTGAAAGAGCCGAAAGATGTCTTCATACCGAATGAATATCAAGTCCGCGGGGTATGTGGTGACAAAGCCAAAGTTAGTGGGCACCCTGACCGTGATCACCGGGTACGACGGATTTGTTTCTCCAAGAAGACGCGGCTCCTAGATTAGAATTGCATCATGCTGGCTCCTCATATCCGGCGGCAGCTGACTGACATTGTTTGCCGGCAGCATTGGCTGGCCTAGGTGATGCAACTTCCTCCACGGGGTCGACACCTTGTCAAGAACCACTTTCTTGTTTGCGGCGGCATCATTCACTGACTGCTTGCGCTTCCTGTTCTTCTTCTTACGGCACGCGGGAGTGCCGGCTTGTTTCGATGCCTCCACGGTCACACAAAGGAGTGTCCTCGGGGTAAGCCCAACTTGCGGCGGAGCTGTGAAGGCGGTAGTGTCCTCCTGCTCGGGAGTTTCTTGAGAGGGGAACAACTTCTTCTTGAGGGTATCACAGGCGGGTAGATTGTAGTGCCCACTTGAAATTATTATTTTTGGACACAATAGCCACTTGATTTTGACACTCCAACGGCACGAGACAGTATGAGACCGCAGTAGGCGATGGCAGCGCACGAACGTACTATGTACGTGGTCCTCCCCAGAATGGGAAAGCCTACGGATGGAAGGCCAGAAAACACGCCGCGCCATCTTGCCTAGTTTATTCTATGCCTGCAGTCGTTTGAACGACCCATAGTACACGCCGAAGGGCTTCGTTGACGGCGTGCCGGTGGATTGTAGTCCCCGCTTGACATTATTATTTTTGAACACAATAGCCCACTTCATTTTGACATTCCAACGGCACGATACAGTACGAGACCGCAGCAGGCGATGGTAGCGCACGAACGTACTATGTACGTGTTACTCCCCGGAATGGGAAAGCCGACGAACGGAAGGCCAGAAAACACGCCGCGCCACCTTGCCTAGTTTATTTTATGCCTGCACTCGTTTGAACAACCCTTAGGACACACCGAAGGTCTCCGTTGGCTGTGTGCCGGTGGATTGTAGTGCCCACTTGACATTATTATTTTTGGATACAATAGCCCACTTGATTTTGACACTCTAACGGCACGAGACAGTACGAGACCGCAGCAGGCGATGGCAGCGCACGAACGTACTATGTACGTGGTTCTCCATGAAATGGTAAAGCCGACGGACGGAAGGCGAGAAAACAAGCCGCGCCATCTTGCCTAGTTTATTCTATGCCTGCACTCATTTGAACGGCCCTAAGACTCGCCGAAGGGCTCTCGTGAACCCGTTGGCCGTATGCCGGTGGATTGTAGTGCCCAGTTAACATTATTATTTTTGGACACAATAGTCCACTTGATTTTGATAATCCAACGGCACGAGACAGTACGAGACCACATAACTATGTACGTGGTCCTCCCCGAAATGGGAAAGCCGACGGACGGAAGGCCCGAAAACAGGCCGCACCATCTTGCCTAGTTTATTGTTTGCCTATACTCGTTTGAACGACCCCTAGGCCACGCCGAATGGCTCCGTTGGCCGTGTGCCGGTGGATTATAGTACCCACTTGACATTATTATTTTTGGAAACAATAACCCACTTGATTTTGACTCTCCAACGGCACGACACAGTACGAGACCGCAGCAGACGATGGCAGCGCACGAATGTACTATGTACGTACTCCTCCCCGGAATGGGAAAGCCGACGGACGGAATGCCAGAAAACACGCCGCGCCATCTTGCCTAGTTTATTATATGTCTACACTCGTTTGAACGGCTCGTAGGACACGCCGAAAGGCTCTCGTGAACCCGTTGGGCGTGTGCCAGTGGATTGTAGTGCCCACTTGATATTATTATTTTTGGACACAATATCCCACTTGATTTTCACACTCCAACAGTACGAGACAGTACGAGACCGCAGTAGGCGATGGTAGCGCACGAATGTACTATGTACGTGGTCCTCCCCGAAATGGGAAAGGCGACGGACGAATGGCAAGAAAACACGCCGCGCTATCTCTCATAGTTTATTCTATGACTGCACTCGTTTTAACGGCCCGTATGACATGCCGAAAGGCTCTCGTGAACCCGTTGGCCGTGTGCCGGTGGATTGTAGTGCGCACTTGACATTATTATTTTTGGACACAATATCCCACTTGATTTTAACACTTCAACGGCACAAGACATTACGAGATCACAGCAGGCGATGGCAGCGCACGAACATACTATGTACGTGGTCCTCCCCGAAATGGGAAAGGTGACGGACGGAAGGCCAGAAAACACGCCGCGCCATCTTGCATAGTTTATTTTATGCCTGCACTTGTTTGAAGGGCCCTTAGGACACGCCGAAGGGCTCTCATGAACCCGTTGGCCATGTGCCGGTGGATTGTAGTGCCCACTTGATATTATTATTTTTTGACACAATAACCCACTTGATTTTGACACTCCAACGGCACGAGACACTACTAGGGAGAAGCTTAGCTGTGGCGCACCAGTTTGGGCTACCCGCGGCGCAGGCGCCTGCGCCACGAATTGCCATGCCACGGGTAAGCAATTTAGCCGTGGCGCAGTAAACTCTGTGCGCCACGAGTAGTTATCCGTGGTGCAGGCTTGGGTGTGCGCCATGGCTAATGAAATATACCCGTGGCGCACAGACCCATCGTGTGCCACGGGTAAGGTGCGCCACGGCTACACTAACAGGTGCGCCACGGCTAAGGTATTTTCTGTACTTTTTATGTACTATGTATTTATACAGATGCTAATACAGATATTTATAGATATATATTCTATAATACATAGATCACATGCATTATAACTGAAAATAAATATAAATAGACAAAATTATATACATCACACATGTGTCTCCATCGGAATCGAGTAGCAAGTTAGATCATCACATTACAAAAACAAATTATATACATCACATATATGTCTCCGTCTTTCGTCGTGAAGGGCCGGATGTCGCTTTGTGCCTTTATGCGCCGTTCCACCTCCGCATTATCGAATGGAACGCCGTCGTAGTAGAACATGCTTGGGTCAAAAATGCTTAAGTCAAAATTTCGTTACAAAAGTAATATTAAAATTTACGAAATGCGAGAAGTTAATGATGTAAAGCCTCATATATCATTGCCGTGCAAAACAAGGCAAAAAGAGTGTGTACAAGACCATGTATTAATACAAACACTCCAATTATATATACTACAAGGCATTGTACACACTCTCCTTGCCTTTAACCGTGGCATTGTTTAAATCATCGGCTTTGTCAATTCATAGAGAAGAAACAAAATGTTTCAATTTATGCCTCATACATAGATTGGACACACATTGATCAGGAACGGAGCAATCAGACCAAGTAAGAGTATGCACAAGATGTTTATTTGTGCATATCACAAGGTCCGCTAGCACCTCCCTAAATCACATAGTGTGCCACAACATTTTAATCATCGGTATTCGGAAAGAGAGAAAAAATAAAATGGTTTCGGATTTGTGCCTCATACATATTTAAATTGGACACACATTTCAGAGACAGAGCAAGTGAACCAAGTAGGATGCACAAAATGTTTATTTGTGCATATCACAAGGTTTACTAGCTCCTCCCTGAATCATACAGTGCCAAAATATTTTAATCATCGGCTTTCGAATAAACAGACAAAACAAAATAAAAATGACTTAGATTGAGCAACCTGAGCAATTGAGCATCCAAACTGTTATTTCCAATTGAAACCAATAGAAATTCTACCCAACCACTTCCTAAACGGTACTGGCTGCAATAAAACGGAGTAATGACGGAGTAGAGTAAGAAATTATCAAATTGGGATGACTTAGACGGTGCATAAGAGCTAGATGCAATGACACTTCACAGGTTTAGTCCACATACTCACACAAAACTATAAATTTATAAATTGTAACCAACAAAAGTTCCCTAGCTACTCAATGTGGACAGTGAATACCTTAATGGTACATATGAAATTATGAACCAAAGTTAGGAAAGTGACGGAACAAGTTCACAAATGCTGGATAGCAATAGAACCGTGGTTGAGCCGTACCAGTGTTGGCAACCATCCAAAAGTCCTCTATCGATGATGACGTCTCTACATATGCGGCCCGGGGAGGAGGCGGAGGCGGTGCGGGGAGGAGGCGGAGGCGGCCGGGGAGGAGGCGGAGGCGGCCGGGGAGGAGGAGATCGAGCGGGGCGCGCGCGGCGCCACTGGCCATGTGGGGATCGAGCGGGGCGCGGCGAGCGATGCGCTTATTTCCCCTCTGTGGGCCGGGTGATACACTTACCCGTTGCGCAAGGTATTACTGTGCGCCATGGCTACGCGGCTACCCGTGGCACACATATTTGTGCCGCGCCACGCCTGAGTGCGCACAGGGCCGGCCGGCCAGGGCCCATCTTAGCCGTGGCGCACTTCTTAGAAACTTGCGCCACGGCTAAGTTGGTGTCAATGGCGCAGCACCAAGCGGTGCGCCACGCATACTTAGCCATGGCGCACCACGCTGGCAGTGCGCCACGGATACGTGGCTTACCTATAAGCCTTTTCCTAGTAGTGAGACAGTACGAGACCGCAGCAGGCGATGGCAGCGCACGAACGTACTATATACGTGGTCCTCCCCGGAATGGGAAAGCCGATGGACGGAAGGCCAGAAAACACGCCGTGCCATCTTGCCTAGTTTATTCTATGACTGAACTCGTTTGAACGACCCCTAGGACACGCCGAAGGGCTCCGTTGGCAGTGTGCCGGTGTATTATAGTGCACACTTAACATTATTATTTTTTGACACAATAGCCCACTTGATTTTGACACTCCAATGACACGAGACAGTATGAAACCGCAGCAGGCGATGGCAGCGCACCAACGTACTATGTACGTGGTCCTCCCCGGAATGGGAAATCCGACGGACGGAATGCCAAAAAACACGCCACGCCATCTTGCCTAGTTTATTCTATGACTGCACTCGTTTAAACGGCCACTAGAACACGCCGAAGGGATCTCGTGAATCCGTTGTCCGTGTGCCGGTAGATTGTAGTGCCCACTTGGTATTATTATTTTTGTACACAATAGCCCACTTGATTTTGACACTCTAACGGCACGAGACATTACGAGACCGTAGTAGGCGATTACAGCGCACGAACGTACTATGTACGTGGTTCTACCCGGAATGGGAAAGCCGACGGACGGAAGGTTAGAAAACACACCGCGCCATCTTGCCTAGTTTATTCTATGCCTGCACTCATTTGAACGACCCCTAGGACACGCCGAAGGGCTCCGTTGGCCGTGTGCTAGTGGATTGTAGTGCCCACTTGACATTATTATTTTTGGATACAATAGCCCACTTAATTTTGACACTCCAACGGCACAAGACGGTACGAGACCGCAGCAGGCGATGGCAGCGCATGAACGTACTATATACGTGGTCCTCTCCGGAATGAGAAAAACGACGGACGTAAGGCCAGAAAATACGCAGCGCCATATTGCCTAGTTTATTCTATGCCTACACTTGTTTGAACGGCCCCTAGGTCATGCCGAAGGCTCTCGTGAACCCGTTGGCAGTGCGCCGGTGGATTGTAGTGCCCACTTGACATTATTATTTTTTGACACAATAGCCCACTTGATTTTGACACTCCAACGGGACGAGACATTACGAGACCGCAGCAGGCGATGGCAGCGCACGAACTTACTATGTACGTGGTTCTCCCCAGAATGGGAAAGCCGACGGACGGAAGTCTAGAAAACACGCCGCGCCATCTTGCGTAGTTTATTCTATGACTGCACTCATTTGAACGATCCCTACGACACGCCGAAGGGCTCCGTTGGCCGTATGCCGATGGATTGTAGTGCCCACTTGACATTATTATTTTTGGACACAATAGCCCACTTGATTTTGACACTCCAGCGGCACGAGACATTACGAGAACACAGCAGGTGATGGTAGCGCACGAACGTATTATGTACGTGGTCCTCCCAGAAATGGGAAAGCCGACGGACGGAAGGCCAGAAAACACGTCGCGCCATCTTGTCTAGTTTATTCTATGTCTGCACTCATTTGAACGACCCCTAAGACACGCCGAAGGGCTCCGTTGGCCGAGTGCCAGTGGATTGTAGTGCCCACTTAACAATATTATTTTTTGACACAATATCCCACTCGATTTTGACACTCCAACGGCACGAGACAGTACGAGACCGCAGCACGCGATGGCAGCGCATGAACGTACTATGTACGTGGTCCTCCCCGGAATGGTAAATCCGACGGACGAAATGCCAGAAAACACGCCACGCCATCTTGGCTAGTTTATTCTATGCGTGCACTCGTTTGAACGGCCCCTTGGACACGCCGAAGGGCTCTCGTGAACCCGTTGGCCGTGTGCCCATGGATTGTAGTGCTCACTTGACATTATTATTTTTGGACACAATAACCCACTTGATTTTAACACTCCAACGGCACGAGAAAATACGACACCGCAGTAGGCGATAACAGCGCACGAACGTACTATGTACGTGGTCCTCCCCGGAATGGGAAAGGCGACGGACGGAAGGCCAGAAAATACGCAGCGCCATCTTGCTTAGTTTATTCTATGTATGCACTCGTTTGAACGGCCCCTAAGACACGCCGAAGGGTTCTCACTTGCAATTATTATTTTTTGGACACAATAGCCCACTTGATATTAACACTCCAACGGAACGAGACATTACGAGACCGCAGCAGGTGATGGCATCGCACGAACGTACTATGTACGTGGTTCTCCCCGGAATGGGAAAGCCGATGGACGGAAGGCTAGAAAACACGACGCGCCATCTTGCCTAGTTTATTCTATGCCTGCACTCATTTGAACGATGCCTAGGACACGTCGAAGGGCTCCGTTGGCCGTGTGCCAGTGTATTGTAGTGCCCACTTGACATTATTATTTTTGAACACAATAGCCCACTTGATTTTGACACTCCAACAGCACGAGACAGTAGGAGACCGCAGCAGGCGATGGCAGCGCACGAACGTATTATGTACGTGGTCCACTCCGAAATGGGAAAGCCGACGGACGGAAGGCCAGAAAACACGCCGCGCCATCTTGCCTAGTTTATTCTATGCCTGCACTTGTTTGAACGACCCCTAGGACACGCCGAAGTGCTCCGATGGCCGAGTGACGGTGGATTGTAGTGTCCACTTTACATTATTATTTTTTGACATAATAGCCCACTTGATTTTGACACTCCAACGGCACGAGACAGTATGAAACCGCAGCAGGCGATGGCAGCGCACCAACGTACTATGTACGTGGTCCTCCCCGGAATGGGAAATCCGACGGACGGAATGCCAGAAAACACGCCACGCCATCTTGCCTACTTTATTCTATGACTGCACTCGTTTAAATGGCCACTAGAACACGCCGAAGGGCTCTCATGAACCCGTTGGCCGTGTGCCGGTGTATTGTAGTGCCCACTTGACATTATTATTTTTGGACACAATAGCCCACTTGATTTTGACACTCCAACGGTACGAGACAGCACGAGACCGCAGCAGGCGATAGCAGCGCACGAACGTATTATGTACGTGGTCCACTCCGGAATGGGAAAGCCGACGGACGGAACGCCAGAAAACACGCCGCGCCATCTTGCCTAGTTTATTCTATGCCTGCACTTGTTTGAACAACCCCTAGGACACGCCGAAGTGCTCCGATGGCCGAGTGCCGGTGGATTGTATTGACCACTTGACATTATTATTTTTGGACACAATATCCCACTTGATTTTGACTGTCCAACGACACGAGACAGTACGAGACCGCAGTAGGCGATGGCAGCGCACGAACGTACTATGTACGTGGTCCTCCCCGAAATGGGAAAGCCGACGGACGAAATGCCAGAAACCACGCCGCGCCATCTTTCCTAGTTTATTGTATGCGTGCACTCGTTTGAACGGCCCCTTGGACACGCCGAAGGCCTCTCGTGAACCCGTTGGCCGTGTGCCGGTGGATTGTAGTGCCCACTTGACATTATTATTTTTGGACACAATAGGCCACTTGATTTTAACACTCCAACGGCACGAGACAATACGACACCGCAGCAGACGATGGCAGCGCACGAACGTACTATGTACGTGGTCCTCCCCGGAATGGGAAAGGCGATGGACGAAAGGCCAAAAAATACGCAGCACCATCTTGCTTAGTTTATTTTATGCCTGCACTCGTTTGAACGGCTCCTAAGACACGCCAAAGGGCTCTCGTGAACCCGTTGGCCGTGTGCCGGTGGATTGTAGTGCCCACTTGGTATTATTATTTTTGTACACAATAGCCCACTTGATTTTGACACTCTAACGGCACGATACAGTATGAGACCGCAGCAAGCGATGACAGCGCAACAACATACTATGTACGTGGTCCTCTCCGGAATGGGAAAGCCGACGGATGGAAGGACAGAAAACACGCTGCGCCATCTTGACTAGTTTATTCTATGCATGCACTCGTTTGAACGGCTCCTAGGACACGCCGAATGGCTCTCGTAAACCCGTTGACCATGTGCTGGTGGATTGTAGTGCCCACTTGACATTATTATTTTTGAACATAATAGCCCACTTGATTTTGACACTCCAACGACACGAGACAGTACGAGACCGCAACAGGCGATGGCAGCGCACGAACGTACTATGTACGTGGTCCTCCACGAAATGGGAAAGCCGACGGACGGAAGGTGAAAAAACACGCCGCGCCAGCATGCCTAGTTTATTCTATGCCTGCACTCGTTTGAACGGCCCCTAAGACACGCTGAAGGGCTCTCGTGAACTCGTTAGCCGTGTGCCGGTGGATTGTAGTGTCCAGTTGTCATTATTATTTTTTGACACAATAGCCCACTTGATTTTAACACTCAAACGGCACGAGACAGTACGAGACCGCAGCAGGCGATGGCAACGCACGAACGTACTATGTATGTGGTCCTCCCCGGAATGGGAAAGCCGATGAACGGAAGGACCGAAAACACGTCGCGCCATCTTGTATAGTTTATTCTATGACTGCACTCATTTGAACGACCCCTACGACACGCCGAAGGGCTCCGTTGGCCGTATGCCGATGGATTGTATTGCCCACTTGACATTATTATTTTTTGACACAATACCCCACTTGATTTTGACACTCCAACGGCACGAGACAGTACGAGACCGCAGCAGGTGATGGTAGCGCACGAACGTATTATGTACGTGGTCCTCCCCGGAATGGGAAAGTCGACGGACGGAAGGCCAGAAAACACGCCGCGCCATCTTGTTTAGTTTATTCTATGCCTGCACTCATTTGAACGACCCTAAGACACGCCGAACGGCTCCGTTGGCCGAGTGCCAGTGGATTGTAGTGCCCACTTAACAATATTATTTTTGGACACAATATCTCACTCGATTTTGACACTCCAACGGCACGAGACAGTACGGGACCGCAGCAGGCGATGGCAGCGCACGAACGTACTATGTACGTGGTCCTTCCCGGAATGAGAAATCCGACGGACGAAATGTCAGAAAACACGCCGCGCCATCTTGGCTAGTTTATTCTATGCGTACACTCGTTTGAACGGCCCCATGGACACGCCGAAGGGATCTCGTAAACCCGTTGGCCGTGTGCCGGTGGATTGTAGTGCCCACTTGACATTATTATTTTTGGACACAATAGCCCAATTGGTTTTAACACTCCAACGGCACGAGAAAATACGACACCGCAGCAGGCGATGTCAGTGCACGAACGTACTATGTACGTGGTCCTCCCCGGAATGGGAAACACGACGGACGGAAGGCCAGAAAATACGCAGCGCCATCTTGCTTAGTTTATTCTATGCCTTCACTCGTTTGAACGGCACCTAAGACACGCCGAAGGGCTCTCGTGAACCCGTTGGCCGTGTGCCGTGGATTGTAGTGCCCACCTGACATTATTATTTTTGTACACAATAGCCCACTTGATTTTGACACTCCAACGGAACGAGACATTACGAGACCGCAGCATGCGATGGCAGCGCACGAACGTATTATGTACGTGGTCTACTCCGGAATGGGAAAGCCGACGGACGGAAAGCCAGAAAACACGCCGCGCCATCTTGCCTAGTTTATTATATGCCTGCACTTGTTTGAACGACCCCTAGGACACGCCGAAGTGCTCCGATGGCCGAGTGCCGATGGATTGTAGTGCCCACTTGACATTATTATTTTTGGACACAATATCCCACTTGATTTTGACAGTCCAACGACACGAGACAGTACGATACCGCAGCTGGCGATGGCAGCGCAAGAACGTACTATGTACGTGGTCCTCCCCGAAATGGGAAAGCCGACGGACGGAATGCCAGAAACCACGCCGCGCCATCTTGCCTAGTTTACTCTATGCGTGCACTCGTTTGAACGGCCCCTTGGACACGCCGAAGGTCTCTCGTGAATCCGTTGGCCGTGTGCCGGTGGATTGTAGTGCCCACTTGACATTATTATTTTTGGACACAATAGCCCACTTGATTTTGACACTCCAACGGCACGAGACAGTACGAGACCGCAGCAGGCGATGACAGCGCACGAACGTACTATGTACGTGGTCCTCCCCGGAATGGGAAAGCCGACGGACGGAAGGCAGAAAACACGCCGCGCCATCTTGCCTAGTTTATTCTACGTCTGCACTCGTTTGAATGGCGCCTAGGACACGCCGATGGGCTCTCGTGAACCCGTTGGCTGTGTGCCCGTAGATTGTAGTGCCCACTTGACATTATTATTTTTGGACACAATAGGCCACTTGATTTTGACACTCCAACGGCACGAGACAGTACGAGACCGCAGCAGGCGATGGCAGCGCACGAACATACTATGTACGTGGTCCACCCTGGAATGGGAAAGCCGACGGACGGAAGGCCAAAAAACACGCCCTGCCATCTTGCCTAGTTCATGCTATGCCTGCACTCGTTTGAACGGCTCCTAGGACACGGCGAAGGGCTCTCATGAACCCGTTGACCGTGTGCCGGTGGATTATAGTGCCCACTTAACATTATTATTTTTTGACACAATAGCCCTCTTGATTTATGACACTCCAACAGTATGAGACAGTACGAGACTGCAGCAGTCGATGGCAGCGCACGAAAGTACTATGTACATGATCCTCCCGGAATGGGAAAGCCGACGGACAGAAGGCCAGAAATAAATCAATCGCCCCACTCCCGCTCTGGTCCAAATCCAATCCAGATCCTCACTGACATCCAATGATATGATGATATATCATGATAAGCAATTGCCATCTCTCGCGTGATGAAGGATCGATCGCAGTAATTAATCACTATCAGTCCGTCTGGGCCTGCAACCGACTGATTAACCTCACACCGGATCGAGCTAGGGACGGCGCCGGCCATTGATGCTGAGCAACCGCTTAGATAGATATGAGTAGCTTGCTTGCAGGAGGAGGCGCCCGTGAAGGTACGCCGAAGTGGCACGACGTATGTACGGTGGATTTCGGCCGCGAGAGCAATGGCCTTTACGCCGAGCTGCCAAGTTCCTTCGTTGATGCAATGGAGATGGTGGTGTCGATACTCAGAGCCTATACACCTAGAGCATTTCTTAGCTAAGGGCATAATGCAAAAATCATGCAATCCTAAAAGTTCCCACACTTTAGAGTCATTAGCTTTTAATTCATTTTCAACTACTGAGTGGTTGCCTCTCTAACAAATGCTTATCAGATTTCAGCCATAGTCAGCTAGCACTTTAGATCTAGAGTTTCCGAACCCTTTAAACCGGGGGGAGGGAGTAAAAAATAAACAAGTACTACATGCGCCCTGGCCTGGTCGTAGCCGATGTGTCGACACTTCAGACGTACTCCACACCAAGAATAATAAATAGCCCAGATATACAGCCTGATGAGGACCCGGCGTGTCGACACATGGCCTACTACCAAAGACTTTTTCGTCGGTGTGGAGAGATAACAGATAGCTGTAGCGATCCCAGCATTGTGGTGTGCGTTGTTCGCATTGAATTGCGGGCCCTGAACGTCAACAGCGGAGCACGGAAATCTTTGAGAATCCTATGCTCTGGACAAGCGGATCCTATGCTTTTGGCGGGTTAAGATTCCAAAGTCCAAACTTGTAGCAGCACACTTTGACCACTTGACAAAGCACCAACGTCTAGTACGCTATTTACAGTGAGTAGAGATTTCTTGCACCTGCTCCTGTCGCTTCAAACAATTCAAAAAAATTATTTAAATGTTTCAAAAAATCTTTAAAAAATCATGCATGAATGATGTATGTGAAAAATTACAGTGCGAAATACTTTATATTTCAACCTACACAAAAATGACAATTTTACATATATGATTAAAGTTAACACATAGTTTCAAATCTACAAATTTTTTCATTTTTGTGTAGACTATAATATAAAGTTTCTTGCATTGAGATTGTGTATGCTTCTAGTATGCATCATTGAGAACATGCATGATTTTTTTCAGATTTTTTTGAAACTTTAAATATATTTTTCAATTTTTTTAAATTCGTGGGAGCACTGGAGCTCGGGAGAAAAAAACTTTCCAATTTACAGTACTCTATTTTTTTGACTTGAATTTACAGTACTCTTAACACAGATTAAAACGGTCCGTGCAAAGTTCAAAAAATGATTCATGGATTTGTTGTGGTGTAATGAGCTACTAATCTAGGATGAACACCTAGAACCTCGTGATGGCTCTACGAGAATTGGGCGATGGAAAATTTTATTACTTATTACCACTTCATCGGATCACTATACTATTTTGATTACCCTTGTATAAGTTTATATAAGGTAGAGGTTTTGTTACAAGATAATCACTGTCTGTTGCGCACAACAAAATGCCACACCGGTTAGTACGAATACAACCCTCACACAAGAAAAGACTATTCTAAAATGAGTAGCAATGCCGCGTCTCAACGGATGCCGTCGCCTCCAAGGAAAACATCTTCATCTTGACTTTCCTTGGCGACGCACCATCGTACAGAAGGGTGGATGGCGGGATGTGGTCCGTCTTGAGAAAGGGGTCGTCTTGGCCACGCTAGCAATCGTGTGCATAGAGTGTTGGGGATCGTAGAAAGAAAACAAAAAATTTCCTACCGATGATAACCGTAAACTAGCCAAGATCTATACTATGCAGATATATAAGTACGGAGGAGATCAGAATACATACCCTTGTAGACCGAAAGCGGGATTACGTTCCCGCACAAACGTTGCCAATGAAGATGTCGGCGCCGACCTCAGGGTCGTGTAGAGGAAGGAGTCAGCTTCCAGCACCAAACACGTTGCCGTGAATAGCGCCTCGCGGTTCCACACACGTTCGGTATGGATGACGATCTCCGGGCTCCAGGTCCAGCAGAGCAGCGGAAGCGGTGGGGTGGATCTAGCAGCACGGCGGTGTGCAAACTAAAGAGAGAGAGTTCTCTCCTCGTACGAAGCTCCAGAATCGGAACCCCCGCTCAAGGTAGGAGAGAAGGAGGAAGAAACTTGTGTGTTTTCCAATGGCATATGGGTCACGTATATATAGGAGGAGGTGGGAGGCCTCCTCCCTTAGCTCCCCCACGTGGGATTAATCCACATGGGGGTTGCGCCGCACCCCTTCTTGGCCGGCTGCCCTTGGTGGGCCCCATTCGGCCCACCTAGGGTGGCTGCCCCATTTTTATTATTTCTTAAATAAATAAAAAATCCCTAATGGGCCTTTAAGGCCCACTTATGATTTAATGCCTTTAAAATTCGAAATAAATTATAATAAAAATATATTTAATCATTAATAACACTTATTAATATTAGATATAATTCATCCAGACCCCGAAACATATATCATTGCCCTCCGATCTCCATCGGACATGTTTGGAACACTTCCGGAACCTCCTGTTTCTTTTCTCGCTTAATCCAACCCTAATCGTCACCCACCCTTAAGTGTGTCACCCCACTATTCGGGATCACTCTAGACATGAACGAGACTCTCTCCGATCAATGACTAACAGCGGGATCTGGATACCCATCGTCGCAATGGAACATGGGGTTCCCCTAGTGCTGCCAAAGTGGGTCTGCTCCCTGTGGGCCCACGGTGAAGATGGACAAGGCTAAGAACCAAGTCAAGCTTGCAGGTTCATCCTTCGAGCCTGCGAAGGCCAAGCAAGACCTACACCGACAAAGGGCTCCGGTCCTGGGGGCCTGCCGGGTCCCTGAATCAAGCTAGAAGACACGGAAGACCCCGAGGGTCCGAGTCCCCGGCAGGAGGCTGGGCTCCCTCTCGGGTGCATCATCGCACCACTATGGATAAGCATTCCACCTCATCAGAAGACTTGGGAAGCAAGGCGAAGGTGGCGCAGGCTGGGAGCATAGCCCGTGGTTGTGTCAGCCACTGTTTACCACCAAGGCGGGCGCTCCCACCTAACACAAGGGAAATGCTAGGCTGAGGAGAGGCCACGTCTCCCCCTAAACCAGCCGGGAGGGTCCTTCATCCCGGAGGCCCCTCATGCCCCTCACGTGCCCTGTGGCAACCCCTTGGCCTATAAAAGGAGGACCAAGGCACGGAGGAGGGGAAGAGGAACAAAAGGCACAAAGAGGAACAAAAGCACAAGACAAACCAGAGCAAGACTAGACTAGGGCTGCCAGGTTAGAGAGGAACGTGATCTCCTCCGGGTCAGGATATGTCCTTCTTCTACCTCCAGCCAAAACCCTTCCAGGTACCTCACCCGAAGGACTCCATTGTAAGCCACACTATGAAGAACCCATCAATCCAGACATGCAGGACTAGGGCTTTTAGCGTCCGGGCAGCCTGAACCTGGGTAGCTCCTTGTGTCCCTTTGGTTGCATGCCTAGATCATGGAGAGGAGAGCTTGATTCCGACTCCGCCCACGAAGACGACTCTCAGCCTCCTTCGCGCCACGTGCCGAACCTAAAAAGGGGGCATCCTCTACTCCCGGTGTCCGTGCATCGAGACACGACGTCTGGCGCGCCAGGTAGGGGGCGCAACCGCTGGATTCCTCTACATCCGCCGCAATGGCAAGTTCGTCGTCGACAACCTCAGAGTCTGTGTCAGGCTCCTCCTCTTCCTCGGGAAGGAGTTCATCGTCAAGCTCTTCCTCAGGCTTGTGATCTACATCAAGCTCGTCAAGAACTGCTTCTAGTTCCTCGTCTTTAACCGGATCCGCTCTAGGGACCGCCGTCTCCTCGGGACAAGGCGAGCAGCTACTGTAGCCACAAGCAAGAGTCATGTCAGGAACTCGGGAGGCCTGTGGGGAGCAAGCGTGCCAGGCAGAATGGAAGGGCTGGGGGCTAAAGGAAGCCATGGGCGTGGCCCAGGCGCATCTCTCTTCCCCCCAGATCAGTGCATGAGTGATCCTCGTGCGAAGGCATGGATCCACAGCTTGGAAAGCCTGCTGGACTAGGCTCTCCAATGCCGCGCTCCCACGAGTTCTACCCCGATCATCGACCTCGACATTGACGTCCCTGAGCCACTATTCCCAGCAGAGGAGCACCCAGAAGACCCCATGGCAAGCAGCCCATGGAACAGCCTAAAGATCCCCATGGCAAGCGGCCCATGGAACAGCCTGAAGATCCCCGTGGCAAGCAGCCCATGGAGCAGCCCGAAGAAGGTGCTGGCCAGAGCGCTAACCCCAGGCGTCGCTCGCGGGAGGACATGGAAGGCCAGGCCAGCCAGCTCCTCAAGACCTGCTGCACGCCATTCCCAGCGACCCTCTCCGACCTCTATCGCCTAGAGCAAGAAGCCGAAGAGATGCTGCACCGCTACATCTGGAGGTTTCGGGGCGTCGTCGACCGCATTCCCCCCAAGTACCTCTGCGAGGCCTCCGTCATCGCTGCATTCCACGTCAATGTCCGCAACCGCAAGATGCGCGACAAGTTGAGCATCCGCGCCATTGACACCCTAGAGGAACTGTGGAACTTGGCTGACCGATGTGCCAGGGTGGAAGATGCCACCAACTTTAAGCCCCACGAGGTCCGCTGAAGCAAGTCGTGATGTGTACCCGAGAAAACCATGATGCCGCAAAATGCACCCTGAAGTGAACCCGTTATCGTTCGAGCACTCCCGTGACGAATAAAAGATAAGTCACCATTGAACTTTCCCCTGTCATACATGCTATTTACTTCTCGGGTAACAGAACACATGCGAAATTAGAAAGGCAAGGCTCGACCGTCGTGCGAGCACTCAAGGGGTATCGACTCTCCCGGGGGTAGAAAGCGGTGCACAGACCTGATACACCCCGGGGACGTGCGTGCCAACAAAGTGAGTGGTCTTTTGGGAATCGGTAGGGCTCGCGGGTGCATGACTTTTCAGTCAGGGCCTCGCAGGTAAGCTTATATCCCAGAAGGTCCCTCAAGGACTCAAAGTTTATTTGGGGTACGCAGTGCCCGAACATGGTGCAGGGTATCTAATGAGGAGGAAACTTCCACATGGCGAGTACATCTGCCGGAGCCGATACCGCTTGGAGAGAGGTCTGAGAAGGAGATGAAGTCGAGAAATCCGGCAAGGCGATGCCGGGATTGGCCTCTCTGAAGGACGCCATTACCAAAGCCGCCGTCAACTTGCTCATCTCGTGTTTGTTGCTCACCAGCTGGGCGACCATCTTGCTCTTGAAGGCCCGGAGATCAGCAGCCACCTCCCTGATGAAGTTAATTCGCGATAAGGGGCAGACTCTGGCTTTTTAGTTCCAATACCGGGGCCTTAATAGGCAGGCCTAACCGTTTCACTCGCTCCGTCATCCTCGCGCAGGCGGCTTCCACTAAGGTGAAGCCCTCCTGGTTAAGGTGGCGGAGTTCATACAGCTCAGTGGATGTCTGGGATTTGGCCTGGGTCAGCTTCTGGTTGCCTTCTAGCAGCATTGCCAGCTCTTTGCCCTGCGTCTCCAAGGACTCCTTAAGCTCAGATATTTTCTGGCCGTCGCTCTGGACCTGCTGCTTCAAGATTTGAGAAGATTCCTGCTCCTGGTGAAGGACGTTCTTGACATCCTCAATGGTTTGGACGACCTCCTTCTCCTTGGTTTGCCAGAGCTGGATTTCTCTGTCCTTGGCCTCAAGCTCCTCACGGTGGCAGTCCTCCGCCTCCTTCAGGCGTTTCCCAGTCTGCTGGTCCTGCTGGAGTTTCTGGATTTCCAAGGTCTTCTCTCTTTCAACCAGCTCTGTCTCCTTGGCCGCCAGTTGCTGCTCTTTCGTCAAATTGACCTGCCTCTGGCGCGAGCACTCGACCTGTCGGTTTGTTTCCTTCTTCTCGAGGGACTGGTGCAAGACGGTAATCTGAGTCGCCAGGCGGTTCAGCTTATCCATCCCTTCTGGATCTAGTCTTCGGCATTCTTGATCGACCTCGTGATGGTGGCCTCGCGGCCGCACAGATCCTTGTCCAATTGGGCTACCCCGCGGAGTATGGCATCCATCGCATTGTGACCGCTCATGGTGAACCCTGGAGTAGCTGCCGGGATACCTCTCGGGGCAGGCGCGTTCTTCGCACGGCTGGCGGCCAGGCTTTCTTTGATCTTCATCAGCTCAACCACCTCCTCGCTAGCACTAGAGTCGGTGGAAAAGGCAGCAAAAGTCGTCAGCACTGTCCCCGTCATCAAGGAGCTCTCTATCAGGCTGGGACCCGGATCCTGGACAGGGTTCATGGTCTGCGTCCCAGCAGCACGAGAACTCGGGACGCCTTTGTTCACCTCCTAGCCCTCCGAAGGCAAAAGGGAAAGTGGTTTCTCCTGGCTGGCTCTGTCGCGAGGGCCACCCGGAGAGAAGACATTGGCCGCCGAAGCTTCTACAAGAGGAAGGATGTCAGGAAAGGGCATCTAAGCATCAAAAGAGTTATGTTACCCGCAAGCTCTGAGATACCTGCTTGCTCGCGCGTCAGGGCATCGGGCATCTTCCCCGGGTGAGCTAGAGAGGAAAAAGAAGGTACTGCGCGCCAAAAAGGAGCAGAGGGACTTACTCCCGGGCGCGTTTGTTTCCCATCGACGGAGGAATGTCCACCGAAGCAGCAGAAGAAGCCTGGGGGCTCGCAGGCGGCTCCATCACTGGAGACAAGCGGCCAGTGGCAATTGCTTGGTCGGGGGCTTGGGCGAAGCTTGCATCGTTCGCCCCCTCGTCCAGGCAGTTATCTTCTTCTCCCGCCACCACAACTGGCGGGGAAAGGCAGCAAGCACCCGAGTCTAGGGCAGCATCGGACCCAGGAGCAGCAGGCGGGGATGGATCAGTTCTCTCCCCTCATCATCATCATCGTCATCATCATCGTCATCGACGTCGTCGTCTTCCTCATCTCTGGCGACCTCGTCGCCACCAGCGGCTCCATCATTTCTGGCGGCGCCAGCACCGCCGTCTTCTTCGTTGTCAGAGCCGGAGGGCTCGCCTTCAGACTCCTCCTTGCTCTCACCCTCAGACTCCCAGGATTCTTCATCGTCAGGGCTGGCCGGAGCTTTGGCCTTACCGGTCTTCACCGCTAGAGGTTTGGGCCCATGGTCGGCGCGGCCTTCAATACCCAAGGCATTGCAGACCAGCATCCGCGCCAGGATCTTGTTCTTCTCCGGGTCGTCGCACAAGGGCAGAACCCCCTTGGGCAACAGGAACTTGGCTCCCGGAGTGAGGGCTCCTCTCATGTTCTCCTGGACAAGGTCTTCTTCCATGTCGGAACACCTTAGGCGAGATGGATCCTTGGGGCCCTGGAAGTTACAGGCCGGATGTGGGCGCTTCTACAACGGTGCGAGGTGGTTGCGGAGGAAATGGGCGACGATGGCGGCCCCAGTAACTCCTCTCTCGCGAAGAAGATCGAAGCACGCCACTACCACCGAGAACTGCTCGTCCTGCAAGCTCACGCTTCCCAAAGTGTCCAGGTCCACTGGCGCTCCACCGGCTCCTCAAGATGTACATCGACTTCCGGCACCCCGATCAGGAACCAGCGATCTCTCCATTCATCCCACTTGGACTTGGTTTCCATGAGGGGATAGTCTTGCTTGTTCTTCGGGCAGAAGCAGAACGTGACACTACCTCCCATCCATCCTTTACTCATAATCCGAGGGTAGAAGAAATGGCGGAACAGCGCCATAGACGGACTCACCCCGATGAACACCTCGTAGGCGTAAGCAAAGACCGCCAAGTCAAGAATTGCGCCTGGCGTCAGATGCAAGAACTTCAGCTCGTAGGTGCGCAAGATCTCCATGAAGAAATCTGAGAAAGGGGAAACGAGCCCCATCAGCATGAAGCTATCAAAGATGGGGATCTGCATGGGCCTCCTGGTCGCCGACAGGGGAAAGACCTCCAACGCCTTCCTAGTTGGAGCACCATCGGCGCCGTCGGATTCCATCACCCCCAAGTGCTCCGCCTTACGCATCATCTCAACGCCATTGGCGTAGCAGCTGGGGAACAAGGCCGTCCGTTTCTTGAGTTCGGCCAGCTTAGCATTGCGCACCGACCTCCGCCGCGCCCTCTTGGTTTTGGGAGACAGCGGCCTCGCGACGGGTGGCGCCCCCGTTCTTTTCTTCTTTCGGGCGGAGACCTTCAATCGAGCCATTGAAGTGGAGGAGAAGTCGGCGCGGCGGCGGAAGGAGGAGGCAGCGGAGCAGAGCAAGAAGGATGAAGGCGGAGGTGGCGATTTGGGGATTTCGGCGAATCTGGAGAAGTAACGGCTACAGTGTAAGCCAGGCGTGGCTTATAAGGCACTCCTCACGTCACGTCGTGGCCCCATTACTCCGACGGATGTGGGGATCGAGGGGGCGTGCCGCTTCCTGCGCAGGCCGCCCGTTGGATTCCAAGATAAGAACGAAGCCTGCTCGAATCACAACGTTCGACGCGACTCGGTCAAGAGGACCCGGGGGCTCATCTCTACCTCGCCCTGGCGAGTTCCCGACAGAAGCAAGCCAAGAAGACTAGTTGCCCGGGACCCACTTTGACCGATCTTTAGGCCATAGCCCCGGCAGCTGAAGCAAGAACCGCCGGGACCATGCCCGGGGGCTACTGTCGCAGCAGTGGAACATGGGGTTCCCCTAGTGCTGCCAAAGTGGGTCCGCTCCCTGTGGGCCCACGGTAAGATGGACAAGGCTAAGAACCAAGTCAAGCTTGTGGGTTCATCCTTCGACCCCTCGAAGGCCAAGCAAGACCTAGACCGACAAAGGGCTCTGGTCCTGGGGGCCTGCCGGGTCTTCGAATCAAGCTAGAAGACACGGAAGACCCCGAGGGTTCGAGTCCCCGGCAGGAAGCTGGGCTCCCTCTCGGGTGCATCATCGCACCACTGTGGATAAGCATTCCACCTCATCAGAAGACTTGGGAAGCAAGGCGAAGGTGGCGCGGGCAGGGAGCATAGCCCGTGGTTGTGTCAGCCACTGTTCACCACCAAGGCGGATGTTCCCACCTAACCCAAGGGAAACGCTAGGCTGAGGAGAGGCCACGTCTCCGCCTAAACCAGCTGGGAGGGTCCTTCATCCCGAAGGCCCCTCATGCCCCTCACCTGCCCTGTGGCAACCCCTTGGCCTATAAAAGAAGGACCAAGGCACGAAGGAGGGGAAGAGGAACAAAAGGCACAAAGAGGAACAAAAGCACAAGACAAACCAGAGCAAGACTAGACTAGGGCTGCCAAGGTAGAGAGGAAGGTGATCTCCTCCGGGTCAGGATCTGTCCTTCTTCTACCTCCAGCTTGCGACGCGATCTGTCGCGTTTGGGTTGCGCAGGACTTGCTCCAGGGGGTAAGAGGTGACCACCTTGATGGGGTGACCCTGGAAGTAATGGCGCAGCTTCCTGGAGGCGCTGAGGAGCCAGAAGAGGAGCTTTTGCTGCATGGGGTAGCGCTCGCGAGCATCCCGCAGCACTGTGCTGACGAAGTACACGGGATGCTCGACGAGGGTAGTCGTTGGCGTGGCAGCGGCTGGCTCCTCTCCAGGCTCGGTGGAGTCCTTGGCGAGGTTTTCTTGAGGCTGGAGGCTTGACGAGGCTGCTTCCTTGTCGGGGGGTTCTGGGCTTGGCGAGGCAAAGCTCTGCTTGGTGAGGATTGGCTTTTCCCTTTCAGCCACCAAGACCGCGCTTGCTGTCTAAGGAGTGGCTGCAAGATACAGCTTCAGAGGCTCGCGAGGGCGTGGGGCAACCATGATGGGTGGGCTCGCCAGATATCTCTTCAGGTCCTCAAAGGCCTTTGCCGCTTCAGGGGTCCACTTGAAAGGACCGGTCCTCTTTATGATCTTGAAAAATGGCAGCGCCCTCTCGCCGAACTTGGAGATGAAACGGCCAAGGCTGGCCATACATCCCGCTAAGCGTTGCATGTCCTTGAGGCGGCGAGGAGGCTGCATCTGCTCTATGGCCTTGATCTTGTCGGGGTTGGCCTCGATGCCGCGGTGGGATACCAGGAACCCGAGGAGCTTGCCTGAAGGGACCCCGAAGACGCACTTGGCGGGGTTCAGCTTGATGTTGACCTTGCGTAGGTTGGCAAAGGTCTCCTCGAGGTCCTGGATAAGCGTGTCCTTCTCGCAGGTCTTGACGACGATGTCGTCGACGTAGGCTTCTGCATTCCTCCCCATTTGAGCCCCCAAGGCGATCCTCATGAGGCGCTGGACAGTGGCACCGGCGTTCTTCAGGCCGAAGGGCATGCAGACGTAGCAAAACACACCACAAGGGGTGAGAAATGCTATCTTCTCCTCGTCCTCCTTCGCCATCTTGATCTGGTGATAACCAGAGAAGGCATCCAGGAAACAGAGGAGTGCATAGCCGGCGGTGGAGTCCACGATCTGGTCGATCCTCGGGAGGGAATAGGGGTCCTTGGGGCAGGCCTTGTTGAGGTCGGTGAAGTCGATGCAGAGGCAGCTTCCTCCGGTGTGCTTGGGGACGACCACACCGTTGGCGAGCCAAGTGGGATGGACCACTTCCTTGATGATGCTGGCCTTCTTCAGCTTTTCCACTTCCTTGACGATGAAATCTTGTTTCTCTGGCGCCTGGCGCCGCGCCTTTTGCTTCACGGGGCGTGCGTCTGGACACACAGCTAAGTGGTGCTCGATCACCTCCCTCGGTACTCCGGACATATCTGACGGTGTCCAAGCGAACATGTCAGAGTTTGCGCAGAGGAAGGCGACGAGCGCGCTTTCCAATTTGGGAGGCAGGTTGGCGCCGATGGTGACGCTAGCCCCCGAGCCGCTTGCCTCCAGAGGCACTTGCTTTGCCGCGGCCTTCTCCTGAGAGAATAGCTGCTTCTTCTTCGCGGGGGGCCTCGGGAGGGGTTCCTCGTCCTCGTTAGCGGGAGACGCCACCGCGGCAGCCTTGTAGGCCGTTTGCGCGGCGTACACGGCGTCTGAGACTACACCGCGGATGACGATGGTGCCACTAGAGCCAGAGAGCTTGACGAGGTTGTAGGCATGGTGGGTCACCGCCATGAACTTGGCGAGGGCGGGGTAGCCGAGGATGGCGTTGTAGGGCAAGCTGATATGCGCGACGTCGAAGTCGATCAGCTCGGTGCGGTAGTTGGCCTGAGTGCCAAAAGTGACCGGGAGCCTCACTTGCCCCAAAGGAGTCGTGAGGCCCTCCGTCACCCCCGAGAAGGTCCTGGTGGGCATGAGCCGCTCGTAAGGCACCTGCAGTTTCTCGAATGTCTTGACAGAGATGACACTGAAGCCGGCACCCCCATCAATGAGCGTCTTGGAGATGGCGATGTTGTTGATGGTGGGGGTGCAGACCAGCGGGATGGTGCCAACAGTTGAGGTGGACTTGGGGTGGTCGCTGGCGTCGAAAGTGATGGGGCACTGGGACCACTTGAGGGGCCTGGAGGCCTCGACCTCGGGGAGGGCTGCCGCGACCTCGCGAGCGAATTGCTTAAAGTAGCGGTTGGAGCGAGGGGCCTGAGACCCGCTGAGGATGCAGGCGACCCCGCGAGGCACCTGATACCCCTCAGGAGTCTCGTCAGGAGGTTGTCGTTCGCGGGCCCGACAGTGTTGGCCTGGGGGTTCTGATGGTAGTTGTTGTCGTAGTTGCTATTCCAGCGTCGCCCCCCGCGGCCGGTGCGGCCGCCGCCGCGGCCACCGCGG
The DNA here is from genome assembly GCA_012064385.1 of Puccinellia tenuiflora. NCBI lineage: Eukaryota > Viridiplantae > Streptophyta > Magnoliopsida > Poales > Poaceae > Puccinellia > Puccinellia tenuiflora. Next base: position 545,099 of record QRDG01001356.1, read on the forward strand.
CCTTGCTCCAGCTCGCGTGCCTTGCGAGCCTCGCGAAGCCTCTTGAGGTCGTAGCAGTCCTCGGTGGCATGCGAGTGCCTATTATGGTAGACGCAGAAGGGGCGGTCGTCTTTCTTCTCGGGCCCCGCGGCTGGAGTGGCAACGCAAGGCTGCTTGGCGTCAGGCTCAGCCGCGAGGACCGCAGTGGATTTCTTCTTCTTCTTGGACCCCTCGGCGAGGTCCCCTGGCTCGTTCTTGACGAACAAGCGGCCCTCCTCAGCCTTGGCGCACTTGTCCGCCAAGTCGAAGAGCTTGACGACGGTGGTGATGTTGTCGTGGATGCCGAGCTTCTCGAGCATCCGCACGTCCGTCACTCCAGCCTGGAAGGCCAAAATGACCTGCGCGTCGGAGGCATTGGGGATCTTGTTGCGCACCTGGCTGAAGCGCTGGATGTACCTGCAGAGGGTCTCGCCAGGCTTCTGACGCACGTTACGGAGGTCGTTGTACGTGAGGCCGCGCTCATACGTGCCCTTGAAGTTGACGACGAAGCACCGGCAGAGCTCCTCCCAGGTGTTGATGGACTCGGCGGGGAGGTTGGTGGGCCATGAGGACGCGGAGTCCTTGAGGGCCATGGGGAACCAGTTTTCCATGACCTTGTCATCACCCCCGGTGGCCTGGATGGCCAGAGTGTAGAGCTGCAGGAACTCCAGGGGTTGTTCTTGCCGTCGTAGCGCGGAGGAAGATCCGGCTTGAACATGACGGGCTAGACGACGCGACGGAGGCTGCGAGTGAACGCAACTGTCGTGCCATAGGTGACCGGGCCACTGGCGAGGGTGGCGCGGAGGTGGCTCCCAGCGGTGGCGACGTCCTGGACGGCGCGGTTGTGGCGGTCCTGCTGGTGCTCGATGCTCACGCTTGCGTCCTCAGGGGCTCGCTGCACGATTTGGCAGTCGTGCGGCGATGACGCGTGCGATGCAGCGCAGTTGTTGCGAGGAGGAGCCCCCACTGGAGCAGGTTGCGGTGGAGTTGGAGCAGGCGCAGGATGGAGAGGAGGCGCGGGAGGGGCGCTGTGCGCCACGTGCCCCATGCGCCCTGAGGGAACCAGCGATCGGGACGGAGCAGGAGCGGTGACGTGAGCGGCGCCGACGAGCTCAGAGAGGCGGTTAAGCCAGGCCTCCCGGGCCTCCGGCATGGGACGGTACTGTAGCAGCTCCTACGCCATGAGAAGCGCAGTCGCCAGGCTGGGCGCAGGGCGGCCCAGCGAGGAGGCAGCGCGGTCCCGTGACGGGTGCAGAGAGGAATCCTCCTCTTCGCCGAGGTTGTCCTCAGCGTGGTCGTGGTCCTTGTCCTCCGGATGCTCGAGGCGGGGCTCGGGGTCGACGTGGCGCTCCAGAGCAGCATTCCCATGCAGGCAGCCGCGCGGGTTGCCGGCAGGAGCGGTGGCGGCGCTAGCCGTCCGGCGAGCGAGACGTTCGGGGTGAGAGATGCCGGCCATGGCTATGTCGAGGATGAAGACGCGTCTCAGCCCCCTACCTGGCGCGCCAAATGTCGGAGAACTTTCCCAGGAACTGGGTGTGTCTCACAAGGTATCGTGTAAGGGGCTGAACACGGAGTCAAATAACCCTCAACGTGCTCCGGCGACGGTGCTCGTCGGACTCGCTGCGGGACAACACTACAGAAATGAACACACGGTCTTACCCAGGTTCAGGGCCCTCTTTGGGAGGTAAAACCCCTACGTCCTGCTTTGGTTTATTGCACTGCTTGGAGAGGTTACAGTACAAGGAGAGCTTGTCGAGCTCGAGGTGGCTAACAATGGCTAGGGTTTGGAAACGTGAACTTGGAACCCATTGCCCGAACATGCTCCCTCTCCTTTTATAGCCGTCTTGGACCTCTTCCGCCCAAACATTTGGGCGGGAAGGGCTACCACATGGCGACGAAGGAGGAGGCCGGGTACATGATAAAGATGGAGGCCATGGACGCGGTCCATGGCAGGGGCGGTGTCACCAAAGCTGAAAAAGGCCACTGGCCAACCAGGACGGTGGGCTGGCGCTTGCTGAGGTGCGATGTGACCCACAATGATGTCTCCCTTGGAGCGTAGCTGCAGACGGTTCCCTTATCACCAAAGTGGCAATTCTCGTTGTCTGCTTTGCTTGGTGCCGCTTTGTTGACCGCTTTATACATGGAAACGACAACTGCGGCATCGTCGTCACCACACGCAGACGCGCGCGTTACTCTGCACATGGGCGCATAGTTCATGTGCGTTCTGCCACAGAGGCAGAGCTGGCTTCACGAGGAAGGAACCCCGCGAGGCAAAAAGCCTCGCCGAGCCCTTCGGCTTGGTCCTTAGCAGAATTGCAGGTGGCGTCCGAGACGCCCTCTCGAGGAGTGGTCCCTCGCCAAGGGAAAAACCCTCGGCGAGGCGAAAAGGTCCCTCGCGAGGCTCGCCAGGCTTGGAGAGCCTGGTCCTTAGCGAAAATCATTCGAAGAATCTTGTGGGCCCTGGCAGGCCGGCCCATGGTACCCTGGTTTCCACTATGCCGACACCTCCATGCGCTCGATGGCCTTGATCTTGTCGGGGTTTGCCTCTATCCCCCGGTGGGAGAATAGGAAACCCAGCAACTTGCCGGACGGTACCCCGAACACACACTTGTCGGGGTTGAGCTTAAAGTTGACCGGCGGAGGTTGTCGAAGGTCTTGGATGAGGGAGTCATTGTGCCGCGTCTTGACCACGATGTCGTCGATGTAGGCTTCAACGTTGCGGCCCAGCTGGGGCCCAAGGCATGCTTGCATAGCGCACTGGAAGGTAGCGCCGGCGTTTCGGAGGCCAAATGTCATCCAGGTGTAGCAGTAGTAGCCCTTGGGGGTGATGAAGGTCGTCTTCTCCTGGTCCTCGACCGCCATCATGATCTGATTATACCCGGAGAAGGCATCCAGGAAGCACAGCAGTTCGCACCCGGCCGTGGAATCCACGATCATGTCGATGCGCGGTAGGGGGAACGGGTCCTTGCGACAGACCTTGTTTTGGTCTGTGAAGTCGATGCAGAGCCGCAGCTTGAAGGTCATGGGTTTTGTCACAACCACGGGATTGGCCACCCGGGTTGGATGAGGGGCCGCCCTGATGACGCCAGCTTCTATCAACTTGTTGATTTCGGCGACGATGAACTCCAGCTTCTCCTTGTTCTGCTTCCGCAGAACTTGCTTCACGGGGCGGGCATCCGCGCTTACTGCCAGTTTGTGCTCAATCACCTACCTTGGTACGCCGGGAAAACCTGACGCTTCCCACGCGAAGACATCAGAATTTTCCCAAAGGAAGGCGATGAGCGCGCCTTCCTATTTGTCGGTGAGGTGGGCACCGATGGTGATGGTGCGGGCTCCATCGCTCATCAGTGCAACCTTCTTGGTCATCTGCGGGTCACCGTGGAATGCCGCCTTCTTGGAGGAAATCGACACTGAGCCCCCAGGGTATCCTCCGCCCTCGGAGAATGCACCAGCATCAACCTCCTGCACGTCTTGACGGACACTCGATGTTGCCGCCACCATCTGGTTCAGCTTCTGGACGCAGTGGATGGCATCATCGACGTCGGCCTTGACCTTGATCATGCCCCACGCCGCCGGAATCTTCATCATGTTGTTGACTTAATGAGATTATTTCCATGCTTGGAGAAACTGCACGTGAAGAAGCCCGGCTGAAGATATTCTGAGCGACCATCAGGAGGCGTGAGTTGGTAAGCCCATAGCTGAATCTAGTGAGCCGCCAATATTGATAACCTGCGAAATATGAATGTTTTTATCTGTTAAAAACAATGTTGTTTCTACAATTCAAGATGGACCAACAAATAGCTGCAACGCCGATACGAATACGAGCTTTTGTCAATTTTACTATCTCATTCAACCAATTACCAAACATATTGGTTATATTAGTCGGTAGAGGAATATTGTATGTACTACAAACAAGAGTCCAAACTATTTTTTGCAAAAGGACAAGTAATGAATAAATGTCCTACTGTCTCCTCCAAGCCACAGAAAGAACAATTTATACATCCTTGCCATCTTTCGCTTAGCAAGACTATCCTTTGTGAGTAAAACTTTTTTATTTAAAATCATATATTTTTTATTTTAGTGGTATCTTAAGCTTCCATAGATATTTAGGAGATATCTAGCATGATCATTCAATAAATACTCATACATAGATTTAACCGTAAATCCATCCGAAGCAGTGAGTCTCCAAACAAAAGTATCGGGCGTCTCATGTCGTTGCACATCCATCAGTCAGATCCACAAGTGCGACCAAGATTCCCACTTGTCACCAACTAAAGTTTTTCTGAAACTCATATTCAAAGGAGGAGCAGTACATAATACATCATGTACCGAAACATTTTCGTAATGCTATATAAAGATGGATATTGATTTTGTAAGGGAGTATCACCTAGCCATGTGTCCTCCCAGAAACCTATTTTTCATCCATGAAATGACATCTCTTAAAGAAATCATCTTTAACCTTCATAAGGCCTTTTCAAAAGGAGCAATCAGTCGGCTTAATTAGTTGTCACTTGCGACGTTGATTTATCAGAAGGTATTTGTTATACAACAGCTCTTGCCAAACCCCTTCCTCATTAAATAATTTACTAAGCCACTTTCTTAGAAAACATTTTTTAATTCCAGCACATCAATCGCTAAACCATCCTGATCTGTCGGTCTACATATTATGTTCCATTTAGTAAGTCTATACTTACGTTTATTTTCGTCACATTGCCAAAAGAAACGTGATCTATAAAAATCTAGTCTTTTCCTTACCCCGACAGGTATTTCTAGGAATAACAATATGAACATAGGTAGAATTGTTAGGACCGAATTTACTAGGACTAGACGATCTTCATATGAGAGCTGCTTAGATTTCCAACAGCTTAGTTTTCCTTCAAAACGACTTTTGAATGGATACCATTCGGAATTCAACAATTTTCTATAGTGGATAGGAATACTAAGTATTTAAAAGGAAGAGAACCCGAATAACACACAAAGATTTGCTTGTACTGGGCCTCTTCCTCCTTGACTCTCCCAAAACTGAAGATTTCATTTTTATAAAAAATAATTTTGAGTCCTAAAAGTTGCTTGAATAAGCAAAGAATTAGTTTCATGTTCACCGCCTTCGAAAGATCATGTTCCATAAAGAGAATGGTATTTTTTTAATTGTTGTGAGAGCTTGCCGCTCTGTAAAGAGAATTGTATCATCCGCACATTGTAAGATAGAGATCCCTCCCTCCACTATATGAACATCCCGTATCATCCCCCCAACTTGACCATCGTCCTTTGCCCTTTCAGTTAAAATAGCCAACATATTGACTACCATATTAAAAAGCATAAGAGATAAGGGATCGCCTTGACGAAGACCTTGTCGAGTCTGAAAATAATGACCAATATCATCATTCACTCGAAAACCGACACTACCTCCCTGGATATACCACATGATTTGAACACACCACTGAGGATCAAAACATTTCATCTGCATAACTTGTTGTAAGAATGACCATTTTACCTTATCATACGCTTTCTTAAAGTCAATTTTAAAGATGACACCATCCATTTTCTTCCTATGAAGTTCATAGGATTTTTCTCCAAAATTCTTGAGTTCATCCTAGAGTTCGTCCTCCAAAACAAGATTCCTGGAGTTGGTCCTCCAGAACACCTCACTTGACCACTAATATTAACAATAATCAACTCTATGAAGCTCACCTCTTTTAAAACAGTCACCCTATCATAAATAATACTGTGTTGTAACTAAAGACAATGATAGAGCATATATGAAGTATAAAACAACAACTTTTCTCCTTGAAATTAAAGTAAAACCTAGATATTAATATTTGTTGAGTGTCACCCAAGGTACAAAGACCATCAATAGACTCCAATTTAAGACAAAACGGATGATAAACACATTCAACATCCACATAGGAAGGGATCATTTAAGTCCAAATCACGGAGATGTTTGGTGCTAAAAACGGCACGTTGACAACAAGTATTTGTAAAGTGAAACCTAGCACCTATTGAAACCTTTTGGTCTACCTGAAGCTTCCTATGTTGTTCCGCAAAATATCCGTCATTGTAAACACCGGCCTTAATCTTAAATGTCATCAACTCCAGCTCTCTTGCGTTCAGTATAAAGAATTTGGCAGAGTTAACGTGAGCCAAGGTGCCCAGATACGGTTCCAAGACTAGGGTCTTCACATGGATGTCATGCGATCTTATAAAATTTCGGTGTTTACTACACCACAAGTTTGGATGCCGCCAATATACCAAATCTGATATGTCTGAATGGAAATTAATAACGTCAGAATAGCAAAAATATCAAAACCCGACAGATCAAATAGGAATATCGAAAAACGCACCTTCACTTGCACCGTCTCCAAGCAAGGAAATAATCTCATGAAATCAACAACTTTATGCAAACTAAGAGTTTCCCTATTGATAGATGAAATCTTGATAGTGTGGATGGCCGTTGTCGGGCTAGCTACAGGCGATTTCTTAGTCGAGCAAGGAAGACAAAATTAGGTCATACACAAAGAGAAAAAGAAGGGATTAATTGAAAGCCTCAGGAAGGCACCAAGTATAAAAGCCACGATTTATTACCTGAATAACTTCGGACGCACGCTCTAGTTTTGTAGCGAAGTTTTGCAAATTAGTAAGGAAGCACAAACTGGTCTTCACTTTAGGCGCATAGTATGCCGATACATCAAGACCCCAAATTGAATAGAGATGGATCAACCTTTCAAGATGAGGGGCATTTTTCGATGCTGATTTCATCAAAGTAGAGTTCAACACATGGTTTACCGATGTTCACGCATAACCTTTTAAGGCTAAGAGAGTTGATCCGGAGGCAGCGGAAGCGGTAGCTACTACCATGAACTAGCAAGAATTCTAGGACCGGACATCCAGTGATCGAGCCGTGCAGCGATTACTCCGACACATGGACACGCTCAAGCCCAAGTTGCTTCAACCGGGGGAAGTGAAGCCCTTGGGCAATGTCATCGGTGAGGTCGCAATGTGCGGTGAACATGATACGGAGGGTGTCGGGGAAGCGAAAGATGGAGGTGGGCAGCCTGTGCACTAGGCCGATAAACTCAAGCTCCTCTAGGCAGTCGAGAGTGGCGGAGCGGAGCCAGGCTTCGTCCGTGGTGCCGGATAGGTGGTGGCTCCTGGTACATAGGCGGCGGACGGGGCCAGGGTGCAGGGCCGGTCCTGAGATTTTTGGGGCCCTGTTCAAAACTAAATTTTGTGGCTCTCTTAATACAGACATCATACAATAATAATTTATATTATCAATAACACCTAAAATATATTGTCAATAACATGTTAATGTATCCAAAAGCAGCACCCATATCAAATAATTTATACATATTGCCTTAGAAAAATTCCTTTTAGCGCTACCCAATGGATACGATCTGGATGACACGGTAACGCACATTGCTGGAAAAAATATATCAAACGTTTAAGATAAATGATACAAGCAAAGATTACTCATTAGAAAAATACTAATAATCTACTAGTCTATATTAGTCTATATAGTATGTACCTCGGATAGATCAAATTGGCGATATGCGTGCGAAGATGGGAATGAAAAGAGCCAAATCCCCGACACAATAAACTGAAGACCCCGTCATGAGTCCTAGATTTATGCATACAATACAGAATTCATTGATTCGATTGATAGAAATATAGACAAAGGGTGTAGATCAGTACAGCTTGTTGCATGGGAATCGCCGATCAAAAGAGCGTTGAGCTCTTGAGGCTTGTCGGCTGCCGCTTGGGGATCGCCTCGCCATCGTCGCCGATCGCGGTCGTGACTTGGCGGCCTGGGCAGGATTTTGGTGGAATTTGGGGGGAACAGCGGAATACGGAAAGGCAACAATGGCTTTGCCGCTTTGTTCGTTGCGTCCGACCCTTGCCTCTCTGGCCCATTAGCTAAAACGCCTTTTCTTTTCTTATTGGGCTTACAATATATAGGCATACGTATCCAGTGGGGGCCCTTGATTTTTAGGGCCCGGTTCAGCCGCCCACCCTGCCACCCCCGGGCCGGCCCTGCCAGGGTGGGATGAGAGGATGGGTGACACGGCCAGCGAGACGTCTCTCCACCTGTATGAAAGTGCGGTTGAAGGATCGAGGTCGCAACAATCGATGTTGAGAGCTGGGGTGGTGCGCCAGAGGTGACGCCACCGGGACGCGAACGCTTGTGTGCAGCCACTAGTAGGAAAACCCTTATAGAGGGTATAAATATCCCGTGGCACATCCTCATTTTGGTGCGCCACTACTATATAGTCGTGGCGCACTGAAAAAGGTGCGCCACGAGTGGTCAGTTAGCTGTGACGCACCACCGAAAAAGTGGTGCGTCACGGCTAAGTGTAGGCTGGCCTGGCGGGGTGGCGCCCTCCTTACCCGTGGCGCACCAAAGTTTCATACGCCACTGGTACCCAAATAGCTGTTGCGCAGCATAAGTAGTGCGTCACTAACATGCGGTCCAACTTTTTCCTTTTTCTCAGATCCAAATCGAAGCCAACTGCTCACCCTTATCCTCTAGCACGTGGTCTCTCTCCTCTGCGCCTTGCCCACCTTATCCTCTAGTAAGGACCACATCCACTTCCTTGTCCTTCGATTCTCTTTCGGGAGAATCCCCAATAACCCCCCCCCCCCCCGGGTCACTTAAACCCCACATGTCAGTGACAGCGAAAAGGGGCCTGTGGGCGATACTTAAGTGACCAGGGGGGTTATCGTAGATTATCCCTTCTCTTTCTCCTCCACTCCTTGCTCACCATGCCGCATCCTCGGTAGGGATCCCCGCTCCTCCTCCTGCGCCCGTCCGTCGGCCCCTCCGCCTGGCGTACCACCAAGCAGCGTCGCAGCATGAGCTAGAGCAGCTCGTCGTCTGCCCGGCGGCGGGGCACGAAGCCCCCACGATGCGAGACAACCGAGAGCGAAGCCCCCCGCGTGTGTGGCGGCAGCCAGGGAGGATGAAGGCAGCGGCGGCCGGGGAGGCCGGAGCCCCCCGCGCGGGCGCGGCGTGGACCAGAGATTAAGCCCCCCGACGCGAATCCCCCTGTTGGCGTAACAATGTTACGAACAAGAACAATGGCGGTCGAGCAGGAGGTCGGACGGCACGCGAAATCCACAAGGCCCCCGCGGCGGTCGAGCTGGAGGTCCATCGGCGGCGGCGCGACCTAGTTCAATGGCGGCGGTCGAGCTTCGCTGGAGGAGGCCAACGAAGACGAAGTCCCCCCGTGCGTGCCTGCCAAAAACGAAGCCCCCCGCGAGCAGAAACGAAGCCCCCGCGTCGTGGCCGGCGAAGGAACCCGTTGCTCGCGAAAAACGAAGCCCCGTGCGCGTGCGCCTTCCCGACGGTGGCACCGGCGGGCAGGCTTTTTTTTTAAATCCACAAATACATAGTAGTGGCGCATCTTGCCCATGCGTCACGAGTACACTATATATTACTAGTGAGGCATCTCACCCATACCTCACGGATAAAAAATACTCGTGGCTTTGTTCAACGGCGAGTCCAGGAATTAATTGGAGGGTGGGCTGAAAGTTAACAACGAGTAAACTAAACGCTATTTTCAAAGAAAATTTGTCATTATCTAAGACATGAATTACTTATGACAAATATATCACAAACTTTCAAGTCAAAAGCACACAATTCCCAAAGTAATACATCCAGTACTAGATTAGCAACAATTAATAGACAAAACCAATATTATCTGACATTTCTTCTTAGTTCTTACTGATGCTACATGTATCTCTAACAAATCAAATCATACACGCGAGGCAAATATCATACGATCTCTCAATTTCTGAAATTGAATCATGATTTGAGTATTGGACAAATACCAATCTTGCCTCGATGCGGCCTGCCTGTCGTAGCTTCCTCTCTCCGGTGGACAACGACTGACTTGTGAGATGTGACCTCTAGAGTTGGCAGTCCGGCAGGCCGGCGCCCGGCTGCTGCGGCCAACGGTGCTCCAGGCTCTGACAATAAACGTCTCTGCTAGATGCCTAGATGCCCGATCGTCCGTCGGTGGTGGCTCCCCTCCCCGGTCAGCTGGTCCGCCGGTGGCTGGCTGCCTGGCTCGCTGCTGCTCTGTTTGCAGGTTGGTCGAGGCTAGGAAGAGAAGCGATGCCTGTGCGTGTTGTCTTGTTGACTTAATGGGCTCGTAGTTCAGCACTTGAGCTAATGGGCTGGGCTGCTTCTATGAGAATAGTAGTAGTAAAAAAATATATGAGTTCTCGGAGGGCATGCTTCAGCATGTTGAAGCCTGCCTATTGGACTTGCCTTTGGCGTGTTAACCGTGACGCACGGTCCGTACGTCACGGCTAACAAAATTAGTCGTGTCACTAATAGCCTTTTTTCTACTAATGAGAAGCCGTTCATGACGGGGAGAGGTGGATGGTCTCGCGGAGGAGATCGTCGGGGAGGGCGCTCATGCGGTCGACCGGCGGCGGACTGAGCTTCCTCCTCCACGTGACTGCAGGATCGTCGGCTGCCGGTTGGGGAGCTCTGCGCCGCCGCATTACGATCCGATCCGATGCAAACTCAGTTTTGTTTTTCATATTTGATTGACGAACAATTTAGACACTAGTAGAAAAAACACCTTTCGGACGCTGCCGAATTGGCATTAGGCCCGGTTGACTGATAAACCGGGACCAATGCCTGGCATTGGTCCCGGTTCGAGCTGCCAGGGGCCCGTGGAGCATTGGTCCCGGTTCGGTTGGGGACATTCGTCCCGGTTCGTGGCACGAACCGGGACCAAAGCTATCGCGGAGGCTTTGGTCCCGGTTCGTGCCACGAACCGGGACGAATGCCCGAGCTTTGGTCCCGGTTCGTGCCACGAACCGGGACGAATGCCCCTCCCCTGCCTATATACGTAACCCCCGCCTTCTTCTCTACTCTGTTATTTTTTTTTGCTCGGATTGGTGGGAAGTGGGTGCTAGTTTTTTTTTTCTTTGCCACGCACAAAATGTGTTCGATGAAATGCCCGAGCCACACTTAAGTTCACACAAAATGATATCCTCGACCGAGGTTAGCAACTTTATCCTTCTCATCTATAATTGATACAGAAATATTGCATGTGTCGATGTACGGTGGTCATTTCAGTATTCAATATGTTATTCTAATTGTATTTGATAAACTTAATTATATGATATGCAGATGGATGAACGGCAGCGATGGATGTACGGCGACCGACGCAGTTCTGATTTTATTACAGGCCTGCATAAATTTATCCATGTGGCTGAGGCAAACAAATATTATGGTTTTATACCTTGTCCATGTGTGGACTGTCGGAACGTTAAGGAGCACTCTTCGTCGAGAACCCTTCAAGGCCACCTGCTTCGGAGAGGTTTCATGCCCAGCTATAATTGTTGGACCAAGCACGGAGAAAGAGGGGTTATGATGGAAGACGATGAAGAAGAAAATGATGATGAGAACTATCGTATGTTCTCTGAAGAATACGGTGATACTGCGATGGAAGACAATGAAGAAGAAGGTGGTGAAGAACAACGGACGCCAGATGAGCATGCTGATGGTCTTGGTCGGGTCATTTCCGATGTACAACGAGAATGCGATACAGAAAAGGAGAAGCTGAAGTTGGAGGCCATGCTAGAGGATCACAAAAAGTTGTTGTACCCAAATTGCGAAGATGGAAGCACAAAGCTCGGTACCACACTGGAATTGCTGAAATGGAAGGCAGAGACTGGTTTATCTGACAAGGGATTTGAAAAGTTACTGAAAATAATGAAGCCGAAGCTTCCAAAGGATAACGAACTGCCCGAGACTACGTACGAAGCAAAGAAGGCTATCTGCCCTCTAGGATTAGATGTGCAGAAGATACATGCATGCATCAATGACTGCATCCTTTACCGCGGTGAGGAGTATGAGAATTTTGATGCATGTCCGGTATGCAATGCACTGCGATACAAGATTAGACAAGATGATCCTGGTGATGTTGAGGGCGATGACGAGCCCGTCGGGAAGAAGATTCCTGCTAAGGTTATGTGGTATGCTCCTATAATACCACGGTTGAAACGTCTGTTCAGAAACAAAGAGCATGCCAGGTTGTTGCGATGGCACAAAGAAGAGCGTAAGAAAGACGGGAAGTTGAGACACCCCGCCGATGGGTCTCAATGGAGAAAAATCGAGAGAGAGTTCCCGGACTTTGCAGGTGACGCAAGGAACTTATGGTTTGGTCTAAGTACAGACGGCACGAATCCTTTTGGGGAGCAGAGCTGCAGTCACAGCACCTGGCCCGTGACTCTATGTATCTACAACCTTCCTCCTTGGTTGTGCATGAAGCGGAAGTTCATTATGATGCCAGTTCTCATCCAAGGCCCGAAGCAACCCGGCAACGACATTGATGTGTATCTAAGGCCATTAGTTGATGAACTTTTGCAGTTGTGGGCCATACCAGGTGTACGTGTGTGGGATGAGCACAAACAGATGGAATTTGACCTATGAGCGTTGCTGCTCGTAACCATCAATGATTGGCCTGCTCTTAGTAACATTTCAGGACAGTCAAACAAGGGATACAACGCATGCACGCACTGTTTAGATAAGACTAAAGGTACATATTTGGAAAAATGTAAGAAGGTCGTGTACCTGGGGTGTCGTCAATTTCTTCCAGGCAGTCACCCCGTAAGAAAGAAAGGCAAGCATTTCAATGGTGAGGCAGATCACCGGAAGAAGCCTAAGCTCCCTGATGGTGATGCTATATTTGGTATGGTCAAGGACATAGAAGTAATCTTTGGAAAGGGTCCTGGCGGTCATTCTGTTCTGAAAGACGTCGCTACCGGACACGCGCCCATGTGGAAGAAGAAATCTATATTTTGGGAGCTACCCTATTGGAAAGTCCTAGAGGTTCGGTCTTCAATCGACGTGATGCACGTGACAAAGAATATTTACGTAAATCTGCTAGGCTTCCTCGGCGTGTATGGGAAGACAAAAGATACACTGGAAGCAAGGGAGGACCAGCAGCGTATGAAAGATCCAAACAACAAGCATACGGATAAAGGGCGTCATTACATAAGCAGCTACGCTCTTACGAAAGCAGAGAAGGAAATATTTTTTGAGTGCCTGAGCAGTATCAAGGTCCCGGCTGGCTTCTCGTCAAATATAAAGGGAATAATAAATATGGCAGATAAAAAATTCCAAAACCTGAAGTCTCATGATTGCCACGTGATTATGACGCAGTTGCTTCCGATTGCATTGAGGGGGTTTCTATCGGAAAATGTTCGAGTACCCATTGTGAAGCTATGTGCATTTCTCAATGCAATATCTCAGAAGGTAATCGATCCAGAAAGTCTGACAAGGTTACAGAAGGATGTGGCCCAATGTCTTGTTAGTTTTGAGTTGGTGTTCCCCCCATCGTTTTTCAATATTATGACGCATCTCCTGGTTCACCTAGTCGACGAGATTGCAGTTCTCGGTCCTGTATTTTTACACAATATGTTCCCCTTCGAGAGGTTCATGGGAGTCTTGAAGAAATATGTTCATCACCGTGCTAGGCCAGAAGGAAGCATCTCCAAAGGATATGGAACAGAGGAGGTCATTGAGTTTTGTGTTGACTTTATTCCTGACATTAAGTCGATTGGTCTTCCTGAATCGCGGCATGAGGGGAGACTTAGTGGAAAAGGCACGCTAGGAAAGAAAGCAATGATATGTAGGGACGGGCATTCTTTCACTCAAGCACACTACACAGTTCTACAAAGTTCCACCTTCGTGGCTCCGTATATCAAGGTACACAAGAATAGTGTACGCTCCAAAAACCCAGGGAAGCCTGACTCCTGGATTAAACAAAAACACATGGAGACATTCGGCAGTTGGTTGCGAGTACATCTCATGAATGACACCGATGTTGGAGATCAACTCTACTTATTGGCCGCATCACCATCTTCGACTGTATTGACTTTCCAAGGGTACGAGATCAATGGGAATACATTTTACACGATTGCCCAAGATAAAAAGAGTACCAACCAAAACAGTGGTGTTCGCTTTGATGCAACAGACGAGAATGGACAAAAGGACACATACTATGGTTACATAGAGGAGATATGGGAACTTGACTATGGACCTACTTTTAAGGTCCCTTTGTTTCGGTGCAGTTGGGTCAACATGAATGGAGAAGGGGTAAAGGTAGACCAGCTGTATGGAATGACAATAGTGGATCTCAAGAATCTTGCGTACAGAGACGAACCATTCGTCCTAGCCAATGATGTGGCTCAGGTTTTCTATGTGAAGGACATGAGCTCCAGACCGAAAAAAAGAAAAGATAAGGAAACAAATACAGCACACGATGAGCCAAAGCGTCACATAGTTCTTTCAGGAAAAAGAAACATCGTGGGAGTTGAGGACAAGACAGACATGTCAGCAGACTATAATAAGTTTGATGAAATTCCGCCATTCACAGTGAAAACTGACCCAAGCATCCCGTTACATAATGAAGAAACTCCATGGTTACGGCCGAAGAAGCGATCATGATCTAAGTATGAGTGTAATAGTATATAAAACAATTTATGTATGAGTGTTCTCAAAAACTTTTTATGTATGAGTGTTGACAAAAACTGGTGAGAAGTTCGTGTACAAAACACACGGTATCACCTGCATACAAACCGTATTCGGTCGATGAACTGAAGGATTTCTAGATAGAACAAAACACACGGTATCACCTGCATACAACCCTACTGTGGCTAGAGAGTGCCCGCATATCAAATGCACCGTAGGGCGTATGCAGGTGAAACCGTTTGATTTTTATTCGGTCGATGAACTGAATGATTTCTACCACCACCACTCCCACCTCCTCGGCAATTCATCATTGTGTCACCCTAATCCAGTGGTTGGATTCAACCTACCCGAGGGCTTGTGTTTCCAACAGCGTCGTTGTGTTGTCCTTATTCACCGACCTACAGGAGGTGGCTCCAATGGCTGGCCGACGAACAAGGACAAACACAATAATGCTAGGGAACATGCCAGCGGGTAGGCTAAATCCAACCATTGGGTTCGGTGGCAAAGGTAGACGCTCGTTGTGTGCCGTTCGCTGCAGGGATGTCGCTATTTATAGGCGATTAGAAGGTGTACCTGTGGATGAGGTGGGAGTGCAGATCCAACAGGTCACAAGCGCTCTAAAGAAACACACCCCTGATCCAACGGCTCACAAGCGCTTGAAAGAAACACATTATCCGTGTGCTTCTTTAGTCCCGGTTGGTAACACGAACCGGGACGAAAGGGTAGGCCTATAGTCCCGGTTGGTGCCTCCAACCGGGACGAAAGACCCTTTGGTCCCGGTTGGTAACACGAACCAGTACTAAAGGCCCTGATCCAACAGCTCACAAGCGCTTGAAAGAAACACACGATCCGTGTGCACATGATCCATCAGCTCACAAGCACTCGAAAGAAACACAACTCTGATCCAACGGCTCACAAGCGCTCGAAGGAAACACACGATCCGTGTGCTTCTTCCTCCGCTTCCCGCCTTCGTCTTCACGCAATTTCTCACTATATATATGTAGACTTGGCCGCCATTGCCATATCACATCTAAACTCACATCTGCAACCTCATCACTCTTCCATTGTAAAAAAAATTTGACTTAGCTGTTTTTCACTAAGGTGTTCTCGGGGACGATGTCCATGTTGGACCAGAGGGGCGATGTGCGGGACTGGGCTCCACCGGGCTGGCACTGGGAGGTGCTACCTGCCAGGACACGCAGCTTGGTGAGGAATACGGGTGACATCGTCGACCCGGATCTTCTGTGGTGGCCGTCGCGTGGGCCATGCTCGGTGCAGAGGGAGCCGGCCCCCGAGGAGGAGGTACGTCGCCGTATCAAGGAGGAGGATGAGCATGTCCGTCGCTACATGTATCTATTGGATAGGCAGTATGATAGTAGGTGGTCGTTTCTTCAGAGGGTTCCTTCTCACGTGAGCTATGACCCTGTGAGGGTTCCTTCTCTTTGGATGCGCAGTGCCGGCGGCTCAGCACCCCGCGGCTCAGGAACCGGTCGAAGTTAGTTTCAGAGTCTGTGATCGCCATTGCAGTTCTCTTGCCTGATGAAGATTGTCCATGGCTACGGCGTAATCAGAAGAAAGGGACACACACGAAGAAACAAGTGAACACTAGATAGGGATGTTGTTGGTGATGTGTAATAATTAATGTATTGAACCTTTTATCAAATGCACACGGTTTCCCCGTCATACAGCCCAACGGTGGCTCGTGAGTGCCTGCATATCAAATGCACCGTTGGGCTATATGACGGGAATCCGAATGATTTTCATATAGGGTCATGTGGCTGATCCAACACTGGTTTTGCCCGACTGAGGGGCATGGCTACCACTTCCACCACCACCACTCCCACCTACTCGGCAATTCATCATTGTGTCACCCTAATCCAGTGGTTGGATTCAACCTACCTGAGGGCTTGTGTTTCCAACAGCGTCGTTGTGTTGTCCTTATTCACCGACCTACAGGAGGTGGCTCCAATGGCTGGCCGGTGAACAAGGACAAACACAATAATGCCAGGGAACATGCCAGCAGGTAGGCTAAATCCAACCATTGGGTTCGGTGGCAAAGGTAGACGCTCGTTGTGTGCCGTTCGCTGCAGGGACGTCGGTATTTATAGGCGATTAGAAGGTGTACCTGTGGATGAGGTGGGAGTGCAGATCCAACAGCTCACAAGCCCTCAAAAGAAACACACCCCTGATCCAACGGCTCACAAGCGCTTGAAAGAAACACACGATCCGTGTGCTTCTTTAGGTCCGGTTGGTACCCCCAACTGGGACGAAAGGGTAGGCCTATAGTCCCGGTTGGTGCCTCCAACCGGGACGAAAGACCCTTTGGTCCCGGTTGGTAACACGAACCGGTACTAAAGGCCCTGATCCAACAGCTCACAAGCGCTTGAAAGAAACACACGATCCAACAGCTCACAAGCACTCGAAAGAAACACAACTCTGATCCAACGGCTCACAAGCGCTCGAAGGAAACACACGATCCGTGTGCTTCTTCCACCGCTTCCCGCCTTCGTCTTCCCGCAATTTCTCACTATATATATCACATCTAAACTCATATCTGCAACCTCATCACTCTTCCATGGCTTCCACCGTACTAACCTACCATCAGGCGGAGGAGCTTTCCGCCTCGAACTACCCCTGCCCGCCCGGCTACCGCGTCCCCGCCGGCTGGAGGCTGAGCGCCGGAGGCGTGCCGGTCCCTCCTCTCCCTCAAGGTGTGGCGCGCCGGGCGGCCATCACGAACCACTACTACCTCGAGCTCACACCGGAGCAGCGGATGGATCCGTGCTGGCATCCCGACTACCGCCCGACTTGGGAAGCCTTCTTCATCAATCGGCGTGAGAGGGCGCTCGCCAGGTACGGGGGGGATGGCCCTCCTCCTTCGGACTTCAACGAGGCCGACCGTCAGCTGTGGTGGGCTGGCCGGACTCTCCAGGGCGTTATGAACTACATCATGGCTGGCGATAACCCGTCGAGGTTCGAGGTTCGAGCCACGAGCGCCGTATGAGTACGATGACAGCGACGACGACGATGACGGCGACTACGAGTACGAGTATTATAGGCCTAGGCAGGAGTATGACTAAGATTGTTAGGACAACTGATCCACTGTTGTCATTCTGTACCGTATCAAATACACCGTCGAAGTTAGTTTCAGAGTATGTGATCACCATTGCAGTTCTCTTTTATGTGATCATAGTTTACGTTACTACTTGCTTTTGAAAACTTGCGACCTAAACTATCGACTTCCGGATATGTGTGTGATATTCATGCATATGTATGCAAAATATTTGGGATCCACTATTGTCATTCTGTACCGTATCCAGTCGATTACCTGAAGGATCCACTGTTGCCATTATGTACTGTTTAGTGAGATATGAATTAAATCAATAGATATGAATTAATTCAATAGATATAAATTAATTCAATAGATATAAATTAAATAAATAGATTGATTACATTTTTATCAACAATTTGATATTTTAATTTCATTTTTCTGATAAACATATGAAAATATATTGAATTTATAAAATTAATTAATGACTTAATGGACTTCAAATTCCAAATTTTGTAATTAAATGAATTCACCTATAATCTCAAAAAAATGAATTAGTCATAAATAGATAGATTACATTTTTATCAACAATTTGATATTTTAATTTCATTTTTCTGACAAACATATGAAAAATATTGAATTTATCAGTTTAATGAATTAATTAAGTTCACATTCCAAAAAATTTACTTAAATGAATCACCTCTAATCTTTAAAAAAATGACAAAATGGTTAATATATAGTTTGTATAGATAGAATAACTATTATATAAAACAGAAAATGGTTTTGAATTATTTATTCAAATTTAAACACTTTTCATGTTGAAAGTCTTTTCAAATTCAAAACCATTTGAAATTCATATTCAAACACCTTAATAAGAATAAAAAAGGCGGGAACAACATCCAGAACTGAAAAGTTTGAAAAAAAATTGAAAAAGGACTCATTGGTCCCGGTTTATAGGAAGAACCGGGACGAAAGGTCCCGGTTCGCGCCAGGGAAATATCAATAAATTTTTAGGGCATTGGTCCCGGTTCATGCCACGAACCGGGACGGATGAGGCATTGGTCCCGGTTGGTGGCATGAACCGGGACCAATGAGTCCTGATACATAACTACGCGCCCTTCTCCTTCCCCAATCCATCCCAAAATCGACTAAGGACCAGCGCGGCGCAACAGAGATCGACGCCGTCAGGCTGCCGAAATTTGCCGCACCGAATCGCCGCCGTCCCTGGAGCTCGCCGACGTCCACACCGCCCCACGCCGCGCCCCGCCACCGCCGTCGACGTCCGCGGCGCCCTCGATTCCCGCGCCGCGCCGCCCGCACGTTGCTCGCCCGTGCACGCCTCACGCCGCCCGGAGAACACGGCAGGCGACGCCGCCGGTGCGCGCCCGCACGCCAGCCTCCACGAGCGCCGTTGACGCCCGGCCGAGCCTCCATGCCGGCCACGCCCTCGACGGCCGGCCGCGCCCTCCACGCCCCCGCTCGGTGAGGATTTTTTTTCTTAGGTTTAGAAATTCAAACACTTAGGATTTTTTGGAAGTAGTGCTCCTCCTTAACTCTCACCATGATAGAATCGAACCCGTCCTTTGCACTATTCAAGTACCAGGTATGCAGTTGGCGCATTCTTGTTGGTAGGGCGCAGACATTCTCGACCAAATTATTTCCTTGAACAAATTGATATGCTACTTCAAGTAAGGCGTCATCGGTACCGGTTGTTTGTTGTTGACGACTTTGAATGGCCTTCTCGTCAAACACCTTGGGAGGGGGGACCGATTGAACGGGTTGTTCTCCGAGCTGGGGAACTTGTTTCCTCTTCTTTGACTCGACCACCTGTTTCCCTTTTTCCACTCAGATCACCGGTTCCCCTTTTTTCACCCTGACCATCTCGTCATATGACCTTTCAATAGAACGCGTATAGTCTGATGACACCGGTTCAGGGTCATATAGATTCTCCACGGTACGCACGACCACTACTAGAAAAAAGGCCTTTAGTTGCGGGTCCAGAGGGGCTTTCATCCCGGTTGTGCACCCGCGACTAAAGGGTCGGGACTAGAGGGGGGGTGGCCTTTCGTCCCGGGTGTCCACGACCCGGGATGGAAGGGCCTCCATGTGGGCTGCGCTGGGCACGCATGGCGGGCACCCCTTTGGTCCCGGTTGGTAATACCAACCGGGACCAAAGAGTCTTGCTTTTTGTTTTCCTGCTAATTTATTTTTTAGGGGTTTCCATTTTTTTAGTTTTAACCAAATGCTTTCTTTTGGGGTGGGGGGGGGGGGGGGGGTTTAAATCAATAGGTGCCGTGTTGCCGTGCCGTGTCGTGTCGTGCCGTGTCGTCGTGTCCGATGCCGTGTCGTGTCGTGCCGTGTCAGTGGTACTACCATTCATATTTGATTCATATATACATACATAACGTTTCTCACACGTCGAGATCATGTTTCATATATACATACATAACATCACACGCCGACATAATGTTTCTCACACGTCGAGATGATGTAAGTTACATGTCCTCGGGCAAAACAAAATTTGCCGAGTGAAAAAATTCTCCATCTCTCTTCAGGACCGCGGAGTTAAAAAATCCCGCAATTTCCTCTTGAAGTGCTTTTAGGCGCTTCGATGGTATGAGCTGGTCCCGCATTCTCTCCATCTAGATCAATATGAATATGTGAGTTGTTTATAACTATATATATATATGAAATCATAATATAATAATTTATGGATGGAAGTCAACACAATATGCATGGTAATAAAAAGTGAGAAGAGTGTATACATACATCACGCGTTCTTTGTTCTCTATTCCGCTCACAGACAAAAGAGCGTATGTACTCGCAAACATAGAATCCACATAAATTTGTCCCAGTATCCTGCCTCAGACACCACTTTACAAAAAAATAGAATTTAATCAAATAATAGTGAAGCTTCATAATGGTATTGAAACTAGAATTAAAGAGTTGCTTCATAATGGAGCAATATATATAGTACTACTTACGTTGGTGGTATAAAAATACAGCTCTGGTTTCCACTCCCCTAGAACGATCTTGATGAACCGTTTCCAAACACTGCCCGCCAATAAAAAAATGATTAAAGAAGTTATTGATTAGTTGATATCTGAAAATGAATGACAGAGGTCGATATAGAGCGATAATGATTGAAATTACATCTGGAGCATATCTTGAATGCGTTGGTACTTTTCCATTGGTTTCCTTAGTGAGTCCATGACTTGAACGACTCCATGGTCAACTCTAATGATTAGCAGAATCCAGTGGAAACTGCGCACGTTTATATGTCAATGACTCATCGGTTACACTAAAGATATTCAAAGCAAAATAGAATGGGTAGAAGGTAACACTCACTTGTTGACGTAAGGAAAAAGTATTTCTCCGCAAGTATTTTGGTTCACTAACCAATTGACCAAGCTATCCTCGGTGGTCGTCCAATTGTATTTTACGGTCACTTCATGAATATAATTTGGGTCAATGAACCCAGTGTCATAGATGCCCTTTTTTCTGCATTCGACAATCATCATTCTACAATACAAAAGAATATAGTGAGATAATTAAAGGCAATGAACGTGCAAAGCTGAAATACTTCCGAAAACGGAATATATAACAAGTCATCCATGAAGTAATGCTTTTTCTTATAACTCACCCAGAAAGCTTCATGCCCGGCCGCTGCAGCTTTCTCGTACCAGTGATGCAATCGACGCAATTGGTATGATAGAGAACTGATCTCCTCAGGTCTGACCAGGGACTTCCCGGGTTTATATGTCCATGCATACTGATACTGTTGCTGTGGTTGTACGAGCTGGGCAACTGTTTTAGTTGAGGTCACCTTCGGCGGGGATATCGACTTTTTTGCCTGTTCTCCGAGCTGGGCCACTTGTTTCCCGCGTTTTGCAGCATAGAACTGCTCCTTCTTTAGTCGATCTGCCGCCTCCTTGTCCTCCTTCATCTTCTGCTTCTTTAGGAGATAGGCAGCCTTCTTTTCCTCGGCCTCTTGACTAATTGTCTTCAGCATGACACGATCATAGTCATCTGCCAATGGAGGTGACTTTGGCCGGGGATTCCAGAAATTTTTCAGAAATGTCTCAACTTTTTCTGGATCTAGTTTCTCTCTAGGCGGGGGCCGTTTCGGAGCTAACTGTTCTGTAATATGGGCACGCACCGACTCCTCGAGTTCCTCTAGAGTTTTGTCATACGATCTCTTTGGAACAGGCTTTAGCAACTCGCGTTCCGCTCGAGATAACTTATCTGCACGCGTCGACGTGAAGGATAGTTTCCGCTTTGACGAGAAGGTCTTTTCCCGAGGCGGAATTGAAGGACGGGACGTCGCGCACGATGGACTCGCGACGGATGGGGCATCGAGGGATGGATCTTCATGTGAGGAGGATATATCTTGGGGGGATGAATCTTTAGGTGTGGGAGATGGATCTTTAGGCGGGGGAGATGGATCCTTAGGCGGGAGGGATGGATCCTTAGGTGGGGGGGATGGATCCTTAGGTGGGGGGATGGATCTTGCGGTGGGAGGGATGGATCTTGACGTGGGGGGGATGGATCATTAGGTGGGGGGATGGATCCTTAGGTGGGGGGGTGGATCCTTAGGTGGGGGGATGGATCTTGCGGTGGGAGGGATGGATCTTGACGTGGGGGGGATGGATCATTAGGTGGGGGGATGGATCTTGAGGTGGGGGTCTGCTGCTGGATCGAGGAGTGAAGTTCGGAAACACGATGTTTTCCTTGTTCCAGAGAGCGATACCCTTCTCGACTTCTCCCAGTGTCTTCTCGCCGTCACCTCCGGGAATGTCAAGTTCCAGATTAGCATATAACGGCACAACTTGATCCACCCCGACACGAGCATAGCCCTGTGGAATCCCTTCGAGATGGTAGCTTGCTCCAGCTGGATTAGGTAAAGCATAGCCGACCACCACCTTGAAAGACATGTTTTCATTGACAGGTGTAGCTCACAGTCTGTCTTCTCCATGATATCATCCACGGGGTAGTGAGCCGCCGGTTGAAATTGAGAATTTTCTACATGCGTGGAACCCACGCTGCTTTTCCGCTGATCAGATGGGGCGGCTTCTACCTATAGCTGAGATTCATTTTGCTTACAAATTGAGTCAAGTCGCTGCTGCTGCTCATGCACCTTGCGTTCCAGTGCTGATAACCGGTCAGACTCCTGCTTCTTTCTTCTCTGACGGCTTCTATAAGTATCAGCGTCTTCCGGAAAACCATGCTTCAAGGTGACACCGCCTCCATAGCCTCGTAATCGTCCAACGTGTTCAGGATTCCCGAGTGCTAGTGTCAGCTCGTCATTCTCTCTGTCAGGGACGTACTCTCCCCTGCGAACTTTATCTATTGCGTCCTCAAGTTGTTTGGTTATATACTCAATTTTTGCCTTCCATTTTCCCTGAGCAATAATCTTTCCTGTCTGTGGGTCCAACCCTGCCCCATGCACGAACAACCAAAACTTGGATCTCGGGGGCCACTCCGCTGTCTGTGGAATGATCCCGTTATCAAGCAGTCGTGCTTCAAAGGCTTCCCACTTAGGCACGGCAGCCCTGTAGCCACCTGCCCCCAAATGGTGGTGATATTCCTTCTTCGCAGCATTTAACTTATTTCGAGCCGATCGGGCCAGAGCGCCCTCCGATTTTCTTTGCTCCACAAATGTGGGCCACTGCTGTTGTATCTTCACTAGTGCTCCAGTGAAATTTGGATCCGTCTCCCCGGCCTTTTTATAAGCTTTCCGTAAGTTTTTCTTCCAGCTCCGGAATTGTTCGGCCATCTTACTAAGCGACCACTCCTTCACTTTGTCCATCAGGGGAACCGGCATATCTGACGGTAGGCTGACCTTTGTTAAGAGCGTGTCCCAACACAATGTTTTTAGCCTCTTCTCGACATAAGTAGCTAGGTTGTTTACATCCTTCGGCTTAATCCACTCTTCAAGGTTGATCGGGACAATGTCCCTTACAATAACCCCGCATTGATTAATGTATTTGCGGCGGTTGTCGATGGGTTCCAAAGGTTCCCCACTTGCACTAACTTTGTCGATCACTATCCTACGACCCGCCTTCAACGGCTTCGTCGGGCCTCGTTTCGGCAATGCTGTAGATGAGGATGATCCGGAGGGCTAAAAGAAGAAAAAAATGGTTCATTAATAACAACAATATACAACTCAAATAATACATCTAGTGTGATCGATGTACATAGGCTTATTATACCTCGCCAGAGTTTGTTAAGGGCACTTCTTCCCCCTCTCTATCATTTTCTTCTTCCTGAACCCCCTCACCGGAATCATTCAGAAATTGGGAGCCGAAATCTTCGCCGGTTACGGCATCTTCTTCACTGATAGGCGCGGCCGCACGTCCTGCTATAATTTCCATGATTCGCAGTTCGGCGTCCTCATCTCTGTCGACGTCCGGAAAATTTGGATCCATCTTCTGCACAAACCTTTCCGAGTCTGTCGCTTGCTAACCTGGAAAATAAAAACAAAATCAAGATTAATTAATTTAACCTGGCATCAATATCATCCATATATGTCTTGGACAGCCAACAAGTGTACTCAAAGTTATAGTTTTGACTAAAAGAGGTACAATATCAAGGGGGGGTCTAGCCGAGTATTCGGGGTTAGAGTTTTTTTGCGTTATTTACCAAATTGTCCAGTACTGAATTATGGGTCCTAAATGCATGAAATTGACATTATTTGATAGATATTAATCCACTGATCATTTTGGTATATCATTTGCAATTTTTGAGTTAATATTCAACAAGTTATGATATTTCCATACATGCATTTAAATTTACCTAACACTAATTTAAATTTACTATACAAATAACTAAAATTCCTATGCCGGGCATATATAGTACTATACAATTTGCTATCAAAATTTGATTGTTTGCTATCAAAATTTGAATGTTTGCAATCACAATTTTAGGATAGATCTAAAATTCCTAACACAATTTTTTGCTAACACTAACAATATTTTGCTAACACAAATAAGGACTATTTGCTAAAGTAAATAAGGAATTATAGAAGAAACATAAGTTTAGGAATTAGAAGAAACATAAGGAATCCTAACACACTAACAAATTTAAAAAACAAATTTCTCACTAACACTAACACTAACATTTCCTAACACACTAACATTTTTCATGTAAAAAAAACACTAACATTTCTAGGAAAATATTGCTTAGCCATTTTCCCTAGGTTATATCTTTTGTATAAATTTTATTTTTGGGTTCATACCACTTGATCATGTCAGTACACTAACCATAATAACATATTCTACAAAGTTTAATTTCTAACAAAAACTAGGTTGCTCACAAAGTTTAGTTGAAAACAGTAAGATTTAACCACAACAGACACTAACAGAGACACTTTACTGGATAGCAAATTTAGCCAGACAAAACACTGACTTCGACTAACCACAACTAAAATCTATTTGTAGGGTGTGAAAGTTTAAGTTTCCCTATTTCCAACAAGCCCAAGTTTGCTAAATTTGGTTAAGTAGATTAACTAGAATTTGCATGCAAAGTGGGCTAGTCCACACAGTTCTCACACTTAGCAGATTTTCAGAGATTTTCAAATCGGGCGGGAAAATGCACCTTTTCGATCGTATACGGCCGGAGGTGGAGGAGGGGGCGGCGGGAGGCCGAGGCGGAGCAGCACGGCGGCGGGAGGCCGAGGCGGAGCAGCACGGCGGCGGGAGGCCGAGGCGGAGCAGCACGGCACGGCGGCGGGAGGCCGATCGGCAGAGCAGCACGGCACGGCGGCGGGAGGCCGAGGCGGAGGCGGAGGAGGAGGCGCGGGAGGCGGAGGCGGAGGCGGAGGCGCGGGAGGCCGAGGCGGAGGCAGAGGCGGGAGGCCGAGGCGGAGCACGTATGGGCGGCGGCTCCACGGCACTGCTGCACAGGGCGGCTCCACGTACGGGCGGCGGTGCGGCTCCACGGTGGACGGCGGACGGCGCGGGGCAGCACCACGGCGGGTCGGAACAGCACGGCGACGGGCGACGGCGGCGGCACGCGGGAGCCGGGAGGAGAAAATTGGGGAACACTTGTGAAAATTTTGAAGCGGAGCCACCACATATTGCGCCCAAAAGACCTTTGGTCCCGGTTCCAGCTACAAACCGGGACCAAAGACCCTTTGGTCGCGGTTGGTAACAACAACCGGGACCAAAGGTCCCCCCGGGCCGCGAAAATATGCGCGCGAAGCCCAGCGGGCCTTTGGTCCCGGTTGGTGTTACCAACCGCGACCAAAGGCCTTTTTTTTCTTTTTCTGTTTTCTTTTTTTGTTTCTATTTCTGTTTTCTTGTTTCTTTTTCTGGTTTCTTTTTTGTTTCTTCTTCTGTTTTCTTTTATAGTTTCTTTTTATTATTTAAAAAGTCATATAATCATTATCTTTTTATTATTTATTTTTCTAGTTTCTTTTTATTATTTGAAAATCATATCTTTTTCTAGTGTCTTTTAAAATGTTCCAGTATTTGAAAATCATTGTCTTTTTATTATTTATTTTTCTAGTTTCTTTTTATTATTTGAAAATTATTATCTTTTTATTATTTATTTTTCTAGTTTCTTTTTATTATTTGAAAATCATATTTTTTTCTAGTTTCTTTTAAAATATTCCAGTACCTATTGATTTAATTATCTAAAAATTGTAATAATGATCTGTATATTTTTAAAGCAAACTTTCTGAGTTGTTGGATAGCTAGCACACGGATCGTTGGTTCACATTGGTTCTATGTACCAAACTAACACAACCAAACAAAAAAGTTCATGCGTCTACCCCCTCTTGGAGCCGGTCAAAGGGGTAGATCGACAGGTTGGACTTTTTTCCAGCTGCTTGGATCCGACCGAGGGGCATGGCTAACACTTCCACCACCACCACCACTCCCACCTCCTCGGCAATTCATCATTGTGTCACCCTAATCCAGTGGTTGGATTCAACCTACCTGAGGGCTTGTGTTTCCAACAGCGTCGTTGTGTTGTCCTTATTCACCGAGCTACAGGAGGTGGCTCCAATGGCTGGCCGGTGAAAAAGGACAAACACAATATTGCCAGGGAACATGCCAGCAGGTAGGCTAAATCCAACCATTGGGTTCGGTGGCAAAGGTAGACGCTCGAAAGAAACCGAATGATTTGTATTCGGTCTTTGCCTTCCGGACTAGTTTGACTAGCTTCTTCTCCGTAGTTGCCGTACTCTTGTTCTTCATCTCCTCCTCGATCATGTTTGGTATTTATAGCTAAAAGATCAGGGCAACTCTTCATCTTTAGTCTCGGTTGGTAGATTGAACCGGGACTAAAGGAGCGTTGATATGTGTGCCATATCTTCTGCTTGAGATCCAATGGCTCAGAAGCACTCGAAAGAAACACACCCCTGATCCAACGGCCCACAAGCACTCTAAAGAAACACACGATCCGTGTGCTTCCGATCAAACGGCTCACAATAGCTTGAACGAAACACACGATCCTTGTGCTTCTGATCCAACGGCTTACATATCAACGCTTGTTTAGTCCCGGTTCAATCTACCAACCGGGACTAAAGATGAAGAGTTGCCCTGATCTTTTAGCTATAAATACCAAACATGATCGAGGAGGAGATGAAGAACAAGAGTACGGCAACAGCGGAGAAGAAGCTAGTCAAATGTTCCAATATTTGATAATCATATCTTTTTATTATTTATTTTTCTAGTTTCTTTTTATTATTTGAAAATCATTATCGAATACAAGTCATACAAGGTTTCTTTCAAGCGCTTGTGAGCCGTTGGATCAGGGGTGTGTTTCTTTAGAGCGCTTGTGAGTCGTTGGATCAGAAGCACACGGACCGTGTGTTTCCTTCGAGCGCTTGTGAGCTGTTGGATCAGGGCCTTTAGTATCGGTTCGTGTTACCATCCAGGACTAAAGAAGCACATGGATCGTGTGTTTCTTTCAAGCGTTTGTGAGCTGTTGGATCAGGGGTGCGTTTCTTTAGAGCGCTTGTGAGCTGTTGGATCAGAAGCACACGGATCGTGTGTTTCCTTCGAGCGCTTGTGAGCTGTTGGATCAGGGCCTTTAATACCGGTTTGTGTTACCAACCAGGACTAAAGAAGCACACGGATCGTGTGTTTCTTTCAAGCGCTTGTGAGCCGTTGGATCAGGGGTGTGTTTCTTTAGAGCGCTTGTGAGCCGTTGAATCAGAAGCACACGCCTATAAATAGCGACGTCCCTGCAGCGAAATGGCACACAACGAGCGTCTACCTTTGCCACTGAACCCAACGGTTGGATTTAGCCTACCCGCTGGCATGTTCCCTAACACAAGCCCTCGGGTAGGTTGAATCCAACCACTGGATTAGGGTGACACAATGATGAATTGCCGAGGAGGTGGGAGTGGTGGTGGTGGAAGTGGTAGCCATGCCCCTCGGTCGGATCCAAGCAGCTGCAAGGCTCTTTGATGATCTACAACATTCCCAACACTTTTTGGGACGGTCGTTAGATCATCAAAGAAGTCTTGCGGCTGCTTGGATCGAAGGTCGATTTGCTGCTCACTTCACAGCCCTCAACAAAATACTTGCGGCTGTTCTGTCTACAAAATACTTCAGTTCATCGACCGAATACAAATCATTCGGATTCCCGTCATACAGCCCAACGGTGCATTTGATATGCAGGCACTCACGAGCCACCGTTGGGCTGTATGACGGGGAAACCGTGTGCATTTGATAAAAGGTTTAATACATTAATTATTACACATCACCACCAACATCTCTATCTAGTGTGTGTCCCTTTCTTCTTCGTGTGTGTCCCTTTCTTCTGATTGCGCCGCAACCATGGACAATCTTCATCATTCAACGTAATGGTTGGGTCAGTTTTCACCGTGAAGGGGGGAATTTCATGAAAATTATTGTAATCTTCCGACATGTCCGTCTTCTCTTCCACTCCTACGATGTTTCTTTTTGCTGAAAGAACTATGTGGCGCTTTGGCTCATCATATGATGTATTCGCTTGCTTATCTTTTCTTTTTTTCGGTCTGGAAGACATGTCCTTCACATAGAAAACCTGAGCCACGTCATTGGCTAGGACGAATGGTTCGGTGTCGTACCCAAGATTTTTTACATCCACCGTAGTCATTCCGTACTTCGGGTCTACATTTACCCCGCCTTCCAGGTTGAACCATTTGCACCTGAACAAAGGTACCTTGAAAGAAGATCCATAGTCAAGTTCCCATATCTGCTCTATGTAACCATAATATGTGTCTTTTTTCCCATTGTTGTTTGTTGCATCAAAGCGGACACCACTGTTTTGGTTGGTGCTCTTTTTATCTCGGTCGGTCGTGTAAAATGTATTCCCATTTATCTCGTACCCTTGAAAAGTCAATATAGTCGATGATGGTGCTTTGGCCAACAAGTATAATTGTTCTTCAACAGTGTTGTCATTAATGAGACGTGTTTGCAACCATCCGCTGAAAGTCTTCATGTGTTCTCTTTCAATCGATTCTCCAGGCTGCTCCGGGCATTTAGAGCGTAAAATATTCATGTGTTCCTGGATATACGGAGCCACCAAGATGGAATTATGTAGAACTGTGTAGTGTGCTTGATTGAAAGAATCCCAGTCCTTACACATTATTGCTTTCTTTCCTAGAGTGCCTATTCCACGTAGTCTCCCCTCATGGCGCGATTGAGGAACACCGATCGGCTTAAGGTCAGGAATAAAGTCAACACAAAACACAATTACCTCCTCTGTTCCATAGCCCTTGGAGATGCTTCCTTCGGGCCTAGCACGGTTATGAACGTATTTCTTTAAGACTCCCATGAACCTCTCAAAGGGGAACATGTTGTGTAGAAATACAGGACCGAGAACATTAATCTCTTCGACTAGGTGAACTATGAGGTGCGTCATAATATTGAAGAAGGATGGTGGGAACACCAACTCGAAGCTGACAAGACATTGGACCACCTCCCTCTGTAAACCTGGTAGAGTTAATGGATTGATCACCTTCTGAGAAATTGCATTGAGAAATGGACATAGCTTCACAATGGGTACTCGAACATTTTTCGGTAGAAGCCCCCTCAATGCAATCGGAAGTAATTGTGTCATAATCACGTGGCAGTCATGAGACTTTAGGTTCTGGAACTTTTTTGTCTGCCATGTTTATTATTCCCTTTATATTCGACGAGAAACCAGACGGGACCTTGATACTGCTCAGGACTTCAAAAAAGATCTCCTTCTCTTCTTTGGTAAGAGCGTAGCTGGCAAGACCTTGATACTTATCTGGATTCAGGTGGTCGTCTCATTCGTGCATACGTTGGTGGTCCTGTCGTGATTCCGGTGTATCTTTTGTTTTCCCATACACGCCCAAGAAGCTTAGTAGGTTCACGCACAGATTTTTCGTCACGTGCATCACGTCGACTGCTGAGCGAATCTCCAGTATTTTCCAATAGGGTAGCTCCCAAAATATAGAGCACTTCTTCCACATGGGTACGTGTCCATCAGCGTCATTCGAAACAGATAGACTGCCAGGACCCTTTCCAAAGATTACTTTTAAGTCCTTGACCATGTCATATATAACATCACCATTAGGTAATTTAGGATTCGTCTGATGATTTGGCTCACCTTTGAAATGCTTGCCTTTCTTTCTTACGGCATGCCCTTTTGTAAGAAATCGCCGATGCCCCAGGTACACATTCTTGTTTCCCATATGTATACTTTCAGTCTCAAATAAACAGTGCGTGCATGCATTGTATCCCTTGTTTGACTGTCCTGAAATGTTACTAAGAGCAGGCCAATCATTGATAGTTACAAACAGCAACGCTCGTAGGTCAAATTCCTTTTGTTCGTGCTCATCCCACATAGGTACACCTTCGTCACGCCACAACTGTAAAAGTTCTTCAACCAATGGACTCAGGTACACATCAATGTTGTTGCCCGGTTGCTTCGGGCCTTGGATGAGCACTAGCATCATAATGAACTTCCGCTTCATGCACAACCAAGGAGGAAGGTTATAAATACACAGAGTCACAGGCCAGGTGCTATGACTAGAGCTCTGCTCCCCGAAAGGATTAAAGCCATCTGTACTTAGCCCAAATCTTAAGTTCCTTGAGTCTGCTCCTCGATTTTTCTCCACTGCGACCCATCGGCGGGGTGTCTTAACATCAGGTCTTTCAAACGGTCTTCTTTGTGCCATCGTAACCACTTTGCATGCTCTTTGTTTTGAAACAAACGTTTCAAACGTGGTATTATAGGAGCATACCACAGCACCTTGGCAGGAACCCTCTTCCTAGGGCATGGCTCACCCTCAACATCACCAGGGTCATCTCGCCTTATTTTATACCTCAATGCACCGCATACCGGGCATGCATTCAAATTCTCGTACTCCTCACCACGGTAGAGGATGCAGTCATTGATGCATCCATGTATCTTCTGCACCTCTAATCCTAGAGGGCAGACAACCTTCTTTGCTTCATACGTACTGGGGGGTAATACGTTATCCCTTGGAAGCATCTTCTTTATTATTTTCATCAATTTTTCAAATCCCTTGTCAGATGTACCATTCTCTGCCTTCCATTGCAGCAATTCCAGCGTGGTACCAAGCTTTTTCTGGCCATCTTCGCAAGTTGGGTATAACAATTTCTTGTGATCCTCTAACATGCTCTCCAACTTCAACCTCTCGTTTTCACTTCCGCTGTTTATCTGTGTATCAAGAATGGCCCAACCAAAATCATCATCGTGCTCATCAACAATGGGATCTTCTTCAGCTTCGTCTTCCCCCATTGCAGTATCACCGTCATCGGTGAACGTAGGATAGTTGTCATTATCCTCTTCTTCATTTTCTTCCATTATAACCCCTCTTTCTCCGTGCTTGGTCCAATAATTATAACCGGACATGAAACCATGTTACAACAGGTGGACATGAATGGTTTTTGAGGTAGAGTAATCCTGCGTATTCTTGCAGACGCTACATGGACAAGAAATAAAACCATTCGACGGCTTGTTTTTCTCAGCCACACGGAGAAAATAATGCATGCCATTAATATAGTCGGGAAATCGTCGGTCACTGTACATCCATTGCCGGCTCATCTGCATTATATAAATATATCAAAAACTATTGCACTACATCAAGAGTATATAATAGTGACCAAATTAATTAATACAAGTTCATCACATTAAAACCAAAGTAAAGTAATTGTAATGCATAGTCCTCATAAAACATACATTAATTGAAACTAACATACAACTATCTAAATAGTTTAAATCCAACACCAAATGCGATCAAAATCGCAACTAAGGTAACTACTGAACCAACAACATAATGGTACCAAGCCTCCTGACTAATGGAATATTTTCTAATCTTTTTAATCTTCAAGCGCATTGCATCCATCTTGATCTCATGGGCATGTGCGACGTCGGCAAGCTTGAACTCGTGTTCATCGATGATGTCGGCAAGCTTCAACTCCAATTTCATCTTCTCTTCTAGGCATTGCAGACGAAGATCTTCAATTATTTCCAATTTTGCTTTCAAATCATTGTTTTTCTTTTACAAAAAACTCGACAATAGGGTCGGTTGGAATTTCCGGTTCAACTACCTCCTAGATAAAAGTGTCTATGTCAAGTTGGTAGGTATAGTTGTTATAAACACGAAATGAAACAAATAGTTATGAAAATATACCACATCCGAATCATAGACCAGACGAGGGCCGACGGGGGCGGATATCAAAACCATGACACTATACATATAAAAAAACATAAGAAAAAATATACAAGAAATAAATATGCTTTTAAATCATACATGTCATTTTTCTTAAAATAGAAGATAAAGAAAAAAAGCTCACCGAGGTGGTGCCGGTGACGGGACGACGCGGGCTATCGACGGCGGTGAGGACGGGACGACACTAAAATCCACAAATAATAAATTAATTTGAGCTCAAAATGCATATAAAAAATTAAACTCTCTAGCTAGGCATTTCATCAAACACCTTGCTTGCACTACAAACCATAAAATGAGCTAAACTAGCAATGAAATGAGCTAAAGTTGCAACTTCGGAGAAAAGGATGATATTGCTAACCCTTGAATATATGGGGTGCCTTCAATCCTCACAAATGGTGAAAAAAATGGGGATTAACTTGAGTGATGGAGTGGAAATGGAGGAGAAAATGTTGATGAACTCAAGCTAAAAATGGTGGTGGAGCTCGGGTGGAAGATGATATAGGCAGGGAGGAGCCTTTGGTCCCGGTTCGTGGCTGGAACCGGGACCAAAGGGTGCCTGCCAGGGGTCCCACGGCTGTTCCCGCATGTGCATACCCTTTGGTCCCGGTTCCAGCCACGAACCGGGACCAAAGGTCCCCGGCGCCCCGGCCGATGGAACCGGGACCAATGCCCCCTTTGGTCCCGGTTCTTTATTGATCCGAGACAAAAGGGCAAAACGGAAGCCCTATTTTCTACTAGTGGACTTTCACCGGATCTAGCGTCTTCAAAAAAGGTATCTCTGGCACTTTCTTAGCAAAATGGGCATCCACCTGGGCTTGAACGATGGCCTTGTTTTCCTCTTAAGATCTTTCCCAAGGTAACTTCTCAAGAGGCGGCTGTGTACTCTCCAATCTAGGCATCTTCCTAGGCGGCGAACCTTTCCGCTTAACGGGCGCTCTCTTATGCGGAGGTAACCGAGGTGGTGGACTCGCGCTGGGCCCCCCCTCCGGTAGGTGTGGACTTTGTTGCTCATGTGGACTGCTACCACGAGGAGTCGATGGCCCTTGCTGCTCATGTGGACTGCTACCACGAGGAGTCGATGGCCCTTGCTGCTCATGTGGACTGCCAGCAGGAGTAGTCGATGGCCCTTGCGGCTCATGTGGACTTTGTTGCACATGTGGACTTCTACCACAAGGAGTCGGTGGCCTTGGCACGGGGCCTGAAAAGATGATGTATTGTTTTTTCCAGAGGGTGAAACCGCGCTTGACATCGCCCAGTGTCTTCTCCTCGTCACCTCCAGGATGATCAAGATCCATTGTTTCAGAAGTAGGCACAATGTCATCCACCCCGACAAGGGCACAGTCAGCTGGAATGGGCTGATGATGGTGCGTTGCTCCATCTTGTTGTGGGTAAACATAGCCGACCGCCACCTTAATGGACATGTTCCTTATTGGCACATGTAGCTCGCACTCTGTATTCTCCGTGATATAATCCACGGGGTAGCTTGCTCCACATCCTTCAAGATGCGAGGAACCCACGCTGCTTTTCGGCTGAGATGGGGTGGCATCGGCTTGAGGATCTTCTATAAAAAGCTGCTGATCAGGTGCCCTCTGCCGACTAGTTGAGTCTGTTAGATTCTGCTCTAGTTGCTGCACCCTAAGTTCCAATGTCGATAATCGGTCAGCACACTTCTTCTTCGTTCTCGAACGGCTTCTATAACTATCTGCGCACTCCGGCCACGCATCCTTCATGGTGAGACCTGGGAGGGTTCGTACTCGTCCAACATGTTCTTGATTCCCCAGAGCTAGTGTCAACTCGTCATTCTCTCTATCGGGAATGTACACTCCCTGTCTAACCTTATCTACTGCATCTTCAAGCTCCTTGGCGATTTTTTCAATTTTCGTCTTCCATTTACCCTTTGCAACAATCAGCCCTGTCTTTGGGTACAACCAGAACTTGGACCGCACGGGCCAGTCGTATGTCTGTGGCATGACCTCGTTTTTCAGCAGTTGAGCTTCATATGCTTTCCACTTAGGAATGGCACTCTTGTAGCCACCTGACCCCAATTTATGAAAATATTGCTTCTTCTTAGCATTTTCTACATTTATGGCTGATCGGGACTTATAGTGTGACGAGCTCCTATACGCCTTAAATGCGGGCCAGAGGGCTTTTAGCTTCTCAAATCTTCCAGTTAATTCTGGACCTTCAGGTCCATAGTTGTCCCATAATTTTTTCTTCCAGGTCTGGAATTGAACGGCCATCTTCTTAAAAGTCCATTCCTTGAGCTGCTTCGTCTGGCCTTCCGTGAAGCCTACCGGTAGGTTGAAGTATGGCAGCATACTCCCCCAAAGTACCTCTTTTGTAGCGTCGCTAACATAACTAGCTTCATCGCCAACCGCCGCCTTCTTCGGCTTATGCCAATCTGGAATGGTGATCGGTATAATGTCCCTAACAAGAACTCCAGCTTGATTTATAAATTTTTTGACGTTCTCTGCGGGTTCCACCGGTTCGCCACTAGCCTTAAATGCGGTGAGGGATAATTTAGCCTCGCCCGATAGAGGTTTCGTCGGGCCTCGAGGACCTTGCTTTTTAGCAGATTTGCTCGATGATCCACAAGGCTAAAATAAAAAAGGTTCGTTAATAAGTGCAATACAAATAAATCAATGCATCTACTGATATAGCATTGCCATAATATACACCTTGCTGGAGTTTGTTAAGGGCACTTCGTCGGACCTTCTTTCTTCAGACTCAAGTCCTTCACCGGAGTCGTTCAGAAATTGTGTGGTTAAGTCTTCGCCATCGTCATCCTCATATGGTCGGGCATTATTATATATCACTTGTTGCACCAATCTTCTTCCTCCGCATTTCGGATGAAGGGTGGGAGTCCAGATCCATAGCTCAATGTCACTACAAAATTTTAAATAGCAAATTCCTTGGCAAATTTGAAATAGAAAATTTTAAATAGCAATTCACTACAAAATTCTAACACTAATATTTTAATACTAATAATTCTAATACTAATATTCTAATACTAATATTCTAATACTAATATTCTATTCTAATACTAGTACTTAAAATTCTAATAATTCTAAGTACTAAAAAAACTAATATCTAAGTACTTAAAAATTCTAATAATTCTAAGTACTAAAAAAACTAATATCTAAGTACTTAAAAATTCTAATAATTCTAAGTACTGAAAAAACTAATATCTAAGTACTTAAAAAAACTAATATCTAAGTACTTAAAAAACTAATAATTCTAAGTACTTAAAAATTCTAATAATTCTAATACTAATTTTATAGTATATCTATTTAATTAAATTTATATATAATAATATTGAGACATTTGTAAGTAAGTAAAAATAACAATATTTCTAGTATTAATAATCACTAAGAAAAAAACAAAAAAACTAGTACCTGCCTCTATCGAGGTCACCGAGGTGGAGACGGCCGGAGGCGGAGGCGCGTGGTGGAGGCGAGGTGGTGGAGACGGAGGCGCGTGGTGGAGCAGGGGCAGGGGCCGGCCGGTGGAGGAGGGGCAGGGGCCAGCGGCGCACGGAGGTGGAGGCGTTGGGGGGCCGGCGGCGCACCGAGGTCACCGAGGTGGAGGCGCGTGGAGATGGCCGGAGGCGGAGGCGGAGGTGCGTGGTGGAGGCGAGGTGGTGGAGGCGGAGGCGCGTGGTGGAGCAGGGGCAGGGGCTAGCCGGTGGAGGAGGGGCAGGGGCCGGCGGCGCACGGAGGAGGCGTTCGGGGCCGGCTGCGCACCGAGGTGGATGCGCAGGGGCGTGCAGGCGGCGGCGCAGGGGCGTGCAAGCGGTGGCGCAGGGCGCGAGGGAGCGAGTCCCGGCGGCGGCAGCCTGACGGCGTCTCGTCGGAGATCAGGAGCCCGGAGGCGCGTCAGTTCGTCTGCGGTGATTTGGCCAAGAATGGCCAAGTCCCGCGCTCTTCGAGCCTTATGTCTGACCTTTGGTACCGGTTTGTGCCACCAACCGGTACCAAAGGTGCATTGGTACCGGTTGTAGCTACCAACCGGTACCAAAGATCCACCAAAAATTGGGCGCGAACCGCTCGACCTTTGGTACCGGTTTTTCTCACCAACCGGTACCAAAGTGTTTTTCTCTCCTTTTCTTTTCCTATTTTATTAAAACAACTATAACTTTTGAAAGAAAAGTCC
Organism: Puccinellia tenuiflora; assembly: GCA_012064385.1. Taxonomy (NCBI): domain Eukaryota; kingdom Viridiplantae; phylum Streptophyta; class Magnoliopsida; order Poales; family Poaceae; genus Puccinellia; species Puccinellia tenuiflora. The sequence continues at coordinate 581,477 of QRDG01001356.1, forward strand.
AAATGACATGAAACTAATTTCTAAAAAAATTTAAAATTAAAAAATATCAACTAATAATAATTTTGTGATGTTTTGTAACATTTTAAAAATTTTAAATTTCAAAATGGATTTAAATATTTCTAGAAACTATAATTAAGTCAAGACGGCGGGCATGACAGTTCGTAGCTAGGGGTGGTATATTCAGAAACTCTTGGTGTATCTATGTTGAAATAGGCAGTTGTGTACCTAAAAATGATTTTTCCCAAAAATCATGAGCAAATTACGAGGCACTTGTAGTTCAAATTTGTCCCGTTTCCAGCTGAATCGGTAGAAACTTGTAATTTTTAAAAGAGATGGATGGAAATATTTTCTTAGAAAACAAATTGATTATTTGTGCATATAACATGTTCTAGCGTATTAAAAAAATGAATCACCCAAGTTTTGCAACATATTTCTGGTAGGTCCTTCACAAAAAAAAACCATTTCTAACACTCGGAAAATGGAAAATGGTTTTTTTATTCAATAAAAAATTCCTTTGTCAACATTGTCCGTGCTTCCAAGACGCATGTTTGTGTGGAATATGGACCCATTCAAACAAACTATGCCATGTATTTGGACATAACACCTGTTATTTCGACAGAAACCCTAGAATGTTAGGAGGAGATAGCTCTTTGTTGTGAACAAGTTTTCAACAGAACTGTCGTATTCCAAGTTTATTATTATTGGTGGATACTAGGACATATTTAATGGCACCGGGCGAAGGTCTCGCGTTACTTAGGGTATTTTTGAATTTTTTGGAAAATTTTCAGCCGATTTCAGGACAAAGTCAAGACGGCGGGCATGACAGTTCGTAGCTAGGGGTGGTATATTCAGAAACTCTTGGTGTATCTATGTTGAAATAGGCAGTTGTGTACCTAAAAATGATTTTTCCCAAAAATCATAAGCAAATTACGAAGCACTTGTAATTCAAATTTGTCCCGTTTCCAATTGAATCGGCAGAAACTTGTGATTTTTAAAAGAGGTGGATGGAAATCTTTTCTTAGAAAACAAATTTATTATTTGTTCATATAACATGTTCTAGCATATTAAAAAAATCAATCACCCAAGTTTTGCACCATATTTCTGGTAGGTCCTTCACAAAAAAAACCATTTCTCACACTCGGAAAATGGAAAATGGTTTTTTTATTCAATAAAAAAACTTCCTCCGTCAACATTGTCCGTGCTTCCAAGATGCATGTTTGTGTGGAATATGGACCCATTCAAACAAACTATGCCATGTATTTGGCCATAACACCTGTTATTTCGACAGAAACCCTTGAATGTTAGGAGGAGATAGCTCTTTGTTGTGAACAAGTTTTCAACAGAACTCTCGTATTCCAAGTTTATTATTATTGGTGGATACTAGGACATATTCCAAGTTCCTGAGCCGTGGGGTGCTGAGCCGCCGGCGCTGCGCATCCAAAGAGAAGGAACCCTCACAGGGTCATAGCTCACGTGAGAAGGAACCCTCTGAAGAAACGACCACCTACTGTCATACTGCCTATCCAATAGATACATGTAGCGACGGACGTGCTCATACTCCTCCCTGATACGGTGACGTACCACCTCCTCGGAGGCCGGCTCCCTCTGCACCGAGCGTGGCACACGCGACTGCCACCACAGAAGATCCGGGTCGACGACATCACCCGGATTCCTCACCAAGCTGCGCGTCCCGGAAGGTAGCACCTCCCAGTGCCAGCCCGGTGGAGCCCAGTCCCGCAAATCGCCCCTCTGGTCCAACATGGACATCGTCGCCGAGAACACCTAAGTCAAAAATGCCTAAGTCAAAATTTTGTTACAATGGAAGAGTGATGAGGTTGCAGATATGAGTTTAGATGTGATATGGCAATGGAGGCCAAGCCTACATATATAGAGTGATCAGGACCTTTAGTACCGGTTCGTATTACCAGCCGGGACTAAAGAAACACACGGATCGTGTGTTTCTTTCAAGCGCTTGTGAGCCGTTGGATCAGGGGTGTGTTTCTTTAGAGCGCTTGTGAGCCGTTGGATCAGAAGCACACGGATCGTGTGTTTCCTTCGAGTGCTTGTGAGATGTTGGATCAGGGCCTTTAGTACCGGTTCATGTTACCAACCGGGACTAAAGAAGCACAAGGATTGTGTTTCTTTCAAGCGCTTGTGAGCCCTTGGATCAGGGGTGTGTTTCTTTAGAGCGCTTGTGAGCCGTTGGATCAGAAGCACACAGATCGTGTGTTTCCTTCGAGCGCTTGTGAGCTGTTGGATCAGGGCCTTTAGTACCGGTTCGTGTTACCAACCGGGACTAAAGAAGCACACGGATCGTGTGTTTCTTTCAAGCGCTTGTGAGCCGTTGGATCAGGGGTGTGTTTCTTTAGAGCGCTTGTACACCTTCTAATCGCCTATAAATAGCGACGTCCCTGCAGGGAAACGGCACACAACGAGCGTCTACCTTTGCCACCGAACCCAATGGTTGGATTTAGCCTACCCGCTGGCATGTTCCCTAACACAAGCCCACGGGTAGGTTGAATCCAACCACTGGATTAGGGTGACACAATGATGAATTGCCGAGGAGGTGGGAGTGGTGGTGGTGGAAGTGGTAGCCATGCCCCTCGATCGGATCTAAGCAGCTGCAAGGTGCTCTGATGATCTACAACATTCCCAACAGTTTTTGGGACAGTCGTTAGATCATCAGAGAAGTCTTGCGGCTGCTTGGATCGAAGGTCGATTTGCTGCTCACTTCACAGCCGTCAACACTTTGTTCTATCCACAAAATACTCCAGTTCATCGACCGAATACAAATCATTCGGATTCCCGTCATACAGCCCAACGGTGCATTTGATATGCAGACACTCACGAGCCACCGTTGGGCTGTATAACGGGGAAACCGTGTGCATTTGATGAAAGGTTTAACACATTGTTAGTGCTTCCAAGATGCATGTTTGTGTGGAATATGGACCCATTCAAACAAACTATGCCAAGTTTATTATTACACATCACCAACACATCCCTATCTAGTCTTCTGAGTTTTCTTCGTGTGTTTCCCTTTCTTCTGATTGCGACGCAACCATGGACAATCTTCGTTATTTAACACGATGCTTGGGTCAGTTTTCACCTTGAAGGGTGCAATATAATCAAACTTATTATAATCTTCTGACATGTCTGTCTTCTCCTCCACTCCCACGATGTTTCTTTTTCCTGAAAGAACTATGTGGCGCTTTGGCTCATCATATGACGTGTCCTCTTGCCTTTCTTTTCATTTTTTCGGTTTGGTAGACATGTCCTTCACATAGAAAACCTGGGCCACTTCACTGGCTAGCATGAATGGTTCGGTCTCGTATCCTAGATTCTTGAGATCCACTGTAGTCATTCCGTACTATGGGTCTACCTGTACCCCGTCTTTCAGGTTGAACCATTTGCACCGGAACAAAGGGATCTTGAAAGTAGGTGCATAGTCAAGTTCCCATATCTCCTCTATGTACACATAATATGTGACCTTCTTCCCATTGTCGTCTGCTGCATCAAAGCGGACACAACTGTTTTGGTTGGTGCTCTTTTGATCTTGGGCGATCGTGTAAAATGTATTCCCATTTATCTCGTACCCTTGAAAAGTCGATATACAAAAAGATGGTTGCTTGGCCAACAAGTATAGTTGTTCTTCAATAGTGGTGTCATTAATGAGATGTGTTTGCAACCAACCGCCGAAAGTCTTCTGGTGTTCTCCATAAATCCAATCTTCACCTTGCTTCAGATATTTTGAGCATAAAATATCCTTGTGTTCCACTATATACGGAGCCACCATGCTGGAATTATGTAGGACTGTGTATTGTGCTTGAGTGAAAGAATGTCCGTCCATATTTATTTTTGCTCTCTTTCCTAGCGTGCCTTTTCCACGCAGTCTCCCGTCATAGCGTGATTCAGGAACACCGATCGGCTTAAGGTCAGGAATAAAGTCAACACAAAAGTCAATGACCTCCTCTGTTCCATAGCACTTGGAGATGCTTCCTTCTGGCCTAGCACGGTTATGAACGTATTTCTTTAAGACTCCCATGAATCTCTCAAAGCGGAACATGTTGTGTAGAAATACAGGACCGAGAACATGAATCTCTTCGACTAGGTGAACTATGAGGTGCGTCATAATATTGAAGAAGGATGGTGGAAACACCAACTCGAAGCTGACAAAACATTGCACCACATCCTTCTGTTAATTTGATAGAGTTAGTAGATTGATCACCTTCTGAGAAATTGCATTGATGAATGCACATAGCTTCACAATGGGTACTCGAACATTTTCTGGCAGAAGCCCCATCAATGCAATCGGAAGTAATTGTGTCATAATGACGTGGCAGTCATGAGACTTTAGGTTTTGAAACTTTTTCTCTGTCATGTTTATTATTCCCTTTATATTCGACGAGAAGCCAGACGGGACCTTGATGCTGCTCAGGACTTCAAAAAAGATCTCCTTCTGTTCTTTCGTAAGAGTGTAGCTGGCAGGACCTTGATACTTCTCTGGATTCAGGTTGTCTCGTTCGTGCATACGTTGCTGGTCCTGCCGTGCATCCGGTGTATCTTTTGTCTTCCCGTACACGCCCAAGCAGTTTAGCAGGTTCACGCAAAGATTTTTCGTCACGTGCATCACGTCGATTGAAGAGTGAACCTCTAGGATTTTCCAATAGGGTAGCTCCCAAAATATAGACATCTTCTTCCACATGGGTACGTGTCCGGCACTGTCATTCGGAACAGATTGTCCGCCAGGACCCTTTCCAAAGATCACTTTTAAATCCTTCACCATATCATATATAACATCCCAGTAGGGCGGGTAGGCTTCGTCCAGCTATCTGCCTCACCTATGAAATGCTTGCCTCCTCCCATTCTTACGACATGTTGTTTTGGAAGAAATCGACGATGCCCCAAGTACACATTCTTGTTTCCCAAATATATACTGTTAGTCTCACCAAAACAGTGTGTGCATGCATTGTATCCCTTGTTTGATTGTCCTGAAATGTTACTAAGAGCAGGCCAATCATTGATGGTTACGAACAACAACCCTCGTAGGTTAAATTTCTTTTGTTCGTGCTCATCCCACATAGGTACACCTTCTTCATCCCACAACTGTAAAAGTTCTTCAACAAATGGCCTCAGGTACACATCAATGTCGTTGCCGGGTTGCCTCGGGCCTTGGATGAGCACTAGCATCATAATGAACTTCCACTTCATGCACAACCAAGGAGGAAGGTTATAGATACATAGAGTCACTAGCCAGGTGCTATGACTGGAGCTCTGCTCTCCAAAAGGATTAAAGCCATCTGTACTTAGACCAAATCTTAAGTTCCTCGCGTCATCTGCAAATGTCTTGAACTCTTTGTCGATTTTTCTCCACTACGACCCGTCAGCGGGGTGTCTCAGCATCACGTCTTTCTTACGGTCTTCTTTGTGCCATCGCAACAATTTGGCATGCTTTTTGTTTTGAAACAAACATTTCAACTGTGGTATTATAGGAGCATACCACATCACCTTGACAGGAACCCTCTTCCCGGGGCGCGGCTCGCCCTCAGCATCACCAGGGTCATCTCGCCTGATCTTATACCGCAATGCACCGCATACCGGGCATGTATTCAAATTCTCGTACTTCTCACCGCGGTAGAGGATGCAGTCATTGATGCATGCATGTATCTTCTGCACCTCTAATCCTAGAGGGCAGACAACCTTCTTTGCTTCGTACGTACTAGAGGGCAATACATTCTTCCCTGGAAGTATCTTCTTTATTATTTCCAGCAACTTTTCAAAACCCTTGTCAGAAGTACCATTCTCTGCCTTCCATTGCAGCAATTCTAATGTGGTACCCAACTTTTTCTGGCCATCTTCGCAATTTGGGTACAACAATTTGTTGTGATCCTCTAACATTCTCTCCAACTTCAACTTCTCGTTTTCACTTCCGCAGTTAATCTTCGCATCATGAATGGCCCGACCTAAATCGTCATCGGGCTCATCAAAAATGAGCTCTTCTGCGTCTTCGTCTACCCCCATTGTCATATCATCGTGTTCAGTGAACATAGGATAGTTGTCATTATCCTCTTCTTCTTCGTTGTCTTCCATTATAACCTCTCTTTCTCCGTGCTTTGTCCAACAATTATAGTCGGGCATGAAACTGTTCTCTAACATGTGGGCGTGAATGGTTCTTGAGGTAGAGTAATCCTTCATATTCTTACAGGAACTACATGGACAACACATGAAACCATTCGACCGCTTGCTTGCCTCAGCCACGTGGAGAAAATTATGCATGCCATTAAGAAACTCGGGACAACGTCGGTCACCGTACATCCATTTTCGGTTCATCTGCATTATATAAGTATATCAATAACCGTTATTTACACTACTTCATAAATAGATTGGTGACAAAATTAATTAATATTCAAGTTCATCACATTAAAAGCAAATTCGAGTACGGCGGTGAGGACGGGGAAGGAACTAAAACCAACAAAGCATACTTTAATTTGAGCTCAAATTGCATATAAAACGAATGAAATCACTAACTTAGACATTTCATCAAACACCTTGCTAGCACTAAAAAAGTGAAACGAGCTAAACTATAGGAAATGAGCTAAATTAGGAACGCCGGAAGAAAGGATCATGTTGCTAACCCTTGGATAGATCGTTGCAGCCAATCTTAACAAAATGGTGCAGAAAATGGAGATTTCTTTGGAGTGTGAGAGGAGAGAAAATTTTAGAAATGTGTTGGAGATGGAGAGCTAGCATGGCTCGGGTTGAAGAAATAGGGGCTGGCAAACCTTTAGTACTGGTTCGTGATACGAACCGGTACTAAAGGTGCAGCGCCGGCCCCGCGGCCGCAGCATTTTTGGCGCGAAACCCTTTAGTATCGGTTCGTAGCACGAACCGGTACTAAAGGTCCCGAACAAACCGGTACTAGAGATTCCCGGCGCACTGGGCTCTGGAGCCGGTACTAGTGCTAGCTTTAGTACCAGTTCGTAACCAAACCGGTACTAAGGGTAAAATCCTTTGGCTGGTTTTCTACTAGTGATCCCTTCGTCCCAGGTTGGTACCCGACGAAGAACATCGGCCTGCTCCGGTCGTCGAGCTTCTTCAGCCCGGGGTGTGTCTTCCTGACGTGCACCACACACCCGAACATGCGCAGGAAGCTCACGTCCGGCTTGCGGCCATGACAGGTGTAACACCCCGAAAAATTAAACCTAATTTTAGTGGTGTTTTTTGACACCTGAAAACCTTTTTCTCTTTCTCCTAAATATTCTTCAAACCTTTTGAGGATGATTTGACTCAGGAATTGCTCTCTCAAAAATTTCTCAGAGTTCCTCGAACCACCCCATCACCCGTGATAATTTTGGTGCCTAGGTTTTCCCTCGAAAACCCTAGCCCTAACTACCGAACCTTTTAAACCCTTTTCCCCACCTACAAAAGGAAAGTCTATGTCCATAGCTGGAAAAATTCCAATAAAAATACTAGAGGACTCCCTTATCCTTATGAAGAAAATCCATGCAAAAATATTGCATACTCCAGTGCAATATTTCCAAGTTAGGCATCATTCTCCAAACTGCCATTTTTGATCCAGAAATGTTTGAGTCAAGCTAGTCATCTCCAAAAATTCCCATAAATTCTAGAGATCATTATTTTTGCATTTCCTACACTTAATCTTTTGGAGGCAAACCCATTTGAGCAATATTTTAGGTACTTCCTTTGTAATGCTCTTTTTATGCCTATTAGCAATCTCCAAAGCAACCCATGGCTACAAGTATCCAATGGAAGTGAAACTTGGTCACCTTGACCACATGATATATATACACCCATACCCAGAAGATCACCCCAATGTGGCGAGTGAAAAATCGCATTTCCCTAACCATGCCATTAGGGCATTTTTGGACCTCAATTTAGTTAACCTACTTCCCTGTCACCAAATGAGCTCAAACTCCACAAACCTCCTCTACACATCCACCCAAGCCTATTGTGAGTTTTGGAGATTTTTCTAGGATGTGCAAGACCCCTGTCATTTCGTCGAACACCTACTGCTTTCTTAGTTTCTGAAATTTTAGCACTGGGAGAATCCGAGCACTGAGGAATTCTTGTTGTGTGGTGTTTAACCACTACCTGGTGGATGCAGTGGTGGGAGCATTTTCTCTCCTTGCACTCTGTGTCACCGGGAACACAACGGCGACGCCGTGTCGGGCTCTGGCGCCCTGGACACGCACTGTGGCGTGGCATGGACGTGCCCGAACCCTAGCCAGCCGCTCGAGGAGACCCCCCCTTCCCGCTCGACCTCACCGCTGCCGCACTCGCCAGCTAGCCCTCTCCATAGCAACACCAAGAAGCTAGCCGCCACACCGACGGAACAGTGCCACCACGGGTCACCACACCTCTCCCCTGCTCCTCGGCTGTAGGAAAGACACCGAGGCACTCGGTTGAGCACCACTCACTCTCCTCTTTCTCCCAGTGCTCACGGGAGAGCAGTGTGCGCCGAAAGCCGGATTGGCCGTGTCTTCTTCTCCCCTTTGGCCAGGAGATCATCCACGCCTCGGCTCTCCATCGGTGGCTGAAGCCGATCGACCACCACCTACCTGCTCCTCGTGAGCGTATTTAATAGAACCCCGAGCCCCAGCTAGCCGCACACACTCTCCTCTCCTTCCCCTGGACCTCCCTGCACAATTAGCTGGCGAATGGAGCTCAATTTCGACCGTGTTGGCCGGAGTCGTGGCCGCGGGTCCTCGGACCACCGCGAGCTATTACGAGCTTCGTTCGCCAATTAAATGGGTGGGGAGACTCCTCTTGTTCTCCTGGTTCTTCCTGTGCAAGAGGTTCGCGAAATGGTGCGCCGTAGGCTCGGCACCATCTTCGTCCGCCGGCGGCAAGCTCGTCGGACGCGCACCGATGCGTCACCTCCCCTAGCTTCCCCGTGCCTGCAGCCTCCCTCCTCAGGAGATTCGAGGCAGGGCCGTCCCCCTCGTGCCTCGGTGGCCATGGGCGCCCACCGGAGCGACGACGGCTGTCCAAGGCCGAGCCAACCGGAGCCGCGTCGTGCTCCCTACCGCATTGCCTCGACATGAGTAGAACGACGGCCAGCTGGCTGCTAGCGTGGCTGGCCGGTGTCGCCGACACGTGAGCCCAGCCTGGCCCAGCTGCCATGTCGTTCAAGTGGAGGCGCCCTCCGCGTGTCTCCGCTTTCCCGCAGAGAAAGCGTATTTTTCCTGGACTACGCAAACAGCCTGGCCCAGTTCAGAAGCAGCCCATTATGTTTTTTTTTTCAGGGTGAGCAGCAGATAAGTAACCGTCGCACGTTAATATCTTTTGAACCATAGCTCCGATTGAAGTGATTCAAGACTCTAAATTCATATTTTGGAGAGACCTACCCAGTGGTACTGATTTCAGCTTGTTCCAAAATAGTTCTATGGGGTGCCCTTATCTACATGCATTCCGTAGTCCGTGGAATGCACTACCAGGAAAAGCATTATAGGGAGGTTGCCTATCTGTGGCGCACCCTTAATGTATGCGCCACAAAAAAAATTTCTGTGGCGCATGGCTGTTGATGCGCCACTGAAATTTGAACATTCTGTGGCGCATCCTTAGCCCATGCGCCACAGAATATCAACTTTCTGTGGCGCACTGCACGCCATGCGCCACAGAAAGAGAGATTTCTGTGGCGCAGCACACTTCATGCGCCACAGAATACGCGTGGGCCCCACCTTCAATCAGTGGGCTCTGGTCCATCTCGGCCTTTTCTGTGGCGCACCGTGGCTGGTGCGCCACAGAAATTCATCTTTCTGTGGCGCATGGAGAAGGATGCGCCACAGAAAGTTGAATTTCTGTGGCGCACTAGCCACGGTGCGCCACAGAATAGTGCAGCACTTTTTCACCCCACGCACCCCCCCCCCCCCCCCCCCCCCCGTGGATCGCCTTTTCAGTTTTGCACCTAGTGAAAGAAAATGATAAAAAATTCAAAAAATAAAATCCTTTCAGATATAGGGAAGGTTTAGGGTCTATTTGTTAGGAAAAATTTGAAATACACATTTTGACTTTTTTTTTCCAAAAGTAGGTGAAAAAATATTAAAACGGGCATAACTTTTGCATACGACGTCGAAAAAATGCGAATAATACCTTAAAAAAAACTAGAGAAAATTTCGGATTCGATGGCACCCGGGTTTACCCGGTCAGCAATTCACAGAATCCTCAAATTCCAAACCAAAAAAAAGTTATGGCCAACAGAAGAATTTTCCCAGCAAAATAAAAAAATCAAAAAAGGGAAAAAAATTCTGTGGCGCACCTATGCCAAGGATGCGCCACAGAATTATTGGGCGGGATTCGAAATTTGGAATCCCGCCCAATAATTCTGTGGCGCACCAATGCCAAGGTTGCGCCACAGAATTATTGGGCGGGATTCGAAATTTTGAATCCCGCCCAATAATTCTGTGGCGCATCCTTGGCATTGGTGCGCCACAGAATTATTGGGTGGGATTGGTGCGCCACAGAATTTCAAACAGACGATTTTTTTCTACAAAATCATAAAAATTCAAAAATTCAAAAAAAAGTTATAACAAAGAAGATTGTTGAAAATTTTGGATTTTTTGAATATTTTTAAGTTTTTTTTAAATAAGTTTTTTGAATTTTTTGGATTTTTTGAATTTTTTAAAGTTTTTTTTAAAATAAGTTTTTTGGATTTTTTGGATTTTTTGAAATTTTTAAAGTTTTTTTAAAATTTTAAGTTTTTTTGAATTTTTTGAAACTTTTAAAGTTTTTTTTAAAAAATTAAGTTTTTTTTGAATTTTTTTGGATCTTTTGAAACTTTTGAATCTCCTTTTGAATGTTTAGAAGTTTTTGAAAAATCTAAAAGTTAAAAACACACATTTATAACACATACATAACATATACACATACAAGAGTTAAGAGGATTCATATGATATATATATATATATCAATAAGAACTTGAGTAGCACAAGGGTAGGTGAAGTGGGTGGAACTTAGAAGTTAAGCGTGCTAGGGTTGGAGCAATTTGAGGATGGGTGACCTAGCGGGAAGGTATCAGTTCAAAATGTGCAAAAAATCTGAAAAAATTCAAATAATTAGGATTTTTCATATTATTTCATATTTTAATTTTTCTAAATTTTTTTGAAACTTTTTTTTGCATTTTTTGAATTTTTTCAGAATTCTGTGGCGCACCAGGCCAGGTTATTTTCTGTGGCGCACCTTGCTTGGTGCGCCACAGAATTCTCACATTTCTGTGGCGCACCAAGCAAGGTGCGCCACAGAAAATATTTTTGTGGCGAGAATTCTGTGGCGCACCCAGCAAACCTGGGGGTGTGCCACAGAATTCCAATTTGGTGCACCACTGATAGCCATTTCTGTGGTAGTGATGGGGCTATCGCTGCCCTACGCTGCAGAATCGCCCCGACCTTTCCAAACCCAGTGGATCCCCGTCTTCGAAGGCAAGCTAACCACTTGCTATGACCAGTCCTGCAGTGCTGTTCAATGGATGAATTACATAATACCATGCCCCGTCTGTGCATTTGTTTGCTCGTTGTCTGTAAACCGTGCATCACGAGATATCGTGACCTTGACATTTAAATCCAATATTTCGCGCATCACTCCCCATTCCCGAGACGATGGACCAGAGGAACCGCCGTAGTCAAAGGAATGGGGGACGATGCAATTGTGCTAACTCTTATAGTCGAACGAGACGGCGCTGGTCGGAGGTATCTCCGCCACAGCCGTCCGATTGACGCAACAACTGTGTTATTTTCTTTTCTAGAAATTGATTCGCGGTGGCGCCACAGTCGCCCGATCAATACTACTCATATCTGTTGAATTAGTTGTATTGATCTGTGATGGCGCTTTAGTCATCCGGTCAATTCAAAATAACTATTGCTTGAGATATTGTGTTGCTAATGTGTTGTCAATTGATGATATATTATTATCATATTGTGGTGGTTATGTTGGACTAATCCTCTGATGTTTGGAATTGTGAATGATGAAACCCGATTAAATGAAAAAACCCTCCAAACAACGATAGGGTCAGTCCATGGGGCCACTAATTTGAACAATGAAAGCACTACCACTGTTGCACGTATGGGCGGCCGTGGCCTACGTAACATATTAAGCCTCATTTGATGCTACCCACTTGGCGAGTCTAGTCGGTTACTGCATAGTTGTGGTCAGGGCTAGACTTGCGTAGGTTCCGGAGCTAGGCATCGCTCATGGGTTGGCGACGTGCTGGATTCACTTCTTCATAACGCATAGAGTTATGCCGGTAGCTATATAGGGAATGTCCTGGTAGCATGAACGATCATGTAAGTGTATTAGGTCGTCTTAAGGAAGATTTCCTAAAGTACCGGCTATATGGTGAATTTAGATGTGTGGTAACTGCAGCCTCTCGAGAGTGTCAAATCTGGATATCTAGCCTTGTTCCTGGGATATTGAACCACAGTTCAGTGTTGGTCACAGTATGTGTCTTGTCGTGTCGAGAGGTTGAACTTAAGATCTGTTTGAATGATTAATGAACGACCGGACCTCACTTAATGTACAATAAGATGATGTAGGGAATATTACTTGAGAGGAGAAATGAGATAAGGCCAGTGGGCCTAGCGGTGTTGACAGATGAGATAAGCCAGAGTTGGCTATAGGCCAGAGTTGGCTAGAGCCAGAGTTGGCCAGAGTTGGTTGAACATAAGAAAGATGATTACTTGGTACCAACTGGTACACTCGTTTACTTGTCATAGGTAATCTCTTTGTTTGATTGATGGTACACGATCCAACCCCACCTGGCTTGGACTCTGTACTGGTGATACCCCTGTTGCCTACCTATGCTATATTTTGCTTGCAATGCCATGCTACCTTTAAGTATCATATTGGTTTACCTAGAGTAGACACTTGCCCTGTTGTAGGATACGATTTCAAGTGTATATCTTGTTGCATGATTACTGGATTGTTCGTGTCCAGTGGTTATTCTTGCGAGTACGTCATTGTACTCACGTTGGCTATTCAAATGGCCAGATTTCAGCGAGGATTCATCTTCTACCTTAGCAAGGACGTGGAGTAAGAGCGTGCAAGGATCAGTAGCCTAGCCAGAACCTGTGGAGTGGAGCCCCTCCAAGCCGTAGCCTCACATATGTCTTCCGCTGCCAGCTAAACTCTGTCCTGAGCTATGCTTTGCTTGTTGTTTGTCAGGCCTTGATGGCCTTGTAAACCATTTGTAGCACTTCTTGTGCCTGATTGTGTAATGATTTCCACTATGTTACACTGTCGTGACGTGCGGCCAGATATCTTGGGCTGGCGCACGGGACGACCGCCTCTCTGGTGATATGTGCCAGGGAGGGGTGTCACACTAGGCCTCGAATGGTGTCTTGCCATCCACGATCTTGGTTGGCGACCTGTTCAAGATGAACACGGCCGTCGTCACCGCCTCACCCCAGAATTCACCGGGGACCTTCTTGGCCTTCAGCAGACTGCGGGCCATGTCCACAATCATCTGGTTGCATCGCTCTACGACGCCGTTCTGCTGCGGGGAGTACGGAGCTGTCAGGTGACGCTCCACTCCAAGCTCGCCGCAGTATGTTGTGAAGGACCCGGAGGTGAACTTGCCTCCACGATCCGTGCGCAGCATGCGCAGCTTGTGGCCGGTTTCCGACTCGGATCCCGTCTGGAGTCGGATGATGGCGGCTGTGTCCTCGTCCTTCGTTGAGAGAAGGGTGAGCCACATGTACCGCGACAGGTCATCCACGAGCAGGACGAATTACTTCTTTCCGCTCGAGTCGTTCCTTCGCCTGGAATTTCGCTTGCTTTACGAACGGGGCTCGCCTCTGCTTCCCTGCTAGGCAGGCGTCGCAGAGCTGGTTCACATTCTCCACTAGAGGGAGGCCACGCACCATCTCACACTTAGCCAGTTGGCGCAAGCTGTCGAAGTTGAGGTGCCTGAACCACACATGCTAAATCCATGCTGGGTCGTCACCGACGCCCACGACTAGGCACACCGGCTGCGCGACTCGCGCGTGCAGCTTGTACATCTAGTTCGCCTCATGCCTGACCTTGATCAGGAGCTGCCGCTCCCTATCACACACCCGGAGGATCCCATCCTCGATCAGCACCTGGCAACCGTTCTTGTCGAACTGGCCCAGGCTAATGATCTGCGTGTTCAGCCGGGGTATGTAGTACACCCCGGTGACGGTCCGGTGCTCGCCTGACTTGTAGACGAAGAGCACCGTCCCCTGCCCATAGATGTCGACTCGTGAGCCGTCGCCGAACTTGACAGTTCCGGTGAAGCTCAAGTCCAGCTCTGCGAACGCGGCGCGACCACCAGTCATGTGATTGGTGGCGCCCGAGTTGAGGTACCAGACACCCTTCTTGGGCAAGGTTGACCTGCGCCTTCTCCTCTAGCATGAGGAGGACCGGCTCCTTGCAAGTCGGGTCAGCCAGCTCCTTCCGAGCTCCGGGGTCGACTCCTCTCGAGTCACTACAGTCGAGTGCCCTCCACCCGACGAGGCCGTTAGGTGCTCTCCACCCGACAAGGCTGTCAAGTCCTTGTGACCCGACACTCCCGGCTGCTGGAGCCGGGTGGCCAACTCCTCCCGAGTCGCCATGGTCAGCTCCTTCTGAGCCAACGCTGTCGTGTCCTCCTGACTCGACGATTCTGTCGGGTCCTCGCGACCCGACACGACCGACTCCTCTCGAGTCGCCACGTCCCACTCCGAGATCCATCGGATCATCGCGAGTTCCTCCGGAGGAGTCGACGATCCCTCCGACTCCACCACCAGTCAAGTCGCTGACTCTGCCATCGGTGCCGCCTCCAAGGTGCCCGACTCCGCCTGGCAAGTCGGAACAGGGAGATGTGGGGCAGACGTGATGGTGCAGGCCTCCATCATGAGGAGCGTGATGTCGTCCTCGTCATCTCCGCCACAGACGAGGTGCGCTTCCGCATCCCCTCCACGCACGAGGTGGGCTTCCTCCTCGCGCTTCTTCTTGTGGCAGTCTCACGCCTAGTGGCTGACGACTCCGCAGTAGCGACACTTGTCCTTCATGTCGCAGTTCTCGACTCCACGAGCCAGGCTACCCCAGCCGCGTCCGTGCGGCTTGCTGCCGCCGCGCAGGCATGGCTAGAGGATCCACCTCAGTCCTGCAGGCGCATCCGGGAGAACCACTCCTCCTCCATGAGGAGTAGTTTGCCGGCCTACTTAGCCTTCAGCTTCTCTGACTCATGTTGCTCCACAGCCGTTTTGAGCCGGTCGATGAGCTCCTCCATGGGGAGCTTGTCGAGGTCGAGCAGGGTCTCGATGGAGCATGCCATCTATGAGAACCTCGTGGGAACGACCGAGAGAAACTTACAGATAATGTCTTGCTCAGTGACAGTGACGCCGAGCACCCCAAGCTGCGACATGAGCGACGACAGCTGCATGGCAAAGTCGTCAATGTTCTCGTCATCACCGAACTTGATGGCCTCGTACTGCTTCTTGAGCGCTGTCGCCTTCGCCTTCCGGACACGGGTGTCTCTGACCCACATCGTCTTGATCGCCTCCCACGCCTCCTTGGCCATCTTCTTCGACGCCAGTGTGGAGATCATCTTCGGCGGGACGGCGAGCAGCAGGTACTCCAGCGCTGCTCTGTCCGTCTTGCGCTACTCCGTGCCATCGTGCACGGCGGACCAAATGCGGCGTGCCTCAAACTTCACCTGCATGAGCAATGCCCAGTTTGACCGCGTGAGCAGCGGCCACGAACTACCGGCCTCCCGCACAACCCGCTAGACTGCTCTCGTGCTTGCGGCCTCCTTCATCAGCGCCGGCAGAAGAGCTTTGTGCTCGCGCATCTCTAGTGAGATCTCTCAAAGAACTCGGGCTCTGATACTAATTGTTGTCCCTAAAGCTAAACGAGAGAGAGGGGAGTGTGTGCCACTAAGAAATGGTTTGACTCAATTTTCCATCTTAGTATTCCTCCCTTTAAATAGGGGCTGTGTCGAGCTGCCGGCCTAAAGTCAACTAAGATTTCACATCCGACTTGATGTGACACGTCTATGATGGCATGACACACCACCACTTTTTATGGTGTCACTGACTAGGAACCACCGTAGGTGACGTCTAGCATGTCCTAGCTACCTACTCTGTACTGGTGCTGATGCACCACTTTAGAACACTGGCTACATGACAAAAGTCCTCGCACCCGGAGAACCTGGCGACTGCCTCGACCCGGGACAGACCCCGGAGTCGAACACTACCTTGACTTGGGACAGACCCCAAAGTTGGGACACTCTATGTTATCGACTCCCCCTCCACACTCGAAGGAACCCTCTACGTGATATTGTGACTTCCAGTCGATGACTTCGAAGTCGATCTTCTCTGTCCTAAAGTTTCCCGGCTCGCCGAATACTACTGGGAATTGTACTGTGCCGAGCGGATAGACCGCTTTGCCCGGGACGATGCCATGGAATGTGTTTTCTGATTTTGCCATATTTTCGGTTGAGTGGTTCATTTTGCGAAGAGTGTCGGCAAACAAGATGTTGATTCCACTCCCTCCGTCCATGAAGACCTTGGATATGGTGAAGCCGCCAATTTGAGCATCGAGTACCAAAGCGGCGTGCCCTGGACGAACAATGGCCGGTGGGTGATCATCGTGGGAGAATGTGATGCTAGTTTATGACCCCTTCAGGTAATCGGGAACAACAGGAGGAGCCATGGTGGCAAATTGACTTGGTGAGTTATGAGTTTTTGTTCCCTATTGGAGGGGCATCCCTTCTGTATCATGTTCATCTGGCCGCGAGGCTCGGGATATTGATCTCCTGCCGTGCCAGGGGCCTCTATGCGTGGTTGGTGATGTACTATACCCGCCATGCGCACGGCTGCTGGGGGTGCAGGAAGTGCTAGAGGAGCTCCATTTGCAGCTGCAACGGGGGGTGTGTGGAAGCGGCGGACATACTTGCTTGCAAGTCTGGTGAATTTTTCTGCAGTCCTTCAACAGATGTCTTGAGTGAAGTTTTCCATACTCAACCTTGAACATGTGGAATCTGCACTCTTCCTCTATTTCTTCGGCGGGTGTGCGCTGATCTTGCGAGTCATTGCGGGTTTTCCGACACTCCCGCTTGTGGTACCCATTGCTGCACTGACCATAGTCGCAGCTATCTCTGCGGTCGTCCTGTCGACTCCCGCTACGGTCATCTTGACGGCCTCCGTTGCGGTCACGCTCGTCACGAGTGTCGACGTATCCAACCGCCACCAGGTTCGCGCCATCCGCATCATCGTAGTGATGAGATTTGCGTTTTTGCCTCCGTTCGTTACCGCGGCTATCTCTGCGACTCCAGCTGTTGTTGTCGCGGTGTGGTGACTAGTGGTCCATGTCTCGCACCGAATCTTCTCCGTCCGCCCACTCATTGGCTACCTTCATGAGCTGGGCGATGGAGCTCGGCTTCTCTCTTCTGACTGCCTCGCGGAAGTCCCGTTTGACGAGGCCTTGTGTAAAAATGTCTATTGCTCTGTCCTCCGAAACCGTGCCCACGGAGTTGCGTATGGTGGTCCAACGCCGAATGTATGATCGTAGTGACCCGTCCAATCGCTGCTTGCATGCTCACAGTTCTTCGAATTCGCGGGACGGTCGCATGTTGCGGCGAAGTTTTTGACGAAGTCCTCCGTGAAGCTATCCCATGAGTCGTATTTACTACGAGGCAAGCTTTTGAGCCAGCGTGGGCTGAACCCACAACATCAACTGGATGTATTGCATTGTCGTTGTTGTTGTGCCTCGTTGACAAGAGACTGCGATCTTGTAGTCCTCCATCCAAGATGATGCTGCTTGGCAGCCGTCGAACTTGGGTATCTTAGATGTTAGCATGAACCCTTTGGGCATCCTAGACTCGCGGATGCGTCGGCTGAAGCACAAAGATCCACAGGGCTCGAACTCGTCATCAGAGTATGATTCGCTGCTAGAGGAGTGAGAAGACCTTCTGAATCGACTTTTGTTGGCTCGACGTTGAGTTATGACATCACGCAAATCCTCGCCCAGGCAGTGGAAAATATCGAGTTGTCCTCGGCTCCGCCTATCATCGTCACGATGTCTGCGGTCCCTATCTTCATGGATGGTTGCGGCTCGGTCACGATCATCGCGAATCCGCATGTCTCGTCGTGGACTTCCCGCGCGGCGGGTTCTGCTTCCTCCATGCGGCATGTTTTCTCCCGCTGTTTCGGCTCCTGGTGTTATGGCTGTTGTAGCCAGATTGAGCGATTTGATCTTCTGCTGATGCAGGGCCGCGTTGGGATCATCTGCGGGTGGTTGTGTAGTTCTGAGATATGTGACCACCGAGAGCAGGGCTCCCGTGGCTGTCTTGGGGATAGGGATCCCTTCTTCGTCGTGCGTCATGAACAAGAGGTCCAAGTTGCGGGTTAGGTCCACTCTGTCTCTTTCAGAGATTTGTCGTGTCCTGGACTGATGCCTCGGGGCTGTCTGTCCTGTTGAGTGTATATACAGTCCTGCTCGCCGTGCGCTTGACACATTGGCCTGCCTCCTTTGCTTGTCAAGTGTTGCACGGTAATTTTTCAGCCGAAGGTTTTCTTGCCACATGAGGTACTGGTATGCCGCGAGCTCTTCGCGGGTCGAGTCGTCGGGCATTATGAGGCACTCCTCGATGGACTTGTTTGCTTTGGTCACTATCTCCTCCGTGATGACGAGCGTTGTTCTTCCGTCTGACATAGTTACCGTCCAGGGATATGTTGGTGCCTCACGGCGAGCCGTAGCTTCGGACGTTCTAGGTTCTATCTCGTTGTTCCCAATAGCCATGCAAACATGGAAGGGCATGTTATGTGAGATTTTGCCTCGGTCGTCACCGCTGTCATTGTCGGTGGAGTTGTCGGAGTTGATGTAGTCGTCAAGTTGCACTCGCGGTTCGTCACTGTCGTACTGGTAAGTGCACTCGACTTCCTCCTCGACTTCGCCATGTGAGTCGAGAGATGCTGATGCAGAGTTTGGTGAAGCAGTCAAGGAAGACGCGCCTCCCACAAGCGAAAAGGGCGTCAATTTTGCGGATGATGCAGGCGATGAATGTGCAGTCCATGAAGGTGCGGTAGATACCACTGTCGGTGTAGAGGCAACCGATGGAGACGCGGGTGCGATCGCCGCGAGTTGACGCGGGTCTGTCAAGTTATGTGTTCCCCAACGACTAATATGGAAATTGAAGTTACCAAAAGTCAGATCTGTACCTGAGTGGAGGTTCGCGAACGCCGGGCGAGCAATCGACGGGTGTGGTTTGAATCCAAAGGAGCCAAAGTGCATCGGAGCAATGATCGATGGAGTCTGCGAGATGCCGTTTGTTGGTGTAGTCGATGAAGTCGATGAGTTGCCGTTTGTCGATGGAGTCGATGGTATCTGCGAGTTGCCGTTTGCTGGTGAAGTCGATGAGGTCGGCGAGTTGCCGCTTGCCGATGGATCCACCAACACCGTGGATCAAACACTAGTCTTTCCCACAGACGGCGCCAATTGACGTGGGGTTAACACATCAAATCCCATGGTTCGATACCTAGGGTTGAGATTGAGGGGGAGAGACATGGTAGTGTCGGTAGTATTGTCGGCTGCCAAGCAAGGTTTACCCAGGTTTAGGCCCCCGGAGGGTAACACCCTACTTCGTGCTTGTCTGGTTATTGATGTATGAGGTGTACAGAGGAGCTACAACGGTGTACCGGCGAGATGCGATCTTGATAGGTCTTTGGTGGTATGGGGATTGCGTGCTTTAGATCGGCGGCCCTCCCAGCCTTTATATAGGAAGCTACGTCTCGGGGATTCGCAACCAACTAGATTTACAGGTAAGGTATGTTTCTACCGACTTAAGTTTTACTAATCTTGGAGCGTACGCCATCTTATTGGGCCCCCTTCGTGGGCCTTGATCGTGGACCCCTGACGGGCTTATCCATAGGCCCTAGCTTATATGTGCAATAGGTATCCTCATGATGGAGCATCCGAAGGGTACACCCACGTCAGACACACAAGCACTAGTAGAAAACAGGCCTTTCGTCCGGGCCATTAGTCCCGGCCGTGGCCTGGGCCGGGACTAATGGTCCGGACACGTCGCCCCGAAAACGCCGAAGCATACGACACCCTTTAGTCCCGGCTCGTTAGGGCCCAATAGTCCCGGTTTGAGATACAAACCGGGACTGAAGGGGTCTGTGGCCCGCTGTGGCCTGATGCCCCCCTTTAGTCCCGGTTTGTATCTCAAACTGGGACTAATGGGCTGGCCCTATATATATGGCAGCCCCTCTCCCCTCTCTCTAGTTTTTTTTCCTGGTGGGAGGAGGCGTAGGTTTGTGCTAGTTTTTTTTCTTCATATGCACTAGAGGTGTTCGGTGAAATGCCTGTTAGAGCGATGCCACTTGATTTCACACAAGACAAACATATATGAGGTGCCTGAGCCACACTTAAGCTTCCTCCTCTTTGTTTCCAAGTGTCCTAACAGGTTAGAAACTATTTTCATGTTTAGACCGCACGGTACTAATTTTAGCGTCGTGATTGTGTTTGATATATAGTTCTATGATGTAGCTGAGCCATCCATGGATGTACGGTGGCCGACGCTCTACCGCTTACAGAGAAGGCGTGTGTTCTTTTCGCCTTGCGGCCGAGGCGAACAAGCATGGGGGTGGCTTTATGTTTTTTCCATGTGTTGAATGTCGGAATGAGAAGGATCACAGTTCCTCAAGAGTCGTTCAGAGCCACCTGCTTCTCTCCGGTTTCATGTCGGCTATAATGTTTGGACCAAGCACGGAGAAAGAGGGGTTATGATGGAAGACGGCGACGAAGAAGATAACGATGATGACAACTACCGATCTATGTTCCCTGAATACGCTGATACCGAAATGGAAGACAATGATGAAGAAAAGGGTGAAGAACAGGCACCAGATGAGCCCGCTGATGATCTTGGTCGGGTCATTTCTGATGCAAGGCAAGGCTGCGACACAGAAAAGGAGAGGTTCCAGTTCGAGCAGATGTTACAGGACCACACCAAATTGTTGTACCCAACTTATGAAGATGGCCAGAAGAAGCTAGGTAGCACACTGTAATTGCTGAAGTGGAAGGTAGAGACCGGTGTGACTGACTCGGCATTTGAAAAGTTGCTGGAACTAATGAAGAAGATGCTTCCAAGAAAGAACGAATTGGCTGCCAGCACGTACGAAGCAAAGAAACTTGTCTGCCCTCTAGGATTAGACGTGCAGAAGATACATGCATGCCCTAATGACTGCATCCTCTACCGCGGTGAGAAGTACGAGAATATGGATAAATGCCCGATATGCACTACATCGCGGTATAAGATCAGAAAAGATGACCCTGATATTAAGGGCGAGCCACCCAGGAAGAGGGTTCCTGCCAAGGTGATGTGGTATGCTCCTATAATACCATGGTTGAAACATTTGTTCAGAAACAAAGAGCATGCCAAATTGTTGCGATGGCACATGTAAGACCATAAGAAAGACGGGATGTTGAGGCACCCCGCTGATGGTCGGCAGTGGAGAAAAATTGAGAGAGACTTCCCGGACTTTGTAGGTGATGCAAGGAACTTATGGTTTGGTATAAGTACAGATGGCATGAATCCTTTTGGGGAGCAGAGCTGCAGTCACTCTACGTATCTACAACCTTCCTCCTTGGTTGTGCATGAATCGTAAGTTCATTATGATGCCACTGCTCATCCAAGGCCCGAAGCAACCCGGCAACGACATTGATGTGTACCTAAGGCCATTAGTTGATGAACTTTTGCAGTTGTGGGCCGAATCAGGTATACGTATTTTGGATGAGCACAAACAGGAGGAATTTGACCTACAAGCATTGTTGTTCGTAACCATCAATGATTGGCCTGCTCTTAGTAACATTTCAGGACAGACGAACAAAGGATACAATGCATGCACGCATTGTTTAGATGAGACTGAAAGTATATATCTCGATAAGGTAGGAAGAATCTGTACCCGTACAATCGTCATTTTCTTCCGCCCATGCATCACTTAAGGAAAAAAGGCAAGCATTTCAATGGCAAGGAAGAAACCCGGACGAAGCCTGTCCCCCATACTGGTGCTGATGTATTTGGTATGGTCAAGGATTTAAATGTAATCTTTGGAAAGGGTCCTGGTAGACAACCTATTCCGAATGAAGCTGACGGACACGCACCCATGTGGAATAAGAAATCTATATTTTGGGAGCTCTGCAATCGAAGTGATGCACCTGATGAAGAATCTTTGGGTGAATATTCTAGGTTTCCTGGGCTTGTATGGGAAGTCAAAAGATACACCGGAAGCATGGGAGGACCAGCAACGTCATAAAGGACGAGACTGCATGCATCCAGGGCAGTTTCAAAGGGCCTGCCAGCTACGCTCTTACCAAAGAAGAGAAGGAAATCTTTTTTGAAGTCCTTTTTAGTATCAAGGTCTCGTCTGGCTTCTCGTAGAATATAAAGGGAATAGTAAATATGAGAGAGAAAAAATTCCAAAATCTAAAGTCTCATGACTACCACGTGCTTATGACGCAATTGCTTTCGGTTGCATTGAGGGGAGTTCTACCAGAAAATGTTCGACTAGCCATTGTGAAGGTATGTGCATTCCTCAACGCAATTTCTCAGAAGGTAATCAATCCAGAAAGTCTACCAGGGTTACAAATTGATGTGGTCCAATGTCTGGTCAGCTTCGAGTTGTTGTTCCCGCCATCCTTCTTCAATATTATGATGCACCTCCTAGTTGACCTAGTCAAATAGATTAGAATTCTCGATCCTGTGTTTCTACACAATATGTTCCCCTTCGAGAGGTTCATGGGAGTCGTAAAGAAATATGTTCATAACTGTGCTAGGCCAGAAGGAAGCATCTCCAAGGGCTATGGAACAGAGGAGGTCATTGAGTTTTTTGTTTACTTTCTCCCTGACCTTAAGCCGATTGGTGTTCCTAAATCTCGGTATGAGGGGAGGCTGACTGGAAAAGGCACACTAGGAAGGAAAGCAACGGTATGTAGGGACTGGGATTCTTTCACTCAAGCACACTACACAGTTCTACACATTTCCACCGTGGTGGCTCTGTATATCGAGGAACACAAGAATATTGTACTTTCCGAAAAGCCGGGGAAGGCTGACTCCTGGATTAAAGGGAAACACGAGGCGACTTTTGGCAGTTGGTTGCAGACACATCTCATGAATAACACCACTGTTGGAGATCACCTGTACTTGTTGGTCAGGTCACCATCTTCGACTATATGTACTTTCCTAGGGTACGAGATAAATGGGAATACATTTTACACGATCGCCTAAGATAAAAAGAGCACCAACCAACACAGTGGTGTCCGCTTTGATGCAACAGAAGAAAATGGGCAGAAGGACACATAATATGGGTACATAGAGGAGATATGGGAACTTGACTATGGACCTACTTTTAAGGTCCCTTTGTTTTGGTGCAAATGGGTCCAGCTGAAAGACGGGGTAAAGGTAGACCCGCGGTATGGAATGACAACAGTGGATCTCAAAAATCTTGCATACATGGACAAACCATTCGTCCTAGCCAACGATGTGGCTCAGGTTTTCTATGTGAAGGACATGTCTACCAAACCGAGAAAAAGGAATCAACAAAAGAATACATCGTCTGATGAGCCAAAGCGCCACATAGTTCTTTCAGGGAAAAGAAATATAGTGGGAGTGGATGACAAGACAGACATGTCAGAAGATTATAATAGGTTTCATGAAATTCCGCACTTCACAGTGAAAACTGACCGATGCATCCTGTTAAATGATGAAGATTCTCCATGGCTACAGCGTAGAAGAAAACCACAACACTAGATAGGGATGTTGGTGATGTGTAATAATGGCTATATGCGAATACAAACCATATGTTTTGACTATATGCGAATGATTTGTATTCGGTCGATGAACCGAAGGACGTAGCTACTTAGGAAACCCGAATGATTCCTATTCCGTCAATGAACTGAAAGATTTTGTAGATATAACAAAACATACGTTTTCCCCTGCATACAGCCCAACGGTGGCTCGTGAGTTATTCAAATTCAAACACTTTTCATGTTGAAAGTTTAGTGAGATTCAAAAATATGCAAAAGATAAAAGTTAATGCATTTTTTAATTCAAAATTCCAAAATGGTTAATAGTTTGAATAGTTAGAATAATTATTTTATAAAACAGAAAATGGTTTTGGATTAGTTATTCAAATTCAAACACTTTTCATGTTGAAAGTTTTCTCAGATTAAAAAATATGCAAAAACTGCTTAATTCAAATGTTTAAATGTTTTAAAAAGGTCCTAGTTCTGTTAAATAAAATTGAGTTCCGCGCGCAATTTTGGGACTTTAGTCCTGGATTGAGCCATGGGCCGTGGCTAAAGGTCTGGGTAGCGCGCGGGAATGCGAAAAGCCCTCTCACCCCTTTAGCCGCGTCCCGTGGCTCAAACCGTGACTAAAGACCCCCCTTTAGTCGCGGTTGGAGCCATGGGCCGCGACTAAAGGTCCCTCCACTGCCAAAATCCAGCGCGCCACCACGCCTACCGGTGGCCAATTTGTCGCTGTCCTCTCCTGCTCCAGTGCCCTCCATCTCCGCACTTCCGACACGAAGCACCTCTGCGCCCATGCTCGCCTCCACGCCGAGGGGTTCGTGCTCGCCGTCGCCCGAACAGCTCCGCCCGAGTGTCCTCCGCTCCTAGTCCGGCGGCGCCTCCTCCTCCACTCTGCGGGTGCTGCAGCACGCATCCGGAACGCCGTGACACACCCGAGGTGCTACCCTGCCGCAACCCGCATCCGGAGCAAGCCGATCCCCTACGCCTCACTCCGGTTCCTTTCTCTACTGTGTATGTCCATAGATTCCAGAAAATATCAAATTGTGTATTATTGTTTAGGAAATTTAGGATTTTAGGCAATATTTAGGAAATGTTAAGGAAATTTAGGATTTTAGGCAATATTTTGCAAACAGGTCCTCGAGGTTTTTTGGAAATTACAAAGAAGTCCCTGGAAATTTTGAACAGAGACTTTTACGAACTTTTAGAGGCACTTAGAATAGTCAAAAAATAGTGAGAAAAATCATGGATGTTCATGAATTCATAGCTACTTTGTTTGTTATTAATATTCAATAATCATATATGTTTCTTTTACGAATCATTTTAAAATAGGGCTTTATAATGTATATTTTTATGTCAGTTAAATTCTAGGAATATTAAGAGTAATATTTTGTAATATAAAATATCTTGAACTCATTTTCAAAATGGAATAACTTATGAAAACCATTTTATGTTTTAAGGTATGATAATTCATTTAAATAAATTCTAGGACTAAGTAATGTTTACTAATTGATTTGATGTAATTTTTAGTAATTGATTTGTAGTGGATATATTGTGACTTAATAGATTTGTAGTAATTTTTTTATTACAAAGTATTGATGATAACAATTTATACACATTAGATAAGTGACTTGTATTCATTGCTTTAGTAATTATTTATAACAATTGACACTCATTTTATTTGATGCATTTTGAAATAATATTGTGTTCATTTTGCAGAAACTATGGATCCACCTAGTCCAATCCGCAGAGACCTAACACAGGTAGAAATTCTCGAGAATATAATCCACGACGCCCCAGGTGCTGATCCAGCAGAATCTCCGTCGTTGTATCTGAACCCCTCCGGGGATGGAATGGAGGTCAACCGAAGGGAGGATGAAGCCGACAGCTCCGATGATGGAGAAGTCGGTGGACCCTTAACGAAGTCCGGTGAGGTATATATATGATGTCCGGTGATCTAGATATATGTGGAAATATTGGAGGAGCTGTATATGTTGAGTTGTATACATATAAATTGATGAATGTTTCTTCTCTTAGGCCTCCACATCGAGCAAAGCTACCAAAGGAGGCCTGACCAAAAAGTTGCCCGCATCTAGGCATTACACATTTGAGGTCATATCCCCTACGGGCGAACGCAAGGAACCCAAGAAGGCTTCCAACGTATTTAAAAAAATGCAGAGTTCTGGTTAGGGATCACGTCCCGATCAGTGTTCGAGACTGGCATAAGTGCAAATGGGCGAACGATAGTGAGTATGTCGCCGAAAGGTACAAAGAGGGTCTTTGGAATGACCTCATGGCACATTTCAACCTGCCAGAATGTCAGGATCCAGCCGCCGCTGAAAAATTGAGGGCAAAAGTCAAGCAGTGGACTCTTAAGAAGATGGCCCAACTGTTCTGGGTGCGGAAGAAAACATTATGGCAAAACTATCTGAAGAAAAAGGAAATGCCAGTCTTCGAAGGCTATCTAGCGAAGCAGGCGAATCACTAGGATGCATTTAAGGAGTACAAGGAGTCACAAGATGCCAAGGACTTGTCAGAAAAGAACAAGAAAAATACTGAGAAGAAGAAATATCACCACAAATTGGTGCCAGGGGGCTACGAGTCTGCCATACCAAAGTGGGATAAAAGAGAGCAAGAGCTGCTTGGTAAAGGGATCGAACCAGAATGGATGCGCGAAGATTGGGAATTGAGAGCAAGAAATTGGTTCCTTGCGCATGGTGGTTCATACGACGAACAAACAGGGGACCTTGTTTGCAGTGACGATCTTAGGATGCCCAGGGAAAATTGGAAAAAATAGTGAAAGAAATTAAAGAGGGGAAGAGAAAGTTCCGTCCCGATAGAGAGAAAGACTTGCTGATACTGGTCCTCGAGAATGACGAACACGGAGGACAAACGCGAGGCCTTGGCCCTTCGTTCCCGTGGTGGCTTGGGTTTGCCAAATACACAGAGACTTACAGAAGCCGAGGGAGTGCAAACCAGCGACAGCAGGAGGAGCAGAATGACAAGTTTAACCAGTTGTTTTCCAGACTCAACGAGCAGCAGCAGATTGACGAACTTAGAGGAGTAGCGCGCCTGCAAGTTGGCGGCCTCTATGGGTGTGACTGTTCCTGAATTGCTCGGTTTCCAAGACGACAAGTTACCCAAGGCTGCTGTAGTCCCTCAATATGTCCCGGGTGTGGAATTGGTCAGCGAAGAGATGTTGAAACCACTGCCAACACAAATGCGGAAATTGCATGATTGTTACATGGAAGTGGTAAAGTTGGGCAGAACAATGATCGTGGCGCAAGTCCCACATGAGTACTACTTCCGAGCCGACGTTGTCCATGTTGACTTTTCAGAACTCTTCCAGTTATGCAATTCCGACGCCCTCGACAAATCTCTCATGAGTTGCTATTGTCTGTAAGTTGTTGAATTCATTGTCTACATATAAGTTGTTCAGTTTTTCAGTTCTTCTGTTCATTGCATGTAATTATCCTCATTATATCATTTTGTACTCTATTATGCAGAATGAAGATCCAGGAATGTAAAACAAAGATCTTTACTGTTGGGTTCATTGAGCCAGATAAAGTACATATACATTCGCTAACGAATTTTCCCGACAAGACGGCGGAAAACCTTCAAAGGTTTCTAACGGAGCAAGATTACTGTGACTACATACTGTTTCCTTACAACTTCCAGTGAGGGTCTTACTCTGTTGTACACATTCACTTTTGCTTACTCGATGTTAAGTGTAATTGATGAGACTAAAAGTATATATCTGGATAAAGGTAGGAAGAATGTGTACCCGTACAATCGTCATTTTCTTCCGCCTAGGCATCACTTAAGGAAAAAAGGCAAGCATTTCAATGGCAAGGAAGAAACCCAGACGAAGCCTGCCCCCATACTGGTGCTGATGTATTTGGTATGGTCAAGGATTTAAATGTAATCTTTATAAAGGGTCCTGGTAGACAACCTATTCCGAATGACGCTGACGGACATGCACCCATGTGGAAGAAGAAATCTATATTTTGGGAGCTCTACAATCGACGTGATGCACCTGATGAAGAATCTTTGGGAGAATATTCTAGGTTTCCTGGGCTTGTATGGGAAGTCAAAAGATACACCGGAAGCATGGGAGGACCAGCAACGTCATAAAGGACGAGACGGCATGCATCCAGGGCAGTTTCAAGGGCCTGCCAGCTACGCTCTTACCAAAGAAGAGAAGGAAATATTTTTTGAAGTCCTTTTTAGTATCAAGGTCCCGTCTGGCTTCTCGTCGAATATAAAGGGAATAGTAAATATGAAAGAGAAAAAATTCCAAAAACTAATGTCTCATGACTTCCACGTGCTTATGACGCAATTGCTTCCGTTTGCATTGAGGGGAGTTCTACCAGAAAATGTTCGACTAGCCATTGTGAAGGTATGTGCATTCCTCAACGCAATTTATCAGAAGGTAATCGATCCAGAAAGTCTATCAGGGTTACAAATTGATGTGGTCCAATGTCTAGTCAGCTTCGAGTTGTTGTTCCCGCCATCCTTCTTCAATATTATGATGCACCTCCTAGTTGACCTAGTCAAATATATTAGAATTCTCGGTCCTGTGTTTCTACACAATATGTTCCCCTTCGAGAGGTTCATGGGAGTCTTAAAGAAATATGTTCGTAACTGTGCTAGGCCCGAAGGAAGCATCTCCAAGGGCTATGGGACAGAGGAGGTCATTGAGTTTTGTGTTGACTTTCTCCCTGACCTTAAGCCGATTGGTGTTCCTGAATCTCGGTATGAGGGGAGGCTGACTGGAAAAGGCACACTAGGAAGGAAAGCAACGGTATGTAGGGATAGGGATTCTTTCACTCAAGCACACTACACAGTTCTACACAATTCCACCGTGGTGGCTCTGTATATCGAGGAACACAAGAATATTGTACTGTTCGAAAAGCTGGGGAAGGCTGACTCCTGGATTAAAGGGAAACCCGAGGCGACTTTTGGCAGTTGGTTGCAGACACATCTCATGAATAACACCACTATTGGAGATCACCTGTACTTGTTGGCCAGGTCACCATCTTCGACTATATGTACTTTCCCAGGGTACGAGATAAATGGGAATACATTTTACACGATCGCCTAAGATCAAAAGAGCACCAACCAACACAGTGGTGTCCGCTTTGATGCAACAGACGAAAATGGCCAGAAGGACACATAATATGGGTACATAGAGGAGATATGGGAACTTGACTATGGACCTACTTTTAAGGTCCCTTTGTTTTGGTGCAAATGGGTCCAGCTGAAAGACGGGGTAAAGGTAGACCCGCGGTACGGAATGACAACTGTGGATCTCAAAAATCTTGCGTATATGGACAAACCATTCGTCCTAGCCGACAATGTGGCTCAGGTTTTCTATGTGAAGGACATGTCTACCAAACCGAGAAAAAGGAATTAACAAAAGAATACATCGTCTGATGAGCCAAAGTGCCACATAGTTCTTTCAGGGAAAAAAATATCGTGGGAGTGGACGACAAGACAGACATGTCAGAATATTATAATAGGTTTCATGAAATTCCGCCGTCACAGTGAAAACTGACCGATGCATCCTGTTAAATGATGAAGATTCTCCATGGCTACGGCGCAGAAGAAAACCACAACACTAGATAGGGATGTTGGTGATGTGTAATAATAGCTATATGCGAATACAAACCGTATGTTTTGACTATATGCGAATGATTTGTATTCGGTCGATGAACCGAAGGACGTAGCTACTTAGGAAACCCGAATGATTTGTATTCCGTCGATGAACTGAAAGATTTTGTAGATAGAACAAAACATACGGTTTCCCCTACATACAGCCCAACGGTGGTTCGTGAGTTAGTCAAATTCAAACACTTTTCATGTTGAAAGTTTAGTGAGATTCAAAAATATGCAAAAGATAAAAGTTAACGCATTTTTAATTCAAAATGGCAAAATGGTTAATTGTTTGAATAGTTAGAATAATTATTTTATAAAACAGAAAATGGTTTTGGATTAGTTATTCAAATTCAAACACTTTTCATGTTGAAAGTTTTCTCAGATTAAAAAATATGCAAAAACTGCTTAATTCAAATGTTTAAATGTTTAAAAAAGGTCCTAGTTCTGTTAAATAAAATTGAGTTCCGCGCGCAATTTTGGGCCTTTAGTCCTGGATTGAGCCACGGGCCGTGACTAAAGGTCTGGGTAGCGCGCGGGAATGCGAAAAGCCCTCTCACCCCTTTAGCCGCAGCCCGTGGCTCAAACCGTGACTAAAGATGCCCCTTTAGTCACGGTTGGAGCCACGGGCCGCGACTAAAGGTCCCTCCACTGCCAAAATCCAGCGCACCACCACACCTACCGGCGGCCGATTTGTCGCTGTCCTCTCCTGCTCCAGTGCCCTCCATCTCCGCGCTGCCGACACGAAGCACCTCCGCGTCCGTGCTCGCCTCCTCGCCGAGGGGTTCGTGCTCGCCGTCACCCGAAGAGCTCCGCCCGAGTGTCCTCTGCTCCTAGTCTGGCGGCGCCTCCTCCTCCACTCTGCGGGTGCCGTAACACGCATCCGGAATGCCGCGACACGCCCGAGGTGCTACCCTGCCGAAACCCGCATCCAGAGCACGCCGATCCCCTACGCCTCACTCCGGTTCCTTTCACTACTGTGTATGTCCATAGATTCCAGAAAATATCAAATTGTGTATTATTGTTTAGGAAATTTAGGATTTTAGGCAATATTTAGGAAATGTTAAGGAAATTTAGGATTTTAGGCAATATTTTGCAAACAGGTCCTCGAGGTTTTTGGAAATTACAAAGAAGTCCCTGGAAATTTTGAACATAGACTTTTACGAACTTTTAGAGGCACTTAGAATAGTCCAAAAATAGTGAGAAAAATCATGGATGTTCATGAATGCATAGCTACTTTGTTCGTTATTAATATTCAATAATCTTATATGTTTCTTTTACGAATCATTTTAAAATAGGGCTTTATAATGTATATTTTTATGTCAATTAAATTCTAGGAATATTAAGAGTAATATTTTGTAATATAAAATATCTTGAACTTATTTTCAAAATGGAATAACTTATGAAAACCATTTTATGTTTTTAGGTATGATAATTCATTTAAATAAATTCTAGGACTAAGTAATGTTTAGTAATTGATTTGATGTAATTTGTAGTAATTGATTTGTAGTGGATATATTGTGACTTAATAGATTTGTAGTAATTTTTTTATTACAAAGTATTGATGATAACAATTTATACACATTAGATAAGTGACTTGTGTTCATTGCTTTAGTAATTATTTATAACAATTGATACTCATTTTATTTGATGCATTTTGAAATAATATTGTGTGCATTTTGCAGAAACTATGGATCCACCTAGTCCAATCCGCAGAGACCTAACACGGGAAGAAATTCTCAAGAATATAATCCACGACGCCCCAGGTGCTGATCCAGTAGAATCTCCGTCATCGTATCTGAACCCCTTCGGGTATGGAATGGAGGTCGACCGAAGGGAGGATGAAGCCGATAGCTCCGATGATGGAGAAGTCGGTGGACCCTTAACGAAGTCCGGTGAGCTATATATATGATGTCCGGTGATCTAGATATATGTGGAAATATTGGAGGAGCTGTATATGTTGAGTTGTATACATATAAATTGACGAATGTTTCTTCTCTTAGGCCTCCACATCGAGCAAAGCTACCAAAGGAGTCCCGACCAAAAAGTTGCCCGCATCTAGGCATTACACATTTGAGGTCATATCCCCTACGGGCGAACGCAAGGAACCCAAGAAGGCTTCTGACGTATTTAAAAAACAATGCGGAGTTCTGGTTAGGGATCACGTCCCGATCAGTGTTCGAGACTGGCATAAGTGCAAATGGGCGAACGATAGTGAGTATGTCGCCGAAAGTTACAAAGAGGGTCTTTAGAATGACCTCATGGCACATTTCAACCTGCCAGTATGTCAGGATCCAGCCGCCGCTGAAAAATTGAGGGCAAAAGTCAAGCAGTGGACTCTTAAGAAGATGGCCCAACTGTTCCGGGTGCGGAAGAAAACATTATGGCAAAACTATCTGAAGAAAAAGGAAATGCTATTATTCGAAGGCCATCTAGCAAAGCAGGCGAATCACTGGGATGCATTTAAGGAGTACAAGGAGTCACAAGATGCCAAGGACTTGTCAGAAAAGAACAAGAAAAATGCTGAGAAGAAGAAATATCACCACAAATTGGTGCCAGGGGATACGAGTCTGCCATACCAAAGTGGGATAAAAAAGAGCAAGAGCTGCTTGGTAAAGGGATCGAAACAGAATGGATGCGCGAAGATTGGGAATTGAGAGAAAGAAATTGGTTCCTTGCGCATGGTGGTTCATACGATGAACAAACAGGGGACCTTGTTTGCAGTGACGATCTTAGGATACCCAGGGAAAATTGGAAAAAATATTGAAAGAAATTAAAGAGGGGAAGCGAAAGTTCCATCCCGACAGAGAGAAAGACTTGCTGACACTGGTTCTCGGGAATGACGAACACGGAGGACAAACACGAGGCCTTGGCCCATCGTTCCCGTGGTGGCTTGGGTTTGCCAAAGACCAAGAGACTTACAAAAGCCGAGCGAGAGCAAAGCAGCGACAGCAGGAGGAGCAGAATGACAATTTCAACCAGTTGTTTTCCGGACTTAACGAGCAGCAGCAGCAGCAGATTGACGAACTTAGAGGAGTAGCGCGCCTACAAGTTGGTGGCCTCTATGGGTGTGACTGTTCCTGAATTGCTCGGTTTCTAAGACGACAAGTTACCCAAGGCTGCCGTAGTCCCTCAATATGTCCCGGGTGTGGAATTGGTCAGCGAAGAGATGTTGAAATAACTGCCAACACAAATGTGGAAATTGCATGATTGGTACATGGAAGTGGTAAAGTTGGGCAGAACAATGATCGTGGCGCAAGTCCCACATGAGTACTACTTCCGAGCTGATGTGGTCCATGTTGACTTTTCAGAACTCTTCCAGTTATGCAATTTCGACGCCCTCGACAAATCTCTCATGAGTTGCTATTGTCTGTAAGTTGTTGAATTCATTGTCTACATATAAGTTGTTCAGTTTTTCAGTTGTTCCGTTCATTGCATGTAATTATCCTCATTATATCCTTTTGTACTCTATTATGCAGAATGAAGATCCAGGAATGTAAAACAAAGATCTTTACTGTTGGGTTCATTGAGCCAGAGAAAATACATATACATTCGCTAACGAATTTTCCCGACGAGACGGCGGAAAACCTTCTAAGGTTTCTAATGGAGCAAGATTACTGTGACTACATACTGTTTCCTTACAACTTCCAGTGAGGGTCTTACTCTGTTGTACACATTCACTTTTGCTCACTCGATGTTAAGTGTAATTGATGAGTTACTGATGTATATATAAACATGTGCAGGTTCCACTGGATTCTGCTAGTCATTCAAGTTGATAAGGAAATAGTTGAAGCATGCAGGACATGCTCCGGAGGTAATTTTTGCGCTATATCCGTCTCTTTCGTTGATTTCATGAGATATCAGGTAATGAATAACTCATTCATTAATTCATTTTCTTTGCCGGGCAGGGTTTGGAAACGGTTCAAGCATGTGGTGACAGGTTCCTTTAGTGAGAAGCTGACATTTACTACGGTCTCGGTAAGTAGTATGAAATATTTCCGCACATCTCTTTACTTCTAGTTTCAATACAATTATGATGCTAGATTATTATTTTGATTGAATTCTATTCTCGTAAAGTGCGCGAGGCAGCCACCAGGGACGAATCTATGTGGATACTATGTTTGCGAGTTCATTCACACGTTTACCACTAAGCACAAAGATTATAGAGTCGACGTAAGCAATACATTCACAACATTATTTTATTACCGTCACTTTTTGTTATCATGATTGATGTTCATATTGATCTCCTTTTCTTATATAGTCCAACAGAATGAGGGATCAGCTCCTACCACAGCAACACTTAATAGGAATTGCAGAGGAACTGGCGGGATTTTTGTTGAAAGACATGGTAAACGACGCCGGAGAATTTAGTGTGAATAGGAAATACTGATGATCTCCGACTGTGTAATGGAATATACGGGCTCTAGTCCCGGTAATTGTGATCTCCATGTAAAACTATCAAAATTGTATATATTTGTATGTTCAATCATAAGACAAGTTATCTTATATATGCACGAACATGTACGGTATGTGGTAGCATAGAAATATGAAAACTATTTTGAAGAAAGAAATAAATAAAAGAAAACAAAAAAACCCTAAACCCTAAAGAAATAAATAAAAGAAAACAAATGAACCCTAAACCCTAAAAATTATTAGTCACGGCCCGTGATACGAGCCGGGACTAAAGGTGTTGCCCCCAACACGCTCCGCGGTGGCCACGTGGAGGGACTTTGGTCCCGGCTGGTAACAAGGCCGGGACTAAAGGTTGGGCCCTTAGTCCCGCCTGGCCTGTCCCGGTTGGCCAACCGGGACTAAATCCCCACACGGGCCGGGACAGGAGGCCCTGTGTCCACTAGTGAAGCCTACTCCAACAAGGAAGAGTTGCGGTCGCCGACCGGGCAGCACAACTTTGCATGGAACTGAAGGGAGTAGGAGACATCGGCCACTACCAAATGCCAAAGCCTATAAATTTATTGCCGTTAGCATGGCCTGAGGCCGACACCCAAATTCAGTTTTCCTGTGTTGTGAGCATATGCATGCTTGCCGACCAGCGCTTGACCAGTACTCCCAGTTGATTATCCCGGAGGTCTACGCAGAAAAAGGCTGGAGTGCTGGCGCCGCCAGGCATAGCGTAGAGTGCTTGACGGCTCTGACTAAAACATTAAACTAGGTCCACCAGCACTACAACTTCATGTTGGGGGTACGAGGATCAAGCCGTCACCAGCCTCCTCCTTGCGCCGCCGGTCTCCACCTCACATGGAGTCTGCCACATCTCCGCCGTCGCCTCAGATCTTCAGATCTTCGGGCTCTGATACTAAATGTTGGAGCTGCATCTCGCAGGATCTCTTCTTCTTCAACCTCTATACTACTCTCTAACTCTCACTTGCATCTCTCTCAAACACACATGAACTCACACACACACATCGAGGATGAACACACGAAGCTTTGTCCAGTACGCTCTAGTGGAAAATGGGGCTCTCGTCCCGGGTGGTAGGTGCCTGTGGTACCGGATTCCCACCCGGGACGCCGGATTCGGGACTAGAGAGGCCCACCTCTAGTATCGGGTGGCTTACTACCCGGTACTAGAGAGCTCCACGCGGGGCCTGGGCAGAGCGCGTGGCAGAGGACCTCTCGTCCTGGGTGGTAATACAACTCGGGACTAGAGATTCCCCCACGTGGCGGCTTCAGGTTTTCTTGTTTCTCTATTGAATATTATGATTAATCTTGCAAAATATATGGTTAATTTATTATAAATCAGAAAAATACATATATCATATCAAAATATTCATAAAACAAATCTTTATGAGAATTCGATCATTTTTAATTGATTAAATGGAGATCACAATCGGGACTAGAGCCTGTCTATTCGATTAATTACATAGAGATCATATAAAACAGGGACTAGAACCCGTCGTCTATTCGATTACATGATCATCGCCGGGACTAGAGACCGTCTATTCGTTGGCATTGTATTTTCCCTTTGGGTTTATGACATAGTTCATAAAAAATCCCGCAAGTTCCTCTTGAATTGGTCGAAAGCGGTCCTTTGGTTGCAGGTCCCTCCGCATTTTATCCATCTATAAAAGAAGGAGATCAATATGCATATCAATCATCATAACAGAAATTATGAATGACACTCAGCACAATTGATGGTAATAAAATAAAACTGTGAATATATTTGTTCACTTACTTCTATAAATGTCGATGGGTTCCGCTCAGAGACCTCCCGATGAATCCACTCGCAGACGTAGTATCCACACAAATTGGTCCCAATGGCTGCCTTTCACAGTACTTTGCGAGAATAGATTTCAATAAATTAATAATCAAGCATGGTATGATGGTATTGAAATTTGAATTAAAGAGATAAAACAATGTTAGCATTAGCAGAATAATTCAAAGTAGGAAACTTTACAAATATGCAAAAGTATCTCTCATACATATTTATTTAATCCAGTTACATAGCTCGGGTCCATTTTTATTTAACCCTAAATACATCACGAATAATATCAATAATAAATCTTCCTCTCACATGCATTAACCTCTCAAACTAACTACGACTGGGTCCTAAGCCGCGGGGTGCTAAGCGGCCGGCGCTGTGCATCCAAAGAGCAGGAACCATCACAAGGTCATAAGGAGCCCTATGAAGAATCGACCATCTACTGTCATACACCGCCGACGTATCCACCAAAAACATGTAGCGACGGACGTGCTCGTCCTCCTTCCTGATACGGCTTTGTATCACCTCCTCAGGGGACGGCTCCCTCTGCACCGAGCGTGGCCCACGCGACTGCCACCAAAGAAGATCCGGGTCGACGACTTCACCCGGATCCCTCACCAAGCTACGCGTCCTGGAAGTTAGCACCTCCCAGTGCCAACTCGGCGGAGCCCAGTCCCGGATATCGCCCCTCTGGTCCAACAAGGACATCGTCGCCGAGAACAATAAACTAAAAACACATTTTTTATAAGACATAAGCAAAATGTTTACACTAGCACCTAAACAAAATAATTACAGTTAGCAAAATATTTACACTAACACCTAAGCAAAATCTACACACCTTAGCAAAATTTCAACTAAGCAAAATTTCTACTCTAATTTCTACTAACACCTTAGCAAAATTTCAACTAAGTAAAATCTACAGACCTAATTTCTACTCTACCACCTTAGCAAAATTTCTACTAACACTTGGTCGACTAAGCAAAATCAACTAAGCAAAATTTCTACTAACACCTTAGCAAAATTCTAATCATCGGCTTGCATTAAGAATAGCCAAGAAGACAACATTATTTTTTTCGACTCATAAAAAACCACAAACAAAGATATTAAGGAGATCACTATGCATAGGGAACGTGGTTTTACATCTGAAGCCTCATATGTCAAAGCCATTAGTCAGCAAAAAGAGTGCCTACAAGAACGAAGTAGAAATAAATGCATTGTTCTTGCATTTACCCTTGGTTCTGTAGACAGTCTTCTTGCAAGCATAATGGACTATTCTAATCATCGGCTTGCATTAAGAATAGCCAAGAAGACAATATTATTTCTTTCGACTCATAAAAAACAGCAAAATCAGCTAACACTAAATTTTTATATGACGATCATTCCAAATTGACTTAGCAAAATTTTCTAATAACATTTCTAATAAATTTCTAACACTAAATTTCCTACCACTAAATTTCTAACACTAAATTTCCTACCACTAAATTTCCTACACTACAAAAACAACACAAAAATGTACCTAAACTACAGACCTAATTTATACTCTACCACCTTAGCAAAATTTCTACTAACACTTGGTCGACTAAGCAAAATCAACTAAGGAAAACCTACTAAGAAAAATCAACCAAGCAAAATTTCTACTAACACCTTTGCAAAATTTCAACTAAGCAAAATCTACACACCTAATTTCTACTTTACACACCACCTTAGCAAAATTTCTACTAACACCTAAGCAAAATCTATAAAATTTTCACTAAAATTACACCTAATCTGCACTAAAATTACACCTAATTTGCTAACACTAAAATGCCTAACACTAAATTACACTAAAAAAACAACTAAACCCAAAAAAACTACCTCTTGCGGACGGCGGATTGGCCGGAGGCGCGGCACTGCGCCGGCGAGGCGTAGGAGTACGGGCGACGCGGCGGGGCAGCGGGCGCGGCGGCAGAGAGGTGGCGGCGAGGCGGAGGAGTAGGGCGCGTGGAGGATGGCGGCGAGGCGGAGGAGAGCGGGCGCATGGAGGAGAGGCGCGGGCGCGTGGAGGAGAGGCGACGGCGAGGCAGAGGAGATCAGGCACGGTGGCAGAGGAGAGGCGCGGGCGCGTGGAGGGGAGACGGCGCGTGGCGGCGATTTCGGCAGCCCCACGGCGTCGTTTTCGTCATGGCGGCGGCGGAGCTCCTCTGTTCACGGGTAGTGGGACGGACGGGGATAAGGTGTGGGTATTTATACCCAAACACCTCTAGTACCGGCTCTAGTACCGGTCCGTGGCACGAGCCGGTACTAGAGGTCTTTTCGGTGGAGCCGAAAAGGCCCGCACAAATGCATCTCTAGTCCCAAATTTTAGGCGCGCAAATGCCCATTTTTTTTGAAACTGAGTTTGAAAAGGGTTTGAATTTGAATAGCTTCTGTATACTTTTGAATCTAACAAAACGTTCAACATGAAAAGTGTTTGAATTTGAATAACTAATCCAAAACCATTTTTTGTGTTCTAAAATAATTATTCTAACTATTCAAACTATTAACCATTTTGCCATTTTGCCATTTTCAATTAAAAATAATTTCAAAAGTTTTTAAATACGAATTTGAATATCTTCTGCATACTTTATGACATCACCAACTTTTTCGAGCGCTTGTAAGCCATTGGATTTTTAGAACCAAATATTTTCAAACTATTAATCATTTTTTCATTTTCAATTATTACACATATGGACTAGGCAAAATCTTTTCTGAAAGTGAATTTGAAAAGTGACCGTGAAGCCCGCCTTTTGTCCCAGTTGGTGTTACCAGCCAGGACTAAAGAAGCACACGGATCGTGTGTTTATTTCAAGCGCTTGTGAGACGTTGGATCAGGGGTGTGTTTCTTTTGAGGGATTGTGAGCTGTTGGATCAGCACTCCCACCACCACCACCACTCCCACCTCATCCACACGTACACTTTCTAATCGCCTATAAATAGCGGAGTCCCTGCAGCGAACGGCACACTACGAGCGTCTACCTTCGGCACCAAATCCAATGGCTGGATTTAGCCTACCTGCTGGCATGTTCACTGGCATTATTGTATTCATCCTTGTTCACCGGCCAACCATTGGAGCCACCTCCTGTAGGTCGGTGAACAATGACAACACAACGACGATGTTGGAAACACAAGCCCTCAGGTAGGTTGAATCCAGCCACTGGATTAGGATGACGCAATGATGAATTGCCGAGGAGGTGGGAGTGGTGGTGGTGGTGGAAGTGGTAGCCATGCCCCTCGGTCTGATCCAAGCAGCGGCAAGGCGCTCTGATGATCTGCGACATTCCCAACACTTTTTGGGACGGTCGTAGATCATCAGAGACGTCTTACCGCTGTGGATCGAAGGTCGATTTGCTGCTCACGACAATGCGAGACGGACGTGCAAGCTTCCGGTTTCGCCGGAGTCGGGCTCCAGTGCATCGGAATCCCACCAAAACCGTGTGTTTTGTTCTATCAACAAAGTCTTCAGTTCATCGATGTGTTTAGTCGCACGCTATTTTGTCTTGTTTATTGCTTCATAATTTGCTCCGGAGTCTTCCCATATTTGAATAAAACTGCTAAATATGACGTTGTTTTTAGCAAAGTCTTGTTTCTGGTTGTTTTTACAGGAAATTAAATCGGAGAAATATACCACGTCAATTTTTGCAGGAAGTGTCCAAGGAGGAAAAGAGGGGGCCCCACGCGGCCAGATTAGTCCGCTGTGTGAGTAGTCCGCTGTAGGCATATGAGGTGGATGGGGATTGGATGGGATTGATCATGTAATGATACCCGTTGTTCGAGATTTTAGGGGTTTATCTTGAGGATACGTTTGTATTGTTTTAATGCACTTATGCTATGTTTAATGCTTGCTACTAGGGCCCGAGTGGCATGATTTTAGTACTTTTGTATTGTATTTGAATGCATTTTGAATTGAAAATTGCACGAGCCCGGCGTGGAGAGGAATGCCCATTACGATAAATGAACATAATCGACCAATTACACTAAATCATGAATAGAATAGAGAACTGAAAAAATTCATTAATACAAGTTCCCCATATTAAAACAAAAGTAGAGTAGTGATCTCTAGTACCGGTCCGTGGCACGAGCCGGTACTAGAGGTCTTTTCGGTGGAGCCGAAAAGGCCCGCGCAAATGCATCTCTAGTCCCAAATTTTAGGCGCGCAAAGGACCAAATTTTTTGAAACTGAGTTTGAAAAGTGTTTGAATTTGAATAGCTTCTGCATACTTTTGAATCTAACAAAACGTTCAACATGAAAAGTGTTTGAATTTTAACAACTAATCCAAAACCATTTTTTGTGTTCTAATATAATTATTCTAACTATTCAAACTATCAAGCATTTTTCCATTTCAATTAAAAATGAATTTCAAAAGTTTTTAAATATGAATTTGAATAGCTTCTGTATACTTTACGACATCACCAACTTTTTCGAGCGCTTGTAAGCCGTTGGATTTTTAGAACCAAATCTTTTCAAACTATTAATCATTTTTTCATTTTCAATTATTACACATATGTGTCGGCACAGTGGAAACCAGGGTACCACGGGCCGGCCTGCCAGGGCCCACAAGATTCTTTGGGCGATTTTCGCTAAGGACCAGGCGCTCCAAGCCCGGAGAGCCTCGCGAGGGTTTTTCCTTCGCGAGGGACCTTTTCTCCTCACCAAGGGTTTTCCTCCCTTGGCGAGGGATCTCTACTCGAGAAGGCATCTTCTGCGCCACCTGCAATTCTGCTAAGGACCAAGCCGAAGGGCTCGGCGAGGCTTTTTGCCTTGCTGAGTTCCTTCCTCGCGAAGCCATCCCTGCCTCCACGGCAGGGCGCACATGGGTTCTGCGCCCATGTGCAGGATGACGCGTGTGCCTACGCGCGATGATGACGACGCCGCAGTTACCGTTTCCATGTATAAAGCAGTCAACAAAGCGGCTCCAAGCAAAGCGGACAACGAGTATTGCCTCTTTGGTGATAAGGGCACCGTCTGCAGCTACGATCCAAGGACGACATCACCGTGGGTCACATCCCACCTCAGCAGGCGCCAGCCCACCGTCCGGCTGGCCGGTGGCTTTTCCAGCTTTGGTGACTCCGTCCCTGCCATGGACCACGTCCATGGACTCTACCTTTATCGTGCACCCTGCTCCTTCCTTCGTCGCCATGTGGTAACCCTTCCCGCCCAAATGTTGGGGCGGAAGAGGTCCAAGACGCCTATAAAAGGAGAGGGGGCACGCTCAAGCAAAGGGTTCGACCTCTGCAATCTGAGATCTAGGGTTAGCCATTGTAGCCACCTCGAGCTCTCCAAGCTCTCCTTGTATCATAATCTCTCCAAGCAGTGCAATACACATAGCAGGACGTAGGGGTTTTACCTCCCAAAGAGGGCCCTGAACCTGGGTAAGATCTTGTGTCCATCTCTGTAGTGTTGTCCCGCAGCGAGTCCGACGAGCACTGCCGCTGGAGCACGTTGAGGGTTGTTTGATTCCGCGTTCAGCCCCTTACACGATACCTTGTGAGACACACCCATTTCCTGGGACAAATCTCCGACACTTGGCGCGCCAGGTAGGGGGCTGAGGCGCGTCTTCATCCTCGACACAGCCATGGCCGGATCTCGTGCCGAACGTCTCGCTCGCCGGACGGCTAGCGCCGCCACCGCTCCTGCAGGCCGCCCGCGCGGCCGCCCGCGTGGGAACTCTGCTCCGGAGCGCCACGTCGACCCCGAGCCCCGCGTCAAGCACCCGGAGGACGACAACCACGCTGAGGGCGACCACGGCGAAGAGGAGGCCTCCTCTCTCCACCCGTCGTGGGACCGTGCTGCATCCTCGCTGGGCCGCCCTGCGCCCAGCCCGGCGACTGCTCTCCTCATGGCGCAGGAGCTGCTGCAGTACCGTCCTACGCCGGAGGCCCAGGAGGCCTGGCTCAACCGCCTCTCGGAGCTCGTCGGCGCCGCTCGCGTCGCCGCTCCTGCTCCGTCCCGTTCGCTGGTTCCTTCGGGCCGCGTGGGGGACGTGGCGCACGGCGCCCCTCCCGCGCCTCCTCTCCAGCCTGCGCCCGCTCCAGCTCCACCAGTTGCATCGCAACCTGCGCCTGCGGGGGCTCCTCCTCGCGACAACCGGGCTACATCGCACGCATCGTCGCCGCACGACTGTCAAATCGTGCAGCGGGCCCCTGAGGACGCACGCGTGAGCATCGAGCGCCAGCAGGACCGCCACAACCGCGCCGTCCAGGACGTCGCCACCGCCGGGCGCCACCTCCGCGCCACTCTCGCCAGCGGCCCGGTCACCTACGGCATGACGGTTGCGTTCACTCGCAGTCTCCGTCGTGTCGTCTGGCCTGTCAAGTTCAGGCCGGACCTGCCTCCGCGCTACGATGGCAAGAACAACCCCTGGAGTTCCTGCAGCTCTACACTCTAGCACTACAGGAGAAATGACTTTTAATGACAAAACGCCTGATGACAAAGTTCCAAACCGTCATTGATCCGGCTTGATCGATGAGAAATTAGTTATTTTGTCACGGATGTACAATAATTAATGACAAATGCTTATTTTGTCATGGCAAACTGTCATGGATTAACCGGCGGAGCTGGGCATTAGAATAGATGACAAAATTGAGACCGTGGTTGTTATAAACTGTCACTGAATTTCGTGCTAGACCCACTAGTCAGGTTTAATAGGAAGAATTTGTGCTATTTTAAATATTGTTATACATTGTGGGACCCAGCAGTCAGGTTTGTACAGTGCGGACCCCACTTGTCAGGTAAAGGAATTATTGGTAAAAATTTGGGTCTTACGCATGTCGAGCCCGCGACGTATGTAACGCGCGCGCAAGGTGGTACCGCTGGGATAATTGTGTGTTGTTGTCTTAGCAATCGTATTAGTTATTTTTGTAGTTATATTCCATCGCACGCAAATTTCTAATCGTGTCCGGTTAGGACTCTTATGACTATGTATAGATATAGATCGTACTGTCTTTTCTCGATCAGATCGCGTGCTACGGGACAGGTCGGGGCGAGGAGTCCATGGTCATCGTCGAGGCGATCTGGTGATCATCGTACACAATCGTGGTCACCGACGAGTCAACCACATACGTTGGGGGATCACGTTTGTAGGCGCAGTAGCGGTGAGTTTCTTGTAATTTGTTTGGGACTAGATCTATCTGCAATTCAAATTATTTTCGTTCTTAAGATATATTCTGGTGGACATTGCGATGAATTGTAGGTGATGGATCGCAGTTCGATAATTCAGGGGAAAAAGATGACACCTCGCTACATGAAAGGTGTTAGTGAGTTTATGGAGTTTGTGCGAGAAAAAGGGGGGCGTAATGGAGAAAGATTGGGCTCTGATGAACCAATATTATGCCCATGCATTGACTTCCTTAATCTGATACAGCAGGATCAAGTTGAGGTTGAGCGTCATGTGAATTGCAGAGGTATGTCCATTACTTATACTAGGTGGATTTTTCATGGGGAAGATTTCAGTGATCAGCAAAGCCATAGTACCCATGTTGGTTCGTA
Organism: Puccinellia tenuiflora; assembly: GCA_012064385.1. Classification (NCBI taxonomy): domain Eukaryota; kingdom Viridiplantae; phylum Streptophyta; class Magnoliopsida; order Poales; family Poaceae; genus Puccinellia; species Puccinellia tenuiflora. The sequence goes on from QRDG01001356.1 coordinate 624,613, forward strand.
TCAAAGCGACGACGATGCTGATTTTGAGGAAGAAGCTGAAGATAATTATGTTGAAGATAATTACGTTGACGACGCATCTGATCTGGTACATGATATGCACAAGTCTGGAGATCAAGGTCCTAGTAACCGAAATTTGTATGCAAAATTAGTAGAAGAAGAAAAGAAGGAGCTTCATGAGGGATGTGACACTTTCACTAGGTTGGCCTTCATTATAAGGCTACTTCATGTGAAATCATACAACCGGATCACAAACAGAGCATTTGATCTACTTCTTGAGACTTTATGTACAGCTTTGCCAAACGTGGACTTTCCTAAATCTTTTGCTCATGCTAAAAGTGTTCTTTCAGATGTTGGGCTTGGTTATGAGACAATTCATGTTTGCAAGTTTGATTGTGCTCTTTTCTATGGAGAGCACAAGGTCAATACACATTGTCCTGTGTGTGGAATATCAAGATGGAAAGATCCAAGTGGAAGGAAGAAGGTTCCTCATAAGGTGCTTCGGTATTTTCCGATGATTCCGCGTTTACAAAGATTTTTTGCTAAAGAGGAAATGTCAATGCACACAAGGTGGCACAAAGAAAAGAGGGTTGCTGAGAAAAATATTCTAAGGCACCCAGCAGACGGTTAGGCTTGGAAGCACTTTGATGAAAAGTTTGGTTGGTTTGCTGAATATCCTCGTAACATAAAGCTAGGATTTGCTACAGATGGATTCAATCCCTTTGGTAGTATGACAAATGCATATAGTATGTGGCCTGTTTTCGTCATTCCGTACAACTTCCCACCATGGATGTGCATGCATCAATCCAACTTCATGATGTCGTTGCTGATCCCGGGAAAGTACTCACCCGGGAAGGATTTTCATGTATTTATGCAGCCACTGATAAAAGATATGATGCTCATATGGAAAGGCGTGGACACGTATGATGCATGCACAAATAGAGAATTCAAATTGCATGCTGCGTTCCTTTGGTCGATTCATGATTATCCTGGATATGCCACCATGTTTGGGCGTAGTACTAGAGGATTTTTCACATGCGTGCATTGCGACGTAGAACCTTGCTATGAGTCTTTAAAAAATAAGATTGGATATATTGGTCATCGTCGATTCCTTCGGTCGGATCACCCTTATAGGAGAAGCAAACTTTTTAATGGAAAAGTTGAGGAGGGAGGACCACCAAGGAAGTTCACAGTGCAAGAAATAAAGGAGAAGGTAGAAAGGGTTAAGGATTTTATACCAGGCCAAAATCCTAATTTGAGAAAGCGAAAGCGTGTTCCACAAGATGAACCAACTTGGCATCTCAAGGTCAGCTTACATTATCTACCATATTGGTCAGAACTGAAATTGGCTCACAACCTCGATGTGATGCGCATTGAGAAGAACATATGCGACAATATCCTTGGTACCCTTCTTGAAATTGAGGGAAAGAATAAGGACACTATTAATTCTAGACTTGATTTAAAGAAATTGAACATTAGGAAGAATTACTGGATGGAAGAACAGGGAGAAAAATATGTGAAGCCCCCAGCACCGTGGACTCTTGTGAAGGAAAAAAAGAAACAACTGTGCGGATATTTGGCCAAAATTCGATTCCCAGATGGTTATTGTGCAAACTGGGAAAGATGTGTTGATATCGATGGTGGTAAAGTGACTGGAATGAAGACACATGATTGCCACATACTTCTGCAGCGTGTTTTGCCAGCTGGCCTTAGAGGAATTGCAGAAAAGGAAATGTATGAGGCCATTGCCGAATTGGGGAGATTTTTTAGGGAGTTGTGTGCGAAAACCCTAAGAGTTGATGTGCTTCAAAGATTGAAGGTTGACGTTGTTATAATTATATGCAAACTAGAGAAGATCTTCCCCCCTGCTTTTTTTGATGTAATGGTGCACTTAGCTATCCATCTTCCTGATGAGGCTATTCAAAGGGGTCCTGTTCACTACGGTTGGATGTATCCAGTGGAGAGAAGACTAGGATACCTTAAGTCCACTGTTCGTAACAAAGCTAGGCCAGAAGGTTCAATTGCCGAGGGCTACATCGTTGATGAGTGCTTGACCTTTTGCTCTAGATTTTTCAAGGATGACATAGAAACGAGATTTCATAAAAAAGATAGGAACCAAGATAACCATCGAAAACCTGGTCCAGATGAGTTGGACAATTTTTCAGACGGAGCGAAAGGGTTTGGGAAGTCCATTTTGAAGCTTTTTGAAAAGGAATTTGACAAAATGGTTTGGTATGTGCTGAACAATTGCGAAAAGGCAGAGTCCTATATAAAGTAAGTTTGCTTCACCTTATGAGTCATAATTTAATCTGTATGCGAATTTTGATTGGTAATGTTTTTTTTAGTGTTTGCCGGGAAGAATTGATGGATAGGGGTGTGAATAACATCGACGAGGTGATGCAGAAAGAGTTCCCATCATGGTTTAAAAAACATGTGAGACATTTGAATAATGTATCTGAAGATTTGAAGTTGCTTGCTGATGGGCCAGACAGACGTGTAGTGGTACACTCTGGCTGCAATGTAAAGGGTGCTAGGTTTCGAACTGTGACACGTGAGAAGAATCTAAAGACTCAAAATTCTGGCGTAATGACGAAGGCGGCTTTTGGTGATGAAGAAGAAACTGAGTTCTATGGTGTTCTGCAGGAAGTTCTGGAGTTGCAGTATGGGAGTAACAAGCACGGCGATAGATCTGTCTACTTGTTTCGTTGTGATTGGTTTGACCTTGCGAGAAGGAATTCCAAGATGAAAGATGATGGATATTTTAAAAGCGTTAATACTTCCACACTTTGGTACAAGGATTCCCCCTTCATATTGGCAAGCCAAGCGGAAACATGCTTCTACTTGGATGACACAAAGTTTGACAACCCTTGGAAAGTTGTCCAGACTTTCAGTCACAGACATGTATATGATGTTCTAGAAAAAGAGAGTGGCGATGACGACACATATGTAGGGAACGAAGACGCGTACCAGGATGAGATGGGTTCATCTGATCATATATTTATCAATGTTGAGGGTGAAGACCAGGATGTTGAGTTGGAAGATGAGGACGCTGATCGGTCTGACGATGTGGAACTTGTTGATGCTCGCACTATGTGTCGACTAGAAGAGGAAGATGAGACAGACTATGTTGACATGAGCGAGGATGAAGAAGACACTTTGGCAAAGAATAGAAGGGATGATGGGGACATAAATTCTGATAATGATAGTGATGTTTGAATATTTAGATTGTGTAATGGAACCATTTATATATTTGCAAACATTATGAGTACTTGATATAATTAATGACTTATGCAATGTAATGTGACAAGCGTACATGACACGATAAAGGGCCATGCAAATAAAAACTTGAACTGATAAACATACATAATTTAGTTCTGAGGATGAAACACGACTCTTTCATAACACATAGAAATGCATGTATCTCTAAGTTCAGCAAATAAAGTCTTGACAGTACATCCGTGGATCAACGACTAACATGAGTGCATTTTAAAATATTTGAACATCACCAGAAGGTAACTACTGAACAGCTACTTCAGGAATGTATGAAACAAACAGGAAAGCCCCTGCATTTGCTACGAAGAGCAGGAACAACATCTTGTCACCCATTTGCATAAAGTGTTCTTCCTCCATGAACTTCTTCCATCCAGTGACGCAGAGACGTCCATCATCAGCAGAAACAGTGTATGACCCAATCACCTTAGTGAAGGGATGACAAACAATGGTGATGTCACCATATTCATGCATTCTTTCGGGGACAAGACGGCGTGGGAATTTCTGTTGCAGCAACAAATGTTATAGTCAGCTATACGATTAATATTTCACATCTATATTGTAATGACAAGATGCAACAATATATGATGACAACAAACAATATTGTGTAGAAACTAGGATATTAAGTATGTACCAGGTGCTTGCTCTGATTCATAGTGTTTGTCCAGTTCAGGGTATGCACCATTGCAACAACTGTTCCTTCTCCATAGATCCCAGCCTCATGACGTGCCACAAGGAAGTCAAGATTGTCCACATGTTCTACGACTTTCTCCATCATCCTCCAATTTATCTCAGTTCCATCAATGGAGATGATGGAGTCAATAATGTCACGTTTGTCACGGGACAAATGGTAGTAAGCTGTACAATCATAGTACAGATATATAATTAATATGACATAGGTACCAAGTTGCAAGCAATTTTATAAAGATTATTCGTATGCATAAATCTTACTTGGATGAATTATTGGGTAATTTCCAGTGGTGACAAGAGTGTCAGGACCATAGTCGCCGATAGTGAAATACATCTCATGTCCAACTTTTAGCCCGTATACTCTAATAAATTCCTTCCAATTTCTTCCACTGAGATAAGTTTCATCATTGTTGTTTGTAACTTTGACACCGAATGAAAATCCTTCATTGGTTGTAAGATTTGCGTAGAAGACTGTTTTGTCAGTCTTTGCTATAGTGTATTTCATAAGGAAATATGCCCTACTGTAGCATGGGATGATCTGAAAGAAGTAAAATTCATCCAAACCATATCAAGTAGTGTGTAATTAACTGAATGCATTCATTCATTAAGTAGTGTGTAATTAACTGAATATTCATAAACATTCATATGCATAAACCTAACTATAAGTAGTAAAATAAAGCAGGTGTCCCACGAAACTAGAGGAGACTGTACTAATTTCTATAAATAGATGAGGCAACATTGTTGCACAATGCAGCCAACTACCAAACAAAGGCATGTGTTGTACCATCACACATACCCACCTAAAGACTTTCAGATTTACATGTTAGTATAAAACAAGTGAAGATAGCAAACAAAATCCTGGTTTATCAAGTCTACCACAGTGCTATGTTTAATTTCCAGTCCACAGTACCAACAAATCAACTTCTCAGTACTAAATGAATACAAGTAATTGCAAAACTTTAGTACCGTAACATCCTCAAACCCCTGTCGCAGGGTTAGCACAAAGAAGTTCTTCATCCGATTCCCCCCAGGGCACAACCCATTGGTGTCCCAACAAGTAGGACACTACAAATCGAATTGGGGAGATCACTATTTTCAGATCTAAAACAAGTAATACGCCGTGGATCCAGGGTATATTTTTCTTACCGGCGGAGCCATCCTAACGGAGATGAAAATGCCGCGTCAAGTGGATAAGAAACGGCAAGGAGGGTTTTAGGCTAGCCTCGACGAAGAATAGAGGGGGACGACGACGGTGAGAGATAGGTAGGGCGAGCGATCGTCTGGCGACGGCGGCAGCCGCCCTTCGGCCTGGAGCTTAGGATGGAAGGAAGAGTTAATTGCGGTTGGTATCTTGGAGAAGCACCCCACGTGTCAAAGAGAATATAATGCCCTGCACAGTTGATATGACAGCGTAAAAAAACCTTTCACGACTCAGTCGTCCACTTAGGCCCACTGTCAGCGACGATACGAATTATCTGGACGGTTCCCATTTTTTCCCTGCCGCCCCAACTTCTAGTCCCCTATTCTTCTGCCTCGTTTATTTCTCCCCTTCCCCTGTTTCTCTGCGGCGGTTTCTCCACCTTGCTCATCCAATCCACCGCGCCATGGAAGACATCGTTCTCTTCACGTAGAAGCTTACCCCAACCGCGCATGGGAGCACGGTGCTCGACATCACGTACACGAACGACGTGCAAGTGGTCGAGCAAACCATCGGTGAGTTCCGTCGCTTGCTTGAAGAGGAGGAGTACAAATTCCTCGGCCTCGACTTCGAGTACATTGGCGAGTACGATGACTTCGAAGAAGAGGTTGCGGTGATTCAACTTGCATTGCGCCGCAAAGTTCTGGTGTTCCAACTGCCAAGGTATGTAGGAAAACCTCTTCCACGTATAGATTTGGATATTGCCTATGAGAAAACCCTCTTCCAAGTTCTTCCGATCTATTTACTCTATCCACTCATGAGGGATGTTTTAGAGATGAGTGAATCTACATATTAAAAGTATACTAGATGAATCTATTATTAACCTAAAACGTCTTGTATAAATAAACGAAATAATAAGATGTTTTCGTTGGGGTATTTACATTGCATCTAGTACTACTTCTTTTATCATTCTAGTTGATGTGTTGATATATGTTTTATCCAGCCTTAGTCTGTGTAGCTAAGTAATCTACCAATTAGTTAGGATGAAGATGCTTTGCAGGACACAAATTATGCATTGACATCGTGGTGTCATGCAGCACTATTTAGAATTATCGAATCTGTATGCTTCAACAGGATATAAGTTATGTTATATGATAGCATGAGATTGATGCTTCCAAATGTTTTCTTAAATGTATTTGCATGAATTTTTCAAAAATGTTTATAAGTACTACCTTACTAAGCTTCATATGACAAGTACATTATGTATTTCCTTGAAATATGTTTTCATTGTTGTACATATTGATCCGAGAACAACTAGTTATTACAATTTGATTGTTAATTACATTTACAATCAAATTTACCATTACTAATATCTTCCAACCGCAGGCGTGGCACGGTGTGTCCGGTGCTATTCGAGTTCCTGTGTTCATCAAATATCAAATTTGCTAGCGTCGACAAAAGGGGTGACAAGAGAGCGATGAGGAGATCCTGGTCCCTTAAAATTCCAGATGAGTTCCATATTGATTTGCAAGATTTGTTCCAGTATGAAGGCCGTTACAGGACTGGAATGAGTGTGATGGCATCCATTCTCATCGACGACTCCTACCAGGACATGAAGAACAACTTCCCAAAGGAGAAGCATGACTTTTGGGAGAAGCAGCCACTTGATGACATTAACATCCACTATGCTGCTGTTGATGGCTTTGTTTCCTATGAGTTGTACCGTAAGATCACCGATTTCATGAAGGGGCAACGACACCTGATGCCAAAAGAACCAAAGCCTCCTCAACCAAAAGCAGTGTATTGTACTAGTTGTGTGTGTCGGCACAGTGGAAACCAGGGTACCACGGGCCGGCCTGCCAGGGCCTGCAAGTTTCTTCAGGCGATTTTCACTAAGGACCAGGCTCTCCAAGCCTGGCGAGCTTCGCGAGGTTTTTCTCTCCTCGCGAAGGGTTCTCCTTGCCAAGGGTTCTTACCCTTGGCGAGGGATCGCTCTTCGACAAGGCGTCTCCGACGCCGCCCGCAAATTCTACTAAGGACCAAGCCGCGAGGCTTGGCGAGGCCTTTCGCCTCGCGAAGCGTTTTCTTCGTGAAGCTATCTCTGCCCCCGCGGCAGAGCGCACATGGACTCTGCGCCATGCGCAGAGTGACGCGCGTGCCTACGCGCGATGACGACGACGCCGCAGTTGCCGTTTCCATGTATAAAGCAGTCAACAAAGCGGAGCCAAGCAAAGAGGACAACGAGTATTGCCTCTTTGGTGACAAGGGAACAGTCTGCAGCTACGCTCCAAGGACGACGTCACCATGGGCCGCCTCCCACCTCGGCAAGCGCCAGCCCGCTGTCCAGCTGGTCGGTGCCCCCTTTTCAGCTTTGGTGACGCCGTTCCCCTGCCGTGGACCGCGTCCACGATCTTTACCTTTACGGTAGACCTCACCTTTACGGTGCACCGTGCCTCCTCCTTCGTCGCCATGTGGTAGCCCTTCCCGCCCAAATGTTTGGGCAGAAGAGGCCCAGGACGCCTATAAAAGGAGGAGGAGCACGCCCAAGCAAAGGGTTCGATCTTCGGTTGGTGCCGCTCTAGCAAACCCTAACCCTAGATCTAAAGACTGGTAAGTAGCCATTGTTAGCCACCTCGAGCTCGACAAGCTCTCCTTGTACTGTAAACTCTTCAAGCAGTGCAATACACCATAGCAGGACGTAGGGGTTTTACCTCCACAAGAGGGCCCTGAACCTGGGTAATACCTTGTGTCAATCTCTGCAGTGTCGTCCGCAGCGAGCCTGACGAGCACCGTCGCCGGAGCACGTTGTGGACTGTTTGACTCCGTGTTCAGCCCCTTACACGATACCTTGGAGACACCCCTAGTTCCTGGGGACAATCTCCGACATTTGGCGCGACAGGTAGGGGGCTGAGGCGCGTCTTCATCCTCGACACAGCCATGGCCGGTTCTCGTGCTGAACGTCTCGCTCGCCGGACGGCTAGCGCCGCCACCGCTCCCGCAGGCCGCCCGCGTGGCCGCCCGCGTGGGGGCTCTGCTCCGGAGCGCCGTGTCAACCCCGAGCCCCGCGTCGAGCACCCCGACGATGACGACATCGACCACGCTGAGGACGGCCTCGGCGAAGAGGAGGCCTCCTCCCTGCCCCCGTCGCGGGACCATGCTGCTTCCTCGCTGGGCCGCCCTGCGCCCAGCCCGGCGACTGCGCTCCTCATGGCGCAGGAGCTGCTGCAGTACCGCCCCACGCCGGCGGCTCAGGAGGGCTGGCTCAACCGTGTTGCCGAGCTCGTCGGCGCCGCTCGCGCCGCGGTACCCGCGCCGTCTCGTTCCCTGGTCCCTTCTGCGCTCGTGGGGGACGTGGCGCACGGCGCACCTCCCGCACCTCCTCTCCATCCCGCACCCGCTCCAGCTCCACCGGTTGCACCGCAACCTGCTCCAGCGGGGGCTCCTCCTCGCGACGTCCGCGCTGCGTCGCACGCGTCGTCGCCGCACGACTGCCAGATCGTGCAGCGAGCCCCTGAGGACGCGCGCGTGAGCATCGAGCGCGGGCAAGAACGCCGCAACCGCGCCGTTCAGGACATCGCCACCGCCGGGCGCCACCTCCGCGCCACCCTTGCCAACGGCACGGTCACCTACGGCACGACGGCCGCGTTCACTCGCAGCCTTCGTCGCGTCGTTTGGCCAGTCAAGTTCAGGCCGGACCTCCCTCCGCGCTACGACGGCAAGAACAACCCCCTGGAGTTCCTGCAGCTCTACTCTTTGGCCATCCAGGCCGCCGGGGGCGACGACAAGGTCATGGCGAACTGGTTCCCCATGGCCCTCAAGGACTCTGCGTCCTCATGGCTCACCAACCTCCCCGCCGAGTCCATCAGCTCTTGGGAGGAGCTCTGCCGGTGCTTCATCGCCAACTTCAAGGGCACGTACGAGCGCGGCCTCACCTACAACGACCTCCGCGCCGTGCGTCAGAAGCCCGGCGAGACCCTCCGCAAGTACATCCAGCGCTTCAGCCAAGTGCGCAACAAGATCCCAACGCCACCGACGCGCAGGTCATTTCTGCCTTCCAGGCTGGGGTCACGGACGTGCGGATGCTCGAGAAGCTCGGCATCCACGACAACATCACCACCGTCGTCAACTTTTCGACTTGGCGGACAAATGCGCCAAGGCTGAAGAGGGCCGCTTGTTCGTCAAGAACGAGCCAGGGGACCCTGCCGAGGGGTCCAAAAAGAAGAAATCCTCTGAGAAGCGCAAGACTACTGCGGTCCTCGCGGCAGAGCCTGACGCCAAGCAGTCTCGGCAAGCTGCCACTCCAGCCGCAGGACCTGAGAAGAAGGATGACCGTCCCTTCTGCATCTACCACAACAGGCACTCTCACGCCACCGAGGACTGCTTCGACATCAAGAGGCTTCGCGAGGCTCGCGAGGCAAATGGAGGCCGCGGAGGCCGCGGCGGAGGCCGCAGCGGCCGCGGGGGGCGACGCTGGAACAACAACTACAACGATAGCTACCAGCAGAACCCCCAGGCCAACGCTACCCAGCCCGCAAACGACAACTTGCCTGCCGAGGCTGACGAAGGCTACCAGGTGCCTCGCGGGGCAGCTTGTATCCTTGGCGGGGCTCAGGCCCCTCGCTCCAACCGCCACTTCAAGCAACTCGCCCGCGAGGTCGCGGCAGCCCTCCCTGGAGTCGAGGCCTCCAGGCCCCTCAAGTGGTCCCAGTGCCCCATTACTTTCGACTCCGGCGACCACCCCAAGTCCACGTCAACCGTTGGCACCATCCCGTTGGTCTGCACCCCCACCATCAACAACATCGCCGTCTCTAAGACGCTCATTGATGGGGGTGCTGGCCTCAACGTCATCTCCGTCGAGACATTCGAGAAGCTGCAGGTGCCCTATGAGCGGCTCATGCCTACCAGGCCCTTCTCGGGAGTGACAGAGGGTCTTACCACCCCTTTGGGGCAGGTGAGGCTCGCCGTCACTTTCGGCACCCTAGGCCAACTACCGCACCGAGCTGATCGACTTCGACGTCGCGCACATCGGCCTACCCTACAACGCCATACTCGGCTACCCCGCCCTCGCCAAGTTCATGGCGGTGACCCACCACGCCTACAACCTCGTCAAGCTCCCTGGCTCGGGTGGCACCATTGTCATCCGCGGCGTGGTCTCGGACGCCTTGTACGCTGCGCAAGCGGCCTACAAGGCTGCCGCGGTGGCGTCACCCGCTGACGAGGACGAGGAACCCCTCCCGAGGCCCCCCGCGAAGAAGAAGCAGCTGTTCTCCCAGGAGAAGGCTGCGACAAAACAAGTGTCTCTGGAGGCGAGCGGCTCGGGGGCTTGCGTCACCATCGGCGCCAACCTGCCTCCCAAATAGGAAAGCGCGCTCGTCGCCTTCCTCAGGGCAAACTCTGACATGTTCGCCTGGACACCGTCAGATATGTCCGGAGTACCGAGGGAGGTGATCGAGCACCACTTAGCCGTGTGCCCAAACGCACGCCCCGTCAAGCAAAAAGCGCGGCGCCAAGCGCCAGAGAAGCAAGACTTCATCGTCAAGGAAGTAGACAAGCTGAAGAAGGCCAGCATCATCAAGGAAGTGGTCCACCCCACTTGGCTCGCCAACGGTGTGGTCGTCCCCAAGCACACCGGAGGGAGTCGCCTCTGCATCGACTTCACCGACCTCAACAAGGCCTGCCCCAAGGACCCCTATCCCCTCCCGAGGATCGACCAGATCGTAGACTCCACCGCCGGCTGCGCACTCCTCTGTTTTCTGGATGCCTTCTCTGGTTATCACCAGATCAAGATGGCGAAGGAGGACGAGGAGAAGACAGCATTTCTCACCCCTTGCGGTGTGTTTTGCTACGTCTGTATGCCCTTCGGTCTGAAGAACGCTGGCGCCACTTTCCAGCGCCTCATGAGGATCGCCTTGGGAGCTCAAATGGGGAGGAATGCAGAGGCCTACGTCGACGACATCGTCGTCAAAACTCGCGAGAAGGACACGCTCATCCAGGACCTCGAGGAGACTTTTGCCAACCTGCGCAAGGTCAACATCAAGCTGAACCCCGCCAAGTGCGTCTTCGGGGTCCCTTCAGGCAAGCTCCTCGGTTTCCTGGTCTCCCACCGCGGCATTGAGGCCAATCCCGACAAAATCAAGGCCATAGAGCAGATGCAGCCCCCTCGTCGCCTCAAGGACATGCAACGCTTAGCGGGATGTATGGCCAGCCTTGGCCGTTTCATCTCCAAGTTCGGCGAGAAGGTGCTGCCATTTTTCAAGATCATGAAGAGGTCCGGTCCTTTCAAGTGGACCCCCGAAGCAGCAAAGGCCTTTGAGGACTTAAAGAAATACCTGGCGAGCCCACCCATCATGGTTGCCCCACGCCCTCGCGAGCCTCTGAAGCTGTACCTTGCAGCCACTCCTCAGACGGCAAGCGCGGTCTTGGTTGCTGAAAGAGAAGAGCCAGTCCTCGACAAGCAGAACTCCACCTCGCCAAGCCCAGAACCCCCCGACAAGGAAGCAGCCTCGTCAGGCCCCCAGCCCCAAGAAAACCTCGCCAAGGACTCCACCGAGCCCGGGGAGGAGCCAGCAGTTGCCTCACCAACGACTACCCTCGTCGAGCACCCCGTGTACTTCGTCAGCACAGTGCTGCGGGATGCTCGCGAGCGCTACCCCATGCAGCAAAAGCTCCTCTTCTCGCTCCTCATCGCCTCCAGGAAGCTGCGCCACTACTTCCAGGGTCACCCCATCAAGGTGGTCACCTCATATCCCCTGGAGCAGGTCCTGCGCAACCCGAACGCGACAGATCGCGTCGCAGGCTGGGGCATTGAGCTACAACCCTTCGAGCTGGAGTTTGACACCACCAGGGTCATCAAGGGCAGAGTGCTGGCCGATTTCATGGCCGAGTGGACGGACACACGCAAAGACGAAGAGCTTCCAGAGGAGGAGGTTACAGCCTCAGGAGGAACGACGCCAAGCCACTGGACCATGCACTTCGACGGCGCCTTTGCGGCCAGGAGTGCAGGGGCTGGCGCCGTTCTCACCTCACCGACAGGCGACAAGCTCTACTATGCCGTCCAACTGTGCTTCAAGGACAGCGACAAGGTCTCCAACAACATCGCTGAGTATGAAGGCCTCCTCGCCGGGCTCAAAGCCGCCATCGCCCTCGGCATCAAGTACATCCTCATCAAGGGCGACTCTCAGCTCCTCGTCAACTTCTCCAACAAAAGCTACACGCCTAAGGACACCTACATGGTGGCCTACCTTGAAGAGGTACGCAGGTTAGAGAAACACTTCAGGGGCATGGAGCTCAAGCACATCCCACGGGCAGAGAACCAAGAGGCAGATGAAATTGCTCGGCGAGCAGCAAGAAGAGAAGCCCAGAAGCCTGGAGTGTTCGAGGAGAGGCTCACCAAGGCCTCAGTCAAGCAACCTGTGGCCAATATCAGCATCGACGAGGAGCTCCCACCCGCCCCACCAAGCGGAGCACCAGACTGTGGGTTGCCCTCGGGCGATCGCTTGCTGCTGACTCTGGTACGACAAGACACTGGTTGGATCGACGAGATCAAGAACTACCTGCAGAGCCAAGCCCTTCCCGAAGACGACGCAGAGGCCGAGAGAATTGCTCGCCAGGCCAAGTCCTATTGCCTCCACGACGGAGACCTGTACCGCAAGCGACCCAATGGGGTTGCGCTGCGGTGTGTCCCTGCCGAGGAGGGCCGCCAACTCATCAACGACATACACAGCGGCGAGTGCGGCCACCACTCTTCCTCGCGCACCATTGCAGGCAAGGTCTTCCGGAGCGGTTTCTACTGGCCCTCAGTGCTTCAAGACGCCGCCGAAATCGTCCAAACCTGCGACGCATGCCAATTTCACGCCAAGCAAATCCACCAGCCCGCGCAAGGACTCCAGACGATCCCGCTCTCCTGGCCGTTCGCGGTCTGGGGGCTGGACCTGCTCGGACCCTTCCCGCGAGCGCTCGGGGGCTACCGCTATCTCTACGTCGCCATCGACAAATTCACCAAGTGGCCTGAGGTGGAGCCCGTGCGCACCATTCCGGCGAAGTCGGCGGTAAAATTCATAAGGAGCCTGGTCTGCCGCTTCGGCGTGCCCAACCGCATCATCACCGACAACGGCTCACAATTCATCAGCGGCGCCTTCAAGTCCTACTGCGGCAGCATCGGCGCCCAAATCTGCTACGCCTCGGTGGCGCATCCACGAAGCAACGGGCAGGCCGAACGAGCCAACGCCGAGGTGCTAAAGGGCCTCAAGACGAGAAGCTTCAACCGCCTCAAGGCCAGCGGCAAGCATTGGATCGATGAGCTCCCCTCGGTGCTCTGGTCCATCCGCACCACGCCAACAAAGCCAACTGGTGAGACGCCGTTCTCCCTCGTCTATGGCGCTGAAGCTGTCCTCCCCAGCGAGATCACTCATGGCTCTCCGCGAGTCTTGGCCTTCAAGGAGGCTGAGGTGGACGAACTCCGCAACGACGACCTGCTGCTGCTTGAAGGGCTTCGCCGCAATGCGGCCCTGAGAGCGGCAAGGTACCAGCAAGACCTCCGTCGCTACCACAGCCGCCACATCCGGCCACGCACTCTCGAAGTAGGAGACCTTGTCTTGAGGAGAATCCTCTCCAGGGCAGGCCTCCACAAGCTCTCACCAATGTGGGAAGGCCCCTACAGAGTCACGCACATCGCCAGGCCTGGCTCCGCACGGCTTGAGACGGAGGACGGCATCCCTGTCGCCAACCCCTGGAACATCCAGCACCTGCGCAAGTTCTACCCCTAATCGCCCTCGGCGAGCAATTTTTTGCATCAAGGGAGAACCACGTGCCATCATCCTTAAAGAGGAAAAACTTCGGGCTCCCCTCTCTACTATACGTTGCCGCGGGCCGTTCGAGAAGACTCCCAAGCCACTAAGCCTCGGCATGGTAACCTCTTCAGGCACCATGTCTTGGCGAAGTGGATCCCCATGCCGGTCATGGTGGAACGCAGGCTAAAAGCCACCCCCGCATAGGGGCCCCCTGAGCTCTCTCTACATGCGTCTGCCTCGGGCACGCCCCTCGAGAGTCTCAGCCACAGAATGTGGACCCCATGCCAAGAGCATGGCGGATTTTTTGTGCTTCTGGCCACGCCAGTGTAATGAACCTATGTTTCAGGCCAATTTGAACATTTGCGCATCGCGCCAACGTATTTTGTCGCTTTGGTGTTTCTTTGCTTCGGTGTTGTTCGCCTTTTTCTCTCGCTCGTATGATCCCTCCTGTGTATCTCACGAGCGGGGGCTAGCAGGGTGCCATGCCACGGGAGCATCCCGGCAGCACCTAAAACCCAAGGGATCCGAGCTCTGAACTTGCGGGTCAGCTCTCATGCATGTCAACTCCCAAGGAGCTCTGAACTCATGGGTCAGCTCCCGCGCACGTCAACTCACCAAGGATCACCAAAACCTTGGTGCCTGTTTCTCCTCGCGAGACACACATGAAGGAACCTACGAGCACCATAAGATTCTTTAGCTATCTATTGCTTGTGGATACGCCTATTTCTCCAAGTGCAGGAAAACAGGCTCTCCAAGCCGCAGGCAACAACAAAGCGAAAACGCCTCGCTTAGGAACCAACACCCTTTCCAAGGCGAAAAACGCCTCGTCAAAGCTAAGTTTCCTCTTGCTGGTTTTTGCCCCTCGAGTCTCTTTTCTCTCTCCCACGCTTCATGGGCTGCTTGCACGTCAAAAGGGAGCCCCAAGCATCGCGCTTCGCGGAGCTCTTACTTCTTGAGGCCTCACGCACCCCCCGGACTTGTGGAGCACTGACTCGCACATACCGAAGCGGCGGTGGTGTAGCGCTAAGGGAGGATCCTAAGACGTAGAGCGAAAAAGACATGAAGGGAAAAGACAAAAGCCACCCAAGGGGCATTCACAAGCACGTTCCCAAGCTAAAAGCAAGTCTTTACAAATGTTATTACAACCAGAATACCACGATAATGTGCCTCATGCGCAGCCAGCTACAGGAAGTTCAGGCCGTCGCGCCTCCCGAGGTCCCCGCTCCATCCGCGCCAGCTCCAGCTTCCAGGGAATCTCCCTCGCAGTCGCCTTCGTCTTCATCGACCAAGACTTGGTCGTACTTCTTGGCGAGAACCTCGGCGGCCTCCCCTGCCTTGCTGCGGATCTCGACCGGCTCCATCACGGCCTCGAGGTTGAAAGAGGGCCAGAGCTTCAGAAGATTGCTGAAGACGCGGCTGATGGCAAGGACGAGGAGATCGCGGCTCTCCGCCACGACGCGCTCGTCGAAGCGCTTCGCGACCTTTTCAATCTCCTCGAGGAATTGCCCGAAGAATTGCGCGTGCGCCGCCTCGTCGTTGACCCCTCCGGTGGGAAGGTGGGGGACCTCGATCCTCAGGTCGTCCCCGATGGCGTTCGCGCGGCGAACCAACTCGTGAAGCATGAGCTGGCGTTGGCGCGTCATGGCCCGGTTGTGCCGCGCAGAGTCCTGCGCTTGCTCTGCGCGGTCCGCGGCCGGCCCCACCTGTTGCTGGAGGTCGCTCAGGTCAGCCTTCAGGGCGGCAATCTCCTCCTCGAGCCCCTCGATCTGATGCAGGAACTCGTTGCGTTTCATCGTGAAGCGCTCTTCCTGCTTCGTGGCCTTGGCGCCATAGTCATTGGCGAGGCTCTCGCGGATGCGCTCAACCCTGGCGTCGGCCTCCTCCTGAGTCCTCTTCTGCTTCATCGCGAGGTCAGCGTTGGCCTTGTCGTGGCGCTCCTTGCGGGTGGCCTCGCTCCTGGCCACTGAGTTTTCGCGCTCCTGCAGCAGCCCCTCGCGGGTGGCTTGCTCCTCCTCCAGAGAGTGGACTTGTTCTTCGCGCCGGCCCAGCTCTTTCTCCCGGAGGGAGAGCTCTTCCTCACGTTTCTTCAGCTCGATCTCGCGAGGCGTTAGCTGCCCCTCGCGGGCGTCTAGCTGTTCGCGCAGCTCCTTCAAGGCGGTCCTCGCGGCCTCGGACTCGTTGGTGAACTTCTCTTCGCGAGCCGCCAACTCCTGGTGCTTGGCGGTGGCATCTGTCTCCAGCGCCTCCCGGGCAGCGTCAAGCTGGCCCATGACCTCGGCCGCCTCCCGCTTGACGCTGTCGCGGGTCTCCTTCGCGAAGCGCATCGCTTCCTCACGCGCCATCTTTGCCGCCGAGTCCTGCCGGCGACACATTTCCACCCGCTCGTGGAGGAGGGCCCAGGCGTCGGCAAGCCTAGCCCGCTCCTTCTCCATGGCAAGATCCTCCTTGGCGAGCTGCGCCGCCAGCCCGTCAAGCGCCTGCCGCGATTGGCGGATGACGACGTCGCGGCGAACCGCGCGAGGGCGCGGCTCACCCAGCGCCAAGACCCCTGCATCCTCGTGAGGCGCAGAGGCCTCGACGCTTGTCGAGGCGCCTAGGGCATCCTGCCCCGAACTTGCAGCGGCCCCCGCCGCGGCGTGGGGGCTCGTGGAGGCGTCTCCCTCGCCGCCCGCATCGAGAGCCCTCAGGGGGCTGGGCATCTCCTCGCCCCTGGCCCCGTCGCTCGGGGGCTCCAGAGGCGTCTCTGTCTCCCGCACTTCAGGGGCGCTCCCCGCCCCCTCCGTGGTGGCCGCGTCTGCCGTGGCCGCGGGAGTACCTACCCTCCTTGTGGGAGCCTCCCTCGCTGCTGGGGGCGACTCCACGATGATCTCTTCGTCCACCTCCTCTTCTTCCGCGCGGTGCTCCGCCGCGGGAGGAGTAGCCGCCCGAGTAGGCGGAGGCGTCGCCAGCTCAATCGCCTCCTCCGCACGGTGCTCGACCGCGGGGGGAGAGGCGGCCCTAGCTGGAGGCGACGCCGCCTCTTCAATCATCACCACCTCCACGCGGTGCTCACCCGCGAGAGGAGCTGACTCCTGCTGCTGCTCGGCAGCCGCTTGCCGAGACTCGTCAGCCACTTGCTGCGACTCGTCGGCCACTGGTGTCTTGGCGGTGCAGGCGATCTCCCCGAGCTTGCGGAGTCGCCGTTTTTTCGGCGCCGCGGGTACACTGAAAAACACAGCCAAGCAAAAATCCTTCAGGAAGGGATTCGCAGAAGCAAACGCTGAAAGGAAAAAGAAAGAGCCAAACTCACTCGTCGACAGCTCTCCACACCCTCTTCTTCCCTTTTGGCGGCTGGAGAGTGCTCGCCCCGGCCTGCTCATGGGGCACCGTTACCTTTTCGCGAGGAGCTCCCCTCGTGGCGCCCCCGTCGTCGCCGGAAGAGATCTCCTGGAGGTCCTCGCCAGGCGGCGCGTTCCTTGAGCCTGCGTCGCCCCCCGAGGGGTCGGCACCCCTCGAAGTCTCGCCCTCCTCGGACCCTTCGTCCTCGTCCGGCTCCAGCGCGTCGCCCTCCGGTTCCGCCGCCCACGGGTTGCGGCGGGGCCCGACAAGCCTCGCGGGCTTGATATCCCATTCGTCGAAGTGGGGCAGGAGCTTGCGGGCTTCGTGCACTCGCTCCTCTGTGTAGGCGAACAGCGGCAGGGCGTCGTCGTTGCTTGGGGCCGGAGTGGACGTCGTGGCGAAGAGGACTTTCATGATCCGCTTCATCTCGTCCGAAGTGAAGTCGACGGGGCTGAGGCGCATCCTGTCGTCCGGGCCCGAGTAGGTCCACATCGGTTTCGAGTGCCACTGGAGAGGAGCAATGCGGCGCGAGACGAAGTCCATCGCCACCATCCGGCCGGTGAGCCCGGCCTCGCGGAGCACCTGAATACGCTCGTATACTGCCTCAAGCTTGGGACCTTCAAATTCACCGCTCGCCCAACGCGCCCACTTCCTCGGGGGCGCCACGGGAACCTCCAGGTGGCGGTTTGGTGACTTGGTGCCGACGAAGACCCACTTCTCGCGGAACTTGTCCACCTTCTTCGTCACCTCGGTGATGGCGTTCTCCCCCTGCCACGCGATGGGGATGTACCCTTCACTCCTGGCGGCGGCGATGCGGAAGGAGACGCACCCAAGTCGTTCGTTCGACTTGGTGCTCCGGAGGGAGTAGAAGCTCCGAAAGAGCGCCACCGAGGGGCGGACACCGACGTACGCCTGCAGAGGTAGGCGAAGATGGCAAGGATGAGGATGGAGTTGGGATGAAGGTGAAGGAGTTGGATCTGGTACGTCTCCAAGATCGCCAGGAGGAAGTCAGAGAATGGTGGTACCAGGCCGCGTAGAAGAGTATGGATGAAGATGGGGTAGAAGGTGTCGGTGAGCCTGCTACCGGCCGGCCTCAGCTCGGTGGCGCCATGCTCGTTTGTCTTCGCCACCGCCAGGTGGCGCACCGTCGCTATCGTCGCTGCGGTGACTCGCGTCTTCGGCAGCGCTCCCTCGAGGGCAGCGGCGCGCGCCATCGCCGCGGACGTGCCCGCCCGCGCCGTCGCCGCCGACGCGCCTGCCCGCGCCGTCGCCCGCCGACGAGCTCGCCTGCACGTGGCCTTTCCCTTGTCGGTGGTTGCTTCTTGGGCGCCATTGGTCGCC
Organism: Puccinellia tenuiflora; assembly: GCA_012064385.1. NCBI lineage: Eukaryota > Viridiplantae > Streptophyta > Magnoliopsida > Poales > Poaceae > Puccinellia > Puccinellia tenuiflora. Next base: position 643,156 of record QRDG01001356.1, read on the forward strand.
GGAGAAAGAAGAAGAGAGCTCTGGAGAGTGGAGTTCTCTTGGAGAGTTTTGGAGGCGTGGGGGGAAAGTGTGCGGAGGAGTTACGGGAGAAGTAATGGGCGCCGCCTGCGCGCCCAGGCTTATTGACCAGCACTCGAGTCGTGGCGGGCCCCGCCACGTCGCCCGTTGGAGCCGAGGAGGCCGCGGCCGCGGGCGCAACCGCTGCGTGACACGTGTCGCGGCCCTGTCAGGCATCTTTGGCCCCTCGACGCTTCGCCTTCGTCATGGGCCTCGGCGTGCCCATCGCGGGCCCGGGGGCTACTGTCGGCACAGTGGAAACCAGGGTACCACGGGCCGGCCTGCCAGGGCCTACAAGATTCTTCAGGTGATTTCACTAAGGACCAGGCTCTCCAAGCCTGGCGAGCTTCGCGAGGTTTTTCTCTCCTCGCGAAGGGTTCTCCTTGCCAAGGGTTCTTTCCCTTGGCGAGGGATCGCTTTTCGACAAGGCGTCTCCGACGCCGCCCGCAAATTCTACTAAGGACCAAGCCGCGAGGCTTGGCGAGGCCTTTCGCCTCGCGAAGCGTTTTTCTTCGTGAAGCTATCTCTGCCCCCGCGGCAGAGCGCACATGGACTCTGCGCCATGCGCAGAGTGACGCGCGTGCCTACGCGCGATGACGACGACGCCGCAGTCGCCGTTCCATGTATAAAGCAGTCAACAAAAGCGGAGCCAAGCAAAGCGAACAACGAGTATTGCCTCTTTGGTGACAAGGGAACAGTCTGCAGCTACGCTCCAAGGACGACGTCACCATGGGCCGCCTCCCACCTCGGCAAGCGCCAGCCCGCTGTCCAGCTGGTCGGTGCCCCCTTTTCAGCTTTGGTGACGCCGTTCCCCTGCCGTGGACCGCGTCCACGATCTTTACCTTTATGGTAGACCTCACCTTTACGGTGCACCGTGCCTCCTCCTTCGTCGCCATGTGGTAGCCCTTCCCGCCCAAATGTTTGGGCAGAAGAGGCCCAGGACGCCTATAAAGGAGGAGGCGCACGCCCAAGCAAAGGGTTCGATCTTCGGTTGGTGTGCCGCTCTAGCAAACCTACCCTAGATCTAAAGACTAGTAAGTAGCCATTGTTAGCCACCTCGAGCTCGACAAGCTCTCCTTGTACTGTAAACTCTTCAAGCAGTGCAATACACCATAGCAGGACGTAGGGGTTTTACCTCACAAGAGGGCCCTGAACCTGGGTAATACCTTGTGTCAATCTCTGCGTGTCGTCCGCAGCGAGCCTGACGAGCACCGTCGCCGGAGCACGTCGTGGACTGTTTGACTCCGTGTTCAGCCCCTTACACGATACCTTGGAGACACCCTAGTTCCTGGGGATCTCCGACANTCCTATAAAAGGAGGAGGAGCACGCCCAAGCAAGGGGTTCGATCTTCGGTTGGTGCCGCTCTAGCAAACCCTAACCCTAGATCTAAAGACTAGTAAGTAGCCATTGTTAGGCCACCTCGAGCTCGACAAGCTCTCCTTGTACTGTAAACTCTTCAAGCAGTGCAATACACCATAGCAGGACGTAGGGGTTTTACCTCCACAAGAGGGGCCCTGAACCTGGGTAATACCTTGTGTCAATTCTCTGCCAGTTGTCGTCCGCAGCGAGCCTGACGAGCACCGTCGCCGGAGCACGTTGTGGACTGTTTGGACTCCGTGTTCAGCCCCTTACACGATACCTTGGAGACACCCCTAGTTCCTGGGGACAATCTCCGACATTTGGCGCGCTAGGTAGGGGCTGAGGCGCGTCTTCATCCTCGACACAGCCATGGCCGGTTCTCGTGCTGAACGTCTCGCTCGCCGGACGGCTAGCGCCGCCACCGCTCCCGCAGGCCGCCCGCGTGGCCGCCCGCGTGGGGGCTCTGCTCCGGAGCGCCGTGTCGACCCCGAGCCCCGCGTCGAGCACCCCGACGACGACGACATCGACCACGCTGAGGACGGCCCTCGGCGGAGAGGAGGCCTCCTCCCTGCCCCGTCGCGGGACCACGCTGCTTCCTCGCTGGGCCGCCCTGCGCCCAGCCCGGCGACTGCGCTCCTCATGGCGCAGGAGCTGCTGCAGTACCGCCCCACGCCGGCGGCTCAGGAGGGCTGGCTCAACCGCGTTGCCGAGCTCATCGGCGCCGCTCGCGCCGCGGTACCCGCGCCGTCTCGTTCCCTGGTCCCTTCTGTGCTCGTGGGGGACGTGGCGCACGGCGCACCTCCCGCACCTCCTCTCCATCCCGCACCCGCTCCAGCTCCACCGGTTGCACCGCAACCTGCTCCAGCGGGGGCTCCTCCTCGCGACGGCCGCGCTGCGTCGCACGCGTCGTCGCCGCACGACTGCCAGATCGTGCAGCGAGCCCCTGAGGACGCGCGCGTGACCATCGAGCGCGGGCAAGAACGCCGCAACCGCGCCGTTCAGGACATCGCCACCGCCGGGCGCCACCTCCGCGCCACCCTTGCCAACGGCACGGTCACCTACGGCACGACGGCCGCGTTCACTCGCAGCCTTCGTCGCGTCGTTTGGCCAGTCAAGTTCAGGCCGGACCTCCCTCCGCACTACGACGGCAAGAACAACCCCCTGGAGTTCCTGCAGCTCTACTCTTTGGCCATCCAGGCCGCCGGGGGCGACGACAAGGTCATGGCGAACTGGTTCCCCATGGCCCTCAAGGACTCTGCGTCCTCATGGCTCACCAACCTCCCCGCCGAGTCCATCAGCTCTTGGGAGGAGCTCTGCCGGTGCTTCATCGCCAACTTCAAGGGCACGTACGAGCGCGGCCTCACCTACAACGACCTCCGCGCCGTGCGTCAGAAGCCCGGCGAGACCCTCCGCAAGTACATCCAGCGCTTCAGCCAAGTGCGCAACAAGATCCCCAACGCCACCGACGCACAGGTCATTTCTGCCTTCCAGGCTGGGGTCACGGACGTGCGGATGCTCGAGAAGCTCGGCATCCACGACAACATCACCACCGTCGTCAAGCTTTTCGACTTGGCGGACAAATGCGCCAAGGCTGAAGAGGGCCGCTTGTTCGTCAAGAACGAGCCAGGGGACCCTGCCGAGGGGTCCAAAAAGAAGAAATCCTCTGAGAAGCGCAAGACTACTGCGGTCCTCGCGGCAGAGCCTGACGCCAAGCAGTCTCGGCAAGCTGCCACTCCAGCCGCAGGACCTGAGAAGAAGGATGACCGTCCCTTCTGCATCTACCACAACAGGCACTCTCACGCCACCGAGGACTGCTTCGACATCAAGAGGCTTCGCGAGGCTCGCGAGGCTCGCGAGGCAAATGGAGGCCGCGGAGGCCGCGGCGGAGGCCGCAGCGGCCGCGGGGGGCGACGCTGGAACAACAACTACAACGATAGCTACCAGCAGAACCCCCAGGCCAACGCTGCCCAGCCCGCAAACGACAACCTGCCTGCCGAGGCTGACGAAGGCTACCAGGTGCCTCGCGGGGCAGCTTGTATCCTTGGCGGGGCTCAGGCCCCTCGCTCCAACCGCCACTTCAAGCAACTCGCCCGCGAGGTCGCGGCAGCCCTCCCTGGAGTCGAGGCCTCCAGGCCCCTCAAGTGGTCCCAGTGCCCCATTACTTTCGACTCCGGCGACCACCCCAAGTCCACGTCAACCGTTGGCACCATCCCGTTGGTCTGCACCCCCACCATCAACAACATCGCCGTCTCTAAGACGCTCATTGATGGGGGTGCTGGCCTCAACGTCATCTCCGTCGAGACATTCGAGAAGCTGCAGGTGCCCTATGAGCGGCTCATGCCTACCAGGCCCTTCTCGGGAGTGACAGAGGGTCTTACCACCCCTTTGGGGCAGGTGAGGCTCGCCGTCACTTTCGGCACCCAGGCCAACTACCGCACCGAGCTGGTCGACTTCGACGTCGCGCACATCGGCCTACCCTACAACGCCATACTCGGCTACCCCGCCCTCGCCAAGTTCATGGCGGTGACCCACCACGCCTACAACCTCGTCAAGCTCCCTGGCTCGGGTGGCACCATTGTCATCCGCGGCGTGGTCTCGGACGCCTTGTACGCTGCGCAAGCGGCCTACAAGGCTGCCGCGGTGGCGTCACCCGCTGACGAGGACGAGGAACCCCTCCCGAGGCCCCCCGCGAAGAAGAAGCAGCTGTTCTCCCAGGAGAAGGCTGCGACAAAACAAGTGTCTCTGGAGGCGAGCGGCTCGGGGGCTTGCGTCACCATCGGCGCCAACCTGCCTCCTAAGTAAGGGGAGCGTGCTCCCGGAGGAGCGACACTTCATCATCAAAGAAGAAAAACTCCTGGCCACGCCAGTGTAATGAACACCTATTCCAGGTCATTCTGAACCTTTGAGCATCGCGCCAGCATGTTTTGCGAACTTCGGCAAAGCTGTTATTATTGTTTATTCCTGCTCGTATGATCCCTCCTGTGTATCTCACGAGCGGGGGCTAGCAGGGTGCCATGCCACGGGAGCATCCCGGCAGCGCCTAAAACCCAAGGGATCCGAGCTCTGAACTTGCGGGCCAGCTCTCATGCATGTCAACTCCCAAGGAGCTCTGAACTCATGGGTCAGCTCCCGCGCACGTCAACTCACCAAGGATCACCAAAACCTTGGTGCCTGTTTCTCCTCGCGAGACACACATGAAGGAACCTACGAGCACCATAAGAATCTTTAACTGTCTATTGTTTGTGGGTACGCCTATCTCTCCAAGTGCAGGAAAACAGGCTCTCCAAGCCTCAGGCAACGACAAAGCGAAAACGCCTCGCCAGGGAACCAACCCCATTTTCCAAGGCAAAAAACGCCTCGGCAAGCTAAGTCTAAACACTTGTTCAGATCTCTTCCCGCTAGTTTTCGCCCCTCGAGTCTCTTTTCTCTCTCCTATGCCTCATGGGCTGCTTGCACGTCAAAGGGGGGCCCCAAGCATCGCGCTTCGAGGAGCTCTTACTTCTCAAGGCCTCACGCACCCCCCGGACTTGTGGAGCACTGACTCGCACATACCGAAGCGGCGGTGGTGTAGCGCTAAGGGAGGGTCCTAAAACGTAGAGCGAAAAAGACATGAAGGGGAAAGACAAAAGCCTCCCGAGGGACGTCCACAAGCATACTCCAATAACTTAACAAGTTTTTACAAAGTTCACAATCAAAATGACTAAGATAAATTTGCCCTCGGCACGTCCAGCAACAGGCAAGGAGCTCAGGCCGTCGCGCCTCCTGAGGTGCCTGCGCGATCCACGGTGGTTTCCGCCCCTTCCAGGGCTTCCTCGTCGTCGCCTTCGTCTTCATCGACCAAGGCTTGGTCGAATTTCTTGGCATACGCGATGGCGGCCTGCTTGGCGGTCTCCCGCGCCTTGTCGCTGATGGCACGTGGTGGCGCCATCACGTCCTCAAGGTCAAGTGGGGGCTGGAGCCTCACGAGGTTGCTGAAGATGTTGGTGACGCCAACGACAAGGAGGTCGCGACTCTCCTCCACGACACGCTTGTCGAAGCTCTTCGCGACCCCTTCAAGTTTTCCAAGGAATTGCTCGAAGAAGAGCGAGTACGAGGTCTCGTCGTCGGTCGCTGCGGAGAAGGAGGGGACGTCGATCCTCAGATCTCTCCCGACGGCGCGCACGCGGCTTACCAAGCTCTGGAGAATGCTTTGACGCTGGCGCGTCATGAACCGGTCAACTTGGCGCTGATCTCGTGCCTGCTCCACCAGGGCCGTGACCGGCCCCACCTGCTGCCGGAGCTCGTCCAGGTCCCTCTCCAGGGCAATGGCGTTCCCCTCAGCGCGCGTCTGGGCCTCCCGAGAGACCTCGAGGCAAGAGGTCAACCGCTTCTCCTCCTGCTCAAGCTCCTTGATGCGCTTCTCGAGCTCCTGGCGCTTGGTCTTGAGGCGGTCCTCGTGCTTCGCGACCTTCTCGTCATACTCCTTGGAGAGGTTCTCGCGGACGAGTTTGACCTTGAGGTCAGCCTCTTCTTGGAGCCTCTTGTGCTCCGCCGCAAGGTTGGCCACGTCGGTGGCCACCCGACCTTCACGCTCCTCCAGCTGCCCCTCGCGGGTGGCCTGGTCCTTCGCCAGCAGCTGGACCTGCTCCTCGCGCCGCTGCAGCTCCTTCTCCTGGAGGGCAAGCTCTTCCTGGCGCTGTTTCAGCTCGGCCTCACGAGGGCCAGCTGCGCCTCGCGGGCGTCCAGCCCCTCGCGGAGCTCGTTCAGGCTGGCTTTGGCGGCCTCGGTGTCGACGGCGAGTTTTTGCTTCGCGGCCGCCAGCTCGTCGTGCTTGGAGGTGGTTTCCGCCTCGAGCGCTTCCCTGGCGGCGTCAAGCTCCTCCATCACCTCCTGCGCCTCCGCTTGACGCTGTCGCGGGTCTCCTTGGCGAAGCGAAGGGCCTCTTGGCGTTCCGCCTGGGCCGCCGCGTCCCACCGGCGGCACACCTCCACCCTCTCGAAGAGAAGGGCCCAGGCTTCGCTGAGCCTCGCCTTTTCCTTCGCCAAGGCGTCTTCTTCCCTGGCGAGCTGCTCCTCCAGCCCGTCGAGCGCTCGTCGCGCCCGGTTGAGGACGATCCGGCGATGCGCTGCCTGGCGATGCGGCGCCTGCAGCGCCAAGGAGATTCCCACGCTGCTGTGGGGCGCAGAGGCCTCGACGCTTGTCGAGGCGCCTAAGGCATCCTGCCCCAAACTTGTGGCGGCCCCCGCCGCGGCGTGGGGGCTCGTGGGGGCGCCTCCCTCGCCGCCCGCGTCGGGAGCCCTCTGGGGGCTGGGCATCCCTTCGCCCCTGGCCCCGTCGCTCGGGGGCTCCGGAGGTGTCTCTACCCCCTGCTCCACAGGGGCGCCTCCGGCCCCCTCTGCAGCGGCCGCGCCCGCCGCGGCCTCGGGCGCGTCAGCCCTTCTCGAGGCCCCCTCTTCTGGAGGCGGCTCCGCGACGATGTCCTCGTCCATGGGTTCCTCCTCCGCCTCCTGCTGGACCGGAGGAGTCGCCGCCCTGGTTGGCGACGTCGCCGCCTCTGCGGTCTCCTCCTCCACGTGGTGCTCCGCCGCTGGGGGGGTCGCCGCCCGAATCGGCGACGCCACGCTCTCTTCGGCCATCACCGTCTCCGCGCGGTGCTCGACCGCGGGAGAGGCAACTGCCTGCTGCGGCTCGCCGGCTGCAGGCGTCTCCATGGCGACGCTGGTGGTCTCTCCAACCTCGCCGAGCCGCCGCTTCTTTGGCTCCGCGGGCTGCCTGAAAAGAAGACAAGTCGAAAAATCCTTCAAAGGGGGGAATTCTCAAGGTGAAATCTTGAAGAAGAAAGAGAAATCGAGGGCTTACTCGCCGGCCATCACCCACACCCTCTTCTTTGCCTTGGGAGGCTGGGTGAGGCTTGCTCCGGCCTCCTCCCGGGCCGCGCCTGTCTCCGCGCGAGGGATGCCTCCCGCGGTTGCGGCCCTCCTGTCGTGGACGGCCTTGGAGCGGGGCTCGCAACGCCCTTTTCCGCCGCCGCTCGTCTCCTCCTCCTCATCGGCGCGCTGGGAGCGGACGATGCGGAAGGCGTCCTCCTCGTCGCCGGAGGATAGCACCTGGAGGTCCACTTCGGCGTGGGCGCTCCTCGAGGAGCCGGCGCCCTCGCCGACGGGGTCAGCGCCCCTTGAAGCCTCGTCCTCGCCAAGGGGGTCCTCGCTCCTCGAGGCCTCCTCCTCGGCGGACTCGGCCTCCTCAGCCTCAGGAGCCTCATCCACGTACTCCGGCTCCGCCGCCCACGGGTTAGGGCGAGGCCCGCTGTGCCCCGCAGGCACGATTCCCCACTCGTCGAAGATGGGCATATGCGAGCGCTGCTCCTCTATGCTCTCCTCGGCGAAGACGATGAGCGGCTTGGTCGCCTCCGTCTTGGCGGACGGGATTGTCGGCGATGTGAAGAGAACGTTCATGATCTGGCGGAGCACATCAGGCTCGAATCCGTCCCTGCTTAGCCGCATGGCGTCGTCCTTGCCGTCGTATCTCCACACCGGCTCGGCGTGCTGTTGGAGGGGAGCGATGCGGCGCCTGGTGAAGTCCTTCGCCACCATTTGGCCAGTGACCCCTGCATCGCGGATGTGACGGATATATACATACACCGCGTCAAGCTTCGAACCCCTGAAGTCCGCGCTCGCCCAGCGCGCCCACTTCCTCGGCGGCGCCTCGGGCACCTCCAGGAGAGGGTTGGTGGTCTTGGTGTCGACAAAGAGCCACTTCTCGCGGAACTTGTCGACCTTTTTCGTCACCTTGGTGACGGCGTCCTCGCCACTCCAGGCGATGGGGATGTAGTTGTCGCTCCTGGCGTCGACGATGCGGAAGGAGACGCATCCGAGCCGCTCGCCCTTGGCGGAGTTCCGAAGAGAATAGAAACTCCGGAAGAGCGCCACCGAGGGACGGATGCCAAGGTAAGCCTCGCAGAAGTGGGCGAAGATGGCAAGGATGAGGATGGAGTTGGGATGAAGATGAAGAAGTTGGATCTGGTACGTCTCCAAGATCGCCAGGAGGAAGTCAGAGAATGGTGGTACCAGGCCGGCGTAGAGAGTATGAAGGAAGATGGGGTAGAAGGTGTCGGTGAGCCTGCTACCGGCCGGCCTCAGTTCGGTGGCGCCGTGCTCGTTGGTCTTCGCCGCCGTCAGGTGGCGCACCGTCGCTATCGTCGCTGCGGTGACTCGCGTCTTCGGCAGCGCTCCCTCGAGGGCAGCGGCGCGCGCCATCGCCGCGGACGTGCCCGCCCGCGCCGTCGCCGCCGACGCGCCTCCCGCGCCGTCGCCGCCGACGAGCTCGCCTGCACGGTGGCCTTGCCCTTGTCGGTGGCTGCTTTCTTGGGCGCCATTGGTCGCCGGAGAAGAAGAAGAGAGCTCTGGAGAGTGGAGTTCTCTGGAGAGTTTGGAGGCGTGGGGGGAAGTGTGCGGAGGAGTTACGGGAGAAGTAATGGGCGCCGCCTGCGCGCCCAGGCTTTATTGACCAGCACTCGAGTCGTGGCGGGCCCCACCACGTCGCCCGTTGGAGCCGAGGAGGCCGTGGCCGCGGGCGCAACCGCTGCGTGACACGTGCCGCGGCCCTGTCAGGCATCTTTGGCCCCTCGACGCTTCGCCTTCGTCATGGGCCTCGGCGTGCCCATCGCGGGCCCGGGGGCTACTGTCGGCACAGTGGAAACCAGGGTACCACGGGCCGGCCTGCCAGGGCCTACAAGATTCTTCAGGTGATTTTCACTAAGGACCAGGCTCTCCAAGCCTGGCGAGCTTCGCGAGGTTTTTCTCTCCTCGCGAAGGGTTCTTCTTGCCAAGGGTTCTTTCCCTTGGCGAGGGATCGCTCTTCGACAAGGCGTCTCCGACGCCGCCCGCAAATTCTACTAAGGACCAAGCCGCGAGGCTTGGCGAGGCCTTTCGCCTCGCGAAGCGCTTTCTTCGTGAAGCTATCTCTGCCCCCGCGGCAGAGCGCACATGGACTCTGCGCCATGCGCAGAGTGACGCGCGTGCCTACGCGCGATGACGACGACGCCGCAGTTGCCGTTTCCATGTATAAAGCAGTCAACAAAGCGGAGCCAAGCAAAGCGGACAACGAGTATTGCCTCTTTGGTGACAAGGGAACAGTCTGCAGCTACGCTCCAAGGACGACGTCACCATGGGTCGCCTCCCACCTCGGCAAGCGCCAGCCCGCTGTCCAGCTGGTCGGTGCCCCCTTTTCAGCTTTGGTGACGCCGTTCCCCTGCCGTGGACCGCGTCCACGATCTTTACCTTTATGGTAGACCTCACCTTTACGGTGCACCGTGCCTCCTCCTTCGTCGCCATGTGGTAGCCCTTCCCGCCCAAATGTTTGGGCAGAAGAGGCCCAGGACGCCTATAAAAGGAGGAGGAGCACGCCCAAGCAAAGGGTTCGATCTTCGGTTGGTGCCGCTCTAGCAAACCCTAACCCTAGATCTAAAGACTAGTAAGTAGCCATTGTTAGCCACCTCGAGCTCGACAAGCTCTCCTTGTACTGTAAACTCTTCAAGCAGTGCAATACACCATAGCAGGACGTAGGGGTTTTACCTCCACAAGAGGGCCCTGAACCTGGGTAATACCTTGTGTCAATCTCTGCAGTGTCGTCCGCAGCGAGCCTGACGAGCACCGTCGCCGGAGCACGTTGTGGACTGTTTGACTCCGTGTTCAGCCCCTTACACGATACCTTGGAGACACCCCTAGTTCCTGGGGACAATCTCCGACAAGCAGTGCCGAGACTCGGTAGGAGCTTAGAGCCAGTTGTTCATCACGTAGAGCTCAAGGAGCAGCTTGTAATACTGTGGTAATCCAAATATATCGATCATATAGGCAGGAGTAGGGGTGTTATCTCCTCACGAGAGCCCCGAACCTGGGTAAAACCGTGTGTGTGTGTGTGAGTTGTGTTCTTTGTGTGCGTGTTCGTGTGCGCAAGCCCTCCCCGGGTGCCTCCAGCGTCCATCGGCCCCACACTTCAAGCCATCCTATGGCATCTGCCGTGACACCACCACGACACATAGCCTGCCTGAAGCCTGTCAAGCCATGCTGGCTGAATGGATGATGTAGCAACCGCTGCCAAGCCTTTGAACTAACGTGAGAGAGCATCAGCTGCCAAGTTGGAACCTTCTTGTTCTGAATCCGAAACTGTAGCCCCATGAGCTTCATGAACGCCTTCAGTTGCAGAGGTGTGTGAAGTCGTTGATTAGTTAAATGGAGTAATCTTTTGTGGTCAGTGCGAATTGTGAACTCCCTATGTTGAAGATATGCTCGCCACTTCTCCACTGCTAACAGGATGGCCAGACACTCTTTCTTGTACACTGACAAAGTTTTTGATTGCGTGGTCCCAAGGCTCGAGTAAGAAAAGAAACTGGATGGTCCTGTTGCATCAACACAGCACCCACCCCAGTCTGAGAGGCATCTGTCTCAAGCACGAAGGGTTTGCTGAAATCCGGTAACGCCAACACTGGAGCAGAGGACATGGCGTTCTTGAGTGTCACAAAGGCAGTTTGCTGAGCTGGACCCCAAACGAATAAGACACCTTTCTTTAACAATTGTGTAAGTGGTTGAGTCAGAATTCCATAGTTCCTGATATGCTTGCGATAGTATCCCGTCTGAAAGAACAAACGATGCCCGAGATGTCGCCTAGAGGGGGGGGTGAATAGGCGATTAAACCTTTTTCTAATTAGGGGCTTGATAATTGCGGAATAAAACTATGTGTTTAAATTAACAAGCCAACAACCTAAAATGCTAGGTTCACCTATGTGCACCAACAACTTAAGCTAAGCAATAAAAGCAACAAGGTGATAGCAAGATATGAACTTCAAGCACGAAGGCTATCATAAAGTAAATTGCATAAGTAAAGCTCGGGTATAGAAATAACCGAGGCACGCGGAGACGAGGATGTATTCCCGAGTTCCTCCTTGTTAAGGGAGTACGTCTCGTTGGAGGGGTGTGAGCTCGCCACAAGAGGCCTACTCAAGATGCCACAAAGGCCTCACCCTCTTCTCCGATGAACCTCACCCAAGGGATTGGTTCACCTTCCACTATCGGAATCCTTCGAGGCGGATTCCGGAGCCCTTTACAACTTCTCTTGGGGCACACACCCACAACTCAATTGGGGGCTCCCAAACTCGTGCCGAAGCTTCACAACTCGAAGTCTTCGCGGCACCTCCAAACCGTCTAGGGTACACAATGCACCCAAGAGGCACAAAGCTCTTGGGGACACAATGCACCCAAGAGTAACAAGCTTCTCAACGTCGATCTTCACGTATCACCGTAGGGAGAGCAACCCAATGCAACCAATGCAAGAGGCAAGAACACACAAAGTGGTCAAGTCCTTCACTCCCAAATTCCAACCAAGCAACAAATGCTTTGGGGTGAATAAGAGAGGAAGAACAAAGGGGATGAACACAAAGCAACCCCAAAATCTAGATCCACTAGTTTCCCTCACTTAGAGGGGATTTTGATTGGTGGAAAGGTAGACCTAGATCTCCTCTCTTGAATCCCTAAGTTTGGGCAAGAATCATTGGAGGGATGGAGAGGAATCAAGCTCACAAAAAGTGCAACAATGGAGGAGAGAGAGGAAAAAACGAGCTCAAGAAGTTGGGGGCCTGTTGGGGAAAAAGGCCCCTTAAATAGGTCACCCAAAAACTTACCGTTATGGTCAAAATCGCGCCCAGGAGCGGTACTACCGCTGGGCCAGCGGTACTACCGCCCCGGGTGATTTCGGGCGCTCAAACGCGCACGGTACTGGACTCCCGGCGGTACCCGGGCGGTACCGGTACGGTACTACCGCTGGGCAAAAAACTGCAGGACACCCGGTACGAGAAAAATCATAACTTAATCATCCGGACTCCGTTTTCGATAATCTTGGGCTCATTGGAATCGCAACGAAAAGTTCTACAAGATCATGCAGAGAAACATCATAGTCCAGCAATGGAGGATAAAACCAAATGGAGAAAGATAAAACCTCTCTATTTCGCAAATCGGAAATGTTATATCTTTTACAAATGAAGTCCAAATGACATGAAACCAATTTTGTTGGAAAGAGGACGACAAATGCAACCCTTGGAAATATAGCAAACAAGTAATAGAGATTTTGCAAAGAAATGGAAGAGAGAAATCTTCCGCACGGATGAACCGGCAAAATCTCCAATACCGAAAACGCAATAGAGAATGCATAAGAAAACCGTTTTCGGTGAACTTAGCCTTGCCATGACAAGCACCAAGACCACACCACAATAAGATACAAATAAGAACCTAGCTATAAAGATAATTGCAAGGATGCAAAGGTTTGTGCTCTCCACGAACGATACGATCACGATACTCGGTCGAGAGCCCCTGTTGATAGTACGGCTATCTATCCTATAACCCGGTCTCTGACTAAACATAATGAGACCGGTAAAATAGAAACCCTATCAAGATCATACCTTTGCCTTGCGCTTAAACCACTTGAGGTCGATGAAGACGATCTTCGACCCCTCAAGACGCACCACCTTTCTTCATTGCGCTTCGATTGGTGAAGATTCACACATGGCTCCCCCATACACCAAGATGGGAGAAGCACCTCTTCGGCATATCTTCACTTGGCCTTGAGTGATGATCAACTCGCACAAAGCCTTGATCAACACACACCTTTTCTTCCCTTAACCTTGATTCCAACAAATGGAGATCAAGCAACTCAAATGGACACACCTACAAATATAGCTCAATACAAACATTAGTCCATAGATATTGTCATTAATTACCAAAACCATGCATGGGATCAACCATGCACTTTCACCGTCAGGCCCAGAATTCCCCGTAGGCTTTTCAGATTGTTTGGTACAGGCCAGTCAAGCACCGCAGCAATCTTTGCTTTATCAGTGGACTGTAACAGCCCCAGTTTGGCACTGAAAATATGAATAATTTTTCCACTTTTTGTATCTCATGTTTGCATCATGGCATCTCTTTAAATTGCTAATGTTAACAAGCAACAAATGGAAAACAATGAAAAGGGGGAAGCCAAACCTTCCCAAACCTCCAAACCCTGAAATGCAAGCAATGGTACCAACCATGTCATGGCAAGTGAACATATTTGTCCAAGAAGTTCCCTAACTACAAAACAATAACTAAGAACCAAATGGCATGGTATCCAAGTTGTTCCAAATTTCAAAGACTCCAAATGTGGTTCAACTCAACTCCTATTTTTGAAACCATGTTAAGTTGTTCAAAAATTCAAAAGAAAAATATGGGGAGCTTCCTTATCTTGTTGAGCGCCTCCCTGATTTTTCCTGTAATTTTTGGACCTTTTTATGTGCCCAAATAAAGCAGCAAGTTCCTTGTTTCTGGAGTTTGCCGGTACTACCGGTCAAATAGCCGGTAGTACCGATGAGTCGTCTTCACTGTAGCGACAGTGGCCGCCCTGTGCGCCATGCTGCACACCTGCTCCCTCCGTGCTGCCATGGCCCCTGGAGGATAAGTGGCCGCCACCGAGACTCCCACTTGCTCCCTCTCTCTCTCTCCACTATCCATTCCTCCCCCGTTTCACGGATCGAGCCTAACCCTAGCTAGCTCCCCCGACCGACGCCACCTCGCTGCTGCTCGCCTGTCGTGGTGGTGTCACGGCAGATGCCAAAGGATGGCTTAAGTTGTGGGGCCGATTGGACGCTAGAGGATTCGGGGAGGGATTGCGCGCACGAACACGCACACAAAGAACACAACTCACACACACACACGATTTACCCAGGTTCGGGGCCCTCGTGAGGAGGTAAAACCCCTACTCCTGCTTGTCTGACTATATTTGGTGAAGTATGTGAGAGCTACAAAGTGCTCCTTGAGCTGTATGTGAGAGCCAACCCGTGCTGAGCTAGCTAAGAAAGGAAGTGAGATGGAGCTCACGGGGGGAAATGAGCCAGTGTCCGCGCCCCTCGCTCGCGTCCCCCTGGTGCTTCTTATAAAGGGAAGCCCAGGGGACAAGGAGTAGACAAGGAGACAACGTACACTGTACACCGTACACACTGTAGCTGATATGACTACTGGGGTCTTATCACACTGCTGGAGCGTCACGGCCCGTGCTGTAGCCACGCTGCACTGTCCTTTGCCTCGTCATGTTGTCCTTTGTTCTTATCCTCAAGAAGTGGCAGCAGATATTTATACATGTCGGCGTAGTATGCTTGACTTGGAGCAACCTGGTGTGCTGGCTTGACTTGGTGATGCTGGAGATGATCCGGTCGAAGTAGAGATAGGAGCCGGGACGATATGCCTCCGAGGTATGTCGGATGAACAGTGTTCGGATGAACAGTGTCCTGATGAACAGTACCGAGTATGAACAGTGCCACCCCGGGTCTTGTATGTCGGTCGGGACGATATACCTCCGAGTTATGTCGGATGAACAGTGCCGGGTGAACAGTACCGGGATGAACAGTACCGGGGGATGAACAGTGCCAACCTGAGTCTTGTATGTCGGTCGGGACGATGTACCTCCGAGTTATGTCGGATGAACAGTGCCGGGTGAACAGTACCGGGGATGAACAGTACCGGGGATGAACAGTGCCAACCCGGGTCTTGTATGCCGGTCGGGACGATGTACCTCCGAGTTATGTCGGATGAACAGTGCCGGGTGAACAGTACCGGGGATGAACAGTGCCAACCCGGGTCTTGTATGTCGGTCGGGACGATGTACCTCCGAGTTATGTCGGATGAACAGTGCCGGGTGAACAGTACCGGGGATGAACAGTGCCAACCCGGGTCTTGTATGTCGGTCGGGACGATGTACCTCCGAGTTATGTCGGATGAACAGTGTCGGGTGAACAGTACCGGGGATGAACAGTGCCAACCCGGGTCTTGTATGTCGGTCGGGACGATGTACCTCCGAGTTATGTCGGATGAACAGTGCCGAAACCGGGTCAATAGTACCGCCAGGCATACCTGGGTCTCGCATGAAAATCCACCAACTCTGGGTACCCGGGGTTACATCCCCGACACTAGTCCCCGAGGCTGCGGGGGACTTGTAGAGTCGCGCGCAGACTTACAAATGAATGTCCAACACCAAAATCTGCATGAAAGAATTATCTTGCCAGCATGGCCACCAGCATAAGTCCGCCGTCTAGCCATGCCTTCCAAATAAAACGCGTCATCCGGTTGACCGAGCTCACCCGAATCAACAACGAGATGGACCGTTTGCACTGGAAATGAATCGCCTGTATGGGCATATTTTTTATGTCGGGTGTCTACAGCCTTTTGCTGAATGGACACAGTGCCTGCATGGGCACATTTTATATGTCGGTTTACCGACCTTCGATGTCTCCAGCATTAGCTGGTTCGACATTTTGGCCTCATGGGCATATTTCCTATGTCGGTTTCTGCCACTTTGGGCTTTTACCTCATAGACATGTCGGTTTCTTGGCCACTCTGGGCACGTCTCATATGTCGGATTCTCGGCCGCTCTGGGCACGTCTCATGTGTCGGTTTCTCGGCCGCTCTGGGCACGTCTCTTATGTCGGTTTCTGCCGCTCTGGGCTTTTACCGAATCATATGTCGGCAGCAAGAGCTGGACCGACATATAGCCTGCTTGGGCTTAAGCCATCCTTTGGCATCTGCCGTGACACCACCACGACATCGCCGTCGAATCGCCGTCGCCTGGAGCCGCCCCTCGCAGATCGAAGACCGCAGAAAGCTCCGCCGTGACCGCCTCTCCTTCCTCGCCCAAGGAATCGAGCTGGGGAGCTTGGAGTCGTCGCCGCCATCCGCTTCTTCTTCCCCTCCGGCCGCCGCTCCGCTGAGCCGATTGACGCCGTCCTCGACCTCCTCCTACACCACCACGAGCACCAGCGAGTCTAGGGTGATCTCACTTTTCCCTGGACCTCCTCCCTCCCCTCCTCTCTGTCTCGTTCGCCGGGTCGTGGTAGCTAGTCGTTGGACCACCGCCGGACACCGCTGTGCTCGCCCCTCCGTCGACATTTGGGTAGCGGCGCTGCCCGCGGTTGGTTCGCCTTAGCTTAGCACCTCACCCGCAGCTAGCATCTCATCCTCACATGCCTCCGCCGACGGATCCATGGTCGGCATGCGCGTGGTCACCACCGCGCGCCGCGCCGGTCGTGACATCGGCCCCAGTCAAAACACCTGAGCGGTAGTACCGGTACTTTTGGACCGGAAGTACCGGTTAGCAAAGTTCAGTACTGGATACCCCGTTTTTATAACCGGAAGTAGGTCCGCAAGTACCACCGTTAGTACCGGTTAATAATTTTCGGTTTTGTATGTTCTCGATTGTAACCGGAAGTAGCTCCGGCAGTAGCACCGGAAGTACCAGCTAACCGGTACTACCAGGCACTTCACCGGAAGTACCGACTAGGAATTTTCGGTACTGGACGCTTTGTGTTTTAGCCGGAAGTACTACCGGAAGTAACTGCGTTACCGGAACTACCGGTAATTCCACCGGAAGTACCGGCTAGTTTCAATACTAGTTTAAGTTTTTCATAACTTAGTAAATGTTAATTCAAATCTTGTAAATGATATATCAAATTGATCAGCAATTCAAATGCTATCTAAATATGCTAATATCACATCATGACCACAACTTTTCCTGTAATGTTATTCTATAATTGGTTAAAAGAATTAAATTCAACTAATCATTTAATTCACCAATTATTCATCGATACTCGGAAAAGTGCAAACCAAGTATCAAACTGATCAGTAAAGCACTACCTATCTAATCATGTCATGTTCATGCATATTTAAGCCACTTGTTAGTAATGTAACAATTTGTAAACTACGGGTCATTAAGTTAAATATGGGGTTGCATCCAAATAATTGCACTAATTATTTGGTACTCCATTTAAATTGTTAGCTAAATTATATAATGAGATCATTGCATAAACTTGACATGTCATCATGATTGTGCATTGCACCTTGTCTTCGTGTTATTTATTTGTTCTTCTGTTATTATTTGGGTATCGATAGATTCAGGAGTCGTGGTTTCCCCTACCTACCCCGACAATCCGTACTACACGCCCCGTCAGCAAGGCAAGAGATAACCTAACCTTCTTGGCATCCAGCATCCTATGATTTTATACAGTTATTTTCTCCACCATAATATTGCATTCGCTTCCAATGTCACCTTTTGATCAAGTTATAGAGTATCCTATGAATTGCATTGTCCCCTAAACCAATACATGTTTCCCCTCCTATGAACCATAGGTTTGAGGTGTTGGCCTGAGATATTTTTTATAACTGTTGTAATATATGCTTAGCTATGCTTAGCCATGCTTAGTCGAATGCTTAGCTGTCCGTTATTATTTCCATGATAATGATATTGATGGAATGTTCGAACAAGGTGGAGGATATTTGTAGTACTTAATTAAAATGATTAAAGGCCTGGATGAGTTGCCATCGGAGGATGGTGTTTTGCCTCATTCTTGCCGCCTAGGCCGAGAGTGCTTTTAGCTAGAACCAAGAACCAAGCGTGCTTCCAACGGTGGGGACATATGGAATCCCCTTTAACCGAATAATTTGTGCGGGTATATCCAAGGGTCCTCTAGTTTGCTATTTCCATTTGCGTGTGAGTGTGTGAGTGGAAAAAGAAACGATGAGGATGGTGGTGTTTAGGATGTGGCGATGGGGCAGGGGCTGAAATAGGCTGGGTAAACTTGTACTGTCGCCACGATGACCCTTGGATAGTCTCATACATTGTAAAGGTTTAACCGCGCCCGCCCTGCCGGCTTTCCCCGGAAGAGAGCTAACTGATCAGGCAAGGGGTCGGACGGTACCGGTGGGTAAATTAGTACACCCCTGCAGGGTTTAATCTTTTCGAAAAGCCGTGTCCACGGTTATGGACAAATCTTGGGAAAGGCGGATTAGATCATAGAGAATGTGAACCTAATTAAATTAAAATTTGGCAGCTAAAGGTTGCACTCAACGTGTGTTTAAAAAGTTCATTTCCTCGAGGGTGATTCGAGGGAGTGCCTTGGTGGAGATGAGTGGTTTCTGGCTACAAGTTGGTTCAAGGTGAACCAAAGATAAAAGTTTACTATCTCATCCCCTTTATGAAAAACCTTCTGAGTAGTCGATGCCATGGGTCAAGTTTGTCTTTCAAAAAGGAAAACTAGCTTTATACAAATTAACCACTTTACAACTTTAGAGCCTTGTTATCATTGGGCCTGTATCGCCCTACTAAACTTGCGAGTACGTCGTACTCAGTCTCTCTTTGTTGATTATTAATTGTTTCAGAGGAGGGCGTCACCGAGCAGACAGGTGGGTTCTACGTTGACATCGATGAGTAGTTCGGGGTTCCCAGGTGGCAGCTTGGGATGTCGTGAAACAAGCTGGCTGGGAAATGTTTATCTGTTGGCCTCTTAGGCCATATTTTGGATCTTGTTGTATTAGACAACTACTTTGCTTCCGCATGTACTGTTGGGTCTGTGACCTCTGTGTGTAATTTGTATCTGTCTCGCTATATGAGTTGCTATATGATCTTTTGTGTCGTAGAGTCTGTGATGTGCCAGTTGTTTCACAAGTCTTGATCTCTCTATTATACATTGATAGCTATGCCAGTGATTATGTCATGATCGAGGTGTTGCGTGGGAGCGGTAACCCCATGCCCTTCGATTGTGTAGCATAGTCTGTGGATTACATAGCCTCTCTGTATAATTCCGGGGTCGGGGCGCTACATGGACACACCATGAGGACCAATGACATGGCCTAAATACTCAAGCTCCTGCAAAGCAAAAGAGCAGTTTCTGTGCTTCAGCAAGAACTTGTTATCTACCAAAATCTGAAACACTTGCCTCAAGTGTAGTAGATGTTGTTCCGGGTTTGGGTTGTATACGAGGATGTCGTCCACAAAAACCAACACTGTTTTCCGAAGCAAGGGTTCAAAAGCTTTGTTCATGATACTCTGAAATGTAGCTAGCGCGTTAGTGAGACCAAAAGGCATAACAAGAAATTTGTAGAGGCCTTGGTGTGTTTGAAACGCCGTTTTGTACTGGTCACCATCCGACAACCTAATCTGATGATAGCCCGACCGCAGATCCAGCTTGGTAAAATACTTAGCTCCTGCTAACTCATCCAGCAGCTCATCTATGACAGGCATGGGGTGTTTATGTTTGACTATGAGTGCATTTAACTGGCGATAATCAACGCAGAAACGCCACTGTCCATCTTTTTTCTTCACTAGCAGAACAGGCGAAGCAAATGGACTGGAACTGTGGCGAATGATGCCCTTACACAGCATATCATAAACTTGTCGCTCTATTTCGTCTTTTTGCTGAGGACTGTAGCGATATGGTCGAATTTTCAAAGGCTGGGCACCTGGGAGCAGGGGTATTTCATGGTCTTGGCTCCTCTGAGGAGGTAACACATCTGGTTCCTTGAACAAGTGAATGAACTCATTCATTAATGCATGTATATCAGGATGCAGTGGTTGTTGTGTAGGAATGTTGTCCTTGCTTTCATCCAAGGATGAGACTGTATCCTCGACACATGGTTGAATGATCACAATATGTTCCACATTGTCGTACTTTAGTAAACCCCTGAACATCTGAGATGACACCTCTCTGCACTTGGTGTTGTTTCTCTGAACACCTCTGAGAGTGACACGCTTCTTGTTGTGGGTAAAGCGCATGATCTTCTTATGCCAATGGACCCACATAGGGCTATGTAAATCAAGCCAATCTGCACCGAGTATCATATCGTAACAGCCAATACCCAAAACATGCACAGAGTGTGTAAAAGTATGACCCTGTACGCCCCACTCAAAGTTTGGAACATACTCATTACACTGCACTGGGTGTCCATCTGCAACCGTGAACTGTCTTGGTGGCATGGTTTCAGTGACACAGCCAATTTTCTTTGCCATCTCAGTACTGATAAAAGAAGACACACTGCCAGAATCAATCAATATAAGTATCTGTTGCTTGCCAGCTGCTCCTTGCAACCGGATGGTGTGTTTCTTGCCTGCCACTGCTGAAGAATCAGTGGTACTTGCCAAAAGCATAAGGTCGTCATCAGAATTGTCATCAACACCATCTGTCAACTGATAGTCAGAAATGGGAAGCACTTCCATCAATTCTTCTATGATATGTAAAGGAATTTTCTCAGGGCACTTGTGAGTTCTGCTCCAACGATCTCCGCAGGTGAAACACAAACCCTTGGACCGTCTATAGGCCTTTAATGATTCCAAACTATCTTCCCATTTGTCCACTTTCTTGTTGTCATCAGTTGTGACCACTGCTTTCTCCTTGCTCTGCTGTTTGTCTCCCACAGAAACCGAAACCCGAGGCCCTTGAGCAGAGAAAACCTTCGATTCAGACCTTGCATATGAGTGGCTCTTGAGGGTGTCCAGTTCTTCCTCCTGCATAAGAGCAGGCAAACTCGCAGTATCTAGATCTTGAGGACAATGCAAATGAATAGAAGCACGAATGTCATCTCTTAAACCATGCAGAAATTCATCTACAAAGAAGGCCTCGTCTAAAGCCGGGTTGTAGAGTAGCAATTGATTTTTTTAGCACTTCAAACTGGTTACAGTAGGCTGTCACCGAGCATGTCTGTCGTAGATTGCGCATCTGACGACGATACTGCATGTATTTATTTTTCCCAAATTTCTCATGCACCATTCTACACGTTTGGGATTTTTTTTAGATTTTCAAAATTCCAAAGGTAACTATGAAAGCAGGAAGATTTTTGCCAGAAATTCAAATTATTTTAATTATTTTAATTTTTTTGGAATTAATAATTGATTTCTGCATATTAGTATTACTTAATCATGGTTGTTTATGTTAATATAGGTTTGGAATTCAAAAAATAATATCATGTGCCATCGTGTAGGAAGATTTAAGTTTTTGTCAGAAATTCATTTTTTTAGGTTTTGCCAGGAAAAAATGGAAAACTTTGATTTTTTTTTTTGAAAATTTTGAAATTCTTTGGTTGTTTCTTTTATTTTTCAATTATTTTCACTTTTATTATTATTTTAGAAATTTAGCTTTTTTGTTTTTTGCGAATTTTTGAGTTTTTTTTGGAATTTTTTAGTTTTTTTGGAATTTTTGAGTTTATTTGAAAATTTTGAGTTTTTTTTTAATATTTGAGTTTTTTTCAAAATTTTGAGTTTAGAAATTAATCATTATTGTTTTTTAATCATTGTTGTTTATTTTAATAATTGTCTGGAATTCAAAAAATTTAATCATGTGCCATCAAGACCTAAGGGTTAATAGGATTGATAGCTTACTATTGTCAAGAAAACAACAATTGCAGACTTGGCAGCTGGGGGAGAGGGAACTGGGAAGTTAAGCATGCTGGGGCTGGAGCAGTGAGAGGATGGATGACCGGACGGGAAGTTAGAGATTAGGGCTGACCGGTAGGTATGCACTTTGACCTGAGAATATGGGTGATTAGAGATGAAATTGTCAAATAATTCAAAGATTTGAAATTCGGGGAAAAAATTAGAAAAAAAATTCAAAAAATAAATTCAAAAAATAAATTCAAAAAATAAAATCCTTTAGTCCCGGTCCATGTTACGAACCGGGACTAAAGTTCCTCCTACCAGAGCTCGCGACAGCGGGCCACGTGGTACCCACGAACCGGGACTAGCATTAGTCCCGATTTGCTAGTCCTGGTTCGGAAACTAGCATTAGTTCCGATTTGCTAGTCCCGGTTCGGAAACCGGGACTAATGGCTCAAACGAAGCGGGACTATATGGATGTTCTCTACTAGTGGCATCGCATGCATGCGGCCGATTCAGTCGCTACCATTCATGGAAAGTTGGAAACAAACCACGTGAATAACGCATGTGCATGTGTGTACATCGTAGACCCATATATCCCATATATCGCTCGTAATTTATTTTTGTAATTAATTAATTATTGGTATGGGAAAATGCCCGATCGGAAATCTGAGCCAAGCGAGCAACGCACTTATACATGAGGATAGGCAGGAGTACTAGTTGGACCATACATGCAGCCATGCACGCTAGCTGCTCAATCAAACTCGTCCTTGCTGTCTACAAGTCGATGCATTCGTCGTTCTAGACCTGGCTACCTGACACGATGGTCGTGATACACGCTCCGATCTCGAATACATGTCTCCACCCCCATTATTTTTTCTTTAAATTAAACGGAGATATTCTTCTCCTTTTTTGCCTCTTTCATTTATCGAGGAAAATAAGGTTTAGGGAGTTACAACATGGCTCCTACAACGTCCAAAATAAAATAAAATAAAATGTATGCTCTCGCATCATAAGGAAACTTACATGCTCCATCCCGGCGATGCTCCACACGCCGGCTTCTCTCTTAATCTTAGCGAAGATTGATGGCCGCATGGACGAGGTAATTCTAATTATGATGTTTCTTCCAATTCAAAGCTCCCAAAACATAAGAATGAATAGGTTTTCCTTGATGTCTGACGAACCCATGGACGAATCCATGGAGGCCGCGTTGCGTTGATGTGTTAGTTTTGGTGGCTCTGGCGACTTGGCCGTCGACTCGTGACCCTATAGGGCCCCAAGGCCTTATAAACTGGCCACACTCTTTTCTAATATATCAATAAAAAGACAAATTGCCTTGTTTCGAAAAAATGTTCTAACGAACCCATGGAGATGGATGATGGAAGACCGCTAATCAAAGATATACTAAAAATTGATTCAAGATCCAACAATCCAATTGCTCAAGCCCGGCCTCTCATGAATCAAACCCCATATATAAGAGAAAGGCGGCACCGAAAGAGAGGTGAGCAGCAATTTCCAACCCCTTACTGCAAAGCTGGCAAAGACCACAATAGGACTAAATCCTACGCTAAAGGCAGTCAACAGTCCACACTATGTTATGGAAAATAAGCCAAGTAAAAACAATCACACTTCAAAGATGTCTGGTTGCTCCACATAGTTGGATTCATGGTCGTTTGATGGCACCCTTTAATTGCACACAGCATGCCGACACCGCGGACTAGGAACCAAAAGCAGAGCGGTTCGAAGAGATAGTCACCATCCACAATGTCGAGTTCACATCTTGGAGCATCATCCAAACGAAGAAGAGTTTCTGAAATTACTGCAATGCTCGTCGAGTCAATTTTAAGGACCGTGTCGCTTCCCTCAAGTGCCTTCTTGATGTTTCTGTTTTTCATCTAGATGTGCAATAAATCGACCGGAGTCATCCTTTGGCTACGGCCATTCAACCAAGGGCCATGCCAAAAATTTGCCCTTCCTGCCCCCTCCCTCTCAAGGCTGGCCCTGCATAAAAGTTATAAAAATTGTGAAAGAAAATGGTGTTCCATGTGTGGTTTTGGTAATTAATGATAATCTCTATGTTTAATGATAATTCCTATGGATTAATGTTGCATTGAGTTATATTTGATAGGCGTGTCCACAGAAAATGTTTGAAGACCATGCATATGTTGGATTCAAGGTTGAAACAATAAGATTATATTATGACCAAGGTGTTATTCAAGGGTTATCCGATGAATGTTCATGAGATTGTTGAGCATGTAGCAAATATGTCTTGAAGAAGAATATTGAGTGAGCATTCATGTTTACTTCAAGACATAATCATTATGAAGTGAGAAGAAAAATAAAATGTTGATATAGACAAAGTGCACAAAATATATGATGGTTCTAAGGTTCATGGTTTTCTTTATTTTGTAAAACTACCATCAATTTCTTCCGTGAAAAATGATTTTAAATAAGAAAGGCCACGTGGTAGGCTGTGATTCATCGTACCGTTCGTTCAAGTGAAATATCGTGGGCCATGATCGGAATGGTTGCGAGAGGGATCATCTCGGAAGGGGGATTATGTTGTCGGAAAATGTCGGCGCAGGCGCATGGATGTTCTCGATGATCTCGTTATCCTCGGATGAGGTACGGTGCGCCATAGAGAAGGCGGTGGTGTGGTGGGCGAGCTCGATTTTTTTTAAGCACGAGACATAAATTCATGCATTTTCTTCAATTAGTTCCGTATTATTCCTTGTGATATATTGGTCTTCCATGTACACACATATATGCACATGCATTATTCACGTGGTTTGTTTCCATGCATGGTAGCGACTGAATCGGCTGCATGCATGTGATCTTGAGGCGATAATGTTAGTGTGACGCCGGGCGGACACACGTCGCGCGCTGCGAATTGTAAGCCAGGAGGACGACGAGCGGGTAGAGAACAAAACAACAACGGTAGGCGGGCCGGCTGTGTTCTCCTCCGGCCGGCCGGTTCCTATAAATAGGTACGCAGCAGCGTCCATCCAAAGCACAACCACTGAGCTTCTACTCACTGAGCTTCCATCAAAAACACAACTTGGGAGTGTGAGTGAGAGAGTGAAGATGTTCGGACTGTTTACTCCGCCGCAGCTCAAGGGGAAAGTGTTGCTCCAGCGTAGGAACGTCCTGGACTTGAACCACTCCAGCGGCGCCCCCGTCAGCCACGACACCTGGGATGAGTTCACCACCAAGGGCTCGTTTGGTTGCAGCCTTTCCCGAGGGGAACCCCGCGTTTTCCCGGGCCGAAGGAACCACGGGCCAACTTGCCCCGGGGCTAGCCCACCTGGCCATTTGGTTGCCCACGAGGGGACCAAACCCGGCCCTTCCGCGTCTCTACCCCGGGCGAGAGTTCCGCTGGTCGATAGGTCGGGGAGAATTTCCTCGTCTCTCTCTCTCGCGCGACAGTCACAGAGAGGCGGCGGCGCTGGATCGAGGCCTCCGGCCTCCCGAAATTCTGCCTCCGGCCTCCGGAGCGAGGGCCCCTCCCGAGCGCCTCGAAGTTCTTCTCTCCGCCTAGAAGCTACTCAACCTCCGTCCTCCTTCCTTCGAGCTCATCTCCGCATCGAAGGTCCTCTCCGGCAACGACGACGGTTGTGTTCCTCCGACGACCAAGGTTACCCATCCTCCTCTCCTCCGGCGACGGCCCGGCAGTTCCTAAATCATCGGTGAGCACAACCACATCCTCCCCTTTCTCTCCACTCCACATCCATGCTGTACACTAGATCTTGCAAGCAGGTTGGGGAGATCTCCCCCGTGGGAAGCCCTTCTTGCTGCCAAATGAGCACCTCATAATTCCCGTGAGAAGCGGGGATCCCTGCTGCACCTCATAATTCCCTTCGGGGGTTTGCTTCCCTGGTTTTCTCCACCCGTGCACCCAAATTAGCCCCAAAGGCGTCACCTGCCAGCTCATCAGCTCCACCGTGGCCGATCCCAGTAAGTAACATCCAAATCATGCATCCAAATCATCCTCATGTTCAATGTCGGCTCGACTGTTCTCTGGGGTTCTCGATCGGACGCCCCTCCAGCTGGGAATTAGCAAAACAAGATAACTTTAAGCATTGCATTTTGAATATTAAGATTGTAAAAAGAGTATCACCATTCAAAAAGATTATAAGCATATGCATGACCGTACAATATTATGTTGTGAAACAATTTTTAATAATATAATTCAAAAGATATAACACCATTTCCATCCAACTCATTAACCAAAGCTGGCTTAGACTACTGCAGAAACCGAAATGGATGCACAAGATTTGGCTCATGACTGCAGTAGTTTGAGTAAACGGACATACTTTTTTTCTTTTTCAAACGAAGGAAGTACACATATTAGCCAATTAACTAAGCAAGCTGACGATGACGATGCAGATGACTGCAACCGTGGTCTGGTGGGTCATGAGGAGCGCGTTGAGCACTGGGTGATGCACTTGCCCCCAATGACCCACAGCGATACCACCTACGACATCACCTTCGACTGGAACGTCAAGAAGCAGGGCATCCCCGGCGCCGTCATCGTCAGGAACTACCACGCCACCCAGTTCCTCCTCAAGACCATCACCATCGACGACATCCCCGGCCACGTCGGACCCATCGTCTTCGTCGCAAACTCATGGGTCTACAACACTGACAAGTACCACTACGACAGAGTCTTCTTCACCAACGACGTACGTACTATCTCCACCTAGCTAGCCTTCTTGAATTCAATTTCTGTATATACCAACAGTAAATTAACTAACAAGAATGTAATGCAGACGTGCCTGCGGAGCGAGATGCCGGAGTTGCTGTGGCCATACCGGGAGGCCGAGCTCCAGATCCTGCGAGGGGACCACCCCAAGCAGAAGAACGAAGCGTACGAGGACCACGACCGCGTCTACCGCTACGCCCTCTACAACGACCTCGGTGATCCCGACAACAAGAACCCTCGCCCCACCCTCGGTGGCCCCGACAGCCCCTACCCTTACCCGCGCCGTGGCCGCACCGGCAGGAAGCCCATGAGGACCGACGCCACGTGCGAGAGCCGCAACGTCGTGCCCGTGCTCCAGCAGTTCTACGTGCCCCGCGACGAGTGCTTCAACCACGTCAAGAAGGCTGACTTCACGGCCTACCTCCTCAAGGCTATCACCGCGGGCATCCTCCCCCTTGCCAGAGCCATGTTCGACAGCGCCTCGCCGCGCGAGTTCGACGACTTCGAGGACATGTACAAGCTCTACGAAGGTGGTCTTAAGATCCCCGACGTCCCAATCATGGATCTCATGTTCAAAGTGTTCCCGCCGCTCAGGAGCATCTGCCCATCCGGCGGCTCCTACCTCTTAAAGATGCCCATGCCCGAAGTCATCAACAACGACAAGCTGGCGTGGCGCACCGATGAGGAGTTTGCCCGGGAGATGCTCGCCGGACTCAACCCGCACATCATCACGCGCCTCGAGGAGTTTCCTCCCAGGAGCAAGCTTGATGGGTATGGCAACCAGACGAGCACCATCACGGCGGAGCACGTCCAGCACCACCTCGGCAAGCTTACCGTCCAGAAGGCGGTCGCCGACGGCAGGCTCTTCATCCTGGACCACCACGACAACTTCATGCCTCAGCTCCTAAGGATCAACAGCCTCGACAACACGTTCGTCTACGCCACCAGGACACTGCTCCTACTGCAGGACGACGACACCCTCAAGCCAATCGCCATCGAGCTCAGCACGCCCAGCCTTGATGAACTCGGCACCAAAGTGGTCGGCGCCGACAGCAAGGTCTACACGCCCCCCTCCTCCTCATCTTGCTCGGAGACAAACAAGAAGGTGCAGGACACCATCTGGCAGCTGGCCAAGGCCTACGCCGCCGTGAACGATTCCGCGTGGCATGGGCTCATCAGCCACTGGCTCCACACCCACGCGGTGATCGAGCCATTCGTCATCGCCACCAACCGGCAGCTCAGCGTCACGCACCCCATCTACAAGCTCCTGCAGCCGCACTACCGCGACACCATGAACATCAACTCTTCGAGATGACTGTCTGTCCCGGTGAGTACGCGCTCAGAATCTCCTCTGATGTGTACAAGAACTGGAACTTCACCGAACAGGCCCTGCCGGTAGACCTGATCAAGAGGGGTGTTGCGAAGCATGACTCGACCAGCCCCTACGGGGTGTCGCTGCTCATCAAGGACTACCCGTACGCGGTGGATGGGCTGGCCGTTTGGTCGGCCATCGAGAATTGGGTCGACGAGTACGTCAAGCTCTACTACACCAGCGACAAGGTGGTTCAAGAAGATGACGAGCTTCAGGCCTGGTGGAAGGAGGTGCGTGAGGTCGGCCATGGCGACATCAAGGACCAACCTTGGTGGCCCAAGATGAAAACAGTGCAGGAGCTCATCAGGTCGTGCGCCACCATCATTTGGATTGCCTCTGCGCTGCACGCGGCCGTCAACTTTGGCCAGTACTCTTACGCTGGCTACCTCCCGAATCGCCCGACAGTGAGCAGGCGGCCAATGCCCGAGCCAGGCACCAAGGAGTACGAGGAGTTGGAGACTAATCCGGACATGGCCTTCATCCACACCATCACGAGCCAGCTCCAGAGCATCATTGGAGTGTCTGTGATTGAGGTTCTGTCCAACCACTCCTCCGACGAGGTGTACCTAGGGCAGCGGGACGAACCACAGTGGACATCAGATGACAAGGCAAAGAAGGTGTTCGATAAATTCAGCAAGAGCCTGATCGATATTGAAAGGAGCATAATGAATCGGAACAAGGATGAGAATCTCAAGAACAGGAATGGCCCAGCACAATTCCCCTATATGCTGCTCTACCCCAACACCTCTGACATCGATGGCGAAAGCGCCACTGGGATCACGTCCAAGGGTATCCCAAACAGCATCTCCATCTGATCAGTGCTATGGTATTGGTGTTTGTTGTATATGTTTCTTTAATTACTACTTATTTCACAAATAAGGAACACTGCATTTGGCCAGAAGCGTGCTCGTTCACGTGGAAGCCGAGTGTGCTTATTTTCCTATTAATGTTGTTGGCCACAACCCGAAGTCTGTGGGGGTGGCAAGGAATAAGGCGCTCCTGGCTCTAGAATCCCCAAGTTTTTTGAGCTGGATTGTATGTTGAATGAAATAAAGAATTCATTACAGATGCAAGGTTAGTGTGTTGCAAAACATCACCCTTTGTGCACTAGCATTCTACCATGTGAAAGGGGATCGTATGAGCACCTAGAGGGGGGGGGTGAATAGGTGCTACCCAATTTTTAATTCTTTTTCAATTTAGGCTTGACACAAAAGATAAATTCTCTAGATATGCAACTACGGTGAATTTATCTATATGACAAGCAAACTAAACAACTAGGCAATTAACGAAACAAGTAAAGGTAAGAGATAACCGAGAGAGGAAGCACGCGGAGACAAGGGTGTATTCCCGAGTTCCTCCTTGTTAAGGGAGTACGTCTCGTTGGAGGGGTGTGAGCTCGCCACGAAGGCCTACTCAACGCCACAAAGGCCTCACCCTATTCTCCGATGAACCTCGCCACAAAGGCCTAGTTCACCTTCCACTATCGGAGTCCTTCAAGGCGGAATCCGGAGCCCTTACAACGTTCTTGGGGCACACACCCACAACTTAATTGGGGGCTCCCAAATCAACAACTCTGTTACAATTACAACAACAAGTGAGCACAAGAATCTAGGGTAACACAAAGCTAACCCTAGAAACAAGAATCCTCGAGAGAACGAGGGGGAAATGAAGAACGGCTTGGTGAAGATGTAGATCCGGGTCTTCTCCTTCAATCCTCCGAAGATCAACGCGTTTGGACGGAGGAGTTGGGAGAATTTGTGATTTTGAGCTCTCAAAAACTAGGGTTCATAAATGCTGGACGAGCTGGCTGGCTTGAGGTAGGTGGAGGGGTATTTATACCCCTCTGCAAAAACTAGCCGTTTGGGTTCACTTAACCCGGAGACTCCGGCCTTGGCCGGAGACTCCGGTCTTCTTCCGGGGTCCCTCCGGGCAGGCTCCAGTAGCTCCCCACACTTGCACTCTTGATCGAAGGGCCGGAGACTCCGGCCAGGAGGGCCGGAGACTCCGGCGTGAGCCGGATACTCCGCACCCGGGCGGAGAGTTGTCGATGATGCTGAGCAGGCCGGAGACTCCGGCCACCAGGGACCGGATACTCCGGCCTCCCGGAGACTCCGGGCTTCCTCCGGTGTTCCTCCGGAGGGGTGTCCAGTGGCTCCCCACACATCGGCCAGAGAGCAGGAAAACGAGGGGGCCGGAGACTCCGGCCTGGGAGGCCGGAAACTCCGGCCAGGAGTTTCCTGCAGCAATCAAAACTTTGCCCTTTCTTCACTTTTTGGTGCAAGATGCTAGGGATAAAAATTATGTCAAAACCTGCACCACTTAGCATCACATTAGATAGTCATTAGTGTTGTTAACTAACACACAAAACACATAGGGGTTAGGAAATGTTCTTTCAATCTCCCCCTTTTTGGTGTTAGATGACAACACTAAGATTTGCAAAAATAAAGGATCATATCATGTGACAAATAGCATCTCCCCCTAAATGTGTGCACATTAGACAAGATTTTACAAAAGAGAATAAATCCACATATAGGGGAGGATGCCACAAATGAAATAAGACATGATATAATCAAGGACACAATCATTTGCAACAATAAGGAACATGATATAGAGGGGTTGATGAAAATGTTAGCAACCATACCTTGTGAGTGAGACTAAAAGATAATTCCAAAGCATATTTCACCTCACACATAATTCAACCATAGATAAAACCGATATCATGTCTCCTTAACGACCATAAGATCCACATCTCACACATAAAAAAGCAAATAGAGTTCAACACAAAGTTCAACGAAATAAAAGGAACACAAGCTCTTAAGGAATGATAAAAGCAAATGCTTGTGCTCCGACCCAAGCAAATCCCACGGATAGCCTACTAGAACCATTTCTCCCCCTTTGGCATCGAAACACCAAAAAGGAAGAA
The DNA here is from genome assembly GCA_012064385.1 of Puccinellia tenuiflora. NCBI lineage: Eukaryota > Viridiplantae > Streptophyta > Magnoliopsida > Poales > Poaceae > Puccinellia > Puccinellia tenuiflora. The sequence goes on from QRDG01001356.1 coordinate 673,760, forward strand.
AGGCGATGCTAACGAACCCCAAAGAAGTCACTCGGAGTCCTCGTCGGTGGCGTCATCATCATCATCATCATCCTCATCATATTGAGAGCCACTAGCATCTTCATCTTCTTCAATCTCTCCATGAGGCATTGGAGCCTTTCCGGTGTTGCGTGAGGAAGAAGGCATATGGGAGGACACGTCCTCAAACTCAAAATGTGACCAAGGGAATTGCCTTGCGTGCCAAGCATCATAGGGAATTGCCGCTTCACTACCGGAGGATCCTTCTTCTTCGGCGAGCTCTTCTTGTGTTGCTTTGCCAATGCGAGGAGGAGGAGGAGGTGGTGGAGTCTTGTCCCTCTTTTTCTCCAACTCCCTGAACAACCTATTTTGATTGGAGATGATCAACTTCCTCTCCTTATAACCTTCATAATTTTCCCGGTGGAGACACACATTCATGCGAATCACCATCTTCTCAAACCAACTAAGCTTCTTTATCTTTCTTTGCACATCATCTTTGCCTTTGCTAACCCATGAGGGAGGGTCGGCATTCTTGCTCCTCCTACGAACGGGTGCCACATCTTCTTCCTCTTCCTCACTTGAAGCAAACGGAACACGAGAGGGACCACTTGAAGACGAAGGCTTGTCATGCTTGAGGATTTGAAGGGAGCCGGCCTTGTGAACGGTGAAGTGCTCACGGTTGAGAGATGGCACTTGGTCAAGGATAAGCATCATCACATAAGGTGCATAAATAGGATTCTTCATCTCATGCACGGCCCAATGCAACTCGCATTTGATGAAATCCATCACGTCAATCTCATAACCTTGACAATTAACTCCGGCTTGAAGCACCTCATAGGAATGAGCAAGAAGATTGACAAGCCCTCCACGAATTGCATCCACATTCCCGGCTTGAGGTGCAATATTGCTTCTAAACATGCGAAGGAGGATATTAAAGGTGGGGAAAAGGTCCTTGTTGGAGCCAACAGCTGATTTGTTGAGATAAAGCGGTGTCAACTTGTTCTTGTCATAATGGACCCCTTCCGTGTGCATGATTCTTCCTTGGGAGGCTTCACCCGTGCGGAACACATATCCAAGCAAAGCACCGAACCTTGTCATAGAAGACTCACATCTCATAGGCCCGGTCATCCAAGTCAACTTAACATCAACATCTTCTCCAAACTGAACGGTAGCAAAGAATTGGTGCACCAAGTCGATGTCATAGTTTTGTTGAAGCGTCATGAGATGCTCCAACCCTAGCTTGCGAACAATCCACACGGCTTCTTGGAAATATTGTTTAGTGCTAAGGGCGGAAAGATTAAGCACCTTTTGCACACAAACCTTGTTAGGACCCGAGAGCCTGGCATACACTTCATCCATCACAATCTCTTGTTCCGTTCTCCAAAACCGAGGATTGGAGGTGTTTCGTGGCATATCGAAGAAAGGCTGCGACCTCATTGCACGGAACTCGGATTTGTTCAACCCACTAAGAGTGGTCAAATTGTCAAACTTAGCTTTCTTAGCCCTCTCTTGAGCAAGGAACTCTTCTTCGGCTCTCCTCTGTGCAGCCTCTCTAGCTGCAGCACCCCTATCACGCTGAACCATGCGGCCATCCTCAGTCCGATCCAAATAAGCACGATTTCCTCTCTTTTCTTTTCTAGTCACCTTATTGGGGTTGTGAGCGAGTTTCTTGAGGCGCTGAGAGGAACCTGTGAGTAACAGATAGAAGGTAGCAGGGGGATAAGCATACATGTCCATGGAAACAAAGAATGCATCAGTTGGAGAATCAAAAGCACTCAAACTTGATCTACACCGGAGATTCCGGCCTCAGGGGCCGGAGATTCCGGCCACACCGGAGTCTCCGGCCTGGGACAGGCCGGAGTCTCCGGCCCTGAGACTGAGAATCTAGGGTTAGGTCAAAATTCGATGCTAAAGATTCTAAAATTGATACATTGAGATGAAAACAAGCCAGCAAGAGATTTCACACCATAGGGAGCAACACTACACACTCTATCCAAGATCTAGGAAGAAACCTAGAGAGGGAGAGGGAGATGTACCGCTGCTCGACATGGTGGAGGTCACCAATGGTGGGGAGGAGGTTCCCCAACGTTGGAGAGGAGGGGAGGCCGGCTGGACGGCGGATTCCGGCGGCGGGGAGCGGCCGGAGGAGCTTCTCCAAGGTGAGGGCGGCAGCAGGGGAGAGGAGAGAGTCGGGGGTGGAAGAGAGTTGTGAAAACAACTCCCACCCCGATCCCCTTTTTGATCCCCTGGATTCGCCGAGGCCGGAGTCTCCGGCCTAAGCACACCGGAGTCTCCGGGGTGCCGGATTCTCCGTGGCTTAGGGCGGAGACTCTGCCCAGACCGGAGTCTCCGGTGTTAGACACCGGAGTCTCCGGCCCCCACAGCGCAGAGAAGCTGATTTATGGTGGTGGACATGTATGTGGCAAGAGGAGCAAGGTTTGGGGAAAGTAGAGGCTTGGGATAGACAACACAAACTGGGATGGTACTTCACACTCATCTTGCAAAAGCCAAAAACAATAAAAGCCAAGATTGAGTGAGTTTCCCATAAGAACACAAGATTTGCAAATAAAATCCAATAAAATCCCAAAAGAACCAACTCTTCACAAGGAAGAGGTCGGTGGCCTAGGCCACCATGTATGAGTTTATGGAATGGCACCGCGAAGATATATCTTGGGTCCATAACCAATACTCGTCATTTAAGCTCACAATTCATGAATTGAATATAGAGAAGAACAATGAATGCATTAATTTAGGCATAATGGGGGGAGGGAGAGCCCAATAGTTAGGACAACACTCCCCCTATGTCCATGCCTACACCTAAACCCAAATAGAGAATTGACCTATAGGTGTGTATGCAAGATGGTCAAGTCAAGCTCCTCGAATCCACGATATTTAGTTCATTCCTCAAATAAGTGAATCTTGCTTCATCAAGTGGCTTCGTGAATATATCGGCAAGTTGGTCCTTGGTTGGCACATAAGCAAGCTCAATGTCTCCACGGGCAACATGATCTCGAATGAAATGATGACGAATCTCAATGTGCTTGGTTCTTGAATGTTGCACCGGGTTGTAGGCGATCTTGATAGCACTCTCATTGTCACACAAAAGAGGCACTTTGTCACAAGTGACACCGTACTCCTTCAACGTTTGCCTCATCCATAACAATTGAGTGCATGCACTTGCGGCGGCAACATACTCGGCTTCGGCGGTGGAGAGGGAAATGCAATTTTGCTTCTTAGAAGACCAACTCACCAAAGACCCACCAAGAAATTGGCAAGCCCCGGAAGTTGATTTCCTATCATCTTGATCACCGGCCCAATCCGAATCCGTGAAACCCCGAAGAGTGAAAGATGAATCCCTTGGATACCACAAACCAAACCTTGGGGTATGAATTAAATATCGTAGGATTCTCTTGACCGCCAACATGTGGCTTTCTTTAGGAGCCGCTTGATACCTTGCACACACACCTACACTCAACACAATATCGGGTCTAGATGCACAAAGGTAAAGCAACGAACCTATCATGGAGCGGTAGAGCTTTTGATCCACATCTATACCCTTTGGGTTAAGTTGTAGATGGCACTTGGTATCCATAGGAGTCTTCTTCTCCTTAGCATCCACCATATTGAATCTCTTGAGCATGTCTTGGATATACTTTGCTTGGCTAATAAAAGTTCCTCCTCTCAATTGCTTGATCTCAAATCCAAGGAAGAACTTCAACTCGCCCATCATAGACATCTCAAACCTATCGGTCATAAGCTTTGCAAATTCATCATTAAAAGCTTTGTTAGATGAGCCAAAGATAATATCATCAACATATAGTTGGCATACGAAAAGCTCCCCTTTAACCCTCTTAGTAAAAAGAGTGGGATCGATTTGCCCAACTTCAAACCCACGGTCTAACAATAACTCTCTAAGGTGCTCATACCACGCACGTGGTGCTTGCTTAAGTCCATAGAGCGCCTTATCGAGCTTGTAGACATGGTTAGGGAAGTTGGGGTCCTCAAATCCCGGGGGTTGCTTAACGAATACCAACTCTTTCAAAGGACCATTAAGAAAAGCACTTTTAACATCCATTTGTTGCAATTTGAAGTTATAGCAAGAAGCATAAGCAAGGAGGATACGGATGGACTCAAGACGAGCCACGGGAGCATAGGTCTCTCCAAAATCAATGCCTTCAACTTGAGAGTACCCTTGAGCCACCAAACGAGCCTTGTTCCTCACCACCATGCCATGCTCATCTTGCTTGTTCTTGAAAATCCACTTTGTGCCTATAACATTGCGGCACTCCTTTGGCTTCTCAACTAACTTCCAAACTTTGTTGCGCTCGAAATTGTTGAGTTCTTCATGCATTGCTAGCAACCAATCCGGATCTTCAAGAGCTTCGGCAACCTTCTTTGGTTCAAACATGGCAATATGAGCTTGATGATCACTAAAATTTGCCAATTGCCTCCGGGTGGACACCTTGCCTCTCACATCACCAATAACCTTATCAAGGAAATGTTCACGAAGTTCCATGGTTCTTGCAACTCGAGCTTGACGACGGGCTTCGATATCCTCATTGCATCTTGGAGGTATCACTTGATCATCTTGATCATTTGAGTCCCCGTCTTGACCGGAAGGTTGACCTTGATCATCAATGGGCTCGGCTTCAACATTTGAAGAAGATGGTTGAGCAAGGTCTTGATCTTGGCTAGCGTCATGAGATGGAGAGTTTGAATCTTGCATAGCAACTTGATCAACGGGTTGAGGGTCTTCAACTTGTTCTTGGGTTGGTGCAACTTGCTCTTCATGGGCAACGGTTTCTTGTGTAGATGAAGGCTCCACTTGAGTAGAGCATTGTCCTTCTCGATCCACCACAAGGGGTTCCTCAATGGGGCGGAAGAATCCCACACCCATTCTTCTTATGGCTTCTTGAGGAATTTCATCATCTACATCGGAAACATGAAATTGCGCCACTTGGGAGCCGTCATTCTCATCGAACACCACACTACAAGATTCTATGATGCGCCGTGAAGCTTTATCATAGATTCTATAAGTGTGGGATTCGCCACCGTAACCAACAAAAATACCCTCTAGAGATTTAGATTCGAATTTAGTGAGGCGACAACCTTTAATCAAATAGAAACACTTACAACCGAAGACGCGGAAGTAGGAGATGTTAGGCTTGTTGCCGGTGAGGATTTCATAAGGAGTCTTGTTCAAACCTTTGCGGAAGTAGAGCCGGTTGGATGAGTGACAAGCCGTGGATATAGCCTCCGCCCAAAACCTTAGCGGAGTCTTAAACTCCGCAAGCATGGACCTAGCCATATCCATAAGAGTCCGGTTCTTCCTCTCGGCTACACCATTTTGTTGAGGGGTATATGCGGCGGAATATTGATGACGAATACCCTCTTCACTAAGAAACTCATTGAGGGTGTAGTTCTTGAACTCGGAGCCATTATCACTCCTAATAGCCAATATGGGGACATTGTGTTGTCGTTGCATTTCGGTGGAGAAGTCGATGAAGGTTTGTTGGGTCTCACTCTTCAACTTGAAGAAATAAACCCAAGTGAATCTTGAATAATCATCGACAATCACCAAGCAATATTTCTTCCCACCAAGACTTGCTTCGGGCACGGCACCAAAAAGATCAACATGGAGAAGCTCCAAGATCCTCTTGGAAGAAACGATTGTCTTGCTAGGGTGAGGAGAATCATGCATCTTGCCTTCAACACAAGCCCTACAAACACGGTCCTTGGCAAAAGAGACATCTTCTTTTAGTCCGAGTATGTGGCCACCCTTGTGGAGACTTTGCAAAGTTCTCATGTTGACATGGGCTAGGCGGCGATGCCACAACCAACCCTTGTCGGCCTTTCCGAATAGGCACATCGAATTTGTAGTGGTTTTCCCCGAAAAGTCAACCACAAACAAATCATCCTCGACGTACCCAACGAAAGCGACCTTTAGAGTCTTGCTCCACAAGATGACCACAATATCAACATCAATAAAGACGGCAAAACCCATCTTATTAAGAGCATGGACGGAAAGTAAATTGTAACCAAGGGTTTCGACAAGCATGACATTTACTAAGGTGACATCCTTAGCAACTACCACCTTGCCCAAACCCGTTACCTTAGATTTTGATCGGTCTCCAAATGTGACGGTAGATCCATTTAGACATGTTCGAAATTCCGTCATGATCTCTTTGCTTCCGGTCATATGTTTTGTGCATCCACTATCAAGCACCCATTTTGACCCGCCGGAAGCATAGTCCTACAAGGAATCATTGCTTTGATTTAGGTCCCCATTTTTCAATGGGTCCTCTTTTGTTAGCAACAAGGGTCTTAGGAACCCAAATAGAGCGATAAATAGGCACATTTCTAGGACCAACAAATTTAGCATAGACATCCCCATAATAATCAACAAAAATAATGTAATAGGGGTTAGTCTTTCCCGCAAAGTCATCACTAGTAGTTTTGCCCCTTGTGGCACTACCACTAGCAATGTTGACCCTTTTTGCTTGAGGGGCACTAGGGATGTTGGCCTTCTTAGCTTGAGGAGCACTAGGGATGTTGGCCTTCTTTGCTTGAGGGGCCCTAGCATCTTTCATGAAGGACTCCTTCTTCTCCTTCTCAACGAAACCAACACCACCTCTCCCCTCCTTGGAAGGGACAAACGGTCTCTTACCACGGGAGATGGCATTAGCAAGGTTAACTTTTAACCTAGCATTTTCCTCAATAATATTTGCATGATCACAAGTAATAGGAGTAGAGGAGCTAGGCACATCAATTTTAGATGGTTGAGCTTGAAGTTGTTCATACGACTCTTTGAGGGTGGAGAGCTCACTCTCCAAAGCCTTGTGAGCCTTAGAGAGATTCTCTAACTCCTCGGTTAGTCTAGAATGACCAACGCCAAGCTCGACCTTTTCTTTCTTGCAAATTTTATATTTTGCTCTAGCATGATCACGTTCCTTAATGAGCTTAGCAACAATTGCATCATTAGTTTCTTCTATGGATTCTAGTTGTTCTTCAAGAGAAACTCTAAGCTCATGTTCTTCTTCAAGATTATCTTTTAGAGAAGCAATTTCCATGGCATCATCTCTTTCTATTTTACCTTTTACCTCTAGCATTTCAAGAGCATCATCATATTGACTCATAAGAGTCTCAACATGCTTCTTGGTTTCACCTTGCATGTTAGATATAAAATGATCCAAGGCAACAAGTTCCTCCTTAACTTCAAGACTAGTAGGATCATCTACATTACTCATGGCATTGGGAGTTGAAGGAGATGATACCTCATTGGCCTTGGCCATAAGACACCTTGCGGAAGAGGTTGAGACATTTTCATTGGGGGATTCAAAGAGAGATGGAGTTGATGCAATGGCAATCCCGGCCACTTCACTTTTGGTTTCTTCTTCTTCTTCTTCCCCGGATGAGTATTCCTCTTGAGCAATTAACACCATCCGTTGAGGTTTCTTGTTGGTGGGATTCTTCTTGAAGAATGGCTTCTTGTTGGGGATCTTGGGCTTAACCTTACGGACAAGTTTGCCTCCATGATGTTCACGGTTTTCAAAGGGACATTCGGCTACGAAGTGATAGCGATCTTGGCAATTGTAGCACGAACGCACCCTTTGGCCACCCTCCTTCTTCCCACTTGACTTGTTCACAAACTCTCTTGCCTTAGATGGACTCTTCCAAAAATCCTTGTGCGAGTGAGACAAAGTGAGAGCCGAGTAGTCCTTGAGGGTGTCCTCAAGCTCCTTGGGATCCCAATGAGATACATCTTCTTGTTCTTCATCATCACTGTCTTGTGCAACCATCTTGGCCTTCAACGCTAGGGGAGAACTCTTGTGCATTCCAATGGCTCTAGCACGAGCATCTTCGGCGTTCTTGGCGGCCACTTTGAATGCGGACATCTCTTGCATGACTTCCATAGATGACATAAGGTGATAGTTGTGCCTTCCTTGAAGACTCTTCAAGTCGGTTGACTCAAAGGGCCATAGAGCACTCACATACTTCCTCTTGATCCATGCATCATCCACATGAGTTGCCCCAAGTGACCGAAATTGAGTGGCAAGAGTCTTGAGTCTTCGATACATGTCTTCATGCTCTTCACCTTCTAACATGAAAAAGCCCTCGGCTTGGTTGCTCAAGGACTCAAACCTATTCCTCTTCATGCTCTCATTGCCGATGAACTCATTGGTGAGAGTATCCCAAGCTTCTTTGGCGGTGGTGGCAAACTCAATGTGTGACAAGTGCTTCTCCCCCACGGCGGTTTGGATCATGTTGAGAGCCAACTCATTGAGTTGACAATCAACAACCTCTCTTCTTGTCATGTTGTTGGGGTCGTGTGCCTTGAAGCCAACCTCGATGATCCTCCAAAGCTCGATTGAAGCACTCTTCATATAAGATCTCATAAGAAATTGCCAATTAGAGAAACAAGATGGATTAAACTTGGGTGGGTCACCCCTATTGTTTATATGAGGATGAGGGATAGGTGGGTCGGGGGAGTATATGTGAGGAACCTCACTATACGTCTCCTTCCCACTAGCATTTTTAGATGGGGATTGTTTAGTTCCATCACTACCCTCAATCTCCGATGCTTGCGCGGCGGAAGAATTTGCCTCTAGCGGTGGTGGTGTGGGTTCTACTCCCTTAGGAAGGAGTTGCGCGATCATCTCACGCAATTCCTTCATTTGAGTGTCCATGGTGGATCTAAGACGTGTTTCCAAGTTCTCAAGATCCTCCGTGGTCACCCCGGGTTTAGGATCCGCATCATCACCGGAGGTACTCATACTCTCTTAGGCGGTGAAGCCTAGATATAGAGACAAGGCTCTGATACCAATTGAAAGGGGATCGTATGAGCACCTAGAGGGGGGGGTGAATAGGTGCTACCCAATTTTTAATTCTTTTTCAATTTAGGCTTGACACAAAAGATAAATTCTCTAGATATGCAACTACGGTGAATTTATCTATATGACAAGCAAACTAAACAACTAGGCAATTAACGAAACAAGTAAAGGTAAGAGATAACCGAGAGAGGAAGCACGCGGAGACAAGGGTGTATTCCCGAGTTCCTCCTTGTTAAGGGAGTACGTCTCGTTGGAGGGGTGTGAGCTCGCCACGAAGGCCTACTCAACGCCACAAAGGCCTCACCCTATTCTCCGATGAACCTCGCCACAAAGGCCTAGTTCACCTTCCACTATCGGAGTCCTTCAAGGCGGAATCCGGAGCCCTTACAACGTTCTTGGGGCACACACCCACAACTTAATTGGGGGCTCCCAAATCAACAACTCTGTTACAATTACAACAACAAGTGAGCACAAGAATCTAGGGTAACACAAAGCTAACCCTAGAAACAAGAATCCTCGAGAGAACGAGGGGGAAATGAAGAACGGCTTGGTGAAGATGTAGATCCGGGTCTTCTCCTTCAATCCTCCGAAGATCAACGCGTTTGGACGGAGGAGTTGGGAGAATTTGTGATTTTGAGCTCTCAAAAACTAGGGTTCATAAATGCTGGACGAGCTGGCTGGCTTGAGGTAGGTGGAGGGGTATTTATACCCCTCTGCAAAAACTAGCCGTTTGGGTTCACTTAACCCGGAGACTCCGGCCTAAGAGGGCCGGAGACTCCGGCCTTGGCCGGAGACTCCGGTCTTCTTCCGGGGTCCCTCCGGGCAGGCTCCAGTAGCTCCCCACACTTGCACTCTTGATCGAAGGGCCGGAGACTCCGGCCAGGAGGGCCGGAGACTCCGGCGTGAGCCGGATACTCCGCACCCGGGCGGAGAGTTGTCGATGATGCTGAGCAGGCCGGAGACTCCGGCCACCAGGGACCGGATACTCCGGCCTCCCGGAGACTCCGGGCTTCCTCCGGTGTTCCTCCGGAGGGGTGTCCAGTGGCTCCCCACACATCGGCCAGAGAGCAGGAAAACGAGGGGGCCGGAGACTCCGGCCTGGGAGGCCGGAAACTCCGGCCAGGAGTTTCCTGCAGCAATCAAAACTTTGCCCTTTCTTCACTTTTTGGTGCAAGATGCTAGGGATAAAAATTATGTCAAAACCTGCACCACTTAGCATCACATTAGATAGTCATTAGTGTTGTTAACTAACACACAAAACACATAGGGGTTAGGAAATGTTCTTTCACCATGTTCGTGTGAGTACAAAAATGTCCATGAGCTTGCGTTGTGTGATCGTGCCTTGCCAAAGATTAGGTATCAGAATCACAAAAGTTTTTGAACCATATGTGACACTCCACTATCATCGATGGTTCATTTGATGTTTGTGGTTAACCACAATCAATTGCCTATATTATGGTAGAATGTATGTGATGTTCCACTATCAGTAAATGACAATAAGATACCACCGGACCTCGCAAGACTTCTTTTATAGCTCTAATGCTATCCTCACAATATTCTGAATGATTCTCACAGTTGTATCTAGATGCCTTGCATACCATACATACATGCAAGTTTGCATACTCTTTATGGTAGAGGATACGTCAATTCATTCTATGGTAGAAGATACATTCATTTTGATATCGATGTGTTCTCCTCCGGCTGTGTTCTCCTCCGGCCGGCCGGTTCCTATAAATAGGTACGCAGCAGCTTCCGACCCCACGTGCGAGAGCCGCAACGTCGTGCCCGTGCTCCAGCAGTTCTACGTGCCCCGCGACGAGTGCTTCAACCACGTAAAGAAGGCCGACTTCACGGCCTACGTCATCAAGGCCATCTCCGCTGGCATCCTCCCCCTCTCCAGGGCGCTCTTCGACACCTCCATGCCGCGCGAGTTCGACTACTTCCAGGACCTCTACAAGCTCTACAAGGGCAGGCTTAAGATCCCCGACATCCCCGTCATGGACCTCATGTTCAAGGTGTTCCCGCCGCTCAAGAGCATCAGCCCCTCCGGCAGCTCCTATCTCTTGAAGATGCCCATGCCGGAGGTCATCAACAACGACAAGCTCGCGTGGCGCACCGATGAGGAGTTTGCCCGGGAGATGCTCGCCGGACTCAACCCGCACATCGTCACGCGCCTCAAGGAGTTTCCTCCCAAGAGCAAGCTTAACGGGTACGGCGACCAGACGAGCACCATCACGGCGGACCACATCCAGCGCCACCTCGGCAAGCTCACAGTCGAGAAGGCCATCGCCGATGGCAGGCTCTTCATCCTCGACCACCACGACAACTTCATGCCTCAGCTGCTAAAGATCAACAGCCTCCCCAACACGTTCATCTACGCCACCAGGACACTGCTCCTCCTGCAGGATGACGACACCCTCAAGCCAATGGCCATTGAGCTCAGCCAGCCCCGCCTTGACGAACTCGGCACAAAAGTGGTCGGCGTAGACAGCAAGGTAGCCCCTACACGCCACCCTTCTCATCCTCCTCCACTTGCTCGGAATCAGACTCAGAGAAGGCGGTTCAGGACACCATCTGGCAGCTGGCCAAGGCCTACGCTTCCGTCAACGATTCGGCGTGGCACGCCCTCATCAGCCACTGGCTCCACACCCATGCGGTCATTGAGCCGTTTATCATCGCCACCAACCGCCAGCTCAGTGTCGCGCACCCCATCTACAAGTTCCTGCAGCCGCATTACCGCGACACCATGACCATCAACGCCATGGCACGCCAACTCCTTATCAGCGGTGGCGGCTTCTTCGAGATGACTGTCTGTCCTGGTGAGTACGCGCTCAGAATCTCCTCCGACGTCTACAAGAACTGGAACTTCACCGAACAGGCCCTGTCGGTAGACCTGATCAAGAGGGGTGTGGCGAAGCTTGACCCGACTAGCCCCTATGGAGTATCTCTGCTCATCAAGGACTACCCGTACGCGGTGGACGGGCTGGCCGTCTGGTCGGCCATCGAGAAGTGGGTCGACGAGTACGTCAAGATCTACTACACCAGTGACCAGGTGGTTCAAGGTGATGTCGAGCTGCAGGCCTGGTGGAAGGAGGTGCGTGAAGAGGGCCATGGCGACATCAAGGACCAGCCCTGGTGGCCCAAGATGAAAACGGTGGAGGAGCTTGTCAGGTCATGCGCCATCATCATCTGGATCGCCTCCGCGCTGCACGCGGCCGTCAACTTTGGCCAGTACTCGTACGCTGGTTACCTCCCGAACCGCCCAACGGCGAGCCGACGGCCAATGCCGGAGCCAGGCACCAAGGAGTACCAGGAGATGGAGACTAATCCAGACCTGGCCTTCATCCACACCATCACGAGCCAGTTGCAGACCATCATTGGTGTGTCCCTGATCGAGGTCCTGTCCAACCACTCCTCCGATGAGATTTACCTAGGACAGCGTGAAGAGCCACAGTGGACATCAGATGACAAGGCCAAAAAGGCGTTCCAGAAATTCAGCCAGAACCTGATCGACATCGAAAGGAGTATCATCCATATGAACGGGAAAGAGAGTCTCAAGAACAGGAATGGGCCAGCAAAATTCCCCTACATGCTGCTCTACCCCAACACCTCTGACACCGATGGCGAGAGCGCCACTGGGATCACGTCCAAGGGCATCCCCAACAGCATCTCCATCTGATCAATGTTATGGTATTATTGTTTGTCGTATATGTTTCTTTACTACTTATTTTACCATCACAAATAAGGAATGCCTCATGTGCATTTGTATTTGGCCAGAAGCGTGCCCGTTCACGTTGAGGCCAAGTTGTGCTTACTTTCATGTTGAGTTTGTTGGCCACAACGCAAAGTCTGGGGAATGGCAAGGATGAAGGGGCTCCTGGCTTTGTAGTCGGCAATTTTTTTGAGCTGGATTGTCAATTGAATAAAATAAAGAAAGCAGAAAAGATGCGAGGTTAATGCGTCAGAAATCATCGCCCTTTGTGTACTAGTGTTCTACCATGTTCGTGTCAGTGCAAAAATGTCAAAGATTTGGAACTAGAAGCACATAAGATCTGGCACTAGAATAACATAAGGTTTTTAAACCATATGTGATAACAACTACCACCACAGTGGTTAACTACAATTGATTGACTATATTATGGTAGAATATATGTAATGTTCCACTATCATAGATGGTCCATTTGATGCCTGTCCACTAGACAGAATCAGCTTGGTGTCTTAGCTCTCCACCTTCTGTACTCTCCTCTGAATACCAACACGTCAGTTTTGATTCCTTTGATTTTGCTATAAATGTTTCAAATGGGAAATGATAGGAAGAGACCGCCTGATATTCGTAAGAGTTGATTTTAACACCTCAATGTTATCCTCACCATTTTCACCATTGTCTGAGTGAATCTCACGCTTGTATCAAGGTGCTTTGCATACCAGGAGCGAGTTTGCATACTCTTTATGGTGGAACATACATTCATTTACTCTTTATGGTAGAAGATACAATAATTTAGATATGATCTATTATTTCTACTTCCGTTTCTAGGCAAACTCGGGTGTAGTTTTTGGGCAAATTTTGAAACTCTTGTCCAACCAACTGTGGCATGCCTTCAGTTATAGCACCTCAAGCACAGATGACAACCAATGCTTAATTTATGGAAATCTGGAATCGAAGAAAAGGGTAGCCAGTAGCTACAACCATGCATCTCTTATTTCCTAATTCTTCCCAATGGGACAACGATACCCTATTATACTACCAAATAGTGTCAAAGAAAGGGACCAAGTGATTGCTGGCAATGGGAACTAGCTAAAAATGGTGGCAGAGGTACGGACCAATCATCTTGCCGACGACCAACATCTGATCCACTTGCATCCTTCAGGTACTCGATCAGAAGCTTGATTTGTTCGTGTACCAATGTTCACTGACTTCATTCCCGCGCCTGTCAGATGAAAAATCAGGAAAACTCCAATGCTGGCAGAAAAGTTCAGAGAATGATAATAACGATGGCGTTTGAATGAAAGGTCATGTGACTACAGATGTGCGGCGCAGCAAACAACCGGGCGATAAGGAAGTGCTCGCGCTTGTCGGTAAGGGGCGGAGGCTAGGCGCCGGCGGCAGAGTGGAGCCTCTGGTGCGGCGTGGAGGACGACCGAGCTACGAGGAAGTGCTCGCGCTCGGCAGATCGGGGACGGAGGCCGGCGGCGGAGTTGCGCCATAAGTTTGGGGTCGCCGGGATCCGGGAGGGGAGACGGGCAGTGCATTGCGTCTCTGGCTTTGGGTCGACGCGGAGGCGGGCAGGTGGCAATCATTAGAAAAAAAGAACCCCTTTGCAAAGGGAACTTTTACTATGCTCTCCTCGCGCCAAGTGTTATCTTTTCCTCGTTTGGTCCTCCGTGGGTGTTTGCATGTGTGACAAGTGGCAACACTATAGAGTTTTGGTGGGATTTTCCCATCCCACCGGATGGAGGACGGATGGGTGGACACACATTTATTTTTAGATTCGTTTTTTTAAATGAAATATCTCTAGAACCGTTGATCCAAATTACGAACCATGTTGATAGGTTTCGAGAAATTTTTTTTTGTATATTCGGTAGCACGTGGTTGTACATCCGGTAGCACGTGGTTGTACATTTCTAGATTTTGTACATCTCCAGTTTGTACAACTCCAAATTTGTACATTTCCAGTTTTCTGTATATTCGGTAGCACGTGGTTGTACATTTTCAGTTTTGTACACTTTCAGTTTGTACATTTTCAAATTTTGTATATCCAATAGCAACGTGAGTGTACATCCAGTAACAACATGTGTGTACATCCTGCTCGCTATAATCTATACTTTCTGCTCTGAAAACTCTGTCCATCCATGTTTCTAACGAACGTTGTCATGTAACGGACAATATGCAACGCGTTAGCGTAGGCGTTAGGGTACGGAGGCTTCATCGCTCGTCGACGCTATCGCGTCGACGAGCGATGAAGCCTCCGTACCCTAACGCCCTGAGGCTGAGTCCGCCCGTACGCCGCGGTAGCGGCGACGGGCGACGAAGCCGAGCCGCTAGATCATAAAAAACTTGTAACTTATATATATAACTTAGGGTTTAGGGTGGGGGTGGCATGTAAACCAACTCATATATCGGTATGCAAGAGAGATTTAGATTTAATTTGTTTATGGTTCCGTCCGACCAGGAACAACGCGGATGTGTTTAGGCTGTACATCGCGCGCGGATGCAATTTAATTTATTTATATGTTTATTTCTGTACATTTAGATATGTGTAGTTTGTACATTCGAGATAGTAACAGAAGAGCTTCGCGCATGGAAATATACGACCTGCGGAGGCCATCGCGTGGGAATACAGCGCGAGCGAACTTTGTAGGCAGAGCAGGCAGTACGCGCGGCCGGCCACATGGAAACGTACTCATCCGAGGGGCTTTGTACGCGCGACCGTAGCGCGCATGGAAACGTGCGGCCTGAGGAGGCTTCGTACGCGGGCACGGACGCGTGTGTCCACAGTTGCCACGTGGCAAGCTCACGTAGGTGCATTGCCCTTCGCGAAGGGTTCCCTTTGCGTAGGTGCACCCCGGGCAGGTGCGTCGCGCGGTGGGCGTGCCGGCGGAGGATTTAGCGGCGTTGTGGAGTCAGCGGGTCACTGCCGTTTTCCCTATCTGGATTTATTTTTGTTATTTTGCCATTTTTCCTGTATGTGTTATTTCTCAGAATCATTTTTCGAGGCAAAATCCTCTATACCTAAACGGACACCACTAAGAACCGAGAAAGGAGTTATTTCCTACCTCCTCTCTTTCTTAATATAAAATATTTTAGCTATTTCACTATGGACTACATACGAAGTGAAATGAGTGAATCTACACACTAAAAACGTGAGAAAGCTAAAACATGTTATATTAAGGAACGGAGGGAGTAGCGACTAGGGTTACCTTTCTCCCGTCGAACGGAGAGTCCGCTCGAAAATCTGTCTTGCACCCCGGAATCTATCCGTTTTGTGGGGTGCTGGACACATGTTCGGCATAATGAGGTGTCGTATCCTGATTTTTTTAATCGATGTGTTATATTTATATCTAAAAATTATATAATTTTTTCATATTCCAACAATAAGTCAAACGTAGAAAACATAAACTACTAGTTACTACAACAACTAAAATCCAAATTAAAATTCAACAAGTTCTCTAACTACTTATTTTCTCATCACCATCCACTATTGTATCTCCATCTGATCAATCTTATGGTATTATATGTTGTTTTACTACTTATTTTTTCATCACAAATAAGGAACTTGCATGTGCATGAGAAGCGTGCTAGTTCACGTTGAGGCCGAGTTGTGCTTACTTTCATGTTTTTGGTACCTATAACCTGAAAAATGTGTGTGTGTTTGTGGGGGGGGGGGGGGGTCGGGGGTGGCAACGATGGATGGGAATAGTGGCTTTGTAGGAGTAAGGTTTTTTTTTGGATTGTATATTCAATGAAATAAAGAAATCATAAAAGACGAGAGGTTTGTATGGTGTGTACGTGCGTGCATTGTAACTTGATCTTTATTTTATAAAGACGAAAGGTTAATACGTCACAAAACATCACCCTTTGTGTACTAGCTAGTGTTCTACCATGTTCGCGTGAGTGAAAAAATGTCAAAGATTTAGTAATAAAAGAACACAAGGTTTGGTATTAGAACCATGATGTTTTCCTTAGAAAGTGTTGGGAATCCCCTCGAGAAAGAGATGATACATCCCGTAGCAAGTGTTTCCTTCAATGAGAACCAAGGTTTATCGAACTATTAGGAAACACCAAACATCCAACCAAGTTAATGGTAACTTCACACAAAACATAAACCAATCCGCCTTCACATCACCAACGTCATTCTTAGGAAGCTCCCCCTCCAACTCATCACCCTCGTGGTCATCATTCTCCTCTTCCGATGTTTCATATTGGGCATTTAGAATCAGGCTCAAAGGTTGTCTCATTTCATGTTGGGTCATTGGAGGTTGCCTCATTTCATGTTGGGTCATTGGAGGTGGAATCATTGTTGTGTCGTACACGTAGACGTAGGGGTCAACAAGTGGCTCATTTTAAACAAGGCTCCTAGTATCAAATGGGCAGGCACACCAGTTCAAGTCAAAGTCCAACCGTGGATCAACCTTCTTTGTACCAGATAACTCCAACACCTCATTGTATGCACTCCAACGCAACTCGGAGTTGAGAGGCATTTTTTTTAATGAGTGTGCATTCCAAACCTAATATTATGCATTCCCTCCAACTCAACTACATCGCTTGGGTCCATCCAATTAAATTCAATTCTCACTATTTCCACAACCTCCGCATAGTTAGGACTATGGTCAAACACAATCACAGCCTTCTCCAGGCCAACCTCGACATTGCCTTTCCATGTGCACATGACGAACACTCACAATTCTTGTCATCTAAAAGGTAATTACAACAATCCAAATGCATTAACGATAAATATATTCCACCAAAAGCTCTGCATTTGAAAATGCCAAATAACAAGATCTAACTAGTCATGCCGAGTTTAACATAAAGTTCTACCCACTTACCCTAACTAGACCTAGCCCTAACAAACCTAACAAGAACCCTAACCTAACCTATAAAGTAATCATAAGAACAATGCTTCATAGCATCATACAACCAATTGACCAATACAACAAAAATAAACCATACATTTTAGCTCAAATAAAAAATTTAGGGTTTCAAAGATTTATACAAATGATATCTAATTACAAGATTTGAATCGAAAAAGGGAGATGGGAGACCGTACCTCCATACAATTTAGGGAGTCGAAATTCATGAATAAATGCAACCAAAATGGAGTAATTTAAGAGGGGGTGAGTTGGCGAAGAAGAAAGTGGTTGGGGCTGCCCACCCGCGACTCCAACCACTTAAACACTAGCGATTAGCTAATTCCGATTAGCTAATTCTTAGCCGACTCAGATTTAACTAAATCTCGGTTCAACATGAATCACGAAGCAAATCTAACGACTAAAGAGTCGACTATAAACTAACTAAACCACAATCAATTACACATAGTTGCAAATCATATGCAACTCTTAGACCATCACGAACCACTTAACTAAATCTCATTTAGTTACACATAATTACAAACCATGTGCCGCTCTCAAACCACGGCTAAGAACATGACTAGGATTTAGTTAATTCTTAGTCGATTTAGGATCCTGATGCTCGACTATCCTACAACAATTCCCCCAACCCGACGGCTACATACCTGCGTTGGGCGCGGCCATAGCATAGCGCTCTGGGCCAGGCCGCTACGTTGTTTTAGATAGCGCAGTCGATACAGGCACTATGGTTTCGTATTAGATATAAATTTTCTTTTTGAAATGAGGTCATTTTGCATTGTGTGCTGAAGATTTCTTACAATGTCAATTTTGGCGTTTTTCATGGCCTTTTTGCTGGGCGTGCTCGTGGTCGTGGGATCGTTTACCACTGGGGCACGCGGCGAAAGCGAAACCCCGACAGTGCACGCTGAAAACAGGTACACTACCACTACCCTCCCGCACCGGGCCGCCGGCGGCAGCGATGGCGGAGCTCCGGCACTCGACGGCGGCCGCCGCCGCCCGCGCGTCCAACTCCCCGGCGAAGCGCGACTCCGACGCCTCCGCCGCCTCGTCCCCATTCGCTTCCACCTCCGCCGCCCGCGGCCGCGACGACGACGACGACGGCGGCGGCAAGGACGCTCACCGCTCCTCGCCTCTCCTCCCGCACCACCATCACCACAAGCAGCTCCTACCGTCTCCCCTCCGCTCCCTCCTCGCCCTCGAGGACCCCAGGCCCCCCACCGCCTCCCTCTCCTACCGGATCTTGCTCGCCGTCCTCGCGTTCCTCCTCCTCGCGGCCCTCTTCTCTGCGCCCTCCCTCTGGTCCCGCCTCGTGAGTTCCCGGCCACCTCCTTCTTCCAATGCCGTTCAAATTCATCGGAATCCCCACATAGCACTTACGTTTTTTTTTGTATTGTTTCACGTTTATATATCCTAGAACACGCCCTACTTGTGCCAGAAGGAGGGGATCACGCTGCACTGCCCTCAGGTGAAGTGCTCTTGATCATCTCAGCAAGCATTTTGGCAACTCGTGCACGCGTGAGAAACTTCTGTTCTGAATTTCTGATGAATTCAATTGTATTGGGTGCAGACGAAGGAACCCCTCTCGCTGTGGGAGAACCCGCGTGCTGCCACCACGTCCTGGAAGCCCTGCGCAGAGCGCCGAAGCGATGAGCCCTCAGGCAAGTCCAGCATTGCCATTGCTTGCAAAACAAAAAAATGTAGTAGCATATGCCAAACATTAACATTGCTTGAAAGACAAAAAAAATAGTAGTATATGCCGAATCATGTACGTTAGTAGCCTTGTTGTTACTAGGTCACTGTGATGTCACGTACTAGTTAGCACACAACCTAGATTTGTGGTAGTTCTTATAACACTTTGTTTTGTTAGTGACTACTTCGATGTGGTGTGAAATTTGTTTGGCCGGCTAAACCTGAATTACAGTGCTATTGGAGAGTCGAATTGTGACCCATACTTCCATTTCCATCTAAGGTTGGCGAACTTAATCCATATTAGTTCTACGAAATGATCAAATATCGCCAACGGTAGTGTGGGGTTAAAATTATCATGTAGTTCTTCATAGACTTGTATAATGAGCAATATGAGTCGGGAAAAGGAATGCTTTCATTTTAAAGTGCTATGTCAGTTCTTATCAACTCTACATCTTGTAGCCATGTTTTGTGATACTGCCTCTTAGAACGATAGTGTCTCCTGCAAGAAAAGACCCCTCAGTCAGTGGAGAGATGCTCACCCTCTGTTATATACATCAACTTTTCCTTCATCATCAAACATTTGTTTCCATTCATGATTGGGCCCTGATAAGTGATGATATAATATAATGGAATATAATGCAGATGTCCCACCTGAGAACGAGACATCTGGGTATATTTTTATCCATGCCGAGGGTGGACTGAACCAGCAACGAATAGCTGTATGTATGCACTTCTGTTTCTCTCAACCTTTCGCTCCTCTTATTTTGTGTGATCACTAAATATTTGGTTCGATGGTGCAATGGTTTTTTCTGCTTAAGCATATATTTGTGGCAACCTGTCAGTGTCTTCAAATCTTGTTACCTTATAAAAAAAATCCTATGTGGATGGTTGTTGCTTAAGCATAATCAGGGTATACCCCTTCAGTATGTTTATGATAATTCCTTTTGATAGCATGTTTTTGCCATGATATGCTGTTGCTTACTTAAGAAAAAAAGGTTCTCCTGTTATTTAGTACTTATTTCCTTGCCTGCCTAAGAACATCACGTCAATTTCTTGAGCAGTGGGCAGTGGTAATTAGTTTCCCAACATGACATTGAGTTTAAGTTACGACTTAGACCCATCTGCTAATTTCCAATCTTTGGTTCTTATGCAGATATGTAATGCTGTTGCAATTGCTAAGATAATGGATGCAACACTTATTTTGCCAGTTCTGAAGCAGGACCAAATATGGAAAGACCAAACGTAAATGCTATTTCCTCTTGTAACTTCTTTTACTTGTCTATTTTCCTGCTGGTATAGTGGTCTTTACTTGATAGCTCTACTATACGAAATTGGCTTCACAGAAACGAATATTCAACGTTAACTGAGGATAGTGTCTTACTAGGATGTTGGGAAAATGAACTGGTTATTTTAGCATAACCAGTTAACCACGGTCACACTGAGTTCTCCGGCATGGATGTGACACCATTATACTTCTGGTCTGAGAATAGGGTCCTTCTTAAGATAATTTCCTTCTAGTAGTACTGCTGGAGTGATCAAAATATGTGCTCCAAAAGTCAGTGTTCATCTTCATGCTTATCTATGATAATATTGTTGTCATAGGATAAGGGACAAATCCTCCTTGATGCTTCACTATTGAAGTAGTAACTCCTGAAAACAACAATTTTATGGAGATTAAAACTGCATATTGTAGTCATTGGATAACATTACATTTGGAGTTCCAGTACTATGAATTTTATAAGCAGGACGATTTTGCGATATCATGTTTAGTAGGTCCAAAGTTTTCTTGCTCCTATGCTGGGTATTGGATGTAATGCGGATTCATAATTCTCTTAGTTCAGTATCACCTGATTTGACTTTGTTAAATACATTGTGTTTGACATTACTCTTTTCATTCTTAAGATCATTTGTCTTCTCTGCAGTAAATTTGAAGATATCTTTGATGTGGATCATTTTATAAACTATCTGAAGGATGATGTACGCATTATCCGAGACATCCCTGACTGGTTCACAGAAAAGGATGAGCTCTTCACCAGTATAAAGTAGGTTGTATATATTTTTTTTGCTCATCGCCTTAAGTTTTAAGTGCATCTTCAGTTCAATATAGGACTGTTATCTTTAAGTTTTTTTGTATGTGGATTATTTCATTGGGATCTTCATATGAATTTATCCACTGAACTCATTGACACTTCTATTTCGTAAGAAAATTGCCTTGAATAATACTTGAAAAGATTTGTATGGTTTCCTATGTTTCAATCAATTCTATAGCATTCAAGAAGGTGTGGCATTGCAATCCTATGATTGTTCTATTCCTGTGTGTTTTAGAATCTTGTGAATCAAAGTGGCACTACCAGTAGCTTTCTGAATTTGACATTCGAACAACACGCAAAACACTATGGAACTCTGTATTGGCATTTTCTGTCACCAGTGACAATTATTTTATGATTCCATTGAATTTATCTCTATAGGTATGGGGAAGTCGAAAATCACATTTATCTTGGTATACTGTAAATCTCGTGTGTTCTTAGCTCATCTTTCACGGATATTCTGCTAGATCCGAAGCACTTTATCCGAAAGGCCGTTCTGTTTCTGTCTTAATTAATACCACTGGTCTGAGAGATTAAATGCTCAAATTAACTGCCATTGACCTGGAATGGAATGTTTTGATGCCTAGTAAGTTGAATCAGGTGCACACATTTCCATTTTTCCTTCCGCGAAGAGATATTTGAAACACACTATTTTCTGGTTGCCTTCTTATGAAGCTATTAAAGGAGATGCAGAAATTCTTCATTTCACCACCTGCCATCTCAACTTGTCTTATGTTTGCTATTGAAACCTCTTTGCTTCTAGCGGGTGTTAATGATCAGGTGATTGCATTGTGTTAATATATTCTGCTTATAACAGTTTGGCAATGTTGTATATGACAGGCGTACCGTGAAGAACATCCCGAAGTATGCATCTGCCCAGTTCTACATTGATAATGTACTTCCAAGGATCAAAGAGAAAACAATAATGTCTATTAAGCCATTTGTCGACAGGTTGGGGTAAGTCAACAACAGAATGCACCTATATTGTGGCAATTATCCATACATTTATTTTCTTAACCCGAAATGTCCAATCTGCTTCCATGCTAAGTTGCTAATGTAAAGAGAACATTGTTATTCCTTTGTTCATTTTTGTTTGTTTTGTGCTGTAAAAGTTACATTGTACTACGAAATCTTTAATACACATGGAGCAGTATAAAAAAAACATAATGCGAACCTTCAATTTCAGGTATGACAATGTTCCGATGGAGATTAACCGGTTAAGATGCAGAGTTAACTATCACGCATTAAAGTTCCTACCTGATATTGAAGAAATGGCTGATAAGCTGGCAACAAAGATGAGGAACCGAACTGGCAGCGTGAATCCATACATGTAAGCTACAGTGAATCCCTTATGTCCAACCTGTTTGGAGTTCAATGTTTTCGAAGCGAATGCTTATTTGATGATGAAGCAATTGCCACTTCTTTTAAAGGGCACTTCATCTGAGATATGAGAAAGGAATGGTGGGCCTGTCCTTTTGCGATTTTGCTGGAAGACGTGAGGAGAAAGAAATGATGGCGGCTTATAGACAGAAAGAATGGCCACGACGCTATAAGGTCATCTCAAATTTCAGTTTTTATGCGGTTATTCATCAGTTAAGGTCGTCGAACTTAGAAGTGGGCACAATGTAATATTCTAACGGTTTTTAGTATTGTTATCCACGCACAGAATGGTTCTCACCTGTGGCCATTAGCACTGCAAAAGAGAAAAGAAGGACGTTGCCCGCTTGAGCCTGGTGAGATAGCTGTGATCCTACGAGCAATGGGATACACAAGGGAAACACAGATATACGTTGCATCAGGGCAAGTGTATGGCGGCAAAAACAGGATGGCTCCCCTTAGGAACATGTTCCCCAACTTGGTGAGTACTTTCACAGCTAAATCGAAGTGATTCTTCACTGCCCCTGCATACACAATTCAACATTTTCGTCAAATTTCTTTTGGAGCAAGTCCATTCAACCCTACAACTATTGCCCGAGTCTAGATATCACGAGTCGAAGAGTGTCGGGTGCCCGGTTTTGATGCTGAGATCGATCCAGTCTCCAGACTCGGACAGTAGTCATGGAGGGGGCGAAGCACACTTGCACTTACCCATTTCCGTCTCTTCTCCCTGAATGCACGAGCTGACATAAACTTTGCACATATGTTTGCAGGTGACCAAGGAGGAGCTGGCGAGCGCGGCGGAGATGGAGCACTTCCGGAAGCACGTGACGAGCCTGGCCGCGCTGGACTTCCTGGTGTGCCTCAAGTCGGACGTGTTCGTGCAGACGCACGGCGGCAACTTTGCCAAGCTCATCATCGGAGCGCGGCGGTACGGCGGGCGCCACCGGCTCAAGTCCATCAAGCCCGACAAGGGGCTCATGTCCAGGTCGCTCGGTGACCCGTACCTGGGCTGGGCCTCCTTCGCCGAGGACGTCGTCATCTCGCACCAGGCCCGTGCGGGCCTCCCCGAGCCCACCTTCCCCGGCTACGACCTCTGGGAGAACCCACTCACCCCCTGCATGTGCAGAGCCTGAAACGAACTGAGTAGCAGCAGCAGACAAGTGACAGCCATTGCTAAGCTAGCTAGCGATTTCTTTTGATTTTTGTTCATATGATACTAGTACTAGTCGTAAGTACTCTCTGGCCCTCGGATATCCAGGTTTTTTGTGTTCAGATGATTGCATGTAGTGCCTCACTTGGAGAGTCTTAGATTAGTGTCTTCGTGCACGGTTTCTCGAATCAGATGTTGCATTCATTCTTGGCGCTGATTAATCACGGAAGAAAGCACGAGAACAAGAAAGTAAATGAAAACCCTCTCTGATTGTTCAGATACCGCGTTCTTGAGCTAGCTAGTTCTTCTCGTTTTTTCCTTTCAATTTTCTTCGTACGATACCTCTAGCAGTTGGCTATCTAGGTTCTTGCGTTCAGATGATCAGAGCGTATGCTGCCTCAACCTAGATCATCAGACGCTTTCTCCTCCGCTTCAGTCTCCAGGGACGGCAGTAGTCTGAAACTCTGAAGAAGCAGGTGTGGGGAGATGCGGTGCAGAGTCCGGGGTGCCGTTTTTAGTCCCACCTCGCTACCTGGGTAGCCTCGCGAGCGGTTTATAAGGGGAAGCGCCGCCCCACGTTCCGTGTTCGTAAAAAGGAGAGACGGTTGGCATCTCCCCTGACAGGGACGGGAACGGTCTTCGGACTTTCCTCTAGCACATTGCGGTTAAGGCTACCCGCTTCGGCGGATCTTACCCAAATTTTTTTGCCATTCCATTTTACTTTTACTCTCTCCAGATCCGGTGGCCCTTTTCCCTTTCCGCTCCGTTGCGGCCGGACAAACACCGTTCGAGGTGGCCGCCTCTGTCCTGCGCGCGCGAGCTCCGTCGCCGGTGCCGTCCTTTTCTGCCGCGTCTGGTCGATCTAGCCCCCCGCGTCATCCTCTGCGTTGTTCTGCCTGCGCCCGGACGGGATCGACCATCGGAGCGATCGAGTTGGCTGCCTCCGCCGGGACGGTCCGACCGATCGACCTGGCTAGTTCCGCTGCTGCCGCCGCCGCGTTCCTGAATGATATTTGTTGACTTCTTGCATCATTCACACACACACACACAGAGGGAGGGGCATATGCTGGTAAGAGTTTAAGAGAGAAGACCAATAGGAATTATTTTGTAGGCTAAGATTCAGACACATCTATGCTTAAAGCTGGGGCCAGATATTACGTTCAGTACAAACATACTTTAACTGTGTTTCCATCTTAAGAATGGTTGCTTTTGCTTGGTTAATTACTGTACTAAAACATTAATGTGCTCTGGCTCCCCAAAAGGAAACTTAGTAACCAGTCACAAATTACAGATAGAGATACATGTGAATGCTCCAAGGTTGTACACCTTCAGGAGCTTGGTTTATTTCTTTTGCAGAGAACACTTCATGCTTGGGCTTCAGGACATGCTTAGTGATTTTTGTCTACAGCAGGCTATTTGAGCAGGAGATTAATTGATGGCGTCGTTTTCAAATCAGGATTCTCAGATGACAGACAGGGGGCTGAGACTGTTGGTCCCGATTCTTGATGAGTGTTAGGAAATTGTGACTGCCACAGTACAGCAAGAGAAGGTGAGTACTGCATGATAGATTTTGAGTGTTAATGTGATTCTTGTAGTTTTCCCCGCAGTCTCGAATAAGCGTATAATCGATATTATTGGATATATTACTTTCCTTTGCAGTCATGAATGTTTTTTATCCACGACTGGTTATTTCAGCAGGAGATTAGGTGGGTGGTGAGAGTGTGCTAAACGAGAGGTTACTAGCATGATTTAATTTCCAGGTTGACAGTTATCTGGGTGTCTTGAAAAGAAGACTGAACCAGTGGTACCCATGTAAGAATGGTTTCTTTTCTGTTTTCCTATAATTGTATGCTCAATCATCTTTTACCA
Source organism: Puccinellia tenuiflora (assembly GCA_012064385.1). NCBI lineage: Eukaryota > Viridiplantae > Streptophyta > Magnoliopsida > Poales > Poaceae > Puccinellia > Puccinellia tenuiflora. The sequence goes on from QRDG01001356.1 coordinate 699,349, forward strand.
GTTGCATCACGAAGGATTCCTGGGACAATAAACAGAAATGGAACACGACCGTCGACCGGGATAGCAACCCTATGTATGATCAAAGTGAACCAAGCATACATGTTCCGTTTAGTCTGTATAGTTGGTATTTGGTGTGCTTCATGAGACAAATCATGATACATCTGCGAAGCAGGACTGAGCTGGACGGGGAGATGCATGGCATACCATGACGAATAACAGAAGAATGAACTCTCTAAGCCCGGCGTAAACTTTGCTGGAAATACTGATGGAACAACGAACCTGGTAAGGTGATTGGCAATTCAGTATTAGCAACGGCTACGAGAAATTAGATTGAGCAGGACAAAAAACAGTGACATAGACTGAATAAAGAGTACTAGTTACAGAGGCGAGAAATTCCAAATAACACAAACAGTCACAAAGCGAAAACACAACAGGTGAGTCTTAAGTATGTATCCTAGTTCCAAAAGTCGTCTACGCCCAGGATCACAGCCTCACGATGTACAGTCTTCACATCATCATCTCTTGAGGTTCTCTCTGCCCTCCTTGAAGATTCTTTACGAGAGCATCACAAGTTTAGTGGCAGCACAGTTTCGAAACCACAAAATTACCACCAACGACGCAGATCACCAGATTCAGAGCAGCTAATCCGTGGCCTCCTTGCCCTGCTTTGCCCCGACAGAGAAGAACTCGGTGATGACCTCCAGGGGCATGCCCTTTGTCTCGGGCACCTTCATGTAGACGAACACGAGAGCTAGTATGCACACGATAGCGTATATGCCGAACACTCCAGCGAGTCCGATGGCGTTAAGCATCACGGGGAGAGTGTATGTCACAATGATGTCGCCGATCCAGAAGGTCAGGGCACAGATGGCTATGCAGATGCCACGGACAGAGGTGGGGAAAATCTCCGCGCAGAGAATGTTTGGGATAGGCCCGAACCCCATGACGAAGAAGCAGAAGTAGACTATGACGCTGATCGTTGAGAGTGCAGCGTGCACCATGGTCCCAACATCCAGAATGTTGACCAAAACCAAGATACCTAGTGCTACTATCAAGACAGGGATCGTCGAAAGGAGAAGAAACCTGGATGAGAAACAAATCGGAAGAATGATTAATCTTTCATCTAGATTCAACAGCATCAGATTCTATCAATGGTAAGCGAAATGTGAAGTCTAACCTTCTTCCTGACATGTCCATGAGCCTCATGGCAATGCCAATGCTAGGAAGCATCAGCAAGGTTGTCAAGGCACTAATAAGAATAGATGCAGATAAAGAGCTTAGTCCAATGTTTGATAGAAGAATCCCGACACCTGCTTGCTCAAGTATCTGAGGGGTGTAGTAGAGAACTCCATTGATACCCGCAAACTGAACAAAACAACAAAGTTGTAATCAGCGCATTAACATTTGGTATGCATTAAAACATAGAAACTGGTATGCTTTAAAAAACCATAGTACTAAAAAAATGAAGCATAGGGGCAGGTAAGTAAATTGAATCTGAATTATGTCACAATTTGAAATGATGTACTGATCATTTATTCCATTTAGGCCATATTAAGCAAACAATTTAATTTATGGAAAAAACAGCCTATTGTTTGCATGCTTCCAACAACATACCATTAATCAAGTTTTGTGACATTACGTCCAAATGCCCATGTACCACGGCCCACTCCCAACAGCTCCTCTATTATCTTATTCAATAGAATGTTTTAGTGTATTTCCACTGCAGCATGTTTCTATAAAGTTTATGATGTTTCTACAGCTGCATGTTTCTGTAAAAAATGCATCTTGTGCGAAGGACTAAAGATAAACAAAGATTGCAGTTTGATAAGCAGAATTATGATTTCCAGATTAGCATTATCATATCATAAAGTCCATATCCGTATTCCGAGAATTATAGAACATAACACAAGAGAGTTGCTTACTACCAAAGGCAGCAAACCATTTGTTTTGTTCATGAGGTCAAAATTAATAACCTCAACAAGAAGTCATGGGCAGGAACACAGGATGCTTTAATTTTAATTTTTAGATGGAGGAGAAAGAACTAAGAGTAATACTAGATCTATAGGAAATGCTTTTGGTATCTCTAATGTGCTAAATTAGGTGTCAAGCGCACTTATAGCAATATAAAAATGGGTATTTATATGTGACACAAATGCAAAAACTAGTTTACCTGCTGCAGGATCTGTAATCCTATGCCAACAAAAAGTGCATGCTTCACTCCAGGTTCAAATAGGTCTGCCCACTTTGAACTCTTAGCAGCTGCCTCAGATGGATGTACCATGGCAGGACCAGCAAGCTGCTGCCCGATCAGGTCCTTCGAGTAAAGAGCAGGTTGGCTCACTAGAGCGGCTGCCTGGATATACTCACCACCAGGAGGAACATCACCTCCTGGCATAGACAATATAGAGCCCCTCCGATCGCTGCCCTGCACACCCTCTTCGTGCAAGTAAATACGCTGGAAACCGCCTTCTTTTTGCCCATCTGCACCTTCTCTCTCAGTCCACTTCCAAGCCAACTGCCATCCCCCACCAATGCCCATGCTGCTGACGGAATCCCCTCCTTGCATACTACTATTTCTTCCCACAGCACCCAGAGGTGCAGCAATCTCTTTTTCCTCCCCGTCTGTCGCTTGACGAGAAATAAGCGGGCTGTGGAGGCTATCCTCAATGTCATCAGCACCATGATCTGATGCATAGTCATCATCATCCCTATGAATCTCGGCATCCCAGTCAGCTTTAGCCTGCTGCTGTTCCGCCATGCTAAACATGCTACCAAAGTTAGGAAACAAGGTGCTCCTCATGCTCCCCATTACCTCAGGCATCTTCTCATGGACACTTCCGAAAAGAGTGACAAGAGGGTCCACAAGAGATTTACCCTGATTAACCATACTCCCATTATGAGACATGAGACCCAACGCGCTTCCAAGTGCACTTTGGGCGCCGCCCCTAACAGGGCGGGCGATCCAAGATAGGCCTTCTTCAGTTCCAATCAGTTTGATCTTCTCTGGATCCGGAGCCAACCCATCATCAGCAAGCTCGTTATCAGGGCCAATTATGTATTCCTCAAAATGTGTAGCCTTCCCTACACCCAACCCTTCAACAAGAAGGGCCATTTCTCCTGCAGAGTTGATCCAAAATGAGAAAAGTTATCATACATATTTCATAGCAGCTATCACAGAAAAATAAACTAGTATGTAGAAAGGAGAGACAAACCTGAGACATCTTCCCTTCCCCGAAGTCTTTGCAACACTCCCTTGGCCTCGGCCATTCTTCCTTTGCTGACAAGCCATCTTGGCGATTCAGGCAAGTAGAAGACAGTGAGTGCAAAGTATATAAGTGACGGGATGGACAAAACCCCGAGCATGATCCTCCAATCAGGCTGCGGCATGAGGGACATGGCAAACACCATGCAGTAAGAAAGGAACATGCCCCCCGACCCGCTGAACTGCGGCAGCGTGTTGAGCAGACCTCTGATATCGGTCGGGGCGGTCTCCGAGATGTACAAAGGTACAAGGGTGACGGACAGACCGATGCCGAAGCCATCGATGAGCCTCGCCAGGAGCAAGACATACACGTTGGGCGCCCAGAGCATGACCAGGCCGCTGAGGAAGTACAGCACGGCCGACGCGATCAGCAGGGGCCGCCTGCCGACAGAATCAGCCACCGCCCCGGAGAACGTCGTGATCACCGTCGCCCCGATGAGCGACGTGGCCACGATGAGGCCCTCGATCAGAGGCTGGCTCTCCAGGCTGAATTCCTTCTTTATGTACAGTACAGCACCTGAGACCAGCAAGCGAGTCAACATGGTCAGCATGAAGTCAAACTATCAGTACTCAGAATTCCGAAGCATATTGACATAGACGTGTCATCAAGTCTCAGATGCAGAGTTTTTTTTTTGTTGCGAATTTCAGATGCACAGATCGTGTATGGGATCCATCCAGAGAACTCGAAATTATTGCGATAATTTCACTCCAGTTGCTTGATCAATTCTAAAAGATCGAGAATGGATCATTAAAAAAAAACTACTAGTACTACGTGCAGCTCCACCAAATCCGTCATGATCTGAGCCGACAAGATTTCCCAATAATAATTGTTACTATAACACGGGCCCCTGGCGCATGCAACATAAAGACATGGCATCCAACAACTGCTAAACATGAATTATACCTGCTATGGTCGCATTATCCCACCCCTGCAGCAGGTTGCCGATGGATGCCGCTATGGCCACCAGCACGGCGCCCGACATGGCCGCGGAATCTTACCACTGCAAACCACAATCACCACCACCAACAACAACAACACTCGTCAGCACAGCACGCCGAATATCGTAGTAAAACACAAGCCAAACAAAAATCAGATTCGCGAGAAGAGCCGCCCTCTCCTCGACGGACACCCCACAGAAGAGCAGGACGACAGAGCTTGGCTCGCTTACCGGAGCTTGGATCTCCGATCGGGGTGGGTGAGGGGAGTCCCCTGCCGACCTCGGAAGCTCGCTCTCACACGGCGCGAGCGGGCGGGCGGGCGCTGTGGTGTCGATTTCGCCCGGGGGCGGAGGGAGATGAGGAGGAGTGTGGCCTGTGGGGTGGGACTCTGTGGACTATCATCTGGTGGCCTGTGAGGCCGGCTCCGATTTTTCTATGACGTGATATTCTTCCCTCCACCGCCGCAGCCCGGCACCCGAGACACTGGCAGGTGGGGCCAGGCGTTTCACGGTACCACGTGTCAGTGAGTAATTTCGGGAGGGGTGTGCGTGGAGTAACGCTGGGGTGTCGATTGCCAGGTGGGCTTCTGGGAGGGGGCAGAGCCGCATATGGGAATTATTGAATGGGGGTAGGCAAACCCGGATCCAACCTTTTCTCTCCAGGACACCTAGCAGTTTTGTACTTTTGCTATTTATTAATTTGAAAGGTTTTTTTTTGCCATGCCCTATCAATCAATGCCATGCTAAATTTGAAGGGGCGTGCTTAGCTTGCAACAGGGGTATAGTACAAAATTATGTGCTCAACCTTCTATGGGTTGAATCGTGTCACTCGGTTTCTAGGGTGGAGGTTCAAAGTGGGTTTAGAACATACTTTGCGGGCAAGGGTATTCGAAGTTTTGAAGGAACATTATAGTAGGTTGCAAGATCCAACATGAGGTTTTCCGAAGTTGGATGATGTGAGGCATTGATCGATTCGACCACCTCCCTTCATACATTTCTTTTTAAAGATGATTCTGACTCCACCAAAACTACGACGTTAGATCTACTTTGAGTGAGTGGCGACGATGGAATTCGGCCTCGACCCCCCCCCCCCCCCCCCTTGGCAGTCGGGTTACTACGGGAGGAGATACAAAGTAGAAGGTCTCGTGTCACATATTAGCATTGCTCGATGGAGAAAATTATAGGAACTCTCGAACATCGCACAAATATGAGAATTCTTCTGGCTTTATTATAGAGTTGAGCTATGACCTTCTTTAAAAATAATTAGGAGAGTTATATAAATATATCTAGGCATCTAAGGGGTAAACCATACAAATTGTTCTCCTTCTTACTCAATGCTTGCTCTTACGAATCGCCCCCATCGTTAAGAAAACATGTAGTAACGAGTGCGAAGCACTTGTACGGTATGTGGCCTCCAAGGGTGACGTTAAAAGAACCACAACATAACACCTAGCCTCAAATCCCCCGCATAAATTTTACCACTATTAGAGTACAAAGGCATTGTAGGACCAACTGGCAAATGGATGGACTAGATCCCACAAAGTGGCAACCTTGGCCTCCCAAACCCTAATTTGTCTTGGTGTGGTCATACGCATTCTTGGACTCTCGGTTACATGCTCCTTGCGCCTGGCACTTGTCTCATTAAATTCAACATCTTTCGACCATTCCATACAACACACTCCATCGACAACCATCACTCGATGTATCAAGGGACAACTAAAGATCAGATGGCATAAAAATGGCTTTCTAATTCTCGGTCAGATGAGAATTATCTTAGAGCTCTATCCACTTTATATATGTTAAATGTTGACGCTGAGATTCATGATGATAAGTTGAACAATGATTTCAATTGTATTTTTTTCAGTTACACCGTGGTTCCAGCTGAATTTTCTTTAGTTGCACACTCGTTGGAAATGATTTTTTTATTTTAAACTATATTTTTTTAAGTTGCACCTGAATATTTAAAGTTGTATTATAGTTACAGCTATTTCTTTTTTTCTAATGTGGGTAATGTTATGCCAATGAGAATAGAGTTCATTGTTATTCAAATTAAGATAGGAGGACCCGTATGCATATTATGGAAATTTAAGTGAATATAAATTTCCTTTTCAATTCTTAGTACCTAATGTTTGAAGACCGAAACATGTAAATGGAAGTTTGGAACTATATTTTTTAGCACAAGAAAATATCCCAAAACACCAAATGATGTATTGCCTAACATAGGAAATTTTTGCTTTGCTACCGTTTTGTTACTTTTCGTAGAGGCTCTAGATCTCCCGCCAGATTTTCATTTACACAAGTCCAGACAATCTATACCTTTTACAAAGCAAAACCCCACAAAGTTCATTTATGATTTTTCTATCTCAACATGCAAACTATCCACATCATCCATTCCATTAGCCAATCAATTTTCCATGTCATTCTCACTAATATTTATTAATCTCTACATGAAAATTCCACATCATCTTATATTTTCAATCATTTATTTTTCCACGTTAATAATTTTTAATACACATATTTCATGTTGAATAAATTTAATTTGTCAACTATGGCAAATTGAATTAGCATATCCCTGTAGACAATTTAATATATCGTATTTTTATACCTTTTATTTACGTAATATAGTTTTTAAAGGGTCCCGCTGCAACGCGTGGGGAATATTTCTATTTTTTTCTCAATTATTCAGCCCAGATTGGGTAATAGAAAAATGTACACTTATTGATGGAGCTACTGTAATTTATCCCTGACATGGCATCCCTTCGAGTGCTACAGTTGCTGAAAGCGACAGGTGCGGCCCAGGTTGCTCCAAAGATCGAGCGGCCCCTTTCCATCTCTAGACAATCTGAAGAATCGCAGGAAGAAGTGGGCCCGGGCTGGACGTCGGCAGCCCACGTCAGGATGGCGACACATTGTTTGGTTTCTATAATTGCCTGGTGTAGAAATTTCTACGACCTGATTCCAAATGGTGCGGTGTGATTGCTGCAGCGATGCGGAGGCGCCATTCCACGCTGTCGCTCTCTTCTTTGCGCCGGGAGATCTATTTGATGTTTTTTGTGATGGTTTGGATCTAGATGCGGTTGTCGTGGCATCCACAGGCTTCGGTTTAATTAGGCTGCTGATTCAGGACGAAGCAGTGGTCCCATTTAGTGTTTAGCTCTCTGTTATCGCAGGGATAGTTATGTGCCACCATACAGATTCAGATATCCTTAGTTCGATCCTCCTTTGCTCCACCAATTCATGGGGCCATCTTGTTTCTTTGTGAAACATTAAGGGTTTTCTGCATCATTTTAGAGAAGTATTACCATCGAGAGATTATCTAGTAGTGCCGCCCCTTTACATGCTCCCTATGTTATCATGAGAAGTAGTAGTAATTTTAAACGTTTGATTTTTTTACGAAAAAGTGTGATTGTTTATAAGATATGTGCCGACAACCTCCAATATTTTCATTCCAATGCTACCACCCCTTTACATGCTCCCTATGCTATCATGAAAAATAGTATTTATGAAAAAGTGTGAGTGTTTATAAGATATGTGTCAAAACCTCCAATATTTTCATGTCCAAATTCAAAACATGCACTGAGGAAAAAAAAAAGACAAATCAGTTTTCATTGCAACTTTTGATTTTGGAGCTGGAAATTTTGAAAGTTGTATACACATATCATATGAACACTCATACTTTTTTACATAATTTTTCAAAATATTTAAAATTTTTATTTTTCATGGTAGCACGAGGAGCATGTGAAGGAGTGGTAGCACTAGATATCCTCTCAGTGTCCATCAATGAAATTTCTTGTGTCTGCTCTTTTTCGGTGAAGAGAATTGTTATTTACATGTCTACTCTCGCAGTTGCGATAACTTTGCTGATATAGTAGGTGAAGACGTTGTGCCTCTGATTTTACATGCATCCGGTATTTTAAACGCATTTATAAATGTCAAAAAAATGTAAAAAATGTTCACGCATAGATATTAACATCAGATGTGTTTACGTAGTTGTATCACTGAAAATTGATAAAAAAAATATGCCTATGTAAAAAGAAAAAATTTGGTCCTAAAGGAAGACTTTTTATCGTTTTATACATGACACGAATTTTTTTTATTTTTCAGGAAACAATTTACTGATCGCATATAATATGTAGATATATCCGTGAAATTTTATTTTGAAATTTTTGAACATTCAAAAAAAAAATTGTGCCAAAGTGTGAAAGTGCATGGTTGCTCCCATGCATGGTTTTGATAATTAATGACAATCTCTATGGACTAATGTTTGCATTGAGCTATATTCATAGGTGTGTCCATTTGAGTTGCTTGATCTCCATTTGTTGGAGTCAAAGCTAAGGGAAGAAAAGTTTGTGTTGATCAAGGCTTTGTGCGGGTTGATCAAGGCCAAGTGAAGTTATGCCGAAGAGTGCGTCTCCCATCTTGGTGTATGGGGGAGCGTCATGTGAATCTTCACCGAAGCGCAATCGAGTAAGGTGGTGCATCTTGAGGAGATGAAGATCGTCTTCATCGACCTCAAGTGGATTAATGCGCAAGGCAAAGGTATGATCTTGATAGGGTTTCTATTTTACCGGTCTCATGTTGTTTAGTGAGAGACCGGATTATAGGATAGATAACCGTACTATCAAGAGGGTCTCTCGACCGAGTATCATGATCGTATCGTCGTAGAGAGCACAAACCTTTGCATCCATGCAATCATCTTTATTGATTCTTATTTGTCTCTTATCGTGGTGTGGTCTTGGTGCTTGTCGTGCTTGTCATGACAAAGCTAAGTTCACCAAAAATGATTTTCATATGCGTTTTCTATTGCGGTTTCGGTATTGGAGATTTTACCGGTTCATCCGTGCGGAAGATTTATCTCTTCCATTTCTTTGCAAAATCTCCTTTGCTTGTTTGCCTTTTTCAAAGGTAGCATTTGTCGTCCTCTTTCCAACAAAATTGGTTTTATTTCATTCGGACTTCATTTGCAAAAGATTCAGCTTTTTTGGTTTGCGAAAAAAAGCTTTTACCTTTCCCCATTTGCTTTTATAATATCATGATATACAATGATGTTTCTCTGCATGATCTTGTAGAGCTTTTCGTTGTGAGTCCAACGAGCCCAAGATCATAGAAAACGGAGTCTTGATGAAAAACTTGTTGGTTTTTGGTTTTGGAGGTTTATCGGTTCACCTTTTATAGAGAGGTTTTATCTTTCTCCATTTGTTTTTATCCTCCCTTGTTGGACTATGATGTTTCTCTGTATATTCTTGTAGAGCTCGTTGCTACGATTCCAACGAGCCCAAGATCATCGAAAACGGAGTCCGGATGCAAAAGATATGCCCGTTTTCGTTTTGCTCTTTGTGCAGTTTTTCACTGGGCCGGAAGTTCCGGTCCTTAGGCCGGAATTTTCAACCCCCCGGAAATATCCGGCCCAAATTTCCGGCCCAAATATCCGGACCATGTCCAGAGAGTTCCCAGGGCGTCCGGGTCGCTCCGGGGGGTCCGGAAATTCCGGGGTAAGTGCCGGAAATTCCGGCCCGCGCAGGAAAAACTGCCCCCAACGGTTGGATTTGGTGGGGACCTATTTAAGGGGTCTTCTTCCCCAATGGTTCCCAAGTTTTGGAGCTTCTCTCACTCCTCCATTGTTGACCTCCAAAGCTTTGATTACTCTCAATCCCTCCAATGATTCTTGCCCAAATTTAGGGATTCAAGAGAGGAGATCTAGATCTACATCTCCACCAATCAAAATCTCCTCTAAGTGAGGGGAACTAGTGGATCTAGATTTTGGGGTTGCTTTGTGTTCATCCCCTTTGTTCTTCCTCTTTTATTCCCCCCAAAGCATTTGTTGCTTGGTTGGAATTTGAGAGTGAAGGACTTGACCACTTTGTGTGTTCTTGCCTCTTGCATTTGTTGCATCGGGTTGCTCTCCCTACGGTGATACGTGAAGATCGACGTTGAGAAGCTTGTTACTCTTGGGTGCATTGTGTTCCCAAGAGCTTTGTGCCTCTTGGGTGCATTGTGTACCCTAGACGGTGTGGAGGTGCCGCGAAGTCTTCGAGTTGTGAAGCTTCGACACGAATTTGGGAGCCCCGAATTGAGTTGTGGGTGTGTGCCCCAAGAGAAGTTGTAAAGGGCTCTGGAATCCGCCTCGAAGGATTCCGATAGTGGAAGGTGAACCAATCCCTTGGGTGAGGTTCATCGGAGAATAGGGTGAGGCCTTTGTGGCATCTTGAGTAGGCCTCTTGTGGCGAGCTCACACCCCTCCAACGAGACGTACTCCCTTAACAAGGAGGAACTCGGGAATACATCCTCGTCTCTGCGTGCCTCGGTTATTTCTATACCCGAGCTTTTACTTATGCAATTTACATTGTGATAGCCTTCGTGCTTGAAGTTATTTATCTTGCTATCACCTTGTTGCTTGCCTTGCTTAGCATAAGTTGTTGGTGCACATAGGTAAACCTAGTAATTTAGGTTGTTGGCTTGTTAATTTAAACACATAGTTTTATTCCGCAATTATCAAGCCCTTAAATAGAAAAAGTGTTAATCGCCTATTCACCCCCTCCTCTAGGTGACATCCGAGACATCGTTTGTTCTTTCAATTGGTATCAGAGCCTCGTCTCTCTTGTTTGGCTTTACCGCCTAGAGAGTAAAGATGTCGTCTAGGGATTTAGTGCACAATTCCTTGTTTAGATTTAATGGCACAAATTTTAATGTTTGGAAAACTCATATGCTTAATCACTTACGGGTCTTGGACCCCAATATAGAGCGTATCTTAGATATAGGTTTTTCTCCTCCAAAGGATTACGAAAGTATGACTTTAGAGGATGAGAAAAACTTATATCTAGATGCTCTAGCATCTAATGAGTTTTGCAAATTTGTGAGTTTTGTAGTTTTTGAGTCAATCATGCCTCTCCGGGACACTCATGAATTGTGGACTAAGCTTCAAGACAAATACGGCAAGTCCAACTCTATTGAGGATGATTGCTCTCCCTCCACCTCCGGCCATGACGAGTTCTCGTCTTCGTCTACTTCACCAAAATGTGGTAAGCCACAAACCAATGTGATGGTGAGTAGTGATAGGTTTTGCAACCTTGATAGTGAGCTCATTATTGATGATCATTTATCTCTATCTTGTTGCAATGATTCATCTTTGGACCTAAACACACATAGCACTATAAATGATTTACATGCTAGTGTTGATAGTCCTTGCATATCATCAAAAATTTGCTTGGATAAATCTCTTTATGATATGCTTGCCTTATCTTGTTGCCATGATAAAAATGATTGTGTTCCCTCTAACTCTTGCATGAATAATAATGTAGAGGAAAACCAATTTGCTATGCAACAAGATGTGAACTTGAGTAGTTCAAAAATTAATTATTCTTCTTCATCCATCACTCATTGCCTTATGGCTAAATCTTCTTCTAGCAATGATAATAATAATGATGATAATGATGATGATAATGATGATGATAATAATGATGAAAAAGATGATATGGAAAAGATTAATGCTATGATTCAAAATAAAGGTCTAATGATTCTTAAAGCCCTTCCTAGCAATAAAAGTGCCCAAGCTAACCTCTTTGAAATCATGAGCACCCTAATTGAGCGTGGGGAAACCATTGAGGCTTTGAAAGCAAGCCTTGAAGAAAAAGGTAGGATTGAAAGAGATGATTCTATGGAGAAAGCATCGTTAGAAGATGCTCTTGTGGAAGAGCAAGAGACTCGTGCTTCTCTAGAGGAGAAACTAGAATCTATCGAGGAGTCTCATAATGATATAATTGCTAAAATCATTAAAGAACGTGACCATGCTCATGCTAAATATAAAGTCACGAAAAATGAAAATGCTAGATTAAATGATGAGCTTGCCAAGTTATCTTCTTCTATTCCTAAAGTTAATGATGCTTGTGCTACTAACTCCACTTCTTGTGAAGCATCCACTTTGAAGGAGAATGTTGAGCTAAGGACTCAACTTGAGTTGCTAACTAGCAAGTATAGTGAGTTGGAAGAAAATCATAAAAAGCTATCTAGCTCTAATGATAATCTTCTAGCATCCTATGCTTGTCTCAAGTTGGCTCATGAGGCCGTCGCTACAAAGGTAACATCTTGTGAGCCTCATGTGGATAATAGCACAACCATAACTAAAAATGCTAAAATGCCATGTGCTAGTCCTAATAGTTCATCCACTAAAAATATTGGTACATCATGTGATGAATTACTTGCTTTGCCTTGTTGCTCTAACAATGAAGCTTCTACTTCCTCTAGTGTTTTTGTTGCCACTAACCATGTAGAGGAATAAAAGACCTCAAGGCCCAAGTCGCTTCTTTGAAGAAGGGCTTGGAAAAGCGTCATGGGGAGAAGAGTGCACTTGACAACATGTTGAGTGTGCAACAATCCCCAAATGACAAGAGTGGACTTGGATTCAACTCCAACAACAAGAACAAGTCCAAGGTTGACAACAAGAAGAAGGGCCAAGTTCAAGTCAAGAATCCGGCCAAGATCACTTGATTCAAGTGCAAGGTTGAAGGGCACCATGTTCGTGATTGCCCAATGAAGAAGAAGAAGCCTCTTAGTGAGAAGCAACTAGGGAAGCGGCCTCTCGTTCAATCTCGTGCTCAACCACGAGTTGAACAAAGGCCACCTCCCAAGAAGACTCAAGTATTGCTCCTCAAGTTGAGGAGCCTATTAAGAAGAAGAAGAGTCGGTGTTGCTACCTTTGCCGTGGCAAAGGTCATTTTGCTTCTTCTTGCACTAACGGTACCTCATCCTCTCCTATCATAGTTGATGATGTATATTCTCTTAGGAAGGATAGAGTTGGCAATGTGTTTGCCAACTATGTGGGAGCTCAAAGTGGTGTCAAGAAATGCACCATTTGGGTTCCCAAACCTATTGTCACTAACCTCTTAGGACCCAACTTGGTTGGGGACCAACAAGCTCAAACTTTATCAATAGGTGTTTGAGGAGGACATTGGTGACTTGGCTTTCATTTGAAGAATTGAGGGATCTTCATGGTTTTATTTCTCAAGCCAAGTCAATTGGATTATCACATGTCTATCGCATATCCAATGCTTCCTCCTTGCGGTAACTTGTATTTAATTCATATACATTGAAAGTTGCTTGCTCCCTTGCATGTGTTAGTTTTGTTCCTAGCATGTGTTTGTATATGATATGCTCCTTTCCTACTTGTCTTGTTATTTAAGGTTGTGTATGATAGTTGTGTATCATGTATGTGTAATTTGTGTGTTGAGCTTTATTGGATCTTGTGTTGATTTCAATTGGCTCTTAGAGATATTAATGGACTATCCCATTTTGGGGGAGTGATGTGCTTTGTGCACCTCACAAACCTAAAAATGTGTGTACATGAAGCACACCACCTAGTATTGATATTTCAATATTATCTAGCTACTATGTGGTATGTCATATTCATGAGAAATTCAAATTCTACAATGTCCATTAATTTCTCTAGTTGGTTTTATTTGCCTCTTGTTTGAAAATAAAATGAATTATCACATTATGGGGGAGTAATAAGCTATGTGCATATTACAATCCCACAAAATGTGAACATTTGAGGTTTGCCACTTAGATTTGATATTATAAATTATCTTTCCTATGTGGCATGTTTGCTCGAACAAGTCCAATTTCCTTTTGGTTATCCTTTGGCTCTTGTTTGGGTGTGTTTTCTTGGTGTGGTTTTTCTCTAATATGCATTCCTATATATTTTTGGAGAAACCATTTGTTTCATCTTATTTTAACCATGGCCTTGCCGGTTGGTTTGAATAGTTGAAACTACCAACAAACCTTTTTCAAAATTTGGCGTCATGAATTCTTATCTTTTGCCATATGCTTATTTGTTGTGAAGTTGGTCTTGATCATCATTCCTTTATACCACCGAGAAATTTCTCCATATACTCCTTGTTCATGACAAGTGATTCTAGTAATTGTGGTGGATTTTGTAGATCATCTTCATTTTGGCACTTGCTTTTAAATTGCTCTATTTATTGCCCTATTTGCCTCTTGCAAGGATCCTTTTTTTTCAATCGGTAGTGTTTAGTGTTATAGATAAAATATGGAGAGTAATGATCCCTTGTGTGTGCATTTTGTATTCAAATGCAAATATCTAAGATAATGCATTAATCTTGGGGGAGCATTTCTTTTTATTTAGAACACTATTCTATCTATCAATATTTGATCCTTTCAATTGGCATTTGATTCTTTATCTTATGTTTTGGTACCTTCAATTGGTATTAATTGGAATTTAATATCTCCTTCATAGATATTTGTTCCAATTGATATTTATTGTGGGGGTCTTGATACCTTTTTGCCTTATTTTACTTTACTTGATTTGGTCAAGTATCACCCTCTTCTTGGTATCTTTTCTCCTAGTTGGTATTTTTGTTTTTTTAATTGGTATCTTATTTTCAATTGGTGTCTTATCGATCATTTGTTGTGTTGATTTGATTCCTTTTAATATCACACTTCATGTGTTGATGTGTTTTGGAATCAATCATATGTTGGTTTGATTTTTCCTCAATCATGTGTTGATTTGGAGTTTGATATAATTTGGACAACCTTTAGTGTCACACTCTTGTGTGCTCTCTTCTTGGTTTACTTGGTGTTTTTGTCCAAATTGTATCTCTTTTGGTTCTAGATAGCCTTTGCATGCTCGGTTACTAATTTATATTATTTTAGCATTCTTATCTTTCTTGATCCAATATATAGGGGATACTCCACCGAATCCTAAATCGGCTAAGATGTGCATGAAATTCAATTTCATATCTATATGCACATATTTATGTGGAGTGTTTCCTATATATTGTAGTTGATCTAACTACTATGGAACCCAATGAGTTTGGGAACCATTTTGTATTCCAATTTTGTTTTATGTACAATGAAGATGCATTGGATGCTTGCCTCACTCATAAGGAAGGTGTTCTCACCGTGTGATTGTCGGAGTCAAGCTTTGATGTCAAACCAACTCTCATCATCTTCATCACCAATGTCATCTCGGTAACAAGTATCTATCCCATGCATAATTTTCTAGTATCCAACCTTGTGTAGGTTCCCTCTTGGCATGAAATCCTTTATGTGCAATTGTTGTGGTTTAGGCTTATCTTCTTCACTTAATATATCTTTGTGATATGTGTGATGAATTTGCAAAAACCTTTTTCTTCAATTGATATTATTTCCTTGTGATACTTGTTGCCTAATTCAAAGCATCTTCACTATCTTTTGTTCCCTTAGTGATATGTGTGATGCATTTGATATATTTGAAGTACATTTATATACAATGAGATAAATTTGAGCTATGTGCTATGCTTCCAAGCAACAATCTCGTTTGTATATTTATGACTTCCTTTTGGATACCTTGTTCTCTTTTCCCGAACCATTTCGTATGTATATGTTTCTTTGCGGATGTATATCTTCATGGTTTGTCTAATTAGAAACCTATACATATGAGAGAGGTCACCTTTTAGTTGGTATCCTATTTCTTTTTGAGCCACCTTGTGTTTCTTCTATAATTCTTTGGTGGCTCCAAATTTATCTCGTGAGTGCTTTTCTTATTGTTTATTGGTATCTTTACACACTCATGTATTTCTTCAAGATCTTTGACCTCATGCCTACCATGGTGAGCATGTTGATTTTCATTTGACTAAATGCTCTCACTAGCTTTTGGCATTTTCAATTGGTTTTAGTTTCCAATTGGTATCCCTAAGCTTGTGAAAATATTTCTTTAAAAGTTCGTCTTTTTATCTCGGTTGGGCCTATCTTATGATGAATTTTTGAAAATTGGTATCTCCTTATGGCTCAACCACATCTTTGGTGCAAGTGCTATGATTTGCTTTTGCATTATGCACTCTTGCACTAGGATGCCATTTTTGTGCACTCCTCAATTGTGCATGAAAATTGGGGAGCTTCTCCGTTTTATTTAGAACTCTCGCTTTGGATCCTTTTGATTGCTTTTCTCCTTTGTGGAGATGTTTAAAATGATTTCATCTTTTTGCAATCTTTTGATCCTCAATATAGTTTGATTTCCTCTAATTTATTCGTTAAAGGGGATTGCCATCACCTTTATGGAGGAACTCACATTATATTGGCTCTCTAAATTTTTCTTCCCATTTCGGCAATCGATGCCAATGGGGGAGAAGTTTAGAGGTTTTAAGGGAATTTGGGTTTTATGCTTTTTGTTGCATTTGCCCTTAATGCGCTTTGCATCCTTGCTTGTTTGTCTTGCAAAGATGCTTTATTCATTATATAAACCCTCTTAAAAAGGGATTGTAATCAATTACCAAAATGGGGGAGATTGAAAGTGCATGGTTGCTCCCATGCATGGTTTTGGTAATTAATGACAATCTCTATGGACTAATGTTTGCATTGAGCTATATTCATAGGTGTGTCCATTTGAGTTGCTTGATCTCCATTTGTTGGAGTCAAAGCTAAGGGAAGAAAAGTTTGTGTTGATCAAGGCTTTGTGCGGGTTGATCAAGGCCAAGTGAAGTTATGCCGAAGAGTGCATCTCCCATCTTGGTGTATGGGGGAGCGTCATGTGAATCTTCACCGAAGCGCAATCGAGTAAGGTGGTGCATCTTGAGGAGATAAAGATCGTCTTCATCGACCTCAAGTGGATTAATGCGCAAGGCAAAGGTATGATCTTGATAGGATTTCTATTTTACCGGTCTCATATTGTTTAGTGAGAGACCGGATTATAGGATAGATAACCGTACTATCAAGAGGGTCTCTCGACCGAGTATCATGATCGTATCGTCGTAGCGAGCACAAACCTTTACATCCATGCAATCATCTTTATTGATTCTTATTTGTCTCTTATCGTGGTGTGGTCTTGGTGCTTGTCGTGCTTGTCATGACAAAGCTAAGTTCACCGAAAACGATTTTCATATGCGTCTTCTATTGCGGTTTCGGTATTGGAGATTTTACCGGTTCATCCGTGCGGAAGATTTATATCTTCCATTTCTTTGCAAAATCTCCTTTGCTTGTTTGCCTTTTTCAAAGTTAGCATTTGTCGTCCTCTTTCCAACAAAATTGGTTTTATTTCATTCAGACTTCATTTGTAAAAGATTCGGCTTTTTCGGTTTGCGAAAAGAAGCTTTTACCTTTCCCCATTTGCTTTTATAATATCATGATAGACAATGATGTTTCTCTGCATGATCTTGTAGAGCTTTTCGTTGCGAGTCCAACGAGCCCAAGATCATAGAAAACGGAGTCTTGATGAAAAACTTGTTGGTTTTTGGTTTTGGAGGTTTATCGGTTCACCTTTTATAGAGAGGTTTTATCTTTCTCCATTTGTTTTTATCCTCCCTTGTTGGACTATGATGTTTCTCTGTATATTCTTGTAGAGCTCGTTGCTACGATTCCAACGAGCCCAAGATCATCGAAAACGGAGTCCGGATGCAAAAGATATGCCCGTTTTCGTTTTGCTCTTTGTGCAGTTTTTCACTGGGCCGGAAGTTCCGGTCCTTAGGCCGGAATTTTCGGCCCCCCGGAAATATCCGGCCCAAATTTCCGGACCAAATATCCGGACCATGTCCAGAGAGTTCCCAGGGCGTCCGGGTCGCTCCGGGGGGTCCGGAAATTCCGGGGTAAGTGCCGGAAATTCCGGCCCGCGCAGGAAAAACTGCCCCCAACGGTTGGATTTGGTGGGGACCTATTTAAGGGGTCTTCTTCCCCAATGGTTCCCAAGTTTTGGAGCTTCTCTCACTCCTCCATTGTTGACCTCCAAAGCTTTGATTACTCTCAATCCCTCCAATGATTCTTGCCCAAATTTAGGGATTCAAGAGAGGAGATCTAGATCTACATCTCCACCAATCAAAATCTCCTCTAAGTGAGGGGAACTAGTGGATCTAGATTTTGGGGTTGCTTTGTGTTCATCCCCTTTGTTCTTCCTCTTTTATTCCCCCCAAAGCATTTGTTGCTTGGTTGGAATTTGAGAGTGAAGGACTTGACCACTTTGTGTGTTCTTGCCTCTTGCATTTGTTGCATCGGGTTGCTCTCCCTACGGTGATACGTGAAGATCGACGTTGAGAAGCTTGTTACTCTTGGGTGCATTGTGTTCCCAAGAGCTTTGTGCCTCTTGGGTGAATTGTGTACCCTAGACGGTGTGGAGGTGCCGCGAAGTCTTCGAGTTGTGAAGCTTCGACACGAATTTGGGAGTCCCCAATTGAGTTGTGGGTGTGTACCCCAAGAGAAGTTGTAAAGGGCTCCGGAATCCGCCTCGAAGGATTCCGATAGTGGAAGGTGAACCAATCCCTTAGGTGAGGTTCATCGGAGAATAGGGTGAGGCCTTTGTGGCATCTTGAGTAGGCCTCTTGTGGCGAGCTCACACCCCTCCAACGAGACGTACTCCCTTAACAAGGAGGAACTCGGGAATACATCCTCGTCTCTGCGTGCCTCGGTTATTTCTATACCTGAGCTTTTACTTATGCAATTTACATTGTGATAGCCTTCGTGCTTGAAGTTATTTATCTTGCTATTACCTTGTTGCTTGCCTTGCTTAGCATAAGTTGTTGGTGCACATAGGTAAACCTAGTAATTTAGGTTGTTGGCTTGTTAATTTAAACACATAGTTTTATTCCGCAATTATCAAGCCCTTAAATAGAAAAAGTGTTAATCGCCTATTCACCCCCCCCCCCCTCTAGGCGACATCCGAGACATCGTTTGTTCTTTCGAAGTGGATTTCACGATATAGTATAGTTGTTTCCCTATTATTCTTTTCTTCACATGCAAGCACATCGAGCAATAGGGCGTCTAATAAATCTTTCCTCCACACACAAGTAGTTTACACCTAGTTTAAATTTCTTATTCATGGATATGATTTATGACACAGCAAACAGTTTGTTGTTCATACAATGGCCTAAGATTGGTAGGTATGTAGGAGAGTGATGTTTTGGCTCCCGAGCTCACATGCTCCTCCCTGATTAAAACAATAAAAAAAACTAGTAACATGCTTCAAAAAATATGAAAAAAATTGATGATGAACATATACATGTTTTCTAAATATGTGCCAAGTTTCGTGATGAAATAACATGTGTGGTGCTCCGAGAAAAAAAAAACAAATTCAGTGCTCTAAAAAATGTTTTTGAAATGATCATACGGAAA
Organism: Puccinellia tenuiflora; assembly: GCA_012064385.1. Classification (NCBI taxonomy): domain Eukaryota; kingdom Viridiplantae; phylum Streptophyta; class Magnoliopsida; order Poales; family Poaceae; genus Puccinellia; species Puccinellia tenuiflora. Next base: position 718,636 of record QRDG01001356.1, read on the forward strand.
AGGATCATGCACTGGATTTGCATGCTCATCCTCAATGATCATGTTGTGCATGATGACACATGCATTCATGACCTCCGACATCTGCTCGATCGACCAAATAAGAGCAGGGTACCGGACAATAGCAAACCTTTCTTTTACTGTCTTGTACTGAGGCAAACCAAGATTTCTTGTTGTTGAGAGGCGCAGAGATTGTCCGTACACTTCTGGATTGATGAGAAACCAACCATTCCCATAGAGTCCTTCTTCAACTTGAACCAGGTGTCATGGTCCCTCACACCTTGCACCAACATCAGGAACAGAACTCTGCTCATCCGAAATCTCCGACAAAAATCCTTTGCATCAAACCTTGGATCTTCTGCAAAATAATCGGCGTATAGCATGCAATGGCCCTCCACCCTCATCCTCGGCTTGGTCTTCCTCCTCCCAAGCTTTGAGCCTCCTCGTTTGGGTTTGGCATTGGCGACCTCCTCAGCTTGAATCTTTGCAATACAAGCAAGAATCGCCATGCTCACGTCTTCTTCGGTGTCGATCTCGGACTCTTCTTCCATGATCAGGTGCGCCATCAACTCATCGTGGACGTCCGTCTGTTGGAATGAAAATACGATGCAATCAACGACCTACCAGTCAATCGGTTGAACATGGGTGCAAGGTGGGCGCGCGAGGTCGCCGAAGTCTTTTCTAGGTGATCTAGATGGCGGTGGGAGGCGGACAAATGAACTACGGGGTCGACGGGGAAAGAACTTGTTGGATTTGCCTCTCCCACTGATGGGGCTGACCCGCCTGTCTGTAACCGACGTGGCGGTGCGCGTCGTTTCGTCCGGTGCTAGCGAATCACTCCCTACGACGCGTGTAGCCCCAGACGAAATAACTGGCCGTCCCGAACGAAATCAGCCTATGAAGCGCACGAGTGGGCGTCGTTTTTCGCCCAGCGCGTCCCATAAAGCTATGGTGGGCTTTGGAGGCGAGAAACGTCACTCTCTGCCTGGTTAACATCTACTCCAACAATACATGTAAAAAAAACATCTACATCAATAGAATGACCCACACTCACTACGGGAATCCCACAAGACGTCGACGGCCGGAAACCGTCGGCGTAGACCAGAAGGCCGTCAGCATATGAGTATCGATTATTTTTATTTTTTGAATTTTTTTGAACTTTTTTTAATTCTTTTTATTTGTATTTCGAAATTTTCAACTTAGTCACATACTTAATCCTTAATTACACACTTAATTATATGTCAAAGTACTTACCCTGGTCAAACTTACCGTTCGGTCACCCATCCTCAGATTGCTGCAGCCCAAACACGCTTAACTTTTGAGTTCCTTCCAAACTAGTTTCCAAATGAGAAATTAGAACTTACTGATATTAGTACCATATCAATCATATTAACCACTCGGTTATGATGTTACACTTTTCGTTGTTTAAATTAAAAAAATTGTTTTAGTAAAGTAATAATGATTATGTAATAGTATATTTCGAATAAATAACAATAAAATGAATTTTAATTTATTATTTTCCTTTTTACATTTAATATGGAATAATTCATATCTTTAAATCCGTAAATCGAAATTTGACAAATTAAATACCTAAATCGATTAGAAAAATGAGAGGAATTCAAATATTTCATCCATATCATCTTTTACATCACAAAAACCTTGATAGTTATAGGAAATTGGGAAAATACTCAAAAATGAAATCCATTTTTAATTTTTTAGTGTCAAAACAGGCTTTTTTGTGAAGCAGCTACCAAAATGGCTCACCGAAAGAGGAACATCCAAATAGATAGAAAATAGTAGACCATCTTATAAGTGCATTTAACCTTGGGTTTGGATATAAAAACATACTTGGGTATTTCAAACATTTCAGATAAGTTCCTGCCGATTTCGCTGAAAGTGGGTCTGATTTGAACTACGAGTGCCACAAAGTTTGGTCATGATTTTTTGAAAAAATCACTTTTAGATCCAAAATGTATACTTTCTTTAGAGATCTTTGACGGTTTTTGTTGGATCGAAGTTACGGTTAGGTTTAGGTTTATCGTTAGGGTTTACGGTCTCGGTTTCGGGCTAGGGTTAGCCATAACTAATTCAAAAAAAATCAAAAAATAGAAAACCTTCACATGGCATCCTTTTATGTGACCTACCACCTGGAAAAATTATAAACATGAGTTATGAAGGTTTTTATAAAAAAAACTTTCACAGAAATGAGCTACGAGGTACAAAGATGTATGGTTTTCGACTGAAATGAGCTAGAGTATAATATTTAACATTGCAAAAAATATTGGAATGAGGCAATATTTGACACACTGGTATATCTTGGTTGTAGAATAGTATTTACTAAGGGGTTTAGGGTTTTCGTTGAATAAAAATCCATTTTTCATTTTTTTAGTGTCAAAACAGGCTTTTTTTGTGAAGCAGCTACCAAAACGGCTCACCGAAAGAGGAAGATCCAAATAGATAGAAAATAGTAGACCATTTTATAAGTGCATTTAACCTTGAGTTTGAATATAAAAACATAATTGGATATTTCAAACATTTCAGATAAGTTCCTGCCGATTTCGCTGAAATTGGGTCTGATTTGAACTATGAGTGCCGCATAGTTTGGTCATGATTTTTTGAAAAAATCACTTTTAGATCCAAAATGTATACTTTCTTTAGAGATTTTGATGGTTTTTGTTGGATCGAAGCTACGATTAGGTTTAGGTTTATCGTTAGGGTTTACGGTCTCGATTTCGGGCTAGGGTTAGACATAACTAATTCAAAAAAAAAAAAATGGAAAACCATCACATGACATCCTTTTATGTGACCTACCACATGGAAAAAATTATAAACATGAGTTATGAATGTTTTTATAAAAAACCTTCACAGAAATGAGTTACGAGGTACAAAGATGTATGGTTTTCGACTGAAATTAGCTAGGGTATGACATTTAACATAGCAAAAAATGTCGGATATAAAAACATACTTGGGTATTTCAAACATTTCAGATAAGTTCCTGCCGATTTCGCTGTAAGTGGTTCTGATTTGAACTACGAGTGCCGCATAGTTTGGTCATGATTTTTTGAAAAAATCACTTTTAGATCCAAAATGTATACTTTCTTTAGAGATCTTTGACGGTTTTTGTTGGATCAAAGTTACGGTTAGGTTTAGGTTTATCTGAAATATTTTGACCGATTTTTCACAAAAATAAAAGAAATTGAGAAAATACTCAAAAAAATGAATTCCTTTAGCATTGAGACATTTTATGTGTACTAGTTGCTATAAAAAATGATAAACTTGAGTTTTGACATCTATAGACATGTATAACTTTCGCGTCAAATGACCAAGTTATGGCCATCCCCATGGCATAGTTTGTGATAATGTGTCCATACTTGACACATAGGGGTGTCTTGGTATGGAAAACATTGTTGCCAAAAACAATTTTCGAAATATTTTCGTAAATATCATTTTCCATTTTTAAGTGTCAAAAAATGACTTTTTAATTAAGCAAGTACCAAACATATGTTTCAAAATGTCATGTGCATGGTGAAAAAGATTTTATGGATGTCATATTTGGATTCCTCTCATTTTTCTAATCGATTTAGACATTTAATTTGTTAAATTTCGATTTACAGATTTAAAGATATGAATTATTTTATATTAAATGGAAAATAGAAAAAATAGACGCCAACGGCGGACGTCGGCATATCAATGCCGTAAAGTCCAGTCTGCGTTCCGTCATGGCGGGCCTTGTACGCCGACGGCATTGTAGACGCCGACGGCTTCCGTCGGCCTATGTCGGGCTACGTCGACGGGGTTTTTACGCCGACGGCCACGTTCGCGGCTTCCTTAGCTCACCTGTACGCCGACGGCCCCGACATTTGGCCGTCGGCGTATAAGTCGGCCGTCAGCGTCTTGTGGCTTTCATCATGGCGTTGCTTTCACATCATCTTTTTCCCTCTTGCCTACTAGTACCACTGTACCACGTCATTGTATCTTGCACCGGACGATCGAATAACACGTCCGCCTCACCATTCGTTCGCAAACAAGAAGACAAGCTTGCCGTCGAGGAGAAGCCGGGCGTATGCATGGAAAGAAAAATCTATGAGCGCTGCTATACGTACGATGTTTATGCGTACGATTTTCGTCCGACGCTACGTGGCGCGACTGGCCGCACGCGGAGCGACGGAAGCGAAACGGAATTGCTTCGTTCTCAGTCTGGGTTTGGGCCGGGGCTGGATAAAGCAGACCCCACCCCTTATCTCCTTCCCCTTCGCTGAGTCTTCTAGCAGCTACTAGCTGTGGGCGTTCGGGATTTCCCGAAAATTCGGGACGGGAAATTCGGGATTTTTCAAATTCGGGTAATGAAAACTAACTCCCGAAATTTAGTCAAAAATTTTAGATCCCGAAAATTCGGGTACCCGATAGTTCGGGATCGGGATCGGGATTTCCCGATTCACCCGAACATGAGCGCATCGTGCCTCTCCTCCTCCATCGCGGCCGCCGGCCGGACATCGAGATCCCGTCTCCCTTCGCACTCGGCCGCTGCTAGTGCTGCTGGTTGCGGCGGGGCGGCGGTGGCGGGGCGGCGGTGGCGCGGTGCGGAGCAAAGGCGCTGGTCGCTGGATGCGGCGGGGCGGCAGCCGGCAGGGCAGCGCGGATGCGGTGGGGCGGCGGCGACGCGGTGCAGGGAGGCGGCGCGGATGCGGCGAGGACGGTGGGTGAGGTCAGCCTTAGGGGCGAGGACGGGCGGGCGGCGGTGGGCGGTGGTGAGGTCATGGCGGCGGCGACCGGTGGGTGAGGTCATGGAGGCGGCCGGTCGATGGCCTGGCGGGGTGTGGTGCTTGCCTGCGCGTGGCGGCTAGGGCTTGCCTGCGCGTTGGGCCTGGCTGCCTGCGTTTGTTGGGCCTGGCCGCAGATTTCCAAAATTTCGGGATGTTCGGGACGTTCGGGAAGTAGAATAGCAATCCCGAATTTCCCAATATTATTTCGGGAAATCAGATCACCTTCCCGAAAAAGCTATCGGGATTTTCGGGTTCGGGTAATTCGGGATCGGGATCGGGATATTCGGGTTTCGGGATTCGGGATCGGGAAATATGCCCACCCTTAGCAGCTACAAGGCGAGAGGGAGGCAGGAGCTGGTGGCTCTAGGGAGGAACAAGACGAGAGGAGGGGGGCGCTTGCCGCTGGCTGCAGGGAGGAGCAAGACGAGAGGGAGGGGCGCTAGTTGCTTGGGTGCAGGGAGGAACAAGACGAGAGGGATGGAGCTCGATGCAAGCTGCAATGGAAGCCAGCGTCGGTCGGACGTTTATCGGACGTGAAATGTGGTACGCATAGAAGTTTCGAAAATCTATAGTCCTTACGTGTTCGAGAGGGAGCCAACGTGGCATGTCACGACGGGTCGGCCACGCACGCTGACGACAGGCGCGGAACGGCCGGCACGGATGGATGCGCCGACGCATGGGCACGTATACAGGTGTCGGCACGCCGCACGATGGCGCCGGTGAGTCACTGGCGGAGTGGCACAGCGAGGCGTTCTGCGCTCTGCTCCGGTGACGCAGAATTTGTCTGGACCCAGAATTTCGTACGTGGAGGAGCGCGAGTCGCTCTCTGCTTTGGTTCCGAGACGAGAGAAGATCGTGGTGTGTTTTTCCCGGAGCACATCACGGGAGGAAATTAATGCTGGAACGCGTTCAGAGTTGCTCTGAATTTAGTTCAAGTTTTTGAACGGTTGATGGCTATGATAGCTAGCGCCGTGTGATCTGCAGTTAAAGGTCGTCTCTAATGAGATTTTTTCGAGCTTTTCGTTGGCTGGACTTCTGAATGCTTGGTAGTAGGGCCCCTTGCATGCTCCACGTCATTTCGGCACAAAATAATGTCCGATAATGCCGTGTAGTTATAAAATTCATTCTCCACATGAGAAGTAGGTTCGAAAAAACAGCTTCATTCCGACACATGAAAAGGGGTAAGATCAGGAGGCTGCATTGTATTGTAGTATTAATCTATGGTCTATGACAGGCGTACTCTGTCAAGAACATCCCCAAGTATGCATATGCACAGCTTTACATTCATAGTTTACCTCAAAGGATCAAAGAGAATACCGTAATGCAGTCTACTAAGCCATTTGTCGTCGGGTTAATTGGGGCGGTAAGTCAACAACAAAATAGTACAACTGTATTGTGGCAGTTGTTCATACATTTGTTTTCTTAGCCCAAAATTTCCAAGCTACTACGTCCATTTCAATGAATAAGGCGTATAAATTTAGATGAAAAAAAATATCTTACTAAGTTTGCAATTGTGTACTTCCAAGGATCAAAGAGAAAACAGTAAAGATGTCTCCAAAACCATTTGTTTAAAGGTTGGGGTTAGTCAACAAGGCGACTGTAACAAAATATCCAATTTGGCTCCAAGCTACTACCTCCGCTCTAATGAATAAGACGCAAAAATTTAGTCAGAAAATCAAATCTTACTAAGTTTGAACAAATAGAAATACTTCATATTATTATTGCTCTCATACACATGCCTAACTTTAGCACACTCGGCCCGTTTAATTTACTCCTCTTTCATAAGCTTTGCCACCTTCTCATCAACATCCCCTCTTGGTGGCCCATTAGGTTCGATGTGAGAGGAATATCTTCCACCTTTAAATCGGGCCCATCAATCAATTTTCAATAGGTGGTCTTTCTCTGGACGCGGACTAATGGGTACTTATGCATTTAATATGCGCAAAATAAATATAAAATAGAAAAAGGCTAAAAAAACTGAAATTATTTGTGTTCAAGGATGATCAAGTATTCTACTCGTGTAAAAAATTAGGCCAGTAAATGATTCTTCTAAACTTCTGGGCAAAAAAGACAAATTTCTGACGAATATAGCATGTAAATAGTGAATATTTAGGTAAATCTCTTTCGCGAGGATGCAATGTAAATTATTCTTTGACAAATTTGTTTTTACGGGTACAATTCTTGATCATGTTTGTCCGAATGGCAGTTTTAATATTTTTTTGAATACCTTTTGAATTACTATTTTTTTTGACATATCTGGTGTGCTGGTACCTATGTGCACCAACGTATTTTCGGTCTTTCTCTAGCCAATATAACCCACTCGCATTTCTGGCCGATCGCCGCATTTTTTTTCTAAGATGACAAATCTTTTTCTGCCATTGTTTGATTGGGGCTCTACCAGTAATTTCTCTTTGCTATTTAGAAGTCACCATCTCACTAAAACCCTCCTCATAAAATCAGGATAGTTCAAATGAGAATTTGACTTTATTACATGCGCTGCATCGCAGAGTCGACGACCAAGCCACAATCATCTCAGTGTTGCCGTCAGATGGAGACCCTGTTCGATGTAGAGTGTGATCATGGCCCTGTAGTTAACGCTGGCGTTTTCGTCACGCAAAGCGAGCACGAAGAAACGGAGCAGCACGGCCGCGAAGATCTTCATCTGTCTATACGCGAACTCCTTTCCCAGGCAGATCCTTGGACCAGCCTGCAGAAGAAGCATGTGATCAGAGTTTATGAAACCTCAGCACTAGTTCAGAACACGATTCAGTGCCTTGCATAGTGTTTTGGAACTTCATGGTGTTTGTGTGTGGTGTGTTGTGGTTACCTGGAAAGCTGTGAACTTAAAAGGGCTCTCCGGCTGAAACACGCCGTCTTCGTCGAGCCACCGTTCGGGCCGGAAAACTTGGGCGTCGTCGCCCCAGAGGTGTTCCAGTCGTCCCATGGCGTAGGGGGCGTAGAACACGATGTCTCCCTTGCCGACGCTGAAGCCGTTGGGCAAAACGTCGTCTGAGAAGCACTCCTTGTTGTCCTGAAAACCCAAATAATCACAAGTCTGAGCTATGACTATGATCACAAGTTCAGGGAGTGTGGTACAGTATTAGGTGTTAGATAGATCGACTCACCAACGGCACTGAAGGGTACAGTCTGAGTGTCTCTGTCAGTGCGGCGTGAAGATAGTGCATCCTGCTCAGCGCCTCGTCGGTCAGACTCTCCGAGAACTCGTCGACGGACGCCGCGGCTTCGCCGGCGTCGGTGACATCCCTGACCTCCTTGCTTATCTTCTCCTGGACCTCCGGGTGCTTGCAGATCATGTATAGGAACCAGGAAAGTGCTCCGGCGGTCGTGTCCTTGCCGGCTATGACTATGTTCGTTATGATGTCTCTCAGGTACTTGTAGTCCACCTTCCCTGAATCGCTGGTGGTTGCCAGGATGAACCTAGACAGCAAATCTTGCTTGGGTTCCTATCATCAAAATGAAAACATCAGCTTGATGGAAAAAGAAGTACAGGTTGATGGAGCAAGTTAATTAGAGGTTACATACAGCGTGGTGTGCCTTGTCGTCGGACATCTCGTCGGCCCTGGCACGGATGAGCTTGTACAAAAAATCGTCGACGGTCTTGATCCTGTGCCTGAGCGTCGCCTCGGCGCCGACGTTGAGGAACCTCGCCACCTTCCAAAACACGTTGACGTAGCGGAGCAGGGTGAACTCGCTGGCGTCGTCGAACGCGGCGGCGAAGCGGCTCCCCTCCTCCGTCGAGCCGTCCAGCGTGTTGAGGTCCAGGCCGAAGGCAATGGTGAAGATGGAGTCCATCGTCGCTTTCATCAGCAAGCCCTGATCGAAGAAACATATATACAATGTAGGAGAGAGCATGATCAGATCAGACAGTACAATTAGTCACAGGCTCATAAGTCGTAAGCAGGAGCCCAGGAGGTTGATGAGTTGCCTGAAAGTCCATGGATTGCTTCGTTGCTGCTATGCTGGAGACGATATGTGCGAGCTTGGCGGCGTTCTTGTTGAAGACGCCGCCGCTGAAGTCCCGGAGGGCTCTCGTCGAGAAGTCGTAGCTGGCGATCTTCCTCTGCTGTTTCCACTTGTGGCCGTCTGCCGCGAAGATGCCGTCTCCCAGGAGATCGCTCATGTTCTCGTAGTTAAACACGCCCTGTGTATTTGTTCAGAAACATCAAACGCATGTGATGTGAGCGAATTACACTAGGGCTTCCTTGCCGAGTACGAAACTAACGTGAAACTGTGAACTGGTACTAGCAATGTACACCCTACACCGTTTCTGAGAAAGATACAAATCTACTAGTAGTACTCTGTATACTCATTTCTTCAGTGACCAGTGGAATGATCAAACACGGAGAAAAACGAAAAAATCTACTCCCTCCGTCCCAAAATAAGTGTTTTAAGTTTGTTAAAATATTAATGTATCTAATCATAAAAACATGTCTAGATACATCCACATTTTGACAAACTTGAGACACTTAATTTTGGACGGAGGGAGTATATTGTAACACGAAAAAAACAAAAAATCCACTCCATCACTCGGACCGATCTAACTCATATGCATACTGAAGTCACTGCAATGCTAGATAATCCTGAGCTATTACTCTCTTCATATCTTGGTCGAAGTTAGGAAACAGATACGAGCACACATACATATACACAGCTTAATTAGCTGACAGTGGCACAGTGCTACTCGTGTACCTTGCCGTAGTTGGCGAAGTTAGTCCTGAGGATGTGCTCGACCACCGCCGGGTCAGAGGTGTAGATCTGCCGCCGGCCTGGCGCGAGCAGCCGGAACGTCCTGTGCTCCCGGAACAGGCCCGTATGGTAGTCGTGGAGCCGCCGGAGGTGGTACAGCTGGTGGAACACCGTGCCCGCCGCCGGTGGGTACCGCTTTGTTCCGCCGCGGACGACGGCCAGGTACCAGAAGATTGCCAGCGCCGAGAGGCCGGCGGCGGCGGCCAGGAAGGCCGGAGAGTACTCTGGGAGTACTACCGTCGCCATAGCTACTCGCTAGCTTGTGCGCGAACGCCGGACAGGGATATAAGTATGGACAGCTCACAGCTCTAGGCGTCGACGCGTCGTGCGGACGTGTCGCCGTCGGATCGAACAAAATACTCACGTTGTTAAGGCCATCCGCTACGTGGGTTCGGTTTAAAGAAAAACAGTGTCAGAAATTGAATGGATAGTATTTTGCTGCTATGTGTGGCTTCACCGGGATGACCCCACCGCTATGCGGATAATAACATTCTAAATCAATATCACAGTCAATGCAAATCAATATTGATCTTAATCTCGATTTCAAAGATATGCACATTGATCAAAAGGTATATCATTATATATATTTTAATGAGAAACACTGTCGCCTCCGAATCGAAATCTTCATTGGAAGGTTCAAACTAGTACTTCCTCCGTCTAAAATATAAACCGCGCTTTTATGCTGGTTTTTGGTGATCAACTTTGACCACCAATGTACGATAAATTATATAAGTTGAGAATGAATTTCGTTGTGTATTTCGTGTCAGGCTTGGGCCTGGGTTATCAGGCAGTTTACACGGAGCTCGACTCGACTCGATCCAAAATTGCTCTTTTTGTACTCTGGGTCAGGCTCGAGCCTACATTTTTGTTATTTCGTTGGGGCCAGGCCGAGTTTGGGTCTAGATTTTGCATGTCAGGCTTTTTAGGCCCGGCCCGATGAATGCCTACATGTAAAATCCATACGATCATGTTAGTCGGCGGGAAGGGACGGAGCCAGGATTTGACCGAGGGGGGGGGGGGGGGGGGGGGTGAGGACGACATCGGCCACTTAATGACATTGACATAGAAGATTATTTTTTAGTGAAGTGAACATCACTTAAGATACTATAACACGATATCATAAATATAGAAACTAACAATGTGACAAAGCATTGGTATATTCTTCATTTCTTATTCCTAATTCAAAAAACAAATTGTACTTTCAACTGTTCTAAATTGTTTTTCCTTTCTACTCATGGACTCATAGTAATATACAGATGATATGTAATTCTATTGATCTGACCAAATGCTTACTAGTGGCATGTATGAATTCAGTTGTGAACTTGTGATACTAATACACTATGTACATTATGTATAGATATTTTGTGAGATAACATCCAAATCTGAGGTACTAATCACACATTGCAAATTAGTTGTAGTCAGCAGATACCCTAGACAAAGGGCCGGAGCGGATAAGCATTGAGGCAGCCATGCGGTAACCTGGTCTGATATGGGCGACAAGCAGCTGGTGGCTGAGTTGTAGGCGACGAGCGGTGGGGATACTGCGGCCTATCCTCACAATAAGCTCCAGGTTAGTGTTCGGGACCTCCTCTTCCTCTGTTACTTTTCCATGGTGTTCTTCCTTCCGACTGGCCATGGTGGTGAGGGAAAGGAATGGGTAGTTGCGAGGGGGCACACGTCTGGGGGAGATCTACGGTGTTGTGCTTACTATCGGAGGTTTCTGTGGAGATCCAAGATGCCTTTGAATCTGCTGATCGAAGGGCGGTCTATTCGGAGCTTATTCTTGTCGGCGTTTGATGCAAAGTTACACCGCTCGCGTGGGGATTCTCTCTGTGGCGATCGATGGGCAGTCTGTGCCACGTCGGCGACTGCTCTGGCCGAAGGGCGGCATATGGTGGTTGTGGCTTGTTCCAACCGTCAACCTCGTGGCTTCTTGTCGATATGGAGGCCCTTCTACTCGAAAACCAGGGTTGCATGCCATGGCAGCCTCACCGCCCCAAGTGGCTATGTCCCCGGCAACGACGAGGTGGTTCCCGAGCTCCAAGGACCGGATCGCTTTTCTGCTTCAAAGTTTGAGGTCCTTAATGCAACTGTCTAGGGACCTGCTTGTAATTTCGAATGTTTGTGAGGTCCTGTTGTAAGACGCTATGTATTTCTTGCTCAATATTAATGCAGCGACACTGTGTTACTGTGTACCCTTTTATGTTAAAAAAAAGGAAATAATATCAGACACTGTTGCTGCTCCAGGATACGGAACACATTCAGATTACAGGTCAATCCAAAGATAGCGAAACTCTGGATGTGGTCGTGGTGTCGTGGTGGTCGGTGGCTCGCTACACCACGTTGCCTTTCCACACGGCGGCTAGGCAGGCGATGCAGCCACGCTGCTCGCCACGTACACCCTCGCCCCGAAACACTCGGCTCGAAGTGAACGCCATTAAAAACTCATCCGGGACACACGCCCATCCCCTCCTCACTTCCTCACTCCACTACTGACACTGCAGCGCACAACTAGAAACATCTTCTTTCAGATTGGCAAAAATGGCGCAGCTGAGAGCGTTCGCCGACGAGCAGCGGCAGCAGGAAGCGCTGAACGGCCACGGGCGCGACCTGGACGGCGGCGGCGAATGCAACAAGAAGGCGCGCGCGGGACTGTGCGGCGTGCTCCGGGAGCGCAGGGTGGTGGAGCTGGCGCGCGCGAAGCGCCGGCTGGTGGAGGTCCCCTACACGGCGACGCTGGCGCACGCGGCCAACGCGCTCCTCGCGGGCCGCGTCTCCGCGGTCACCGTGGCCGCGCCACCCGGCCACTGGATCGGCGCCGGCGGCTCCATGATCGTCGAGTCCGACCCCGCCACCGGCGCCGCCCGCAAGCACTACATCGGCATGGTCAACATGCTCGACATCCTCACCCACATCGCGGAGGCCGGCCAGGACGACGATGACTCCGGCGGCGTCGTAGAGGATGATGGCCAGGCCGCGCCGCCGGTCGTCGACCTTGACCGGCGCATGTCCGTCCCGGTGTCGTCCGTCATCGGCCACTCCCTGGAGGGTCTTACTCTGTGGACGCTCCACCCAAACACAAGGTAATTTTTGTATACCACTTAAATCTCTCTCACGAAATTCAGATCATGATGAAACTGACACACATTGATGTTGCTGTGATGAATTAACTGCGATTGCAGCGTGCTGGACTGCATGGAGACGTTCAGCAAGGGCGTGCACCGCGCGCTGGTGCCGCTGGAGAGCTCGGCGGAGAACGTGGTGGCGGTGGAGCTGGTGGAGTCGGCGCCGGTGTACAGGATGCTCACCCAGATGGACGTGGTGAGGTTCCTGCGCGCGCACGGCGCCGAGCTCGGCGGCGTCCTGTCGCGCACCGTCCGGGACCTCGGCGCCGCGAGCGAGGCCGTGCTCGCGGTGGCCAGCCGCACCAAGGTCATCGAGGCCATCAGGACGATGCGGGCGGCGTCGCTCACCGCCGTGCCCGTCGTCGACGCCCCCGTCGACGCGCACATCCTGCAAGACGTAAGCCGCGCTGCTTCCTTTTTGACTGTTGCTCTGTTCGTATAATCGTATTCATCGGTGTGTCTGCTCTGTTCGTCATGCGTGCAGGGGAGAGGGAAGAAGGTGGTGGAGACGTTCTCGGCGACGGACCTGCGCGACTGCCCGGTGGCCCAGCTGCGGTCGTGGCTGGGGGCCACCGTGACGGAGTTCAAGGAGAAGGTGGCGGAGTACCGCCGGGACGGCAGCAAGTCACTCGACGCGGCGACCGGCGTCCAAGCCACCGACGACGGTGACATCGTCGTGGACGCTGGCCCGGCGGCAGCCGCTGGTAACGAGGAGACGCTGCCGCGGCCGCGGGGGATGGTGACGTGTTCCTTCGAGAGCACCCTCGGGGAGGTGATCGAGAAGGCGGCGGCGAGCCACGTGCACCGGCTGTGGGTGGTGGACGACGGCGAGGAGGAGAACGGGGTGCTGCGCGGGGTGGTGTCGCTGACCGACGTTCTCCGGGTGGCCCGGGAGGCCGCCCTCGGCGAGGACCGGGAGATGAAGCACATTGGCGTCCTAGAGTAACATTTTTCGGTCTTGTACACGTTCAGTCTTGTATCTGTGACTACTGATGGAACGAGAGTTTGTGACTACTGAACTAGCAGCACTCGCGTGGTTGTGTAATGTGTCTTAACATTGCCTGTTTCAATCGTTTATCTATGTGCTCGAATATTTGGAGCTCTGAACTCGAAAGTCGTTTTGGCTTCCAAATTCCAGCCATCCCTTTATTTTTAAACAATCTATAAGTAAATAGTATCTGGGATCCCTTTATTTTTACGGCTTAATTCTCAGTCAACATTTAAACCGTCAATTACGTGTGGAGATCCCCGTACGGACTTTGCCGGACGGGGCTGTCCGTGCGCGCGTGACTGGGTTGTGGCTGCTAGGCAGGCTAAGGCAATTTTTTTTTATTGTTCTCTTCCTTTATTGTTTTTGTGTACTAGTAAGCCAAGTTGACTTTTGTCTTTTATGGGATTTTGTGTGTTTGTGTGTGTTTTTCTGTATATTTATTGAGAGATGTTTTCGTTTGAAAATTTTGTGGGTCTTAGTTGGGGCTCTAACTGAGAAATTTTTACTAGTTGTAAGTGGTGTTATAACTGAGATTTTTTTTAATCGTAACTACTACTACAGCTGAAAATTCCAGTCGAAAATGGGATTTCAACTGAGATATTTTACCCATTGTCGTTGCAAATGAGATATTTTTCCAGTTGCTAGTCGGGCTACAACTGAGATTTATTTTCCAGTTACAAGTCCGGTTGCAACTAAGATTTTTCAGTCCAGTTGTAAGTTGGGTTGCAACTGAGAATTTTTTTCCAGTTGTAAATCGGATTGCAACTGAGATTTTTCAGTTGCAACTGAGAATTTTTTCCAGTTGCAAGTCGGATTGCAACTGAGATTTTTTTCCAGTTGCAAGTCGGGTTGTAACTGAGATTTTTCAGTTGCAACTGGAGATTTTTTTTTCCAGTTGCATGTCGGGTTGCAACTAAGATTTGTTTTTCCAGTTGCAAGTCGGGTTGCAATTGAGATTTTTTTTTTCAGTATTTTTTTCTAGTTGCAACTGAGATTTTTTTTTTGCAACTGTGGTTGCAACTGAGATATTTTTCCAGTTGCAGGTGGGGTTGAATCAGAGTTTTTTCAGTTGCAATTACGGTTGCAATTGAGATTTTTTTTTTCCAGTTGCAACTCAGATATTTTTTCCGTTGTAAGTCGGGCTGTAACTGATTTTTTTTCAGTTACAACTACGGTTGCAACTGAGATATTCATTTGTGTAACTTATTTGTTTCAATTATAAGTGTACTTGTAAAACTTTTCGGTTGGGAGTGGAGTTGTAAGTGTGACTTTCGTGTTGTCAACAGCTTTTACCGGTCACTGGGATGTATCCGTATTAAGAACAACAAGTAAAAAAAGAAAAACTAAACCTAATAAATACTGCACCCAATACACGCTACCTCTCTGCTAGTCTGAGCTAGCTAGCTAGTACAGTAGCAGCGTAGTGGGCGGGCCGGCCGGATGCACGCATGCGTCTTCCTAGACGGATGGGAAATAAACAAATTGCTATGGAAGAGCCCGTCACGGCCAGTCGTATGGGCGATTTTCGTTGCACACATGGACATGGACATGTGGCTAAAGCTGAGAATGGTTCTCGTCCACGGGTGCGCAGCTTTGTAGTTCCATCCAATGGTCTCTCCGGTGGCCTTTGGATGCTCTGGACAAATGAAGTTGTTGTTACTGTCAAGTTCTTCAATAGTTATATGATCCTAGCTTTAGTTGTTAATGTAGCCACTAATACGGAGTTCTTGCTTGCTTGTGTCTATGGGGATCCCCATCATCGCCACACTAGTATGATATGGGATCAAATATCCAATTTTCTTAATGACAATCTAGGCAAGCCGGTAGTCTGTTTAGGTGATCTCAACAATATTATGTCTAATATTGATACTACCTCTACTCATGTAAATAAGTCCCGTATGCGTGAGTTCAATTCCTTTGTGAAGCAATGTGGTTTGTTTGATGCGGGTTACAGTGGTCCAGCTTACACTTGGACTAACAAAAGATTTTCCACTGGACTTGTTTTTGAAAGACTTGATAGATGTTTGATCAATGTTGAATGGTGCGGTGTTTTCCCAAACACTAATGTTTTCAATTTACCTATTATCTTGAGTGACCATGCGCCCATCCTAGTTTCCACTGAATCCCATTTTCGTAGACCTAACCTCAATTTCAAATTTGAGAACTGGTGGACTATGGAAGCAGACTATCAGCAAACGGCTCAATCGGCTTGGTTTGCTTCCACTAATAACACTTTTCATGCTAGAACATCCAGGCTTGCAGGTACTCTATAGAAATGGGTCAAAAAGAACCAACAGGAGCTAGACGACATACAAGACCAAATAAACAACATTCAGTTGTTACCGGTGCATCAACAAGACCACACTAAAGAGGCTCAGCTTATCACCCGATATGAAGAAAACCTCACCAAGCTCACCGAATCCTATCGACAGCGAGCCAAGAAGCACTGGGCCACATTTGGAGACAAGAACACGTCTTACTTCCACACTGCTGTTCTCAAACGCAGGTGCCGCAACCGTATTATATCAATTAAATCGCATGATGGCACTGAATTGTTCGATTTAGAGGACATTGCTAATGAATTTGTTCGTTATTTTAGGGACATCTTTCGTTCTTCATTTACTAATATTGACAGGAATACCCATATCAGTTCCCAGCCACCGCAAACAGGAGATGACTTCACCAATTCTGTTCCAGACAAGGAAGAAATTTGGAACATTCTAAAGGCAATGAAAAGAAACGCCTCTCCAGGACCTGATGGTTTCAATGTTGCATTCTACATCTCAGCATGGAGTTGGATAGGAGACGATGTCACGAAGGTGGTAACAGATTTCTATAGTACAGGTATTATCCCGTCCCATCTGAATGACACCCACATTGTCCTAATTCCGAAAAAACTTGTTTGCCACCTTCCTTCAGATTTCAGACCCATTAGCTTGTGTAATGTTATTTACAAAATCATTGCAAAATCTCTTGCTAATCGCCTTAAACATCATCTGCCGGATTACATACACCCATCCCAACAAGCTTTCATAGAAGGTAGGCGCATTAGTAACAACATTATTAGAGCCCAAGAAATCGCTCATTCTTTTACTCTTACCTCTTGGGCTACTCATGATTTCATGGTTAAAATTGATCTTGCTAAGGCTTTTGATAGAATTGAGTGGTGTTTCATTGAGGTTGCCTTTGCTCGCAAAGGTCTTCATGCGAATTTCATAAAGCTCATCCATGCTTGCATTGCTACCCCTGTGTTTTCGGTTATCATAAATGGCCAATCATTTGAGAAGTTCCGCAGTTCCAGGGGAATCCGACAGGGTTGCCCTCTATCTCCTTATTTGTTTGTATTTGCAGTTAATGAACTCTCACTAGCATTACAGGAAGCTATGCAGGCCCACAATCTATCAGGTATTTCTCTTGGACCGAACTGTCCTCCAATTCATTCCTTGATGTTTGCAGACGATCTTTTGCTTTGTGGTAAGGCTTCAACGCAGGAGGCCTCTGCTATGGCAAACATTTTACAGCAATTTTGCATTGCTTCGGGTCAAGCTCCTAATTGGAATAAATCCGCTATCTTGTTTAGTAAAAATGTTCCTATGCAGGTTAAGCAAGAGGTAAAACAAATCTTCCCTATCCCAGACATGACAGAAATTTCTACACATCTTGGGCACCCACTTATTCTTCCTGCAAAGGATAGATCGGCTGCATACAATTTTATTTTAGACAAATTCAAATCTAAGCTCTCAGCCTACAAGGCGAATAGGCTCTCCCATGCAGCTAGATTGACGCTCATAAAATCTGTTTTCTCCTCCATACCTGTTTACTACATGTCTAACATACTTTTGTCCAAGAAATTTATCTCTAAACTTACAACCATCATTAGAAATTTTTGGTGGACTGGTGTGCGAGAGGACCAAGTCACAAAAAGTTTATGTCTCAGAGCTTGGGCAGACATTTGTGTGGAGAAAAAGCTTGGTGGATTGGGAGTCAGAAACTTGCAGGCCATCAATCAAGGTATGATACTTTCAGCAGCCTGGCGCATAGCTGAGGATCCTCAAGCCCATCTGGCCAAGGTGTTGAAGGCCAAGTATCACCACGATACAACCATCTAGAGGGCCAAAGCCAACAAGCCAAAATCGGCCTTTTGGGCCGCCATCTTGAAGGTCAGGCCCCTTCTTATTTCTGCTTTTGTTTTGCAGTTGGCAGATGGCACTAGTTCAATTTGGAGTTCTCCCTGGTTTGAGGGTTGGGAAAATATTTACAACCATCTTATTATTCAGCAACCCCACTTCAATTACCCTGCTATTGTTAAGGATCTTTGGCTACCAAACCATAAAGCTTGGAATACCCAACTCATGCGTAGCCTCTTTGAACCCCAAACAGCCAATGCTATTATTCAGACCCCAATACTCAATGCTAATGAAACAGATACTCTTATTTGGAAACTAACCCCTGTAGGTTGTTTTTCTCCAAAGAGCGCCTACAAGCATGCTTTTAATAATCTTAACCTCCCAGCAAGACAAAGACCGAAACCGGTTCCTCCAGAGGTAATCTCCCTATTGAATCAAGTTTGGCATAATAATCAGATGGCACCAAGAGTGCAAACCTTTGCATGGCGGCTTCTCAGGAAAGCTCTTCCAACCGGTAAGCGAGCAAGTAGATTTTCTAAGAATATCTTGCCAACTTGCTCCAGGTGCGGAATGACCGAAGATGACATGCATATCCTTTTCCTCTGCCCTTTTTCTTGGGCAGCATGGTTTCATTTTCCTTGGTACATAAGAACTGAGAATTTAGCTACACATCATCAGTCCATAACTTCCATGATTACCTTTTTGCTTGCCTCTGGACACCCCACTATGAATATTCCAAATCTATATACTTTTTTGTGGTGTCTCTGGAAAGCTAGAAATGAGAATCTCTTTGCAAAAAAGGGTGGCAAACCTACTCATGTCTTTGTTGTAGCTAATGCTATTTTGCAGGCTTCCAAACTTGAAGTTTCAGAGCCGAATATTGAGGAGAGACAACAAAATAGCGTCTATAAGAGTTTGTCGGCTGCCCAGCTTCCTTCTACTCCCAACCCTGATCTTGAAGCAGGAACATTTTACTTTGTGATGCAGCATGGAAAGAGCAGCAAGGAGGCGACCCACACTGATGGGGGGATACTTTATAGGTAGGCCCATGGACCCGGAAAGTAGACCCGCCAAGACCAAGAAGGCCAAAGCCGAGTCACGTATCAAGTCACATGGGCTGGGCTGGAGACAAGCCGACCAAGGCCCATGATGAAGAAAGGACCCGTCCGGAAGGAGTCCAAGTATAACCCGGAGTCTAAACTTGGAGGACCAAGACCTAGAATAGGACTCCGTGTTCTAGTGTGACTCGGTGTAAATTGTAAGTCCAGAGACCCGGCAGCCTTTATAAGCGGGGTCCTGGACCTTAGATCGGGAAGCTCTAAGTTCAACCAATAGAGAAACCCTAGCCACCAGAGAGAAGTCGCCGGCTCCTAAGTTGTGGGAGCCGGGTCCTTGTAATCGAGGTATATCAAGAGCAATAACATAGAAGCAGGAAGTAGGTCTTTACCTCGAATCAGAGGGGCCGAACCTGGGTAAATCCTTGTTCCTTGGCGAGATTAACCGTTCCAGCATACTTCAGTCATCAATGGCCCCAGAACTCATCTTCCCTGAGGAAGAACTTGCCGTGACAACCCCACGACAGTTGGCGCCCACCGTGGGGCCTACGGTGACAAAAGGAGTCGAGATCGTTGGAGCTGCTCGTCGAGCTATGGAGAAACTCGCCATCGGGCGGGTCTACACTGATGAGCATGGAGAGACAGAGATCGATGACTCAGGCTGGACCTCGGAGATGAACGAAGTCGACGAGGGCTATCAGCTTGTCTTTGGAGGAATCAACGTGTTCGTCGGGATGGTGTGCGCGCCGGGTCTTCGCGAGAACTCGGCGGAGTCGGTGCCAGAGCTAACTGTTATTGTCGAGTCCGACGGCGAGGAGTCGGTCGGAACTTCAGAGGTCGGCATCATCGCCGAGTCTGAGGGACCCCTAGCTGAGGAACCAGATGTGATGCAAGAGTCAGACTCAGATTATGATGCAGATTCAGAGTCCATCCTACTCTTGTTTGAAGATCGGCTTGGGTACGGGATAGAGGAAGAGGATTATGAGGAGTCGCCAGTACGCGCTCGTGTTGTGGGAGTCTACATGTCTGGAAACACTGGGAATCAGTTTGATCCAACTCTATTGACAAAGGAGATTAATGCAAGTAATGCCGCAGAGAGGGCGGCCGAGTTAACCAACGCTCGTGCTGCGTTGGAGAGGCAACTAGCTGATATCACAGAGGCAAACCGTAGACTAGCTGCGGAGCAGGCCCGAGTCCAAGATGAAGCTCAGGTCGTGCGGAGGCGCCGCGAGGAGCTTACTTCAATTCAGCATCGCCGAGCCAGGAGTCGCTTGCATGATGGAGTCCACATCAATCCGACCAATTTATTCACCACGCCCAATGGTCCAGGCAGAGGAGCCGGACTAGGAGGCTCAGCGGCAGCAGGAGGCGCCGCAGGAGGAGCCGGAGGAGCACCACCACCACCACCACCACCACCACCAGAAGGATCGGGAGGCAGCCGTGCTAACGGACCACCGCCTGAAGGAGGAGTCGGAGGAGGAGCATCTGGTGGCTTAGGGGCACAGCCCAACAGATTTCATACCCCTGAGGGACATTATTCTAATCCTATGGACAACGTTCATGCGGCGACTCTGAGATTGGAGAATATTGTGGTACCAGAGGGACCAGCAGGACAGGAGACTCGCGAGGCTATCGAGTTACTGAAAACAGCTTTGACTCAGCAAGCTTTGTATCCAACTTTTCCAGATGCAAGTAGGCTACACTCAACGCCCTTTAACTCAGGTACGAGGAGTCGGCACGGCGAGTCCAACCCGGCAAACTCTACGAGTGCAAGGCGTCGTGAACTAGCGAGGAATCGTGCAAACATACCAACTGCTTCACAAGCTCAGCTAGTGGTTGATGAAGCAAGGCAACGACGAGAGAGAGAAGCAGCAAGAGCTCGGGAGGCAGAGAGGGACAGAGCGTTAGTGGGTGCAGCCAACCCGCCTCAGCCGACCCGGGTCCACGAGGAGGTGACTTCTCCTGGTGCTTCCCCAGCATTAACAGGACCAGAGTGTTTGTCCGATGCCATCAGATCCGAGTCCTTCCCTAGCAGTTTCAAGGAGCCGCGCAAGGTTCCAAACTATGAACCAAACATGGACCCGCCCTCTTGGTTGGGTACATACGAGATGGCGATGAGCATTCGCAATGCCACAGGTAATCTGTGTGCCAAGTTCATGTATCTTATGATGGAGGGAGCAGCCAAGGTGTGGATGCGCAACTTGCCTCCTAGGTCAATCAACTCTTGGGAGCAATTGAAGGCGGCTTTTATTCAGAATTTCCAAGGCACATGCAAGAAACTCAGCACCATTGAGGACCTGGAGCGATGTGTCCAGAGGAAGGGCGAGTCAGCAAGGCACTGGATGAAGCGAGTCTCAGAAATCATTAACTCCTCACAAGGACTCCCACCAGTTTCAGTGTTAATGGCGATGGAGAGAAATTGCAGTTACAATCCCTTGAGTTGGAAGCTAGGTCGTATGAAGGAGAGCCTGAATCAAGGTATTCCCCTTACGATCGGTGAGATCATGGCAGGTGCTAATAAGCACGCTGCCACAGACAAAACAAAGGATCAGGAGGAAGGAACTAAAGGACAAGGTGGCAATGGTCAGAATCAGAACCAGAATCAGAACCAGAATCAAGGTGGTAGCAAGAGGCCATATGGAGACAACTCTGACCTAGTGGCCAACACAAACACTGGAGTCAGACGTAAGGACAACAATTCTGGTGGATACCAAGGCCGCACTCCAAGCACGGAGGAGGTCTTGAGGATTCCCTGCCCTAAACATGCTAAGAACGGTAGATGCGGTCATACCCTGGGACAGTGCGTAGATTTGCAGCGCGCCAGGTTCCAAGGGCCAGGAGGAGGTAACAACAATGGTGGATATAGAGGGAACAACGGAGCCGGAGGACCCGGCAATAACGGTGGAGGAGCCGGCAACAACTCAAACCAACCTCAAGGAGGAGGTCACCAGCAGGGCGGGTTCCAGCAGAACCCGAAGCAGCTCAATGAGGGCAATGGTCAGTATTATGTCACAACTCGACAGCACAACCCGAGTCGTGGCAGCTACCATGTATTCACAACTAGTACGTCCAAGCATTCCAAGAAGTTGAAAGTCAGAGCAGTTAATGCAGTAGAGCCGGCCCTTCCACAGTGGCTCAGGTGGTCAGAGCAAACCATCACATGGAGTCGGGCAGATCATCCTCCAAGAGTCGACGAGCCAGGGCAGCTAGCCTTGGTAGTGGCACCTCAAGTTGGGGGCTATACATTGAACAAAGTGCTTATGGATGGTGGAAGCAGTATCAACATCTTATATTACGACACATTCAAGAGGATGCAGCTGCAAGATAGACAGCTAATTCCAACAGAGACAGTGTTCCACGGGATAGTACCAGGGAAGTCGGCTAAGCCCATTGGTAAGATTTATCTTGAGGTTGCTTTTGGCACAGTGGAGAATTTTCGTTCAGAGATTATGCCCTTTGAGGTAGTGGACCTTAAGAGCCCATATCATGCTCTTTTTGGTCGACCTGCATATTTTAAGTTTATGGCCAGGCCATGTTATGTGTACTTGAAGCTCAAGATGCCAGGTCCAGCAGGAATCATCACAGTTAATGGCAGCAGACAGATGGCATTGGAGTGTGAGTTAGGTGATGCAGCTATGGCTGAGACAGCTTGTGCTCAAGAGGAGCTGAAGTTTTACAAAGCAAACGTGGACCCGGAGGACAACTCGGTCCTTAAGAAGCCGGCCACAGAGGAGAAGATGAAATTCAAGTCAGCTCAGGACACAAAGCAAGTCGACTTTACCCCTGGGGACTCTTCCAAGCAGTTCACCATTGGGGCACACCTCTCTGATAAATAGGAAAGCGCGCTCGTCGAGTTCATCCGTGAGAACCGGGACGTCTTTGCATGGAAGCCATCTGACATGCCAGGAGTCCCGAGAGAACTCGCCGAGCACAGCTTACACGTTAATCCCAACGCAAGACCAGTTAAGCAGGGTCTGCGCAAGTTTCATGATGACAGGAGGAAAGCCATAGGAGAAGAGGTGGCTCGGCTCCTCGCAGCCGAGTTCATCAAGGAGGTCTTTCACCCAGAGTGGGTGGCCAATCCAGTGTTGGTACCAAAGAAGACAGGAGAGTTGCGGATGTGCATCGACTTCACGGGCCTGAACAAGCATTGCCCTAAGGACCCGTTTGCACTACCTCGCATAGACCAGATCATCGACTCCACAGCGGGGTCAGAGTTGCTTTGTTTCTTGGATGCATATTCAGGGTACAATCAGATCAGACTCAACATAGAGGATGAGCTAAAGACGTCCTTCATCACGCCCTTTGGAGCATTTTGTTACACAACAATGCCCTTTGGACTCAAGAATGCGGGAGCTACATATCAGAGGTGTATCCAGAACTGTTTCAAAAAACAGATTGGAAGGAATATTCATGCTTATGTGGATGATGTAGTTGTCAAATCTCAGAAGGCCGACTCTTTGATAGCAGACTTGACAGAAACCTTTGAGAACCTGCGCAAGTATAAGATGAAGCTCAACCCGACCAAGTGTGTCTTTGGAGTCCCTGCTGGCAAACTCCTAGGCTTCATCGTTTCAGAGAGAGGCATTGAGGCAAATCCAGAGAAAATCAAGGCTATCCATAACTTGCAGAAGCCGAATTGTCTGAAGGACGTTCAAAAGCTCACTGGATGTGTGGCAGCTCTGAGCAGGTTTATTTCCAGACTCGGGGAGAAGGCGGGTCCTCTCTACCGACTCCTGAAGAAGTTAGATAAATTCCTATGGGATGAAGAGGCTGACCGTGCTTTTGAGGAGTTGAAGAAAACTTTATCAACAGCACCAGTGCTTGCAGCTCCTACAGATAAGGAGCCCATGCTATTATATGTAGCTGCCAACGAGAGAGTTGTCAGCGCAGTAGTAGTTGTGGAACGTGCAGAGGAAGGAAAGGAGTACCCAGTGCAGAGACCTGTCTACTACATCAGTGAAGTCCTCATAGAGTCAAAGCAAAGGTACCCTCAGTGGCAGAAATTAGTTTATGGAGTTTTTCTTGCAAGTAGAAAGCTCAAGCATTATTTCCAAGAGCATCCAATTAAGGTGGTGAGTTCAGCACCGCTGGCAGATATTATACGCAATAGAGAGGCAACAGGGCGAGTTGCCAAGTGGGCAATTGAGTTGGGTCCTTATCATATCACATATGAGCCAAGGACAGCGATCAAATCTCAAGCTTTGGTGGATTTTGTCAATGATTGGACAGATTTTACATCTTCACCAAGCACCCCTTGCACCAAGTATTGGACAATGCACTTTGATGGGTCCAGACAGTTGGAAGGCTCAGAAGCCGGCGTGGTGTTAACATCCCCTAAGGGAGATAAGTTAGCATACGTCCTTCAGTTACACTTTGATTGCACCAACAACATGGCAGAGTATGAGGCTTTGCTACATGGCCTGCGTTTGGCCAAGGAGATGAACATCAAGCGTATCAGGTGCTTTGGAGACTCGGATCTCGTAGCTCAGCAAGTATCTGGAACTTGGGACTCGAAGGATGCAAACATGGCAGCTTATAGAAGAGCAGTCGAGCAGATAGCCGGGTTCTTTTCTGGTTATCAAGTAGAGCATATTGACAGACGCAAGAACTCCACCACCCTTCAGTCAAGTTGCCCACAGAGGAGGAGTTAGCCTTTCCAGACCCAGAGTCGGCACTTGTTGCAGCAGTACGAGCAATCCCAACATGGACAGAGCCCTACCTAGCCTATCTCCTGCGGGGTGAACTCCCAAAAGATGAGGTCAAGCGAAAGCAACTCATCAGGCGGTGCAAGTCCTATACAGTCATTAATGACGAGTTATATAGAAGAAGCGTCACTGGAGTCTACCAGAGATGTGTGTCTCCAGAAGAGGGCAAGCAAATATTGCAAGAGATCCATGCAGGAGATTGTGGTCATCATGCATCCACTAGATCCTTGGTGTCAAAAGCTTTCAGACACGGGTTCTTTTGGTTGACAGCACATTTAGATGCAGAGAGGATAGTTCGAGTCTGTGATGGATGTCAAAGGTACGCAAGGCAAGACCACGTGCCAGCTCAAGAACTCAGAACCATCCCTATCACTTGGCCATTTGCAGTTTGGGGACTCGACATGGTGGGCCCTTTCTCAAAGTCGCCTTGTCAGAAGACCCATCTGCTAGTAGCAGTTGACAAGTTCACCAAGTGGGTGGAGGTGGAACCCGTCAGCAGAGTCGACGGTGCATCAGCTGTGAGATTCTTCAAGAAGATAGCCACACGTTTTGGGTATCCTCACAGCATCATTACAGACAATGGTACCAACTTATCAGTTGGGGAGATGGCCAAGTTTTGTGGTGAGAACAACATCAGACTCGACCTAGCCTCAGTGGCACATCCACAGTCCAATGGACAAGCAGAGAGAGCAAATCAGGAGGTGCTGAAGGGAATTAAGCCTCGGCTCCGAGTCCCTCTGCTAAGAGCCGCCGGGTCTTGGGTTGAGGAGTTACCAGCAGTGCTTTGGAGCATCAGGACGACTCCTAACAGATCTACTGGCTTCACACCTTTCTTCATGGTGTATGGAGCAGAAGCTGTCTTGCCAAGCGACTTGTTGCATGACTCGCCACGAGTCGCCAATTATGTGGAGACAGAAAACGAACTCGCCCGCCAGGACTCGGTCGATGCACTTGAGGAAGCAAGGGAGCTAGCCCTTGAGAGATCAGCAGTTTATCAGCAGGACCTGCGGCGATATCACGCACGCAGAGTCAAAACCAGGACTTTCCAGGAAGGAGACTTAGTGCTTCGCCTTGTCCAGAGTAAGGAAGGGATGCACAAGTTATCGCCACCATGGGAAGGACCGTTCGTCATAAGCAAGAATCTGAACAACGGATCGTACTATCTAATGGATGTACGAGAGCCGGCAAGTGTAGGCAAAGGAGCTGACACAGCTCATACTCTAGATCCTTATGCAGAGGCAAAGAGGCCTTGGAACATAGCTCAGTTACGTCCTTATTATACTTAAGTTGTAATAGATTCATGAGTTGAAAGGCAATGAGCCCAGTGAGCCATGCCTAGATGTAATCAAATTATTGTGATCAAATGAAATAAAGCCGGCTTTTGCGAACATGAGTCCTTTAGTCGAGTCACCCAGTGAGTGCGCTTTGTTCTTTAATTTTTGATCATCAGGTTCTTGGGGGCTTGCTTTTCAGTGAAAAAAGTTAAGCTTAAACTCTTGGACCCGGCACAGTAGCCAAATTTTCCTAGTTTTCTCGCTGGTAAGTCAGATGCATCCTGCACAATATGATTTATCTACAGGCATGACTTGTTTCTCTCTCTTATGGATCCTAAGGAACATATGAGTTAAGAACCTGTCAGCACAAACTGTAAGAGAAGTCATGCAGGGCCTACTTATTCATCAGTGAAAAACTAGACGGGTTATAAGAACCAAGCCGATTGGCACAACTTTCAAATAGCTAGACAAGCTCAGTTGTTTAAAGGCACCAGTAGTGCATCATTCAAAAGAGCTAAACAAGCTCAATAGTTTAAAAGCACCCGTAGTGCATAATTACAAAGTCTCAATGGTAACACAGCATTACATAGCAATCAAAAGTCATTCAGAGGGTTGTCTTCTAGAGGAGCTGACTCCTTCGCCAGAGTCGAGGAGTCCTTCTTAGCAGGCGACTTGTCCTTTGATTGAACAGCAGGAGTCGAGGAGCCCTTTTTAGCAGGAGATTTGCCTTGTGCTTGAGCAGCGGAAGAAGGAGCCGGCTTCAATGGAGGCTTGGTGGCGACTCTCTTCGCTTGAAATCCAGTACCCTTGGGACTCTTCATATGCTTAGCAAGATCTGCTTGTTTCTGAGCGTCTCCAGAGACAGCTCTAGAAGGAGTGGGCGCAGCAGGAGTCTTCAGGGTAGGCTCAGCACTTGGAACAGGAGCCGCCGGTGACGAGGAACTCGGACCGGCAGAGGCGGAGAATACACCAGATGGGTCCTGTGATGGGCGGCCAAAATTTACTATCTCAGGAGTTACTGGAGTAACTCTCTTGTTCTCCAAGTCATAATGATGAACCCATACCTCAGGGTCCATCTTATTCGCAATCTCACAAGCATATGGCCGCACCAGCTTTTCTTCGGCTATGAAATCGTTCTGAGTAAAAGGTTTGCCATCCTCATGCTGCTCAGGCTTCCCCATTGTAAGCATTGCTGGCTCAAGAACAGTGGGATAGTAGCTGTGGGCTAAGGCCAAGATCCTGATAGCAGATCTCCTCATGGAAGATTGTTTCCACAGACGTACATAGCCTGGTGCTCTGGACAACTCGTCCACCAGACGTTCAGGCTCTTTGGGGCACTTGCCTTTATGATTTAAATACTTGACCACAGAACGGGCTCCCTCTTGTAGCCCATGACAGTAATCAAGCATCTCAGATAGTTGTTTGCTTGTGGGCAATTTAAGCTTTGGGGAGTCAGCCCCTGCAGAAAGGAAAACAAGGAGTCATTGTCAGTTGAAAAGCAATTCACAAAGGGGCAAAAGGAAGCAAGCAAAAGTCATAAACTCACCAAATATATGCTGACACATGGCACCAATGCCTTTTTTGCAAGTATTGAACACAGCTTGTAGGTCATTGTGTGCTTTCTGAGCAATCTTTTTGGCCTCAGCCGACTCTTTTTTCACCTGCTCCAGTTGAGCAGTTAAGGCCTTCAGATCCTTCTCAAGCTGAAGGGAGTGTTCTTTTTCGGCCATGGCAGATCTGGCACTGGCAGCTGCCTGGTCCTCAAGTTCTTTCATATCTCTCTTCATCTTGGAGACAATGCACTGCAATTACAAGTCATAAAGCACAAGTGAGCTACACAAGTCAAATAAAGAACTCATGAGCTCCAAGTCGTCACAAGTTAACAACTTGGCGCTTGGGGGCTACTCAGGAGTCAATTCTTTCTATCAGAAAAGCAAGCATGGGTCATAATCGACAAGTCATAAGCTCCAAGTCGCCACAAGTTAGCAACTTGGCGCTTGGGGGCTACTGGCAGATCAGAATTTTCCATCAAGTTAATTATGAGTAGAGTGGACATATTTGCAGCTCCAAGTCGCCACAAGTTAGCAACTTGGCGCTTGGGGGCTACTCGCAGAACAGAAATTTTTTTTTCTTCTTCAAGTAAGGTATCAGTGAGTAATATATATTGGTAGCTCCAAGTCGTCGCAGGCTGACAACTCGGCGCTTGGGGGTTACTCGTGCGAAAGTTTTTGGTCTAAGGACCCGACAGACAGTAAACTATCAGCCCCGAGTCCTAGTAGAGCTAAGGACTCAGTGCTTGGGGGCTACAGTGTGCAAATTTTTTTCCATATAGCAATTGAGTTCAGTATCAAATCAAAGCACCTATCCTAGTCACAAGTCACCACAGACAGGTGCTTGGGGGCTACTGAGATAGGATGATGCCAGAAAGCATGAAAGGAGAAGTCAGAAAAGCTTACTTCATGAACCATGTGAAGAGACCTAAGAGCCGCTTGCTCGTCGTCCTTCAGCCTAGCAGCTTGATCGTTCAAGTCGACTGCTT
Organism: Puccinellia tenuiflora; assembly: GCA_012064385.1. Lineage (NCBI taxonomy): Eukaryota > Viridiplantae > Streptophyta > Magnoliopsida > Poales > Poaceae > Puccinellia > Puccinellia tenuiflora. The sequence goes on from QRDG01001356.1 coordinate 746,982, forward strand.
CAGCATAGGCTTCGGAAAATGACATGTTATCTGCCACCCGAAGTCGACTGTAGTCAGTAGATGACTTGATCTTGATTGATGGAGAGGCTGCAGGAGTCGGTTTGACAGGAGCCGGTTGAACTGGAGGCGCAGAATCAGGAGTCGCAGCACCAGAGCTGGGCTGGACTGTTGTTGGAGTCGCCGCTCGAGCCTTTGAAGAGGACTCGGGAATGGTAGGAGTCGTGGTTGCGCCAGCTGATGCAGCGATGGAGGGACCTGTCCTCGTACTGGTTGTCTGAGAAGTCGATGGAGGGGCAGGTCCACGCCCAGAGGAGACATCAGCCATGCCTGGGAGTTTTGTTACCTTGGCACAAGGCCGAGCCCTGAAATATTCAGAGATAGAAATCAATAAACCTAGTGAAAGGAAAGATCAGAAGTCATACAATTGCAAGTACAGAGACAAAAGAGTTTTACCCAATATTGGTCTCCAGATCCAAGGCGGTCTGAGAGCTTGAAGAAGGCATTGACAAACCAGAGTTGTAAGAGTCGTCCTTTTGGGGAGGAGAGGTCGATTTCCGTTGGTGTGAGACTGGCAGAGGCTCAGGAGCATCTGCAGGCCCATCGGAACGTAGCTTCCTCTTCCTAGCGGCGATAACACTCTGCATTTGCTCTTCAGGCTTAGTGGGGGAGCGAGAGGACCCAAGGACTCGTGAGAGTGGTACCTTGGGAACAGCCTCTCGAGAGCCATTATTGTTTGAGGCTGGAGAGGACGAGGAGTGACTCCTAGCAGAGGACTCTGCAGATGGAGATGGTTGAGCAGCAGCAGAGGCAGTATCAGTTTGCCTAGCAGTTGGAGCCTCTGGAGAGGACTCGTCATCGTCGGTTTCTTCCACAATGGGAGCCTCTTGAGAGGACTCCTCTTCATCAGCATTCTTAGTTGGAGCCTCTGGCGAGGACTCCTCATCGGCAGCACCATCATCAGCAGGAGCCTCCTGGGAGGACTCCTCATCCGCATCATCAGTATCATCTGCCACAGTGGTTTGATCCGTGGCCGGAGTTTCTTCTTCAGCCTCAGCCTCAGCTTCAGCTTTATTCTTAGAACCAGCTCCGGAGGCCGGCTTCCAGAAGGAGTCGGTGAGCTGCAAAAGAGTTAGTAAATATGGGTCAGCAAGCAATACAAGTGAAGTCAAGGTTGAAGTAAAGTAGAGAGTAATGCTTACATCAGGAGCTGGGTTGGTCGAGCAGAAGGGTTGGAGCCCGAAATGAGCTTGATCCTTCACCGGTTTCCCAGTCAACTTCTTGATGAGTCGACCAAGTTCGGGTCCATCANTTGGGAGAGGACTCCTCTTCATCAGCATTCTTAGTTGGAGCCTCTGGCGAGGACTCCTCATCGGCAGCACCATCATCAGCAGGAGCCTCCTGGGAGGACTCCTCATCCGCATCATCAGTATCATCTGCCACAGTGGTTTGATCTGTGGCAGGAATTTCTTCTTCAGCCTCAGCCTCAGCTTCAGCTTTATTCTTAGAACCAGCTCCAGAGGCCGGCTTCCAGAAGGAGTCGGTGAGCTGCAAAAGAGTTAGTAACATGAGTCAGCAAGCAATACAAGTGAAGTCAAGGTTGAAATAAAGTAGAGGAGTAATACTTACATCAGGAGCTGGGTTGGTTGAGCAGAAGGGTTGGAGCCCGAATGAGCTTGATCCTTCACCGGTTTCCCAGTCAACTTCTTGATGAGTCGACCAAGTTCCGGTACCATCAGACAGCTGCTCCGTAACCCGGAGGGTCATCACCAGCGCATCTGGTATATGAGCAGATCAGTCGAGTCCTAGGACTCAGCGGCTGGATTCTCCAGGTTGTCCAGCAACGGACCAAATCCATATTTTCCAAATTATGGGACAAGAGTGCCCGGATGCGAGTGATCAGAGACTCGACCCTTGGCCGGTCGGCCTCTGGGCACCTGGCTTTCATCAGAGGAGTCGCCCGGAGGCGTTCCTCAGAGAACAAGGGAAGCTTAGGTTCATCTGCAGGGGAAGTGTCCTTGCAAGTAAAAAGAAAGTTCTTTGCCAGTCTTTGATGCGATTTGGGAAAACTGGCTTAGGGAAGACGGAGTTGAGGCGCCGTTGAAGGGCGACGGCGCCACATTGGAGAAGAGGACCTCCAGAGGTTTCAGGTTGAGGATTGCAGTAGAAGAGCTCGAGCCAAAGGTTGATGTCAGGTTTAATCTGGAGGTAATCCTCACAGAGAACGACGAAATTAGAAAGTGTGAGAATAGAGTTGGGAGCAAGATCGTGAATCCGCAGCTCAGTAAAGCTCGAGGAGCTGGCGGAAGAAAAAATCGCCGGGGGAGAAAAGCCGCGGAATAGGTGCTCCACGAAGACAACTACCTCATCCTTAGCGGGAGAGGGAACAATCTCATCCCCAGGGGCCCGAGCTTGAGCACTAGAAGGGATCAAACCTGAGAGCCTGTGGGTCTTCAATTGCTCCGCCGAGACCACAGATCCGCTCCAATCGGCGGAGATAGATCGCTTGGAGGAGGTTTTGGCGGCGGCGGCGGCCGCGGCGGCAATGTTCACCGTCCTGCTCGACGAGGTAGCCTTGGCCTTCGATGTTGTCTTTGAGCGCTTGGGAGCCATGGCGTGCGGGCGGTGCGTGCTGGGCGCGGGAAGAGATGGGCGCGAAGAGAGGAAGAAGAGGTTTTGAGCTGAAGGGGCAAGTGAGGTTTAAGGCCTAACCCTTCGCGATTTATAAAGGGGGGTAAAACCCTAGAAAGTTACAGAGTGGGTTCACAGTTGACTATCGATAACGTTTCAGTAAAAACGTTTTAGTGGCCAAACAGACAGATAAGAAATCGCAATATGGAAAGGTCAAAGTCACAGATATGGAAGTAGCCGGCTTGTCTCAGAATGACGAGTCCTGTGACAGTGAAATCAGCTTATCTAGCCCTTGTTCGCAAGAGTCACACCAGAACCCGGCCTGCTAGTACAAGGGCAAGAGTGGTGGCTTGAACAAGGGATAAGAGTGGACTCATTTTATATATGTGTTATGTTTTTATGCAGGAATTCATCTTGGAGCTAGCAGCAGGCGACTTTGGAGCCATTGGCTCAAGTGGAAGGAGTCGACCCAGAGAGTCGAACCAGCAAGTCAGAGGAAGCCGCCAAGCTGTGCCCAAGATAAATTCGGGGGCTACTGATGGGGGGATACTTTATAGGTAGGCCCATGGACCCGGAAAGTGGACCCGCCAAGACCAAGAAGGCCAAAGCCGAGTCACGTATCAAGTCGCATGGGCTGGGCTGGGGACAAGCCGGCCAAGGCCCATAATGAAGAAAGGACCCGTCCGGAAGGAGTCCAAGTACAACCCGGAGTCTAAACTTGGAAGACCAAGACGTAGAGTAGGACTCCGTGTTCTAGTGTGACTCGGTGTAAAGTGTAAGTCCAGAGACCCGGCAGCCTTTATAAGCGGGGTCCTGGACCTTAGATCGCTAAGCTTCAACCGATAGAGAAACCCTAGCCACCAGAGAGAAGTCGCCGGCTCCTAAGTTGTGGGAGCCGGGTCCTTGTAATCGAGATACAATCAAGAGCAATAACATAGAAGCAGGAAGTAGGTCTTTACCTCGAATCAGAGGGGCCGAACCTGGGTAAATCCTTGTTCCTTGGCGAGATTAACCGTTCCAGCGTACTTCAGTCATCAATGGCCCCAAAACTCATCTTCCCTGAGGAAGAACTTGCCGTGACAACCCCACGACAATGGGCCTACCTATAAAGTATCCCCCCATCAGTAGCCCCTGAATTTATCTTGGGTGCAGCTTGGCGGCTTCCTCTAACTTGCTGGTTCGACTCTCTGGGTCGACTCCTTCCACTTGAGCCAATGGCTCCAAAGTCGCTTGCTGCTAGCTCCAAGATGAATTCCTGTATAAAAACATATTACATATATAAAATGAGTCCGTCCTGTCCTTTCGCACAAGTCCACCGCTCTAGCTCTTTATAGCACTTGGCCGAGTCTGTGGCTATTCCTGTGCACCACTCTGTCAATTTTCAACTCTTTAAGTCATGGGACTCGGCTTCCTGGAGCAAGCCAACTCTTCTTCCATCTCTATAGCCTTATCTGTTAACTGTCGAATCGTTATCCACGATTTTACCGCGGGCCACCACTGTATACCTCTAGGGTTTTTACCCTCTTATAAATGTCAAAGGGTGAGAACATAAACCTCTATTGCCCTTTCATTCCCCAAACTTTCCTGTCTCTCCTGCACTCGTTCCTTTCCCGCGCAGCGCTTCCTCTTGCACCGCACGTACGCCATGGCCCCCAAGCGCGCCGCCAAGGGCACCTCCAAGGCCAAGGCCCCTTCTGGAAGCAGGATCGTCGACATTGCCGCCGAGGCCGCCGCCGCCGCCGCACCTTCCTCAAAGAGATCTATCTCCGCCGATTGGGGCGGTTCAACCATCACGGCGGAGCAGCTAAAATCACATCGCCTTGCTGGCCTTCTTCCTTCAAGCGTCAAGGCACGAGCTCCTGGGGATGAATCGGTGCCTTCTCCGGCGAAGGGCGAGGTCGTCATCTTTGCGGAGCACCTTTTCCGCGGTTTCACGCCCCCCGGTAACTTATTCTTCCGCCAGCTCCTCGAGTTCTACAAGCTGCGCATTCATGACCTCGCTCCCAACTCCGTCCTTACCCTTTCCAATTTTGTTGTTCTCTGTGAGGATTACCTCCAGATTAAACCTGACTTAGATCTATGGCTCAAGTTGTTCTACTGCAACCCCCAACCTGAAACCTCCGGGGGACCTCTCTTACTGTGCGGCGCTGTAGCTCTCCAGCGTCGCCTAAATTCTGTCTTCCCTAAGCCAGTTTTTCCAAACCGCATCAAGGACTGGCAAAAGTCCTTCTTTTATTGCAAGGACACCTCTCCTGAGGATGAACCTAAGCTCCCACAATTCTCTGAGAGCCGACTGGAGGTGACTCCTGCTATGAAGGCCAGGTGCTCAGAGGCTGCCCGGCCCAAAGTCGAGTCCTTGATCCTTAGAATCCGGGCTCTCCTCTCTCATGACCTGGAAAACATGGATCTCGTCCGCTGCTGGACCACCTGGAAAATTCAACCGCTGAGTCCTAGGACCCGGCTCATCTGCTCGTATACCAGGTGTGTCACTGATGATCTTAGGATGACAGATAAGTTGTCTGACGGTCCTGAACTTGGTCGATTGATCAAGAAGCTGACCGGAAAGATGGTGAAGGACCAGGCCCACTTTGGGCTTCAGCCTTTCTGCTCTACCTGCCCAGCTCCTGCTGTAAGTACTTTAACTGTCTTTCCTTCTTGCTTGCTTGTATTATCTCAATTTGCTAACTCAAACTTTCTGTTTCCTCTCTGCAGCTTACCGACTCCTTCTGGAAGTCGGCCCTTGAAACTGACAAGGGCAAAGGGAGCACCTCTGCTGCTGCAGAGATTGTTGAGGAAGAAGAAGCCAGCGAGGAGTCCTCTAAAGAGGCTACTGCTGCTGGTGATGAGAATGAAGATGAGGAGTCCTCACCTGAGGCTCCCACTGTCAATGTCGTTGAGGAGGAGTCCTCTTCTGAAGCACAGTATGCTGACAAGGAGCATACCGAATCGAGCCCTGCAGGAGCCCAAACCACTCCATCTGAGGAGTCATCAGATGTCAAGAGTCGCTCCCCGACTCCTCCAGTTCCAAAAAATGGGTCCCGGGCTGCTGTGCCTAAGGTACCCGCCTCACGAGTCCGCAAATCTAGCAGCTCCTCCAGCGAGCCCGAAGAAATTCCTGCGCAAGTCCTTGCTGCCAAGAAAAGGAAACTGCGCTCAAGTGGCCCTGCAGAGTCTCCTCCTCCTCTACCTGTTTCACACCAGAGGAAGTCGATCTCTCCTCCTGAGAAAGCTGACTCCTATGTGTCAGGAATGTCAATCTTCTCTTCTGATTCTCAAGCCTCTTTGGATCTTGAGACAAATGTTGGGTATGACTTTTCTCCTCTGTTTTTACTAGCATAACATCTGTATTTATCTTTAATCAATATCTGACTTTTAATCTGTCCTGTCTCAGAGCCCGGCCCTGCGCCAAGGTCTCCAAGCTACCAGGCATGGACGATGTGACGTCCGGCCGAGGAGTTGTACCGCCGTCGACTTCTCAGACGACAAGTACAAAGACAGCTCCTACGACTCCCGCATCTGCTGGTGCAACAGCCACTGGGACTCCCCCTGTTCCCGAGTCCGCTCCAAAGACTCGGTTGGAGACTCCTGTGGTGATCCCATCCTCCTCTGGGGGTGGAACTCCAACTACTACGGTTCAGATGCCTCCGAGTCAGGAAAAAGCGGCTCCCACTTCTCAGCTGAACACTGAACCAGCCAAATCTTCAACTGACTACAGCCGGCTCCGGATATCTGACAACAAATCTTTCAATGAGGCCTATATTGAGGCCATAGAGCTTAATGATCAAGCCGCCAAGCTAAAGGATGAGGAGCAAGTAGCCCTCAGAGCCCTTGAGATGATTCATAACGTAAGCATTCCAACTTGTGCTCTTTATGCTCTATCCATTAGTCTCCTATTACAGTAGCCCCCAAGCACCTTATCTTTGGTGACTTGGAGCTAAGATAGGTGCTTCATCCTGAACTCAAATCACTTGCTAGGTAGAAAAAACTTGCATACTGTAGCCCCCAAGACCTGAGTCCTTAGCTCTACTAGGACTCGGGGCTGCTAATTTACTGTCTGTCGGGTCCTTTAGACCAAAAACTTTTGCATGAGTAGCCCCCAAGCGCCGAGTTGTCAGCCTGCGACGACTTGGAGCTATCAATATATGTTGCTTACTGATACCTTACTTAAAGAAAAAATTCTGTTCTGCGAGTAGCCCCCAAGCGCCAAGTTGCTAACTTGTGGCGACTTGGAGCTGCAAATATGTCCACTCTACTCATACTTAACTTGATGAAAAATTCTGATCTGCCAGTAGCCCCCAAGCGCCAAGTTGCTAACTTGTGGCGACTTGGAGCTTATGACTTCTCCACTAGGACTTGCGTGTCTGGAAAAAATCTGACTCCTGAGTAGCCCCCAAGCGCCAAGTTGTTAACTTGTGACGACTTGGAGCTCATGAGCTATAGAATTTGACTTGTAAAAAATCTGACTTGCACTTTCCTGACTTGTTAATTGTCGACTTGTACATCGCTGACTTCTGCTTTTCATGACTTCTGCTTTTTCAGACTGTTGTCTCAAAGATGAAAAGAGACATGAAAAAGTTGGAAGACCAAGCAGCTTCCAGTGCCCAATCTGCTGAATCTGAAAAACAGCATTCCCTCCAACTGGAGAAGGACTTACAAACCCTAGCTGCTGAGCTAGCTAAGGTGAAGAAAGAGTCGGCTGAAGCAAAGAAGGCTGCCCAGAAGGCACACACTGATCTGAGAGCCGTCTTGGATGTATGCCAAAAGGGGATTAAGGCGATGTGTCATCATATCTTTGGTAAGTTACTGCTACTTGCCTTCTTTTAGCTTGATATACAAAACTCAGTTACTTATGACTTTTGACTTCTCTTACTTTGCAGGGGCTGACTCCCCAAAACTCAAGCTGCCAACTAGCCAACAACTCCATGCCATGCTAGACCACTGCCATGGGCTGCAGGAGGGTGCTCGCTCTGTGGTAAAATATCTTAACTCCAAGGGCAAGTACCCCAAGGAGCCTGAACGATTGGTTGATGAGTTGTCAAGAGCTCCAGGGTACATGCGCTTGTGGAAACAATCTGCCTATGAGGAGATCTGCCATAAGAATACTTGCACTGGCCCACAGCTACTACCCCACTGTCCTGGAGCCAGCAATGCTCACTATGGGGAAGCCAGAGCAGCATGAAGATGGCAAACCCTTCACCCAAGATGACTTTAAGGCTGAGGAGTTGCTAGTGCGGCCTTACGCCTGCGAAATCGCCAATAAGATGGACCCGGAGGTATGGGTTCATCACTATGACTTGGAGAACAAGAGGGTTAATCCAGGAGTTCCTCCAATCGTAAACTTTGGGCGTCCCTCACAGGATATGACTGGTGCCCCATCAACTGGGCCAAGCTCTTCCACTCCAGCGGCTCCTAGAGCTGGCGACTCGACTGGTGCAGAGCCCATGCTAAAGACTCCCGCTGCGCCCACTCCCTCAAGAGTCGCAACTGGCGGCTCCCAAATTCAAGAGGAGTTGAGCAAACACATGAAGAACCCGAGGGGAACTGGCTATCAAATGAAGAAAGTTGCCACAAAGTCTCCTGGAAAGTCGACTTCCACATCTGCTGCACAGGCGAAAGACAAGTCTCCAGCTAAGGACTCCACAGCTCCAGTCAAGGACTCAGCTCCTGTAAAAGACAATTCTCTAGATGACTTCTAGTTTGTAATAATTTATTTCTGATGGCTTTAAACTATGTAGCTTGCTAGCTACTTTGGGATGTAATGATGCACTACTGGTGCTGTAAACTATTTAGCTTGTTAGCTATTTTGAATTTGTGCCAATCGGCTTGGTTCTTATAACCCGTCTAATTTTTCACTGATGAATAAGTAGGCCCTGCATGACTTCTCTTACAGTTTGTGCTGACAGGTTCTTAACTCATATGTTCCTTAGGATCCATAAGAGAAAGAAACAAGTCATGCCTGTAGATAGATCATATTGTGCAGGATGCATCTGACTTACCAGCGAGAAAACTAGGAAAATTTGGCTACTGTGCCGGGTCCAAGAGTTTAAGCTTAACTTTTTTCACTGAAAAGCAAGCCCCCAAGAACCTGATGATCAAAATTTAAAGAACAAAGCGCACTCACTGGGTGACTCGACTAAAGGACTCATGTTCACAAAAGCCGGCTTTATTTCATTTGATCATAATAATTCGATTACATCTAGGCATGGCTCACTGGGCTCATTGCCTTTCAACTCATGAATCTATTACAACTTAGGTATAATATGGACGTAGCTGAGCTATGTTCCAAGGCCTCTTTGCCTCTGCATAAGGATCTAGAGTATGAGCTGTGTCAGCTCCTTTGCCTACACTCGCCGGCTCTCGCACATCCATCAGATAGTACGACCCGTTGTTCAGATTCTTGCTTATGACGAACGGTCCTTCCCATGGTGGAGATAACTTGTGCATCCCTTCCTTACTCTGGACAAGGCGAAGCACTAAGTCTCCTTCCTGGAAAGTCCGGGTCTTGACTCTGCGTGCGTGATATCGCCGCAAGTCCTGCTGATAAACTGCTGATCTCTCAAGGGCTAACTCCCTTGCTTCCTCAAGTGCATCGACCGAGTCCTGTCGGGCGAGTTCATTTTCTGTCTCAACATAATTGGCGACTCGTGGCGAGTCGTGCAACAAGTCGCTTGGCAAGACAGCTTCAGCTCCATACACCATGAAGAAAGGTGTGAAGCCAGTGGATCTGTTAGGAGTTGTCCTGATGCTCCAAAGTACTGCTGGTAACTCCTCAACCCAAGACCCGGCGGCTCTTAGCAAAGGGACTCGGAGCCGGGGCTTAATTCCCTTCAGCAACTCCTGATTTGCCCTCTCTGCTTGTCCATTGGACTGTGGATGTGCTACTGAGGCTAGGTCGAGTCTGATGTTGTTCTCACCACAAAATTTGGCCATCTCCCCAACTGATAAGTTGGTACCATTGTCTGTAATGATGCTGTGAGGATACCCAAAACGTGTGGCTATCTTCTTGAAGAATCTCACAGCTGATGCACCGTCGACTCTGCTGACGGGTTCCACCTCCACCCACTTGGTGAACTTGTCAACTGCTACTAGCAGATGGGTCTTCTGACAAGGCGACTTTGAGAAAGGGCCCACCATGTCGAGTCCCCAAACTGCAAATGGCCAAGTGATAGGGATGGTTCTGAGTTCTTGAGCTGGCACGTGGTCTTGCCTTGCGTACCTTTGACATCCATCACAGACTCGAACTATCCTCTCTGCATCTAAATGTGCTGTCAACCAAAAGAACCCGTGTCTGAAAGCTTTTGACACCAAGGATCTAGTGGATGCATGATGACCACAATCTCCTGCATGGATCTCTTGCAATATTTGCTTGCCCTCTTCTGGAGACACACATCTCTGGTAGACTCCAGTAACGCTTCTTCTATATAACTCGCCATTAATGACTGTATAGGACTTGCATCGCCTGATGAGTTGCTTTCGCTTGACCTCATCCTTTGGGAGTTCACCCCGCAGGAGATAGGCTAGGTAGGGCTCTGTCCATGTTGGGATTGCTCGTACTGCTGCAACAAGTGCCGACTCTGGGTCTGGAAAGGCTAACTCCTCCTCTGTGGGCAACTTGACTGAAGGGTGGTGGAGTTCATCTAAGAACACATTTGGTGGTACTTTCTCTCGACGAGAGCCGAGTCGTGATAACGCATCAGCGGCTTCGTTCTTGCGCCTGTCAATATGCTCTACTTGATAACCAGAAAAGAACCCGGCTATCTGTTCGACTGCTCTTCTATAAGCTGCCATGTTTGCATCCTTCGAGTCCCAAGTTCCAGATACTTGCTGAGCTACGAGATCCGAGTCTCCAAAGCACCTGATACGCTTGATGTTCATCTCCTTGGCCAAACGCAGGCCATGTAGCAAAGCCTCATACTCTGCCATGTTGTTGGTGCAATCAAAGTGTAACTGAAGGACATATGCTAACTTATCTCCTTTAGGTGAGGTTAACACCACGCCGGCTCCTGAGCCTTCCAACTGTCTGGACCCATCAAAGTGCATTGTCCAATACTTGGTGCAAGGGGTGCTTGGTGAAGATGTAAAATCTGTCCAATCATTGACAAAGTCAACCAAAGCTTGAGATTTGATCGCTGTCCTTGGCTCATATGTGATATGATAAGGACCCAACTCAATTGCCCACTTGGCGACTCGCCCTGTTGCCTCTCTGTTGCGTATAATATCTGCCAGCGGTGCTGAACTCACCACCTTAATTGGATGCTCTTGGAAATAATGCTTGAGCTTTCTACTTGCAAGAAAAACTCCATAAACTAGTTTCTGCCACTGAGGGTACCTTTGCTTTGACTCTGTGAGGACTTCACTGATGTAGTAGACAGGTCTCTGCACTGGGTACTCCTTTCCTTCCTCTGCACGTTCCACAACTACCTACTGCACTGACAACTCTCTCGTTGGCAGCTACATATAATAACATGGGCTCCTTATCTGTAGGAGCTGCAAGCACTGGTGCTGTTGACAAAGTTTTCTTCAACTCCTCAAAAGCACGGTCAGCTTCTTCATCCCATAGGAATTTGTCTGACTTCTTCAGGAGTCGGTAGAGAGGACCCGCCTTCTCCCCGAGTCTGGAAATAAACCTGCTCAGAGCTGCCACACATCCAGTAAGCTTTTGGACGTCCTTCAGACAAGTCGGCTTCTGCAAGTTATGGATAGCCTTGATTTTCTCTGGATTTGCCTCAATGCCTCTCTCTGAAACGATGAAGCCTAGGAGTTTGCCAGCAGGGACTCCAAAAACACACTTGGTCGGGTTGAGCTTCATCTTGTACTTGCGTAGGTTGTCAAACGTTTCTGTCAGGTCTGCTATCAGAGAGTCGGCTTTCTGAGACTTGACAACTACATCATCCACATAAGCATGAATATTCCTTCCAATCTGTTTCTTGAAACAATTCTGAATACATCTCTGATATGTAGCTCCTGCATTCTTGAGTCCAAAGGGCATTGTTGTGTAACAAAATGCTCCAAAGGGCGTGATGAAGGACGTCTTTAGCTCATCCTCTATGTTGAGTCTGATCTGATGGTACCCTGAATATGCATCCAAGAAACAAAGCAACTCTGACCCCGCTGTGGAGTCGATGATCTGGTCTATGCGAGGTAGTGCAAACGGGTCCTTAGGGCAATGCTTGTTCAGGCCCGTGAAGTCGATGCACATCCGCAACTCTCCTGTCTTCTTTGGTACTAACACTGGATTGGCCACCCACTCTGGGTGAAAGACCTCCTTGATGAACTCGGCTGCGAGGAGCCGAGCCACCTCTTCTCCTATGGCTTTCCTCCTGTCATCATGAAACTTGCGCAGACCCTGCTTAACTGGTCTTGCATTAGGATTAACGTGTAAGCTGTGCTCGGCGAGTTCTCTCGGGACTCCTGGCATGTCAGATGGCTTCCATGCAAAGACGTCCCGGTTCTCACGGATGAACTCGACGAGCGCGCTTTCCTATTTATCAGAGAGGTGTGCCCCAATGGTGAACTGCTTGGAAGAGTCCCCAGGGGTAAAGTCGACTTGCTTTGTGTCCTGAGCTGACTTGAATTTCATCTTCTCCTCCGTGGCCGGCTTCTTAAGGACCGAGTTGTCCTCCGGATCCACGTTTGCCTTATAAAACTTTAGCTCCTCTTGAGCACAAGCTGTCTCAGCCATAGCTGCATCACCTAACTCACACTCCAATGCCATCTGTCTGCTGCCATTAACTGTGATGATTCCTGCTGGACCTGGCATCTTGAGCTTCAAGTACACATAACATGGCCTGGCCATAAACTTAAAATATGCAGGTCGACCAAAAAGAGCATGATATGGGCTCTTAAGGTCCACTACCTCAAAGGGCATAATCTCTGAACGAAAATTCTCCACTGTGCCAAAAGCAACCTCAAGATAAATCTTACCAATGGGCTTGGCCGACTTCCCTGGTACTATCCCGTGGAACACTGTCTCTGTTGGAATTAGCTGTCTATCTTGCAGCTGCATCCTCTTGAATGTGTCGTAATATAAGATGTTGATACTGCTTCCACCATCCATAAGCACTTTGTTCAATGTATAGCCCCCAACTTGAGGTGCCACTACCAAGGCTAGCTGCCCTGGCTCGTCGACTCTTGGAGGATGATCTGCCCGGCTCCATGTGATGGTTTGCTCTGACCACCTGAGCCACTGTGGAAGGGCCGGCTCTACTGCATTAACTGCTCTGACTTTCAACTTCTTGGAACGCTTGGACGTAGCTAGTTGTGAAGACATGGTAGCTGCCACGGCTCGGGTTGTGCTGCCGAGTTGTGACATAATACTGACCATTGCCCTCATTGAGCTGCTTCGGGTTCTGCTGGAACCCGCCCTGCTGGTGACCTCCTCCTTGAGGTTGGTTTGGGTTATTGCCGGCTCCTCCACCGTTATTGCCGGGTCCTCCGGCTCCATTGTTTCCTCTATATCCACCATTGTTGTTACCTCCTCCTGGCCCTTGGAACCTGGCGCGCTGCAAATCTACGCACTGCCCCAAGGTATGACCGCATCTACCATTCTTGGCATGTTTAGGGCATGGAATTCTCAAGACCTCCTCTGTGCTTGGAGTGCGGCCTTGGTACCCACCAGAATTATTGTCCTTGCGTCTGACTCCAGTGTTTGTATTGGCTACTAGGTCAGAGTTGTCTCCATACGGCCTCTTGCCACTACCTTGATTCTGGTTCTGATTCTGGTTCTGATTCTGACCATTGCCACCTTGTCCTTTAGTTCCTTCCTCCTGATCCTTCGTTTTGTCTGTGGCAGCGTGCTTATTAGCACCTGCCATGATCTCACCAATCGTAAGGGGAATACCTTGATTCAGGCTCTCCTTCATACGACCTAGCTTCCAACTCAAAGGATTGTAGCTGCAATTTCTCTCCATCGCCATTAACACTGAAACTGGCGGGAGTCCTTGTGAGGAGTTAATGATCTCTGAGACTCGCTTCATCCAGTGCCTTGCTGACTCGCCCTTCCTCTGGACACACCGCTCTAGGTCCTCGATGGTGCTGAGTTTCTTGCATGTGCCTTGGAAATTCTGAATAAAAGCCGCCTTCAATTGCTCCCAAGAGTTGATTGACCTAGGAGGCAAGTTGCGCATCCACACCTTGGCTGCTCCCTCCATCATAAGATACATGAACTTGGCACACAGATTACCTGTGGCATTGCGAATACTCATCGCCATCTCGTACGTACCCAACCAAGAGGTCGGGTCCATGTTTGGCTCATAGTTTGGAACCTTGCGCGGCTCCTTGAAACTGCTAGGGAAGGACTCGGATCTGATGGCATCGGACAAACACTCTGGTCCTGTTAATGCTGGGGAAGCACCAGGAGAAGTCACCTCCTCGTGGACCCGGGTCGGCTGAGGCGGGTTGGCTGCACCCACTAACGCTCTGTCCCTCTCTGCCTCCCGAGCTCTTGCTGCTTCTCTCTCTCGTCGTTGCCTTGCTTCATCAACCACTAGCTGAGCTTGTGAAGCAGTTGGTATGTTTGCACGATTCCTCGCTAGTTCACGACGCCTTGCACTCGTAGAGTTTGCCGGGTTGGACTCGCCGTGCCGACTCCTCGTACCTGAGTTAAAGGGTGTTGAGTGTAGCCTACTTGCGTCTGGAAAGGTTGGATACAAAGCTTGCTGAGTTAAAGCTGTCTTCAGTAGCTCGATAGCCTCGCGAGTCTCCTGTCCTGCTGGTCCCTCTGGTACCACAATATTCTCCAATCTCAGAGTCGCCGCATGCACGTTGTCCATAGGATTAGAGTAATGTCCTTCTGGAGTATGAAATCTGTTAGGCTGTGCCCCTAAGCCACCAGATGCTCCTCCTCCGACTCCTCCTTCAGGCGGTGGTCCGTTAGCACGGCTGCCTCCCGATCCTTCTGGGGGTGGTGGTGGTGGTGGTGGTGGTGCTCCTCCGGCTCCTCCTGCGGCGCCTCCTGCTGCCGCTGAGCCTCCTAGTCCGGCTCCTCTGCCTGGACCATTGGGTGTGGTGAATAGATTGGTTGGATTGATGTGGACTCCATCATGCAAGCGACTCCTGGCTCGGCGATGCTGAATTGAAGTAAGCTCCTCGCGGCGCCTCCGCACGACCTGAGCTTCATCTTGGACTCGGGCCTGCTCTGCGGCTAGTCTACGGTTTGCCTCTGTGATATCAGCCAGTTGCCTCTCCAACGCAGCACGAGCGTTGGTTAACTCGGCCGCCCTCTCTGCGGCATTACTTGCATTAATCTCCTTTGTCAATAGAGTTGGATCAAACTGATTCCCAGTGTTTCCAGACATGTAGACTCCCACAACACGAGCGCGTACTGGCGACTCCTCATAATCCTCTTCCTCTATCCCGTACCCAAGCCGATCTTCAAACAAGGGTAGGATGGACTCTGAATCTGCATCATAATCTGAATCTGACTCTTGCATCACCTCTGGTTCCTCAGCTAGAGGTTCCTCAGACTCGGCGATGATGCCGACCTCTGAAGTTCCGACCGACTCCTCGCCGTCGGACTCGACGATAACAGTTGGCTCTGGTACCGACTCCGCCGAGTTCTCGCGAAGACCCGACGCGCACACCATCCCGACGAACACGTTGATTCCTCCAAAGACAAGCTGGTAGCCTTCGTCGACTTCGTTCATCTCCGAAGTCCAGCCTGAGTCATCGATCTCTGTTTCTCCATGCTCATCAGTGTAGACCCGCCCGATGGCGAGTTTCTCCATAGCTCGACGAGCAGCTCCAACGATCTCAACTCCTTTCGTCACCGTAGGCCCCACGGTGGGCGCCAACTGTCGTGGGGTTGTCACGGCAAGTTCTTCCTCAGGGAAGATGAGTTCTGGGGCCATTGATGACTGAAGTACGCTGGAACGGTTAATCTCGCCAAGGAACAAGGATTTACCCAGGTTCGGCCCCTCTGATTCGAGGTAAAGACCTACTTCCTGCTTCTGTGTTATTGCTCTTGATATATCTCGATTACAAGGACCCGGCTCCCACAACTTAGGAGCCGGCGACTTCTCTCTGGTGGCTAGGGTTTCTCTATTGGTTGAAGCTTATCGATCTAAGGTCCAGTACCCTCCTTATAAAGGTGGCGGGTTCCCTGGACTTACAATCTGTACCGAGTTCTACTCATACACGGAGTCCTACTCTAGGCTTTGTCCTTCCAAACTGGAACTCCGGGTTGCACTTGGACTCCATCTTTGGACGTGTCCCCTTCTCCACATGGGCCTTGGTCGGCTTGTCTCCAGCCCAGCCCATGTGACTTGTCTCGTGACTCGGCATTGGCCTTCTTGGTCTTGGCGGGTCTACTTTCCGGGTCCATGGGCCTACCTATAAAGTATCCCCCCATCAACACCCATATTGTTCCTCTAGTTTTATTTTCTAGAAAGAGTAAACGTCTAGTGTGCGTAGAGTTGTGTCAATGGTTGATAGAACTTGAGAGAATACTTATCCTACCTTTAGCTCCTCGTTGGGTTCGACACTTTTATTTATCAAAAAGACTACAAACGACCCCCCTACATTTGTGGGTTATCAACCATCCAAGCAAGCAATCTGAATGGTCAAGGATCAATAGTACAGTGATCAATGAATTGGTATTTTTGCACCTAAGGGAAAATTAGGTTATAATACAAAGAAATTTCTGGTTATCCAAATATGGTTATATGGGATAACATTGTTTCGCTCTGCTACGGGCTCTTCCATGCATGCTATAGGGGGCAGCATCGACAAGGGCGTGTGGCCGGAGCGACCACGCGGGAGCCCACAACTTTGGGACCCCAAATCTCAGGCTAGCCGACCATGGCTGTATTATGCGTGCGAGTAATACCCAGTGTAATTATCACCATAGTTGCGTGGATAAAAGTGCGCACTGATACTACCAACCGATTATTTACAAAAATAATAAATAGATCTGAACACATACGGACAAATAGCACAAAATATTAAAGTAAAACAACAAAAGTTAAACTAAAACAACAAAAGTTAAACTAAAAACTTACCTAGCCCAAATCGGAGTTGGAGTTGATGTTGATGGCCAACAAATGGCGCACGATGGTGAAGCACAGCGTGTCTTATGGGACGCCGTGCTTGGGCTTGACCTCGGACATGGGCAGTGGCGGCGCCGACACTTCGTCCTCAATGGAGCTGGAGTTGGACTAGTTGCCGTTGACGGGCTCGTTCTTGAACGCCAATGCATCCGCCTCATCTTGTAACGCAATGATGGCCGCCAGCAACTCCAGACACTCCTCCCCGATGGGTCCTCCTTCAGCTCCAGCTTAGGCTCCCGCCGGTTGAAGCAGGACGGTGTCGATGGCTTTATCGATGGCTTTAACAGATTTCACCATTTGGTCGGGCACGTTCCAAAACCAGCACCGTTCCTCCGGGTTGCCCACTTTTTCGTCCGTCGCCTTCCAATATAGGGCTATGGTCGCGTGGTCTGGCGCTCCTGCTTGAAGATCGTGTGCTACCATGGGTACTCTCCATCATGTACATCAGATTCCCCTGCGCCTTCTGCCCTAGCATACGTCGGTCCTGGTAGACTTCAATATAGTGCACCATGTTCGTGGGGTCAGGTGGCGGCGGAACCCCGTCCTTGGCCAGCCATGGAGGAAGGGGGTTAGGGGGCGGCGCTCCCCCTTGCCCGGCCATGGAAGGAAGGGGGTTGGGGGCGCTCCCCTTATGCGTATAATAACAACACAAATTTTTCCATGGAAGTTTCTTAGATAGAAATATTTATATATTATATTTACACGACAAAAATTCTGTTTTTGGATAGCAAAACATCAAATTGCATCTTAAATAAACTATAGTCAATTTAATTTTATATACCATGGAAATATATATAATATATACATATTTTTTAGATGAGAAGCTTCCATAAAAAGATTTTTTTTGTTATGATAGGCATGAACATGAGTTCTTACGGTCAACCCCCACTTTAACAAACCAAACCTTTCCAATCACTTCTCTTTTTGAAATTTATTAGATAACAACTACAACTTTTTTAATTCACATTCCCTATCCATACAAGAGATAGAAAACAACTTAAAACCGAAAGTAAAAATTACCACCTAGTATTCGGCACACCGTAACCCTAATTCCCACCAGTATATAAGGGGGGGGGGGGGGATAGGACCACCGAACGAAAGGACTCTCTTAGAAAAACATATATAGCCATCATCATCCACCCACAATAGGCATGAAAAATATCATGACAGATAGTTCAAAACGGATTTGGAAGTGAATCCGGTATGGAAATTATCCTATCCGTTTACACACCTGCCGTCAGACTTCCTACACGTTTTCTCACCGCATACACGCAGGAGACGGTCTGATGGCTCGTTCCACTAGATGGCGACGATGATGACCCGAGCGGCAGCGGCAACGAGCGCAGAGCGGAGAGCTACCCACCTAGACTCTTCTCCGCTGGCTTGGTCGGACCAGCGTCATTTGTTGTTACCAAAATTAGTTAAAAACCGAACAGAATTAACGGTTAAGACCGAATGCCCGAGCCTTTTTTTTAACAAAAAGCGGCATCAATATTTATTTTATTTAAGAATAATAAAGGAGTACAAATGACTTGAAAATAAAAAAACATAGAAAACGAGAAAAGAGGAGAGGATGCAGCATCTCAACCTCTAAGGAAGCAGAGGGGAGGGCAACAACAATGATAACACACCGAACCGCCAAGACACAACTCCACGACAATGGTTTCAAATTTGAACACCAAGAATATTTTCCGAGTGTCAGTTTTACATAAAGTTTGACGAAATTTGAATCTTGTCTAAAACTGCGAGAAGAAAATTTTAATTCCGTTCCACTAAAATTGTCGTCGAAAGTCCAAACGCTGCTGGATCGGCAGTCATTTTCCACAGTCTGGCTCTCTCGAAATATATTTTTAAAACAACACTCTCGCACCCCTGCAAAGTGTTTCTTTTTCCCTCTTCGGGTCACCGGCAATCTGTTAGCGAAGTAACCGGCGAGAGCATGATCCTGCTAAACGCAAACGAGCGTGACGTCGTCGATGACTGGCCCGCAGAGCGTGCCGGTGCCGTCGGACGTCATGTGGTAGCCCGAGCTGTAGAACACGACCCGCGTGCGGTCCGCTTCCGCCGTGAACTCCAGCGCATCGCGAGCGTGGCCGCCCGTGCCGTCGGAGCCGTACTCGGCTGTTTTGCTCTTGCCCGCCGTGGCCACCTGCACGCGCATGGGCGACACCACGCACCCGTTGGCCGCGTCGCCGACCGAGAACTCCAGCGTGCACGAGCTCCCGGGCACGGTCTGCACCTCCTGGACCAGCGCGGCCTCCAGGCCGGCCACCAGCTCCACGGCGCGGGAGCCGTGCGGCACCTTGAAGTGCGCCGAGTCGATGTACTTGACGACCTTGGAGTAGGACATGATCATCCACCCCGGCAGCGGCGACACGGCGTCCTCTTCCATCGGCGGCAGCAGGATCCCCCACGGCGCGCCCGGGGTCATGTACGGCCCCTCCTCAAAGTCCCCGTTCTTCAGCAGGTTATCTGTTCAGTTCAGGCATGCAGGCAGGTAACTGTGAAGCAAGAAATTTCGCCTGTAGGTAGAGAGTTACAAGATCTTGGGAAGTTTTGCCTTACCGTGGGTGGCGTGAGGAGGGCTGAGCTTTTTGATGGCGACGGCGTCGATGATGGGGCCACACGCAGGGTCGTCAAGCTGGTCGTCCCCATGGTGGAGGACGAACCTCACGACGCCTTGCTTGGCCTTGAATGCCCAGGCGTAGGAGTCCCAGCCGCCGCTGCTGTACACCGTCTGGATCGGGATCTCGCCTTTCGCGAGGGTCGGGTCCGCCGGGAGGATCCACACGTTGAGCTTCTCGTACTGGGCGCAGGTGCGCGCCGCGCTGAAGGTGATGGAGTAGTAGTCGCCTCGCGTCACGCTGAGCTGCTGCTCGATGGTGGAGTCGGTGCCCAGCCGC
The DNA here is from genome assembly GCA_012064385.1 of Puccinellia tenuiflora. Lineage (NCBI taxonomy): Eukaryota > Viridiplantae > Streptophyta > Magnoliopsida > Poales > Poaceae > Puccinellia > Puccinellia tenuiflora. The sequence goes on from QRDG01001356.1 coordinate 766,558, forward strand.
AAGGCGTGCTTACCCTCCGGCACCACCAGGGCCATGTCGTCCTGGGTCGCCCCGGACTCGATGTACTCCACGAACCCGGTGACCTTCCAGTACGGGATCGCGTGCTTGCCCGTCACCCTCGTGCCGTTCATCTCGGACCTGATGGGCGGGTCCTCGAAGTTCCCGTTCAGCACTGCGCCTGAAGCGTGAAATTTTTTAGTATTCAGACAATTCACGTAGAGATGTAACCATCATGGTTTTACTGAACCAGGGGAATCAGTCAGAGCATCTGCGTCTCACGTGATGAGATTCTGCAGACGCGCATTCAGAAGTCAGCTTATCATGGCATGGAGCTAACAAGTCAACGCCTGCATTCCTCCAACCGTTACACTGCACCTCACATGAATGCACTCGGGAAAAATAAAGGGAGACATGACCTTTTTATCTGATTTGCACTCAAGCAGCGAATACAAGGAAATGGTACGCTGCATCTAACAGCAGCATAACTACCTAGCTACTAACAGCATCGAGTATGATATCAAAGATCTGTGAGAACATCAAGAAAGATGGGATGAGCTCGATGGTGGTTGCTCTCCGCAGTGTGAACTAATTAACCATGCAAGGAGTAATAACAGTAGCATTCGAGGCTCTCACCGTGTCCGCCCGACGCGGCAGCTCGAGCAGCGGCGCAGACGAGCAAGAACAGCGCACCAGCATTGATGAGCACCATCTCCGGATTCCGGCTGCCCTCTCTCCCTGATCGGGACTGGATAGAACAGTACTCTCTAAGCTTCTACTGGCAGGGAGAGTGACATAGCTGGGAAGGAGCCATCGGACTCCACTTTTATAAGCCGAGAGATCGACCGGTGTGGCGCGCGCGGGGGGTTGACTATTTGGCGCCGCGGAACGCGCCGCGAGGGCACGAGATAGGCATCGTCCCCTGATTCGATCGGTTTGATCTGATAGGGTGTAAAAGTTCAACAGAACAGCCCCTGCGTGCGGTCACGTGTGCGCTTGTGCTGCGGTTGCCTTGCATCGCGGACGGAACTGAACCCGGGGAAGATTCCTCTGTTCGAACGGTCGGGCGGCGCTCTCCTAGGCCGAGATCGAGCGGGTGGCCAGTTGGCCACTGGGGACGGCGCACCTGCATGCCGATCTGCGTTCGCACGAGAGGCAAGCCTGGCAGTGGCAGTGGCAGTTGCAGTTCCAGCCAGAGCCGAAGCATCTCGCCTGAATGGCCGTTCTGACTTTTTCGAGAATACACTGTGGAAGGACGGGGACTAGTCCTGGCCATGGGCCGAGCCGGGCCAGAAAAAGCCCGCAGCAGAAAACATAGGCCCAGGCCTGGCCTGGCCCGGCTATCAGGCCTATAATTCTGGCCCAAGCCCGGCCCACTGGCGGAAAATAGAGACGGGCCTCGCGCCTTGGCCCGTCTCTGTTAGTTCGCTCTACCGTAGACTCTGTGAGGGTACCCCTCGCAAGCACTTCAATGAGATCTGGAGGGTTGCGGCCCCTCAGAAAATTAAGGTTTTCCTTTGGCAACTGATTCGGAAGAGATTGCCATCCAATGACAATATTCGTCATAGACACGGCCCTTCCAATGGTCGGTGTGCCTTATGTGGGGAGTTTGAGGACACAAACCATATCTTTTTCACATGCCCTCTTGCCAAGTTCATGTGGAGCGCGGTGCGGGAGCTTCTCCAATGTGATTGGAACCCTGCCTGCTTCTCGGACGTCTACCGAGAGCTACGTAGATACGCGGGCCAACCGAAACGGATTCTGTGGTCTTGTTGCGCGGCGTTAGTCTGGTCCCTGTGGTCGACTCGGAATAAGTTTTCTATTGAGGGTGTCTTCCCCTCCCACCCGGCTGACATCCTATACAAACTCTCTATGCATCTGCAGGTATGGAAGCCAGTGGCTAGGAGACAGGACCGTGAGACTTTAGGGCAGACGATTAGCAGGATCCGTCTGCTCTACTCCCAGGTGTGCGGGAGGACCATGTCGGCGCCTCCTGACGCCCCTGCTTGTATCCCTTATCTAGGAGCTGAGCTTGGTAGGACAATCTTGGGGGACGTCTACTCTCGCTTAGTTTTTAGTTTTCAGTAGTCGGGTAGCCTCTACTTGCCTTCTGTGGCGCTTGGCGCCTTTACCTTTCCTTCTCAGGCCTGCGTGCCTTGGTCTGCCGGTCTCCGGTATGTACGAACTCTGTTATGACGTTGGCTTCATTAATTTAAAGCCGGGCTCATCTTGAGCCTAGGGTCTAAATCGTCGAGAAGCTCGAGCCCGACCCGACCAATCCTTCGGGCTCAAAACACAGGCACAGTCGCCCGCGAGCATGAACAGGCTCAAAACACAGGCACGAACCTGGAAATTTCTGCTCGGGCCGTCCGGGCCGGGTTTTCCATGGCCAGGACTAGCGGGGAGTGGACCTGGCCATGGGCAGCCTGGCCCGGCCCAAAAAAGCTCCACTAGGCCCAGCCGGCTATGCCACCAGGCCGGGCTCGGGCCTGAATTTCAAGCTTAAGGATCGGGCCGGGCTCGAGCTTATGCAAAACACAATTTTAGCTGTGGTCGGGCCAGGCCGTTCGGGCCTAGTCGGGCTTTTTCGGGCTTAGGCCGGACTTGGGCCGCGGCCCGACAGTCCGGCCGGGCTCGGGCCTAGTATTTATGTGTCGGGATTTTTCTAGGCCCGGCCCGAGCCCGGCCCGGCCCGAGAATGGCCAGGTATAGTGGGGAATATCGACTCCTATGTCTTCCAAACTAGGGCGCGTGGGGTGGCTCCCTACCTCCGTCGTGTTTGGTCTCCCGTTTACACCACCTCGACGCTGCTACCACTGTTCCCGGTGCGGTGGTGCCGGGCCCTTGGCTAAAGGTCGCGGAGGTTCTCCGGTGGTACGCACTTTGTGTTTTGGTAGGTGGGTAAAGGTTCTCGGTTATTAGAGCGTCTCCATCGGGGAGCTCAATTTGTGTCGGGCACCTATCGCTCAAATCGGCACACCCTAAACAAAATAAATAAAAGATGAAAGGTATTAATTTTCAATAAAAAATTGTTATATTTTACAAGATATTGAATGGAATTTAAACAGGACTAAACCCTAATCGTCGTCCTCCAGGTTGTCCCACTGCCGTTGATGTCCTCTTCGTCGAAGAGGAGAACGAGGGTCAAGGAGGAGGTGACGTGGAAACGCCACCGGAGGTGGAGGCCGACCATCTGCGTCGAGGCCTTGATCGTCTCTAGGAAGCCGAGCGGGTCCTTCTTGATCTCAGTGGTCAACACCACCAGAGCCCGGTTCATGTCGGGGAAGTCGCCGTCGTGTACCTCGTCCTGCAGCGGTGACGACACGATGTAGCCCGCCGGAACCACGTCCTACGACTTCTCATCCGCCGGCTCCTCCTTTCACCTCCCGTGCCGGTGTGTCCTGGCGACGGGGCAGGTAGAGAGGACTGCATGGGTGGGACCGGTGGCGATGCTGAACATCCCAGATGACTAGATCGCCTCCGCCGGCGCGACCACACCAGGTGAAGCAGCCACCGCGAAGCTGACGCTTCGGCGGCGGGTGGCGGCGCACGACAGGCAGCAAACTGAACGAGATGGTGCTTCCCGTGAAGGCTTGGCGGCGGGCGGCCTCGATGGCACTGGTCACTGTGTGGCCAGTCGTCTCCCACTAGTAGTGCCGACCAACGGAGTTGAAGCGGGAAGGCCGCGACCTGCCGTCGTACGCCTCCAGGAGGGCGTCACGCTCTCCCATGAACCGCTATGTCCACGCCCCCAGTTGCCGACATGGTTCTCCGGGAGGTCACACTCCGCCTCCTTCATCGTGTCCCGCGCGCGAGGATGGCGTATTGGAACGACTCCTCGCTGGCAGGTAATGGCGGCACGGCGAGACCGCCTGCGTTGATGACCCACCCCTTGGGTAGGTCGTAGGTGGAAATCTGGTGGCACGAGAAGGCTATACCGGTGGAATTGGCGTGCCTCATTGATCGTGAGGCTACCCCCCACCCCCATACGGTCCGGTGGAATTGCTGCCGGCTGCGTAGTTGTGCATGGTGGCTATGGCGGGAGCAGGAAGGAGAATGGTGTGAGCGGCAGTGGAACAGAGGACGGGCAAACGAGCAGCGGGATGGATAGTGCTGGGGTCCGCCGACCTCTTTTATACACCGCCGAGTAGCTCGAGAGGCGGTGTTGTGGATTGGGCGACATGCTTGCGCTTGGACTGGTGCTTGGGCTGGCTGTGCGTAAATGCGGACGTGTTGCCTGCCCTTTCCCGACGCATCGCTGCTTGGAGAAGTGGCGTCATTCACACGCGTGCACCGGGCTCCTGCATGTCGTCATTAATATCGGGAAAGAAACCGTCGATATGTGTGTATGACAAGCGAGACTCTCCTGTCGAAGGACTTGTGCGGACATTGTCTGGCACCCCCGAGTAGGCCCCCAAGTTTGGAGTCCCGGTCGGGGATGTAATACAGAAATTGGGTCGTCTTTCATGCCTGGAGCTTTGGGGGTTGTGCTGTAGCCGTCTTTCGTGTCAGCACCCCAACGGGCCTTTAGGGGAGGGGGAGGAGGGGGGCTTTGGGGGGGTTGCCGGTGGAGATGCTCTTAGTCCCAGGCTCCCAACCGATTTGCTGGAGCAAGAAGATTCCCGATGGCGATCATCTTTCTAACCCGACGAGTGGCACAAATTTTGCATGACGTATGCTTGTTTGGGGGTCTGGGGACAAGCTAAGGGAGGACTAAGATTGCCACTCTCATGCGCTTATGGTGCTAGTCACCTGTTTGTGCGGCGTGAGGTTGGAGAAGTGTGATGGTTGGAGTGAAATCCATGTCTCGTCTATTGTTGTCACCAACGACGGTGACTTCTTTAGTGCACGCCCACACCCCTATTGGAAGTGTGCCATGGAGGAAATCATGTATGATGATATTTACTAAGTGTATTCATAAGTAAGTTATGTAATAGTCATTTAATATCATCAATGATATGTATCATCGAATATATCGTTCCATTGTGGAACTATATATAGTACGATGCTTGTTATAAATAGTCTGTAGTCAATAAAGTTATGAGGAAACATAACCCAATCAGTGTATGAGTCGGCCGAGATGATCCGGTTTCACTGGTCATGGCCGTGGGGGATAACAATTCAACAAATACTGATTCGGCTAAAAGAGTTTGACAAGTCAGACAAACCCAATATGAGGCGCAACGAGTAAAATTGGGTTTATTTTTGCCAACACGTCACTAGTAGTGGATTATTAGTGGGGTGGACTTATTTGGCACGCCCGTTGGTATTACTAGTTGAATTTGGCGTGGCTTCACGTTACGCCCTTGGTGATTTTTGTTGTACAATATTTTTGTTTTGTTGTTCAGCAAAATGTTAGCCAAATTGAAGTGTTCGAATATGTTTTTATTTTGGTATGAATAGACAGCATTTTTTTTTTGTGAGTTTTCTTTTTTTAATATATTGTGTAGGTTACTGAAGTCTTTAGTGATTTGAAATGTTCAAACATATTTGTATTTCGAAGTCAATATTTAATTTGAATTAGAAAATCTATTTGAATTTGATTCCTGTTTTCCTGGGGAATGTTTATTCGTATGGTGGCAAAAATGTGGCTAAATGGAAAATGTCTGAATATATTTTGTAAGTTGATATAAGTATGTAACGTTTTTTCTTTTAGCACTTTCGATATATTTTATGGAATGTTCGTATATTGACTTAAATGTTGGTCAAATTGGAATTTGCAAACATGTTGTTTATTTTGTATGTAATTATCCAAATCTAAGCATTTCCATTAGTCTAGTTCATTTGTTTTTTGCAAAAATAGTAAATATTTTTCTTTCCGTAGCATTTTTATATATTTTGAAAAATTGGCGTTCGAATATAGAAAATGGCGACATTTTTTTTAAAGTTGTCTAAGTTTGGAAATCGTTCAAATTGAAAAAATGCTTGCATCATATTTTAAAGTTGTCTAAGTTTTTGTTTTCTCCAATATGTATTTAGGGAAGCATTATTACAATTTAACTATGTAGTTAGAAAGAGTTAAGTTCAGTGCAAGTGTTAGTTAAATTGAGTTGCATAATTGGAGGGAGTCCAGTTGTATTGTATCAAATATTGACCTATTCAACTTAGCGTAATATGTTTATATTGTTTGTTGAATATTTGATTTAATGCAGTAATGGAAGGAGTACATTATATGAGCAATTTACTGAATTTTAATTTTAATTCAGTTCATATTTAGGGGACCTGAAATTGCTTTTCTATGCAAATATTGAGCTAAATTGGAATTCAATCCATAATTAGGGGATATACTTTGTATTCTGTGCAGTTATTCATGTAATCAAGCATTTGTGGAAAAATTTACCTTTAACATATTTAGAGGAAGGGTTTTTTTTGAAATATTATACATTTTTGGGATTTAAAACATTTTTTTTGGTCATAAGTAGTAAGTATTTATTTATTCTGATCGGTCGGATATGTTATTCATATTTTTTTAGGTGGATATGTTTGGAAATATTTTTTTTTTGAACATTTTTTTATTTTATGCAATTGTTTTAGTAAAATGGTCCTACTTGTTAGGAATGCAACATTTTTGTAAACATATTTTTTAAAAAGGATATCATTTACGTTAATTCGTGTGATGTAGTCAAATATTATCGTCTGGAAATTACTATGTTTTTTTAAATTGGTGAAAGTGGGAACCCATTCGTATATTGTTTTTTTTTCGTTTTCAATGCTTGAATTTGGAAGCCATTCAAATTTTAGAAGTTTTTTCGAATCTGGAATTTAGTCATATGGACCGTGTGGTAAAATTCAAAATTGAAAATATCCTTTTTTTTGGAAAGTGTGGAAATTTGCGATTTTTTTGTGCGATGGTGGCTAGTTTGATATATTTATTGTTTTAGATATTGAATTACAATTTGTGTGATTTTTTAAAAATTGGTGAAAGTGGGAAGCTATTCGTATATTTTTTTACTCGGTTTCAAATGCTTGAATTTGGAAGCCATTGAAATGTTTGAGGTTTTTTCGAATCTGGAATTTAGTCATATGGACCGTGTGGTAAAATTCGAAATTGGAAATATCCTTTTTTTTAGAAAGTGTGGAAATTTTGGATTTCTTTGAATTCTAATCACCTTTCAAAAATTCTAATTTGTAAAGTTTAATTTAAATCGAATCCATATTTAGAAGATACGATTTTTGAAGTTTAATTTAAATCAAATCCGTAATTAGAAGTTTTTTTTAAATAATGTTTAGAAGAAGCACATTTTTTTTTCCGCTGGATGAAGTGGACAAATTTTAAAAGGTAATTAGAATTTCGAAATATTCAAATTTGAATCTTTATTGTGCGGCATGAGTAGTATTTTTAAGTTTAATTTAAATCAAATCCGTAATTAGAAGATTTTTTTAAATGTTTAGAAGAAGCACATCTGGTTTTTTTTCCGCTGGATGAAGTGGACAAATTTTGAAAGGTAATTAGAATTTTGAAATATTCAAATTTGAATCTTTATTGTGCGGCATGAGTAGTATTTTTTTTGTTTGGTTGTCAGTTTGATATATTTATTGTTTTAAATCTATTGAATTTGCAGCATTTAACAGCACCAAAAAAAATGGAAAAAAAATCTGACGCGTGGGGCCTCTGTGATGTCGTGCTGACGTCACAGCTCGCCGGCAGCGTGCCACCGCGTTCTGGGACGCGCGCGTGGGCGCGTCCGACGCGGCTGGTCGCGGGGTGGGTGTGGGCGGCGGGGCCGCCCATTTTGGGTCGCCGGAGCGGCCGCGGCGGCGTCGAAACACGGCGGTCGGCAGCGGGCGCGGCGGCGGCGATTCCGGCGCGCACGCGGCGTCCCGGCGGCCGATCTGCGGCCAGGAGGGAGAGGCGGCGGCAGAGCTCCCCGCATCTATCGATCTGAGCGAGGAAGACCGCAGCGGCGGCATCGAGCGCGGCGGCCGGCGGCGACCTCCGGGCCGTGCGGGAGAGAGGAAGGGGAGGGAGGAGATTATGCGGTCGTTTTTTCCGGAAAATTCCATCGGTTTATCGTAATTCGCAATTCGGTCCCTCGCCTCGCGTTTATGTGGACTGCGGGTTCGATTTTCGTTTTCTGGAGGGGCTTTTCTGCAAAAGCATCTCGGACGCGTCCTGGGGCCGTCCGATTGCCGTTCGACGGCCGGGATCGTGGTACTGTAGTACTGTAGCATGCTACAGTACGTACTGTACCTAGCTACAGTCGCCGAGCGCTCTCAGGGCCGGCAAACGTTCCGTCTTTAAATATAGTATAGATAGATTATGTAGGGTCGCAGCATAGAAAACAAAATTTTCCTACGCAAAGATAGCGGAATAAACCCAACATCTAGATCCGATCTACGAGAGGTTGGTAGCAAGAAGGAGATCGAATCTCACCCTCGAAGAAAACCGCGAGTGTTTGTCGAGGCAGGGGTTGGCTAGTCGATCCCCGCAACTAGACTCGTCTAGTCGCGAGGAGATGTATTGTCCAAGCGCCGCACGAGCAACGCCTCCGAGAGATCCACATGTACAGCTCGATGAAGACTCCACGCTCTTGATCCCGCAAGAGTTGGTGAAGAGGGGTTCGCGAGATCAGCAACACGACGACGGTGGTGTGGTGTGTATGGTGGAGATCCGACAGGGCTTCGCAAGCGGTGTCGGGGAGAGAGGAGGTGGAGGGGGCGGCGGCTAGGAGGGAGAGGGGTGCGGCTAGGGCACCAATGGGGTGTTCCTTGGGGTGCCGCACCCCCTCCTCTATCCCTCCTTATATAGGGGGCAGGGGGGCTGCGCCCCACCCCTCCATCTAGGGCCGGCGCAAGGGGGGGAGGCTTGCCCCCCAAGCAACCCCTTAGGGTTTAGGCCCCCCCCTTCTAGAAGCTTGGCCCGAATGGGCCATTGAGGGTGTGGTGCGGCTGGCCCAATAGGCCAGCCCACTACCCCTTCATGCCTTGTGGGCCCCATACTCCTATGGGCCCCACTTCTAGACCCCTCTAGAACCTTCTAGAACTTTCCGGTACTTTACCGATAAATTCCCGAACCTTTCTCAAACTCCGGAAACAACTTTCCCTATATGAATCTTATTCTCCGGACCACTCCGGAACTCCTCGTGACGTTCGGGATCCCATCCGGGACTCGAATCAATATTCGTTCTCACCATCATTTATCTCGAACCCTAACTACATCGAACGTTAAGTGTGTGACTCTGCGGGTTCACGAATATGTCATATTAATAGCGGGACCGGGATGCCCATATTAATTCCTACATATTCGACGAAGTACTTTACTAGTCGAACCACAATGTCCGGGATTCAATTAATCCATATATGATTCCTTTTGTTTCACGATATATTACTTGTCCGAGATTCAATCCACCGATATCTCCATATCTGATTAATCTCGTTACCGACAAGTTCTCTTTACTCGTTCCCATAGAATAGGATCCCTTATGACTAGCCACTTAGTCATATGCTTGCAAGCGTTTGGATGCTATACTACCGAGAGGGCCCAGAGATATCTATCCAACTGTTGGACGAACAAATCCCAGTCTTGAAACATGCCACCCAACAACCTATCATCGGAGAACCTGAAAGCCACCTTTATAATCACCCAGTTACGAAGTGACGTTTGATGTCCACAAAGCACTCCTCCGATAAGCGGGAGTGACATAATCTCATGGTCTAAGGAAACTATATTTGACATCTATTTAATTTGAGTCTTGTCCATTATATCATCTCCCATGATACAAACTTCGTTTATCAAGTGATTCATAAATCCATGGTTAGGAAACATCTAACCATCACTTAATCAAACGAACTAGTCACAAGAGGAAAGACTAGGGACACATTACCGTTTATATTCCACACATGTATTTGTTTCCGGTTAATACAATTCTAGCATGGAATTAAACATATCATGAACGGAGAAATATGATAAACAACAATCATTATTATTGCCTCTTGGGCATATCTCCAACAGATTAGTGGTGTGGATTTATTTAGCACCACTAATTATGTGTTTGCTATAAACAGTTTGCACTAGTGAGGGTACATGTGGGCCCTGCACACTTTTAATCAAAGATTGGATATGTTTTTCTTTGTGTTGGGATTGCAATTCCTGTAAATCGTCTAAATAAAGTCTTGTATCACCTTTGTTCAACCACTTCCAAATTGTAGCATAGTGAAGCATAATGAGAATGTGCATGGTTTCGACGGATGATTCGCCATATTCAGCAGACTTGTGGGTTGAACACCGTGCATACCCACCATTAGCTATGAAGATAATGCAACTTATATTGAAAAAGTGAGTTGGTTCTTGTGAAGAGTAATCTCACAAAGCATATACATTTCAAATTCTATTATGCGCATGAGCCGTAGAGGATGAACAAAGTGAGGATCTTGCATACTAAGTCCTATAAAAATATCGCTAATATGTTCACTAAATAATTACCACCATCTTCTTTGAGAAGTATGTTTGTGAAATCATTAAGATTAGACTTAGATAGATGTAAGACTCAAACGTGAGTTTTTCTAATGTTTCTTGCAATGAGATTTTTCGGTGAAGCAATTGGTGCAACATGCATGAGTGAGAGAAACGTATACTATATGTACTATATTGTTCTCACTAGATTTGTCAATTTTTGTTTTTGATAAATAGACAATACGGTATGTCGATCCAAGTGGGGTGTTGGAAAAACCACGGCCAACCTAGATGGTATGGCCCCACCTTTTCTTAGGTGGTAAGTTTTCTCTCGAAACTGATCCTCATTCACCTACCACTAGGCCTATATAGAAGAGGAATCATTGTAAGCAGAACAAATAATTATCAATAAAGATAGCTCCTCCATATTTCTATTGAACCAATTTAATTTTCTGTAAGTGTGATTGCTTCGTGTGTATGAGTATTTCAACTATGCTCCTCTCCGCACTCTTGCGGGCGAAGATTGTGAAATAGGTGAATGTCGAGAAGGACCTTGTGAAAATGTCTAAATGGTTTTTTCTTTATTGGAATGCGCCTTGTTAAAAAATTCTTGTTCGGTCCTTGTATCAGGCAAACTTGTTTTTATAGTGGAAACTGGAGAGCAACCACTTTAGAAAAATAGTTATACCACATAATGTGTTTTTATTAAATGAACCCCAACGTGTTCCCAATTTCATTTAAGAAACTATCTTTTTTCAATACTATGAACAACATAGGAAAAATAACAGGACAACCCCTGTGAGCCGATATCAAAGCACACACAGGAAAAATCAACAAGAGCTACAACAAAAACACGAGTTCTCATGAACTACGACCCAATACACAGAAGCATAACAACAACTAAACAGACCGGCAATCTAGAAATCTATCCTTTTTCTCATAGGACTCCAACTATGTCGTCGCCCAAAGATCCCAAGCGCCACTTTCGCATTCTGTCACCCCCCTTCGCAGCAGGTGTTTTTGCAGTCTTCTTTTCTGATTCTAGGCCTTATTTTCTGTTTCTGAAAACAAGATCTTCCATATGGCCAAGATGATAGCAACAGATCCCGACATAGTTGCATGCTATCTTTACCGGAAAAAGAGTTCACTAGTGGAAAACGGGGCAGTAGTCCCGGTTCCAGACGGCCTCTAGTCCCGGCTGGGCAACCCGGACTACCTAATCGGGACTAGAGCCCCCCCCCCCCCCCTATAGTCCCGGTTGGCTACGAACCGGGATTAGAGTACCTCCCACGTGGCCACGGGCGAGCCCGCGGGCTGGATGTCTTTAGTCCCGGTCCGTAACACGGACCGGGACTACCGTTAGGCCTTTTTTTTTTCTTTTATAATTTTTTTCAGAATTGCACGGACCGGGTGTCGTGTGTGTTTAGTGCCGGGGTTTTGGATAGTTTCGGAAACACGTCGATACGTCGATATAAATTATATTGTACTATGATCACACGTTGATGCATATATATAACACACTTACAAATTAATTGTAACACATGAATTTGTCGTCACGTTTCCGTACACAAAGTACTCAAATGCATTAATTATACATGCATGAAATCATAGTACATTTATATATGTAGATAATAGTGCTCTGAATTTTCAGGTATGACATCATCAAGAAGAAATCCCGCCAGCTCCTCCCCAATTGCTCTTATACGGTCATCTGGTAGGAGGCCGGCCCGCTTCCTTACAATCTTTAAAAGAAGGAGAAAATTAAACAATTATGAATGAAACTCCACACAATTGATATGCATATTATTTTGTCAAAAAAAACTTGTGAACAATGTATAATTACGTACCTCTGCGTTTCTTCGATTTTCGAATTTTTCATAAGTCATCCTATGAATGTACTCGCAAACGTAGTACCCACATTTTGGCTGTTCCAGACACCACTGTTCGAGAATAGAATTCAACACATTAAGTTTGGTAATGGTATTGCAAACTACATTAATTCATGGATATAGGTATAGTACTACTTACTTGGTTCAGAGTCCATACCAGCTTCTCGTGCCATTTACCGGGTACTTCCTTGACGAATGTCTGCCATGCTCTACTCGACAAAGAAAGAACAAAACATCTGTTATTAATTAATTACTTGATATCACGAAATGAATGAAAGAGAGGTCGGTATAGTAATGTGATAAGAATTTAAATTACTCTTTCATGACATCAAACAAGCTCTTGTACTCTCTAGGGTCTCTCCTTAATGAGTCGTAGACTTCAATTATTCCCTGGTGATATCTAATGACCACGAGAATAAAGTGGTAGCTGCAAATTTACATACAGAGGCATGCGCATATAACTCATCAATTAGACTTAAGATACCGGGTGAGCAAAAATAGAATGTGTACAAGCAATTAGTAACACTTACCTGAAGTTGTAAGGAAGAAATATTTCTTTTTTGTCTTGGTGTCGCTTGAAAGCCTCTATCATTACTCCCTTTACAACTTGTGGTTTCTTCCTTATGCTCACTTCATGAATAACATTAGGGTCCATGAAACCAATCTCCACCGGTTTTATTATTTCCCTTTTGTAGTCGATCATCTTCTTTCTGCACAAATAGCGTACCAAAATTAGAATGTGCTGTGAGCTATATATATATAAAGACTTAATTAAATTACAAAAATAATAACTTACAGACAAAAGATACTGATGATTGCTTTATCGAGGGGTAAACCATTGTATAATTGGAAAAGTTCGGAGAAATCAATTTGCACACCGTAGTCATCGTAGAAGTGTTCCTCCTTTCTAACTTTTGCCATGATACCTATTATACCTTTCTTTGCGACTTTCATGTACCATGAATTCAACTGACGCATCCTTGTTGGTAGTAACTTGGCCACCTCAGTTGTGACCAAAGACTTGCCTTGAACATATCGATAAGGCACCCTATAAGGTACCTCAGGGAAGTGGCGGACACTTCCCTGAGGTACCATACGGTGGGCGTCTTTGTCGGTAAGTACCTTAAGCGGAGGGAGCGATTGCGTAGCTTGTTGTCCCAGCTGGGCTATCTGTTTCCCGCTTTTCCGGTTCTCCAACACCGAGTCGTATGACTTTTCAATAGAGCGCTCATAGTCTGATGACGGCCTTGGTGGAGGGTTGTATAAGCACCTAATAGTGTAATGTAGTTTGTCACGAGGAAGCCCTTTGATGCTGGGTAGTTCTTCCGGGGGCGGTTTCTTTGTAAAATGGGCTTTAACCTCGGCCCTCCTGATGGCTTCGGATTCCTCGACAGTCCTCTCGTAAGGTAACTTCTCAGGAGTCTTCACTTTTCGCGGCTTTTTCTGTCTCTTCTTAGGAGGCGAACCATTAACGGCCCTCTTCGCATCAAACCACTTATAAGGTGGAGACCGCTGGACTGGCTCTGGAGATGGAGACCGCTGGACTGGCTCTGGAGATGGAGACCGCTGGACTGGCTCTGGAGATGGAGACCGTGCTGTGTAGCTGGAGACCGTACTGGTGTAGCTGGAGATGGAGACGGACTCGCGCTGGGGTCCCTCTGGGGTAGGAAGGGTGGACTTGTAGGTGGTGGACTTCTACTTGGAGGAGTCGGTGGCCTTGGTGCTGAGCCTGGAAGCACGATGTATTTTCTTGTTCCATAGAACGAAACCGTGCTGGACTTGTAGGGGTAAACCCACGCTGCTTCTTCGCGGTTCTTGGACGACGTCGACTTGTTGCTGCTGTTGATCAGGTGCCCGGTGCTGGCTGATTGAGTCAATCTGACAGCGCAGTCCGGAAACCATGCGCTCCAATTCTGATAAACGGTCTAACTCCTTCTGCTTCTTTCTCCCACGGCTTCTATAACTGTCAGCACAGTCCGGAAACCCTTCCTTCAAGTTGGTACCGCCGGGAAAGCCTCGTAATCATCCGTTGTGTTCGGGATTCCCCAGTGCGAGTGTCAGCTCGTCGTTCTCTCTCTCGGGATGGTACTCTCCCTTTCGAACTTTATCTATTGCGTCAATAAGCAACGGAACGATTGTTTCAACCTTTTTCTTCCATTTTCCCTTTGCAACAATCAACCCCGTCTCTGGGTCCAACACTGCGCCATGCGCGAACAACCAAAACTTGGCCCTCTCGGGCCAGTTCAAAGTCTGTGGAGTGATCCCTTTAGCAACCAGTTCCGCTTCAAAGGCTAACCATTTGGGAATGGCAGACTTGTAGCCACCTGTACCCAACCTATGGTGGTATTCCTTCTTCCCAGCATTTCTCTTATTTACGACCGATCGAGCCACGGCAGTAGAGGAATTCTTGTACGCCTTGAATGCGGGCCAGGAATGTTTTATCTTCTCGAGTGCTCCGGTGAAATTAGCTGGATCTTCATCTTCATACTTTCTCCATAGTGTTTTCTTCCAGCTCTGGAATTGTGTGGCCATCTTCTTAAGAGTCCACTCCTTCACTTTCTCCGTCTTGCCTTCTGGTATGTTGAAATGTATCATGAGCGTATCGAAAAGCAATTCTTTCGTATGATCATGGACATAACAAGCATCATCCTCATCCACACCCTTCGGCTTATGCCATTCTGCAATGGTGATCGGGAGAATGTCCCTAACAATGACTCCAGCTTGATTTACAAATTTACGACAGGTCGCTATGGGTGCCAGCGGTTCGCCACTCTGAGAAACTTCCTCTATCGTTAGCCTCGGAGCATCGCTGGCCATCCTCTTCGTCAGGCCTCGAGGAGGAACATTATTTACAGATTTGCTCGATCCAGAGGGCTGGAAAATGAATCGTTAATTAACACGTGCAATTAACAAATGCATATATATACATGATCGATCGATCAATTGTCAGCCTATATAATATATGTATATACCTCGCCGGAGTTTGTCGTTAAGGGCGCTTCATCGTCAAACAGAAGTCCCTCACCGCAGTCGTTCAGAAATTGTGAGCTGAAATCATCATCTTCATCGCCTTGTCGTCCATCATCTTCTCCACCGCCTTGTTGTCCATCATCATCTCCACCGCCTTGTCCTCCGGAATAATCTTCTTCACGGGCACTCGCATAGATTATTCGTTGCATTTTATCTTCATGCTCCTCGTCTCTAATTAAGGGAATGTCCGCCATAGCTCAATGTACCTGCAATCAATTATATGTGTTTGTAATTTTTTTGACATAGAATTACACATAAATGACACCCCAAAATAATTAGGGGTGGCATTGTGCAACTTGTCACATAAAATGACAGCCCTTGGTCCTGAAAAAAAAATAGGGCCAGGCACCTGGCTAGCGGCTGGTCCTTTAGAAAAATCAGCACCCTGGTCCTTTAAAAAATATGTGGCCCGGCACCTGGCCAGTAGCGGCTGGTCCCTTAGAAAAATCCAGCCCCCGCGTCCACCCACTGGCCAGTAGCGCGTGGTCAAGGCTGGCCGGCCACCCCGCGCACCCAACCGCCGCGCGGTCAGCCCACTCGGCCACGTCGCGCGTGGGAACCGCCACCCGGCCGCCACGTTCCCTCGTCTCCCCCGCCACCCAACCGTCCGAGCCCCGCAGTCAATGCTCCTGGCCCACCTGCCAGCGACTGGACGGCCTCCTCGGCTCCCGTCCCGCAGTCAATGCTGGCCACGGTGGACGCGGCCCCCGTCCTTTTTAAACCCCGGCCGTGCGCGATGGCGACCTCACACAGCCCCGCCGCCCTCCCCACACTCCATCGAACGTGCCCTAGCCCTAGTCCTAGCCCTCGCCCTCGCCGGAGCCGGAGCAATGTCGAAGCGGTGGTGGCCAGGCGGCAAGCACCAGTCCGAGTCCAGCGGCTCGGGCTCTGGCCGCTCCGGCCGTCGCCGGGGCGCTGGACTGCCTCCCCTTGCTCCTCCTCCACCACCACCATCGTCGGCGCCGCGCGGAGTGCGCATCGTCGGCGCGGACCCGCGTCGTGCCGGTCCGCAGGCCGGCGGGCCGGCCGCCAAGAAGAAGCGCTACCGCCGGTACGTCCGGGTGGAGGAGGCGCAGTGGCACTGGGAGAACGCCGTCCCGGTGCGCTGGTCGGACGTCCACCTCCCGGACAACTGGCACCTGAATCCGCAACGGATTCCGGTGCCGCCGATCCCGACCGACCCCACGGCCAGGGCGGTGGAGATCGCACGCCGGCGCAGCCTCCTCCCCAATCACCTCCTCGACGACCCGGCGTACGCGCCGGGCTCCCCCTACTGGGACCAATGGTTCCGGGAGGAGCACGACGAGCGCCGCCGGAGCTACTTCGCGCCGGCCCCGGTGCCGCCGGTGGAGCGCACGGAGTACCCGGCGCTCCCGGAGGGGATGGACGACCTCGACCAATGGTTGGAGGTCGACTCCGACGGCGAGGCCGCCCCCATGGACGAGGACGACGACGTCGACGACGCCATGAAGGCAGCCATGGCGGCGTCCCGGCAGGCCTTCGTCGACGACGAGCGCCGCCGCTGGGAGATGGTGGTGCAGGACGCACTGCCGCCGCCGCCGCATGGTCTGCCGCCGCAGGGACCGCCTCCACCCCCGCCTCCGCCACAGGGACAGCCGGGGCTGGCCTGGCTGCAGGCCCTCGCCCAGGAGGAGGAGGCCTACGACCCGCCGGAGGAGGAGTACGAGGAGCCGGTGAGATTCCCACCGGAGCTGTTCGGGCAGTCGTGGGTATTCACGACTGTGCCCCAGCTGCCGCCGAAGGAGCCCCAGGACGCCATCCTGGAGGAGCCAGGGACGCCGCCGCGGGACGTCCCCATGGAGCAGCAGCAGCAGCAGCCGCCGGCGCAGCCGCCTGCGCATCTGTGGGAGGCACCACCGTACGTCGTCCTCTCCGACGAGGAGGGCGACGAGGACTAGCTAGGACCTCCCCCTCCCCCCCTAAGTAAATGAAGTTTATTTCCTATCTACGAACTGTCCCCGCCGCCGATTTAAGGTCACCGGACCACCGCCGCCGCCGATTCTAGCTAGGGTTCGTGCCATCGGACCACCGCCGCGCCGATCTAGAGTTTGAGAGGGCCGTACCTTAGGCGGAGCGCGCGGGGGACGGCGGCGAGGAAGAGGGACGCGAGCGACGGCGGCGGCGGCGGCCAGATTTTGGCAGCCTGGCGGCGTCGTCGCGTGAGAGGAGCCCGGAGGCGTCTGCGTCTTGGGCCTGGCGGCAAAAATGAGGAAGAAATCCGCGGAGAGGGACCAAGTAGGCTCAAATCGGCCTTTAGTCCCGGTCCGTGACACCAACCGGGACTAAAGACCCCTATAGTCCCGGTTGGTGTCACGGACCGGGACTAAAGGTGGGCTTTTTGGCGCGCTAAGTTTCGCAGCGGCCCGAAAATGGCCTTTAGTCCCGGTTGTAGCCACGGACCGGGACTAAACGGCCGTTTGTATTTTTTTCTTCATTTTATGAATGTTTTCAAATGTTCATATTTTATAAACTTTACATGTTTCCAAATGTAAATATGAATATGTTATATATATTGAACATTTAAATAGATGAGTTGAGTAAAACCGTTGTACTAATAAAATCCGAGGTTAGGATAAATATATTCAACATTTTAAATATTTAATGAAAAACCCTCAACTTTTTAACAGTCAAAACAAAATTCTACCAATTATTACACATATGTATAGAACAAGTTAGGATAAATAAATATCTCATACATTATTACAAATGACCACAATACATCAACATCATTCAACACTTCTTCGTGTCTGTCATTTTTTCTTCTTATCGCGTCGTATCCATGGACAATCTTCATCATTCAACGCGATGGTTGGGTCAATTTTCACTGTGAAGGGGGGAATTTCATCAAACTTATTGTAATCTTCTGACATGTCTGTCTTGTCCTCCACTCCCACGATGCTTCTTTTCCCTGAAAGAACTATGTGGCGCTTTGGCTCGACGTCGTACGATGCATTCACTGCTTGCTTATCTTTTCTTTTCTTCGGTCTGCTAGACATGTCCTTCACATAGAAAACCTGAGCCACTTCACTGGCTAGGACGAATGGTTCGGTGTCGTATCCAAGATTCTGCATATCCACTGTAGTTATTCCGTACTTCGGGTCTACATGTACCCCGCCTGTCAGGTTGAACCATTTGCACTTGAACAAAGGGACTTTAAAAATGGTCCATATTCAAGTTCCCATATCTCCTCTATGTAACCATAATATGTGTCCTTTTGCCCATTGCTGTTTGTTGCATCAAAGCGGATACCACTGTTTTGGTTGGTGCTCTTTTTATCTTGATTGGCCGTGTAAAATGTATTTCCATTTATCTCATACCCTTGATAAGTCAATATAGTCGAAGATGGTGCATTGGCCAACAAGTATAGCTGTTCTCCAACAGTGCTGTCATTAAAGAGACGTGTTCGCAACCAACCTCCGAAATTCTTCACGTGTTCTTCATCAATCCAATATTTAGATTGCTCTGGGAAGTTCAAACGTAGAATATTCTTATGTTCCTCGATATACGGAGCCACCAAGCTGGAATTATGTAGAACCGTGTAGTGTGCTTGACTATAAGAATGCCCGTCCATACATATTATTGCTTTCTTTCCCAGCGTGCCTTTTCCCCGCAGTCTCCCCTCATAGCGTGATTGAGGAACCCCGATTGCCTTGAGGTCAGGAATAAAATCAACACAAAACTCAATGACCTCCTCTGTTCCATAGCCCTTGGATATGCTTCCTTCTGGCCTAGCACGGTTATGAACGTACTTCTTTAGGACTCCCATGAACCTCTCAAAGGGGAACATGTTGTGTAGAAATACGGGACCGAGAACGAAAATCTCTTCGACTAGATGAACTATGAGGTGCGTCATAATATTGAAGAAGGAGGGTGGGAACACCAACTCGAAGCTGACAAGACATAGGACCACTTCCTTCTGTAAATCCGGCAGAGTTACTGGATTGATGACCTTCTGAGAAATTGCATTGAGGAATGCACATAGCTTAACAATGGGTACTCGAACATTTTCCGGCAGGAGCCCCCTCAGTGCAATCGGAAGTAATTGTGTCATAATCACGTGGCAGTCATGAGACTTTAGGTTCTGAAACTTCAACTCTGTCATGTTAATTATTCCCTTTATATTCGACGAGAAGCCTGACGGGACCTTGATACTGTTTAGTACTTCAAAAAAGATCTTCTTCTCTTCTTTGGTAAGAGCGTAGCTGGCAGGACCTTGATACTTCTCTGCATTCAGGTTGTCTCGTTCGTGCATATGTTGCTGGTCCAGCCGTGATTCCGGTGTATTTTTCGTCTTCCCATACACGCCCAAGAAGTTTAGTAGGTTCACGCAGAGATTTTTCGTCACGTGCATCACGTCGATTGCAGACTGAACCTCTAGGATTTTCCAATAGGGTAACTCCCAGAATATAGATTTCTTCTTCCACATCGGCACGTGTCCGTCAGCATCATTTGGAACAGATTGTCCGCCAAGACCCTTTCCAAAGATTACTTTTAAATCCTTTACCATATCATATATAACATCCCCAGTAGGCCGTCTAGGCTTTGGCCGGTGATCTGGCAAACCTTTGAAATGCTTGCCTTTCCTTCTTACGATGTGCCTTTCCGGAAGAAACCGACGATGCCCCAGGTACACATTCTTGTTTCCCAGATATATACTTTCAGTATCACCTAAACAGTGTGTGCATGCATTGTATCCCTTGTTTGACTGTCCTGATATGTTACTAAGAGCTGGCCAATCATTGATGGTCACGAACAGCAATGCTCGTAGGTCAAATTCATCTTGTTTGTGCTCATCCCAAACACGTATACCTTCTTCGCGCCACAATTGTAAAAGTTCTTCAACTAATGGCCTCAGGTACACATCAATGTCGTTGCCGGGTTGCTTCGGGCCTTGGATGAGTACTGGCATCATAATGAACTTCCGCTTCATGCACAACCAAGGAGGAAGGTTATAGATGCATAGAGTCACAGGCCAGGTGCTATGACTGGAGCTCTGCTCTCCAAAGGGATTAAAGCCATCTGTACTTAGACCAAATCTTAAGTTCCTTGCGTCATCTGCAAATGTCGGAAACTCTCTGTCAATTTTTCTCCACTGCGACCCATCAGCAGGGTGTCTGAGCATCACGTCTTTCTTACGGTCTTCCTTGTGCCATCGCAACAACTTGGCATGCTCTTTGTTTTGAACAAACGTTTCAACCGTGGTATTATAGGAGCATACCACATCACCTTCGCAGGAACTCTCTTCCTGGGGCGCGCCTCGTCCTCAACTTCACCAGGGTCATCTCGCCTGATCTTATACCTCAATGCACCGCATACCGGACATGCATTCAAATTCTCGTACTCCTCGCCGCGGTAGAGGATACAGTCATTGATGCACGCATGTATCTTCTGCACCTCTAATCCTAGTGGGCAGACAACCTTCTTTGCTTCGTACGTACTGGGGGGCAATACGTTATCTTTTGGAAGCATCTTCTTTATTATTTTCAGCAATTTTTCAAATCCCTTGTCAGAAGTACCATTCTCTGCCTTCCATTGCAGCAATTCCAGTGTGGTGCCCAGCTTTTTCTGCCCATCTTCACAATTTGGGTACAACAATTTGTTGTGATCCTCTAACATTCTCTCCAACTTCAACCTCTCGTTTGACTTCCACAGTTTATCTTCGCATCAAGAATGGCCCGACGAAGATCGTCATCGGGCTCATCAACAATGGGCTCTTTTTCAGCTTCATCTTCCCCCATTGATGTACCACCGTGATCAGTGAACATAGGATAGTTGTCATTATCCTCTTCTTCCTCATTGTCTTCCATTATAACTCCTCTTTCTCCATGCTTGGTCCAACAATTATAACCGGCCATGAAACCAGACTTCAACAGGTGGACGTGAATGGTTTGTCAGGTAGAGTAGTCCTGAGTATTCTTGCAGACACTACATGGACATGAAATAAAACCATTTGGCGGCTTGTTTTTCTCAGCCACTTGGAGAAAATAATGCATGCCATTAATAAAGTCGGGATAACGTCGGTCACTGTACATCCATTGCCGACTCATCTGACTCATCTGCATTATATAAATAAAATATAAAAAACCATTAACACTATTTCTTCAATATATAACAGTGATAAAGTGAATTAATATATAAGTTCATCACATTCAAACCAAAGTAGAGCAAATAACCAAATGTAATACATATAGTCTCACAAACATACATTGGTTCAAACTAACATACAACTATCTAAAGAATTTAAGCCCAACAACAAATGCGATAAAAATCACAACTATGGTAACTATCGAACCAACACCATAATGATACCAAGCCTCTTTATGAATGGCATAATTTCTAATTTTTCTAATCTTCAAGCGCATTGCATCCATCTTGATCTTGTGCTCATCGACGATGTCGGCAATATGGAGCTCCAATTTCATCTTCTCTTCTAGGGTTTGGAGACGGAGATTTTCACTTCTTTCCAGTTTTGCTTTCAAATCATTAATTTCATTTTCAAAAAACTCGATGATAGGGTCGGTTGGAATTTCCGGTTCAACAACGACATCCGGATCGTCATAGACCGGACGAGGACCGACGGGGACGGATATCAAAACCATGACACACTATACATATAAAAAAGTAAGATAATATACATGCATCTAAAGTATATCAATAAGTTAAAAAGGGATAAAAACAAGACTCACCGAGGAGGTGCCGGCGACGGGATGGCACGGGCGATCGACGATGGTAAAGATGGTCACCGGACAACTGTAAACCCAATACATTATACTTTAATTTGAGCTAAAATTGCATGTAAAAAAAATGAAATCTCTTACTTAGGCATTTCATCAAACACCTTGCTAGCACTAGAAAAATAAAATTTGCTAAGTAGCACCAAAATGAGCTAAAAAAGGAACACCGGAGTGCTAACCGTCGGGTAGATGAGGTGCCGCCAAACTTGACAAATGGTGGAGAAAATAGGGGCCGAACTCGTGGTTGGGAGGAGCAAGGGTTAAGAAAATGGAGATGAACCCGGAGCTCAAAAATGGCCACGGCCTGGCCACGGCCGGGTCGGGGGGTGGAAGATGATATAGAATATATTTAGTCCCGGTCCATAACAAGGACCGGTACTAAAGTCCCTCCATTAGTCCCGGTCTGTAAATAGAACCGGGACAGTGCATTGTCCGGGCTGGTCCCACCTCTGTCGCCTCCTCCCGCATCCCTTTGTCACCGATTCGTAACACGAACCGGGACGGTAGGTCCCCTACGAACCGGGACTGGTCCTGGCGGGCGCCCTGGGACCAATGACCGGGACTAGTGCCACGATTGGTACCGGTCCGTAAGGGAACCGGGACGGAAGGGCCAAACCGAAGCCCCTGTTTCCACTAGTGGTTAAACCAGAAATTACATAAATCATCAAAACCTTCAGGTAACATGGCCATGTCAAGAGATACACTCATGACACTCCAAATATATTTCGCTAGTGGACAAAGAAAGAAAAGGTGGTCTAAGGTTTCATGATCATCACAAAACTCACACATATCTTTATTTTCCACCCTTTTTTCAACGGATTAACTTTGGTCAAATTTTTATTTTTGATCGATCGCTAGCCAACAAAACACTTTAATTCTCAGGGGAAGTTCGAGATTCTACATACGACAGAATTAGCGCAGATACACTCGAGAAGAACTCATGCTCTCACATTTCCACTCACTGGTGTTAGTCAATTTTTTTTCTCGCATCTAGAATCTTTAGCATCCAGTGGACGAGTCTCCAAATGACCACATACAATAGAATTAGCGGCAATTAGTGCGGATAGACTCGAGAAGTTCAACAAAATCTAAGTAGCTTCTGTGTCAAGAAAAAAGGGAATGAAATGGTAGTACTATATTAACGCAGCCAAGCTGAGCACTACTACTCTTAACCTCTGCAATACCCAGTTAACGCAGCAACCGGCGAGCAGGCGGCTGCGAAACACAGACGAGCGAGATATCGTCGACGACGGGCCCGCAGCGGGTGCCACTGTTGTCGGACTTGCTGTGGTAGGCCGTGCTGTAAAACGTCACCAGCGTCCGGTTTTTGCTCGGCGTGAAGTCGAGCGACGCGCGCGTGCTCCCGCCGGAGCCCTCGGAGCTGTACACCACGGTCTTGCTCCCGTCCGCGGTGGACGCCTGCACGCGCATGGGCTGCACACACAATTCCATGGTAGAAATTGTGAATCCAAGAGTCATCTGAAGTACTGTATAAGATGTCGACCATGAGGTGCTCTGTCTTACTGGGGCTGGCCTGAGGAGGGTAGAGCGTCTTGATGGAAATGGAGTCGATGATGGGGCCGCACGCGGCGTCGTCCTCGTGCAAGGGGTTGTGGATGACGAACGAGACGACGCTGCCCGTGGCCTGGAACGCCCAGCAGTAGGAGTCCCAGCCGCTGCTGGTGTACACGGTCTGGATGGAGACCTCGTCGGGCGCGCCGCCCGGGACGACCGACAGCGTCAGCTTCTCGTTCTGTGCGCAGGTGCGCGCCGCGCTGAAGGTGACGGAGTACCGCGTGCCCGGCGTCACGTGGAGCTGCTGCCGGATGTAGGCGTCGTCGCCCAGCCGCACGGCGTGCGCGCCCTCCGGCACAACTAGCACCATGTCGCCCTGCTTCTCTCCGGACTCGACGTACTCCACGTGGCCGGAGTTCTTCCACCGCGGGATCGCGTTCTCCCCTGTGACCCTCGAGCCGCTCATCTGGGACCTGTCCGGCGAGTCCTCGAAGTTGCCATTCGGCAGCGGGCCTGAGGCGTAAAATAACGTGTTAGTGGCATCTTGAATGGGTTGATGATTTCAGACATTGGATTGGTCTTGGAAGCCCTTGCGATGACAATAATAGGAAGTTTTTTTTTGCAGCAGCTACGCTTGATACGATTGGAAATGAACACAAGACAAGATTTTGGACTTCACGGCGGTTAAATGGTTTTCATTCAAAGGACATTGCGCCCAAGCATTTTGAAGGGACCAAAATGAAGAATTACAAGACCAAGAAGGCACTTGAAAATAATTTTTGGGTAAAACCACTTCAACATTCAGGATGGATTTGATATCGACCATATCCTACAATTTGTCACCCAAGATACCGCCAACACCGTCCGTTGGAGTTTCACAAGCTATGCATCTTATTCCGCCAAGTCGGTCTTCAAAATGAAATTTACGGGCATCATCTCCACTTCTCTTAATGCTTGGTTTGGAGGTCCAGTATGCCTCCTAAATGCAATTTTTGCATGGTTGATGATGCAACATAGGATTTGTATGGCGGATCATATCGTATCCAACGTAGGGGATGGAAAAATTACGGAAATTGTCCCCTCTCACTAGTAGAAAACAGGCCTTTCGCCCGGGCCATTAGTCGCGGACGTGTCTCAACCCGCGACTAAAAGTCCGGCCACGTCGCCCCGAAATCTGCGGCCCATTTGTCACGGTTCGTTAGGAACCTTTTGTCGCGGATTGAGATACCAACCGGGACAAATGGCATCTGCGGCCGCCGCGAACATGTGCCCCCACCTTTTGTCCCGGTTCGTGTCTCGAACCGGGAGTAATACCGCGCCTTCCCGCGACGGTTCGTGATTCGAAGGCCTTTGAGTTCCCGCGCTTGATCACACGGAGAAACGAAGAGGTTGATCACACGGGGAAACGAAGAGGTTGATCAAATTAATGGATTTTGGGAACACGGTTGGATTAATTACCACGGCCTCCTCATCTCCCTTGCTATCTCTATATAAGAGAGCTACAGTGCCATTTGCCAAATGCACCATCTCCTCTCTGTAATCTCTCTACTCAAAAATCCTCTCTCGAATCGCTGCCGCGCGCCATGGAGCCACTTGCGCGCCCACCTCGATCCCAGGTGTTCCACTACAAGGACGACGCCGTCAACATGAACTTCAAGGTCGTGGTCACTCTCCGCGCATCAGCCGTGGAGAGATGGATCTGTGACGTCAAGAGGCGCTACCCTCGACGCCGCACCGAAGAAGATCGTGGGCCTCGACTGCGAGTTCACCGACGCCGCACCCAAGTAGAGGCAGCGTGCCGCCGTCCTGCAACTCTCCGTGGAGACCGACACGTTGGTGTTCCATATTTGCTACGCCGATCGGGTGCCGTAGGCCCTCAAGGACTTCTTGATGGACAAAACCATCAAATTCTGCGGCGCGGCTATCAACAACGATCAACGTATGCTGGAGCCTTACGAAATTCATATTCCGTCCGCCGTCGACCTCCAGCGGGCCGTTCACCCTAACCCAATGTACCCTAATCTTCCGAGTCTCTATGCTCTTGCCAATTTTACTATTGGCACAACGCTTCAGAAGAAGAAGAAGATCAACAACAAGAAGAAGAAGAAGAAGAAGAAGGAGGACGAGAAGAAAAAGGAGGAAGAAGAGGACCTCACGAGAGGTTGGGGAAACTTTCCATTGAGCTTTTATCGCATCAAGTATGCCGCTCTGGACGCTCGCCTAGGCTACGAGATTGCTAGGAGGTGTCTCGGTGGTATGTGCGTATGTCTCAATGTGTCGATCTAGATCGTCTCAACAATAATTGTCAACAATAATTGGACCTTTAGTCCCGCCTCCGCTGTCGCGGTTGGCCAACCGCGACAAAAGACCCTCACGGCCCGGGACAATAGGTCCAGTCTCCACTAGTGTCTCCCAACCAAGTGCAAGAATCGGCGGGGCACCTTCTCTACAAGGGTAGCTTTACCACGCGGATTTGGGTGGAGGTCCCCGTTTGGTGTGGTTGCCATGACATCCTTTCAGTGTATTGGGTTAACGAGACATACGTAACCTGGTGGTGGACTAATCTCACTCTCGGTCATTATGTGGCGAGGAAAGCCATGCCTTCCATGATAATGCTTATTTCTTAGGAGGTTTGGAAGGAACATAATGCTAGGGAGTTCTGACATAATGAAGCGAGAGCACGGTGGTTGGTCGGAGCAGAAAAAAAGTAACATACGTAATCCCGTGAGAATATACTCTGGTGTCAAGTCATATGGCTTGTGTTGGGCGCATATCTCTAATTTTTTTCTTATTTATTGAAAATGACAAATCTTTTACCTCGTCTCTTTGGCCCTGATTGAGTAACACAAAAGGTCAACTCCGGCATGTTTGGAAAATCGACGTTCACAACCTCAGTTGCTGCCTTATAAGCGTGTCTCACTAGTAGAAAATAGGGCTTTGGTTTTGACCATTTGTCCCGGATAATAAAGAATCGCGACTAAAGGGGCCATTTGTCCCGGTTCCATCGGCCGGGGCGCCGGGGAGCATTGGTCCCGGTTCTATTTGGACCTTTGGTCCCGGTTCGTGGCTGGAACCGGGACCAAAGGGTTAGCACATGCGGCAGGCATCTGCCGCAGCCGTGGGACCCTGCCAGGGACTCTTTGGTCCCGGTTCGTGGCTGGAACCGGGACCAAAGGTCTTCCCTACATATATCATCTTCCACCTGAGGCCACCACCATTTTGAGCTCGAGTTCATCACTCATTTCTCCTCCATTTCCTCTCCCTCACTCAAGTTAATCCCCATTTTTTTGCACCACTTGTGAGGATTGAAGGCACCCCATCTATTCAAGGGTTAGCAACATCATCCTTTCCTCCGAAGTTGCAACTTTAGCTCATTTCATTGCTAGTTTAGCTCATTTCATTTTTGTAGTGTTAGCTAGGTGTTTGATGAAATGCCTAAGTTAGAGAGTTCATTTTTTATATGCATTTTGACCTCAAATTAATTTATTATTTGTGGATTTTAGTGTCGTCCCGTCCTCACCGCCGTCGATAGCCCGCGTCGTCCCGTCACCGGCACCACCTCGGTGAGCCTTTTTTCTTTATCTTTTATTTTAAGAAAAATTACTTGTATGATTTAAAAGCATATTTATTTCTTGTATAATTTTCTTATGTTTTTTTTATATGTATAGTGTCATGGTTTTGATATCTGCCCCCGTCGGCCCTCGTCCGGTCTATGATTCGGATGTGGTATATTTTCATAACTATTTGTTTCATTTCGTGTTTATAACAACTATACCTACCAACTTGACATAGACACTTTTATCTAGGAGGTAGTTGAACCGAAAATTCCAACCGACCCTATTGTCGAGTTTTTTGTAAAAGAAAACAATGATTTGAAATCAAAATTGAAAAGAAGTGAAGATCTTCGTCTCCAATGCCTAGAAGAGAAGATGAAATTGGAGTTCAAGCTTGCCAACATCATCGATGAACACGAGTTCAAGCTTGCCGATGTCGTCGATGCTCACGAGATCAAGATGGATGCAATGCGCTTGAAGATTAAAAAGATTAGAAAATATGCCATTAGTCAAGAGGCTTGGTATCATTATGTTGTTGGTTCAGTAATTACCGTAGTTGCGATTTTGATCGCATTTGGTGTTGGATTTAAATTCTTTAGATAGTTGTATGTTAGTTTCAATTAATGTATGTTTTATGAGGACTATGCATTACAATTACTTTACTTTGGTTTTAATGTGATGAAGTTGTATTAATTAATTTGGTCACTATTATATATTCATGATGTAGTGCAATAGTTTTTGATATATTTATATAATGCAGATGAGCCGGCAATGTATGTATACACTCTTCGCAATTTTTTATTACCATATTGTGTTGACTACCATCCATAAATTATTTTATTATGATTTCATATATATATATATATATGTATGTATATAGTTATAAACAACTCATATATTCATATTGATCTAGATGGAGTTAATGCGGCACAAGCTCATACCATCGAAGCGCCTAAAAGCAATTCAAGAGGAAATGGCGGAATTTTTGAACTCTGAGGTCCTGAAGAGAAATGGAGAATTTTATCACAATAGCAATTATGTTTTGCCTCCAATGTAATTGACGTGATCTCGACATGTGAGAAACGTTATGTCGGTGTAGTATAAACATGAACGTGATCTCGACGTGTGGACTTATGTATGTATATATGAATCAAATGTGAATGGTAGTACCACTGACGCAATCGACGCAAAAATAATTTACTGGAAAAAAAATCGACCCCCCCAAAAAAATAAAAAAAGAACAAAACGCTGAAACCTCTTTGGTCCCGGTTGGTAATACCAACCGGGACCAAAGGGTTCTGGCCAGGAGCCCCCACCCCGCGCCCACGTGGAGGCCCATTGGTCCCGGTTCTTAAGGTACCGGGACGAAAGCCCCCCCCCCCCTTTTGTCCCGACCCTTCAGTCTCGGTTAGAAAACCGGGACCAAAGGCCCTTTGGAATCGGGACCAATGGGCCGTTTTCTACTAGTGTTTGTTGCTAGATGGAGTTTATTCATAGGTCTTACTCTTTTTTTTTGCCGGGGTATACTCATAGTTCAAAAAACCGGACCGGTTATCGAACCGGTGAGGCTGTCGGTTTAGGTTTTTACCGGTCGGACCACTGGTTCACCGGTTCACTGTCTGGTTTTTAAGATATAATTAATATATTTTAAATTATAAATATTACAATAAAAAATAATCATGTGCGCAAAAACAATTTCAAGCCTGCAATTTAGCATGTTAATGACATAATTAAGTAGTCAACGGAGCCGTGAATTGCATTTTGCATGCAGCGTAAAGCGCTACAAACCAGTAAAAATGTCTATACTATGTGCGTGAAGCAATCGCATGTCAGATATTTCTGTACGGAAACCAAATTAACCAATCGCAAGCTACTAGGACATTGGCCGTTAGTTTGAAAAAAAAAAAAAGCAAAGTCGTGAGAGAATACAAGACCATTGTAGTGCTACCGTGTACATTGGAGAAATAGAAAAAGTCTCTTCCATCCACACAAAGCAATCATTGGTCTGGTGGTTAGGCGAGTGTGATACGCTTGTGAAGGGGAGGTGCTGGGTTCAATTCCTGCTTGTCAATTAAATTTCGGTTTTGCTATTTCTCACTCGAGTGAGTATTATGTTAGAGCTCACTCAACTCTAACCCCGTTGGATTTATATCGTGATTCGTGCGATATGTTATTTATGTATTTAATTTTTTTCGGTTGTACATGGATTGCACATAGTTGCAACTGAGATTTCTCAGTTGCACATGAGTTGCATATGCAACTGGATGACATCATCCGAGTGAGAATTACCTTAATTCAAGTTAGAGCTCACTCAACTCTAACCCCGTTGGATTTATATCGTGATTCGTGCGATATGTTATTTATGTACTTAATTTTTTTCGGTTACACATGGATTGCACATAGTTGCAACTGAGATTTCTCAATTGTACGTGGATTGCACATGAGTTGCATATGCAACTGGATGACATCATTTGAGTGAGAATTACCTTAATTCTCACTCGATTGAGCCCTAGTTACTCCCATTAAATTTTGCCGGACACTATGAGAATTGAACCGGTTGGACCGGATGCCACGGTTTAATGTGAAAGCCGGCGGTCCAACCGCGGTTTGAACGGTTTATTCCGGCTCAGTGGTGTGACCGGTCCAGTACACTTAAAGAACCGGCAGAGGCCCGGTTCCGATTTTTTCCGGTTGAACCGGCAGTCCGGTCCGATTTTTTAAACTATGGGTATACTCATAAATCTTACTATTCCCCTGTAAATCTAAACAGCGCTGAAAATTATGCTGACACTGGCCGTGCAATTTCACTAATATACCTACGAGCTAGGCTAGCACTTTATTTACTTGATGGAAATTAACAGTCAAAAGAAGCTGAGACCAAGCTAGTAGGCTAGCATAACATATATAACATCAGTAAGCAAGTAAAAACATGGAGAACAATATAAACTCCTATATTGTGAACCTGACAGGGAGCACGAAGTAGGAACTTATTGCCTTATAATCATGCAACGAGAGGAAATATATGTAGCTGTTGCGGCTAGCTAGCTGTAGCTCTCACCATTGCCGGCCGAAGCAGCTCGAGCAGCAGCGGCGCAGACGACCAAGAAGAAGACAGCGCCCCTGGTGACCACCATCATCGGTCTCCCGCTCTTCACCTCAAACTCTTCTCGATCACTCAGTTTACGGTGACTCCGGAATTAATACTCTCGGCCGACGTTCTACCTGGGACGACGGAGCTTATATTACCTGGGCAAGTGGGAAGTCACCGTTTGACTGCACTTATAAGGTACCCGTCGGCGCTCTGATCGGGAGAAGAAAAACAATACGCCGATCGATCCGATCGATATCGATCAGTGCGCGCGGCGCGGGCCGGGGAACGCGCCAGGTCGTCGCGCGGGCACGAGGCTCTGCGCCGTCCGTGAGCTCACGTGGACGTCTGAGAGGCATATGCGAGGCCGTTTTTTTTCTTTTTTAGCCTCTCTGGAATTACAAGTTGTAGCACCTGTTCGGATACACAGGACGCACACCCCACCTATATGTCTAAACAAGACCTACACCATATAACCCAGAACTACGTCCTGAGAGACTTAACTGAAGACCAGTGCTTCAGTGATCGACGGTGCTGGCACCGTCGATCTCGCATGTGGCACATAGACATGAGGCAAAGCGGACTTCTAAATATTACACTGTTCTTAATGAACAGTGATGCTACAGTGTTCAGTGAGCAGTGTAGCTGGGGTGAGACAGCCCAAAATTCGCTCCTGAGGAGTCGAACTCGGGTGGGCAGCTAGTGCTTGCCACTGAGCTAGAGCTCCGTCCGCATATGCGAGGCCGTTGGAATGGAACTATGGAAGGATTCCGCTGCCCCCTCGATCGGCCGGCGTGGCGTACGTGTCCGTCGCTCGGCACCGGGATTAGTATCTTCGTCGGTGCGCCTATCTGTACTTACTTGATCAGGTTTTCTATGATCCGCGACCACGGGATAGTTTGATCAGGTGGTTCAGAGTTCACGTGGACTTTGATTTGCAAGATGGCGTCGTTTACGAGTTGTCGCAGTTCCAGGCTGCACTGAAATTAAACGCAGATGCTTGCGGTTCAAGTCCATCCTGGGGCCGTGTCACTGGCCACTGGGGCTGCCTATCTGCAAAGATTGACCAGACAAACTTTATTGTAGGAAAATTAATATTTTCTAGGGAACGTTTAGGAAATTTTATACGAGACAAAACAGAAGTCGAACAGAAAAACAAGTCGAACAGAAAAACGGGAAAGGAAACAAATCGCTAGAGGTTTTTGTTTTTATGGGCGGTGGAGGAGAACGGCGATATGGAGGTCGGGCTATATATAGCCCGGTAGGGGAAAGACTTGCTATACACATGGTTAGCTACGCACCCTGTTATCACCGTTCGATCCACATTTAGATTCGTGCTGCGGGTGTAGCAAGTTTGACCGTGTCACGCGCACCCATTCGATATCTGTAGCTAGCTTTGTCCCTTTCGCCCTAATATCTGGCGCAAGTAGTTACCCATCCGCCCGTGACCCCTTCGCGTGCCCATTTGTGGAAAGATGGCGCCAAAGCATCCCCTCCCGCGCAAAATATGGCGCAAATGTTTTTTAGATACGCGGGAAACATTCACGCGGTAAGTCCTTTGTTTTTTAGGCCCCCTAGCAAGCAAACCATAGCACAGCGTTGTCTCCTTCCTATACGTAATCATATATTGCATGCAAACTTGCCAACACAGATTAGGAAGCCAGTAGAACTCCAGCGCTGGTAATGAACTCGGACTCTCGGAGGTGCACCAGGCTGTGGAAGGAGGGACGCTGTGTTCGCGGACAAGCACGGTGGCCGCAATGGACGGCCGTCTATCCAGACACGTTGTCTTTGCTGTGTTTGGATGGCTGAGGCCTGCGATTAGACTAGCTAGCTGAGACATCCCGCCTCTTCGCCAGATACCCATTCACGTGCATCAGTTGGCTTCATCGCTACAGTACCGTAGGACCTACATCAGTCACGGGTACACGACTGTTCATGCGCGGTGGCGAGCAAAGAGTCGCGTCTATTCGGATGGTATGCCCTATTCGAATCATTGGAGCCCACCATGCTGCGTGCGTACTGTTCATCGTCTCCTACATCATCCCTTCAAAGAACCATTTCATGGAGGAGGTAGGCCACGCTGATCCTCATCCAACCTCAGTGCCGAAAGTACAGAAATAGTCACTTTAACGTGGTCACTACAACCTTTTTGAATGTGACACTATTCATTACCTCCTACCTCGGACTAGTACATGCTCAGCTAGCGTGCATGCGCTTCTCCCACAATCCTAGCTAGCAATGGAGGAGGCAATGATGATGAGCTAACTCATGCTCCACATTAGTCAGTATGGATGAGCCGAAGACGAAGAACAGTGCATCTCAACGTGGATTTAAGCTCGACATGCCATTGTCCAGCCACTCATCGAGCCCAACGCCATGTCTTTTTTACTAGCGAGCTTTCTTTGGCGAGATGTTGTTTCATGTCCAGGGATCATGTGAGTTTCAAATTTTGAATCCGTCCCTATAAGTAGCCCATAGCGTTGCCTGCGGGCCCCTTATATGAATTCAAACAGCTTGACACCACCCTGATTATACAACTAACAAGCATGCACGCTGGATTAAGGGCCGCGGTGGGTGGACTAACCAACTTTGACCACAGGACACGTGTCAACCATGAGGAGGGTGCGTAGCTACCCATGTGTATAGCAAATTGCCTCTCTAGCCCGGTATCATGACCTTCTGTGGATGTGCTCCAATCATCGCTAGAGTTGTTTTCTGACAAAATGTTGGCAATTACGCGAACTGGGTCGGCGTATCTCAAGTGAAATACGAAACTGTTTGTACATGGGCGGAAAGGACACAAACATGTACTTAGTAAATATCTCCGCGGGACCTCTCAGCTGTCACATCTCCATATTTAATCTTAGAGATCACTATCCAGCGGCGCCGCATAAAACATGCATTCGAATGGCGGTTCTATAAGTGCATGCATGATGATGACGTAAGAGATGACATCACCAGATTCTCTCTTTATCCTTAAACTAAAAAAGATCCCTCAAATCGTTAATGCGATTGAAAATCTGTTTTCACCATTAGCTTAGTCGCGACGAGATCTTTAAAACTAGATCTCATGTTGTTATGTTTTGACAACTATATTTCCATCGGTAGTTATCA
This sequence comes from Puccinellia tenuiflora, assembly GCA_012064385.1. NCBI lineage: Eukaryota > Viridiplantae > Streptophyta > Magnoliopsida > Poales > Poaceae > Puccinellia > Puccinellia tenuiflora. Next base: position 799,896 of record QRDG01001356.1, read on the forward strand.
GATTATTATCACTAATTACCAGATTATAATAACTTGGTTATCAGATTATCTATCTGTCATTCTGCAGCAATGTAAGACTGATGGTACTAGTTTCAGTGGCTTGATATCATCTCATAGGTCTTGCAAAAGTTGAAATTCTTACGCTCGAGTTATGCATATCATTATAAATGTCTACAAACATATAAGAAATTATCTGGTAATCATGAACAACTATCATGGTAACTGCTCATTATTAATTCGGTAACCATAGTATTATAATTTGGTAGCTGGTGTGATGGAAAAAAGTCTCACCTGATATGTAGTTGTGTTGCAATGTCCAAAAACATGTCAAAACTTATCCCGTACATGTAAAATTATTGTGGTAACTAGTTGCTGCTAATCTGAGAGCTACAGTATAGTAATCCGGTAACCGATGTGATGAAAAAAAAAATCGTCGAAACATACTAACATGGGATCTAGTTTTGAAGCCCTTGTCGAGACGAACTTCGCGATGTAGATGAATTGCTAATCAGAATAATGGTTTAGAAGATAAATCATTTTGAATTTCAGTATTTAACAATTAATACGGTGATATCATCCATGACATGGCAAACTCTTACATGCAGCCATGTGCTTTGTCCCATAGGGAAAAACACATGCAAACTACCGCCGAATGTGGAAACTTTTAGTGCGGTGCTTTTCGTTAGCTTTTCCCTTGTTGGTCACCTACGCACTCTCCGTCGAGGGCCGTTGAAAGGATCGTATGGGTACCTAGAGGGGGGGGTGAATAGGTGCTACACCAATTTTTAATTCTTTTTCAAATTAAGGCTCAACACAAAGGTAAATTATCTAGATATGCAACTACGGTGAATTTACCTATATGAGAAGCAAACTAAATAACTAGGTAATTTACGATACGAGTAAAAGCTACAAAGGGAAAGAGGTAACCGAAAGGGGAAGCACGCGGAGACAAGGGTGTATTCCCGAGTTCCTCCTTGTTAAGGGAGTACGTCTCGTTGGAGGGGTGTGAGTTCGCCACAAAGGCCTACTCAACGCCACGAAGACCTCACCCTATTCTCCGATGAACTTTGCCACAAAGGCTTGGTTCACCTTCCACTATCGGAGTCCTTCGAGGCGGAAACCGGAGCCTTTACAATTTTTTTGGGGCACACACCCACAACTTAATTGGGGGCTCCCAAATCCACGAATCTGTCACAATTTACTACAAGAAATGAGCACAAGAATCTAGGGTAACACAAAGCTAACCCTAGAAGAGAAATCCCTCAAGTGAAAGAGGGGGAAATGAAAAACTGCTCGGTGAAGATGTAGATCGGGGCCTCCTCCTTTAATCCTCCAAGAATCAAAGCATTTGGTTGGAGGAGTTGAGAGAACTTGTATTTATGAGCTTTTGCTTTTAATGAAGAGAGAGAGTGCAAGAGCTAAGGGGCTGGAGGTAGGTGGAGGGGTATTTATACCCCTCCAGGATTTCTAGCCGTTGCAGGAATCGGGAGGCCGGAAATTCCGGGTTAAAGGGCCGGAAATTCCGGCCGGGGGCCGGAACTTCCGGTGGGCCGGAAATCTCCGGGGAGAATTTCCGCCCACAACCTCCGGGACCCCTCCAGAGAGGGTTCCCCGAAAAGACTTAGTCGAAATCCCACGGAAAATTCCAGGGGGCCGGAACTTCCGGCCAACAGGCCGGAATTTCCGCCCCACCGGAAATTTCCGGGGGGAACTTTCGGATTAAAGTTCCGGGACCCCTCCAGAGAGGGATCCCAAAAATGACTTAGCCATATTTCCGCCCGAAATTTCCACGGGCCGGAACTTCCGGCCAGGAGGCCGGAATTTCCGCCCCACCGGAAATTTCTGGGGGGAACTTCCGGAGGGAAGTTCCGGGACCCCTCCAGAGAGGGATCCCAAATATGACTTAGTCGTTTTTCCACCCGAAATTTCCACGGGCCGGAACTTCCGGCCTGTAGGCCGGAATTTCCGCCCCACCAGAAATTTCCGGGGGGAACTTCCGGGGAGAAGTTCCGGGACCCCTCCAGAGAGGGATCCCAAAAGGACTTAGTCAATTTCGCTCTGGGGCCGGAACTTCCGCCCGTAGGCCGGAATTTCCGCCCCCCGGAAATTCCGCCCAGAGGGCCGGAACTTCCGGTCCCGAAACAACAGAAACCCATTTCTCTTCTTCGCCGTTGATCTTTACTTCGATCTTTTCACCGATTGGGTCTAACCACCTAAAAAACCTGTCAACACACTTAACCAAATATGATTAGCCCATAATATGTGTTGTCATTAAATCACCAAAACCAAGAGATGTTCTTTCAGCCGTTGCATTGAAGCTAGCAAGGGAGTGTCCGGCATCTTCTGCTACATTTATTTTGTATTATTTTATTTTCCTATCTCCAAAATAACTCTATTCCTCAAACAATTTGGCTTGTATTGAAGTTTTTTCCTAAAATACGTTCCTCTTATTTGTTTTGTGACGCATCTGATTATTATGTGGGGGCAATATGTGAGTATGCAGTGCTTATAAACATAAATAACGTGTTATCAAGTTTAATCATTGATGAAACTTCTTTTAGGTGAAAAAATCCTTGTTGAATATGTACAATGTAAACAAATCTTCCTTTGCAAGCTATGATCAAAGATATTACTTGTGTGGCATTTTTTGATGATGTAAAATGCTTAATCCTATTAAAACAAATTTAATCAGTCTATTTTAAATGATTTTGGCTGATAGCATGGCTGAACGAAAGGAACCAGCTCCATTCCGTTTGTAATTATTTCAATTATGTCAAGTGAAATTTTGCGAAAAGTGTCTTTGGCTCCCGAGCTCCAGTGATCTTGCTCATTTAAATTTTTTAAAAAAACTTACAAATTTAAAAAAAAAATACTGAGAAAAAAATCTCGGATGTAGGTAATGATGTATCCCAGAGTCATGCAAAATTCAACTTCAAATACATTATATTCGAAGGTACACAAAATTGACAAATCTGATAACATTTGAAGATTTGAAAATGTACCTACTTAGATCCACCCTTTTGTTAATGTTGTCTAGCTTAGAATATAAAGTATTTGAATTTGATTTTTTGCATGGTTATGAGATACACCATTTTCTACATCCAAGCTTTTTTTCAATATTTTTTGAAACATGTAAATCTTTTTTTTTAAATGAGCGAGATTACTAGAGCTCAGGAGCACCAATATTGTACCCGAAATTGTGTCGATGAATTGTACATATGCCCCAGGTCTAAATATAATTTTCTAGATCCATTTGTGTTGATCTTGGTCTCGGTTTGACAAAACAGTGTTCTGTACCGAGTCAAATCATAGCTGAGGTGATCAGAAGGCACATGGTGCTTCACAGTTATTTGTTTCCGAAAAAGTTTCACACTGGTAACGGGTCCTCTGCCCACCTTTTTGCTCTACATCACATCGGAAATGGCCAAGACTCCTTTGTCATTGTTCGCTCCACATCTACTAGATTCTAGCGATGGGCCACATCTGCATTGCCGACAAGGGTTTCCACCAATGTACGATGGGTCGATATGTATTAGTGCATGCCTAGCCCATATTTCTCGCATATTGTCCTAAAATATTTAAATCCCTTACACTTCATTGACCTATGAATTCATTTTAGTTTCGGGTAAAAGAGATAAAAATTGTAAAGCATATTTTCCGCTCCATTTTCAAACAACACTAATAGTCCTGATAACATAGTTGTAACTTATCAGGTTGACCTAAGTATGGTTGATCCATGAGGGAATAATGGATACCGATATGTCAAGATACAGATAGACGAATTGATTTAGGTTTCCTATTCCCCTCGTCGGCAACAATGTCGGTTCATCCCACCTCCGGCAGACCTTGGGACATTGGAGGTGTGGCGTACCACACCCCCTCACCGGTGGGAGGATTTATGTTATTTCTTTTTAAGAGTTTTAGTGTTTCTTCGGGATAGTGAGGCAATAGCGACATTCTGAAGTTAGAATAAGGTATTATTTGCTCTACCCCACTCCAGTGGTGCTCCTATCACTGTCTTAGGGCGTGTGTACTTGTGTTTCTGACGGATCTCGTGGAAGCTGGTAGGTTTTCATGTTTGTTGGTGTGCTTGTAGGTCTGACTCTTTTGATCTATGGTTTGCATCATTGGTGATGTTTGGTTCTTTGGTCTGGTCCTTTGGGACCTTAGCTCGATGATTTAGTGTCTTTCTACTAAAACAATATCTATTATAGTAAGATTTGCTTAGCTCCAATGATGGAGGGGCGAGATTGGCGGCATGCATTCGGTTTGCTCCAGTGTTTGTAGTAGTTGCTACGTGGTACGAGGACCTATTTATCATTTTGGCTACATTTTTTGTTTGATTGTACTACTATTGATGATTATTAATAGTACGTGAACCTTTACACCAAAAAGTATGGTTGATCCATACATACATGTGTGTTATGCAAAAATTGGCCTGCGCTCACAGAAACAAGTATTACATGGAGTTTTTAATGTACATTGTTATATCCTGGCCAATTACATCGAGGATCAAACCTTGCGTTTGACAAGTCACTAAAGTAGGTCCTTTTAGTGGTAAACAATGTTCTGTAGTCCGAGATACCAATGGTGACTTGAAGAATCTCAATTTTCCACGACTCTGGTATTCAGTTGGCCCTATGTGATTGTTTATGGGGTGGTGAGAATAGGGGTGTAAACGGATAGGATAATTTCCGCATCGAATCCTGTTCCAAAACCGTTTTAAGCAATTCATATCCGGTTTGAAAAAATCCGACGGATAAGGATATCCGATTCCGAATTTGACATCGGATACGGTATAGGATATGGTATGAAAAATAGCCCCCGAATATGAATTATCTGAAAATTAAATAGGATTATCCGATGATTTTAATCTGAATAATCCGATTTTCTACCGAAATGTCTAACCTAATAGAACATAATTAGTGGTTAGTGAGTTGTAAATTTCATCCATTAAATAAAAACTCACTTACATAGTGATTGTTATGACTATGGAGTACACCTTTGTTAGGCTATTAGCATATTGAACTATTATTTTTGATTGTATGGTTCGCCGATGTACTTATACGAGTACATATCCGATTAAAAAAATTCCGTACCGAATCCGCTCCGTTTCCGCCCCCCGAATCCATAATATGATATATCCGACCCCGAATCCGCAACCGGTCATTATCCGCTCCGGTCCGAATCCGATGAAAAAATATGGTATAGAATATGGTAACGACAAAATCCGATCCGATCCGATCCGATCCGTTTACATCCCTAGGTGAGAATGAGTGTGTGACTCATTATTTGACCCCACATGTACGGGTTGACCAGGACTGAGAACAAGGTCATTCTCCCACCTAAACATGGGCCCCACTTACATGATATTTTTTGGTTGGAGCCATCATGGCTAGCCTAATTAAATTTTAGAGTAAATTCCAGTTTTTACCCTCTAGTTTGATAATTTTGATGCTAATTACCCTCATTTAGCAAGTTTTCATCCTTATTACCCTATCTAGTAAAAGTTTGTGCTGCTTTTTACCTCCTCAATTTTTTGAGTGATTCATTAATTAGGTGGGTCCCGACCACTAGGTACACGTGGCGTGCCATGTTGACTGTTTTCACATTCTCGTGAGTTGGCTATTTTGGCACTCCAATTTTAGCCTTGGTATTGTGCAAAACGAAATTGGTCGAGCATTTCTGAGTAAGGAGGTCAGTAGGGAGGTCCGGGAATCTAGAAACCTTTGTATTGTTTGTAAGCGTGCCCTCAACACAAGTTCCATAACACCACTAGTATCTAAAGTTCTAAACTATGCAAATGTCAGCCAGCTGACCACGAGGAGAAGGTCGCGCCTTAAAGTCAAAACTAACCAAACGTTAGCTATCCCAAACAGTAAGTAGATTGCCATGACTGTTGTCCAAACTGTGGAGCCACGTCTTCGCCTCGCTGATGGATGTTGGTGGTGGGTCGGGCAGCGCCAGCAGGGCCATCACTGCCGTATTCCCCACGTCAAGTGCAACGGCCTGGTCTCCTGGAGTTGTCGCATGTTGTCATGAGCGTCACATATTGTTTTAAAAACTTTGAGTAGGAATGCCTCCCGAGAAGGAAATGGCCAGTAATATTTGAAAAACAAATTGCAAAAGAAACTAGAGGGGTAAAAATTGGCACAACTTTTGCTAAATGGGGTATAGGATGAAAATTCTCTAAATAGGGGTAATTAGCATCAAAATTATCAAACTAGGGGGTAAAAACTGGAATTTACTCTTAAATTTAAACAAAAGTAACATCTAGTAGAGTTTGGAGAATAAAACTAGGGTGTTCATCGACCTAATTACAATATGATTTATCAATCAAACAAGCCCTGGCTATTTCATGCACCACTTTATTTATCTCTCTCTCGAACACTAATTGAACTCGACCTTACTAATTTAACTTGCAATGTGCTTTGTAATATAATTCTTTTCCACCTGAGCAATAGTTCATAACATCCACGGAGTACGATTCTGCCTCTATTGCATGGAATCCAATAGAATTTGTAAGGGCCAGACCATGGCCCATAGCAATGGCTTCTGCCATCATTGCTGAAGGAGCACATGATGTCATGATATAAAAAAAATGCAATGACAATAAACATTCCTTTGTAATCTCGTATGATAGCACCCGCATCCCATGAATGATCGTCAACATTAAACATTGCATCAACATTCAGTTTATGAAAATTACGTCTCTATTTCTCCTAAGTTTTCTTCATCGGTGATGACGTAAATATTTTCACTTTTCAAAATTTGTCAGCATTGCTCTAATGGACATGTGGCACACTCTGTATTTGAAGGAACATATTCACCATGTGTTCGTCATCTTCTAAGAAACCATATACGTAGCATGCAATGGAAATCACTTCCTAAATCATATTGGAGTTATACCCCAGGATACTTGCCAGAGGTAGTTGGAGTAAAACTTCCAACATAGCTGAATCTGAGCGATCAACCTGGTGTGCATCCATGATCAGGTTCTCCATCCCCACCTCTTTCTAGATGTTAGCCGCCCCCACGACACTCGAACAACTTATGAAGGATTCCCATCGGATGCAAGTCATAGAGAGGCCACTCGTACTTTTACCATTATGCCGATTTGCCAAAATCGATTTCAGGAGGAGAATACCATGCATTGCTTTATAATAATAAATAATAATCTTCATTGAATTTTTTAATTTCCATACTATTTTCCAAATAGGCTTGCTAAGATTTGTTCCTTGAACAAGAGCGCGACATTTTTTCCCATTATATTGATGTATCCACTCAATATGATACGATGACCGTACTAAGAAGATACCAGTCGTATTTCTATGCTAGTCGTCAAACACATCAATGTCAAGAGAGATTTGCAATATGCGTCCCAGCTCGAAGGAAATAAAGATAATTCTTAGGTTTTCTTGATCTCACTATCTAGAAATCAGGTCAATCCGATGAGTGTTTTTAGTATTTATCGAATTACCTCTTCGAGTAATGACTCCGCGGTCAACACTTCATGGAATCCATGGTTATTTCTAAATGAGTAAAATCCATCGGACATCGTTATCACCGTACATCGCGATACGCAAAATACGGTCACTGAATACTTTCGCGTGTGTCATCGAAGGTCACCGGAGCCTGTAGAGCGACGTATTTGTCGACGTGGCAAGTGATGGACCCCATCTGTTAGGTTCCAGCTGGATCTTATTTTGCAAATACCCACCAAATATTCGTTTCCTTCCATACTAAGGTCCCTCCGCGCACGAACAGAAGGGTAGGCGTCCGTGACAGTGCCGCTGGTGTTCCTGGGCCGGACGCACACACACGAGCACAACCGCTGCACACTAGCACACACGCATCCACATCACACGTACAACACACACGCACATCACCGAGCACAAGCATTGAAGGCTTGAAGCTCGTCTCCATCCCGTGGCACAACGCTAAGTCGCCGACGCGGCGTCCCGAGCTCGTGAGGCTGTGCTGCGCACGGACGTGACGGCGGTGATGGCGCCGAGCAGAACGGCGTCCCTTCCGGACCACGTCTTCATGCAACCCACCGGCGTTCTGCAGAAGGCGGAGCGCGACACGGACGCCAGGAGTTCGAACCTCCCATGGAGCAGGACGGCTGCGCCGCGCACGGCGATGCCCACGACCGCGCATGACGTGCCCGGCACGCAGACGCGTTGGCCGTGACGGCGCGCGTACTCGGCGAGGCGGGCTCCTGGCGTCCACGATGGCTCTGACGCCCGGCGTCGCGTCCGGTTGGTCTTGGTCGTGCCGTTGCTTGCTCTCTGGCAAGACGGGCGCGCAGCGCACGACGACGTGCATGACGACGCCCAGCAAACGGACGCCTCGACCGCGGCAAAGGGAAAACTCGATGTTGCACGAGGCTACGAAGGTTCCGGTGCCCGTACTCGCGCAGCCGCGCTCTTCTGGCCTTGCCGCGCTGCTGCTTGCTCTACGACGGCGTCTTCCTCCTGCCTGGCGCCTATGTTACATGGTACGGGGATACGAATACGGGGATACGGATACGGCGATATGAGAAAACGGCATTTTCTGAAAATAGAGTTACGGAGATACGGCGAGTATATGTATAAATACATAATAAAATTCAATAGTGCACGACAGATTAAATAAAGATAACATGGAATTGAAATATGACATAAATGTGCCACATTGAAAGCCGCGGCGTCAAGCTTCAGATGCTTCGTCAAGGCTCGGCTAGAGGATTCCAGTTGATTAGGTTTTAAATCCATCTAGCAGGCCTTCCTAATTCCTATGGGCTATCGATGGAGTGAGAGCCTGTACGTATCCCTCTGTATACCATGCGTTTCCCACCGTATCCAGAATTCTTTTCTTTATTTTTAATTCGAAAAAATGAGATACTCCGGGATACACGTATCCCACGCGTATCCTTGAGTATCCCCGTCCTGGTGCAGTGTCCTGCACCGATACGGCACCTCTGTGGCGTATCCCTGCAACGTAGCCTGGCGCACGGAGTGGATAGCGGCGACACAGACCACGGTTCAGGTGACTTCTCCCCATCTCCCGAAGCGCCTCCTCTCCCCTTCGTCCTCCTCATGACTGGTGCCGTTCAATCGGGGAGGAGCCACCGGGGGTCCCGGTGCGCGCTCCATACTGCCGGACTCGATCCCGATCACCGCGGCAGCCTCACCCGCCTCCGGTCGCGCGGATCGTCCGCCATCGAGATCCCGACCACGTCCGCCGCGCCGTCCTCCGCCAGGCCGTAGCACGACCGCGCCGCCCTCCCGCCGCCTCACCGCCACCTTCGCATACCTCCCACCGTCTCACGGACTGAAAACATCGCTCGATCTCCTGTGCTCCTACAGAGATAGGGTACCTCCTGGATGGGGAACACGGGGCGGCTGCTCGGGGAAAAAAGCTCGCGCGACCCTTCTTCGCCGACATCGCGCGCCAGATGCTCACTGGGATCGCAATGGAAGAGCAGGAGGCGGAGCACGGCCAGCCGGACCGGTGCCGAAGGCGCGGTGCAGGAGGAGGTCGGGTGGAGAGACAGAGGAGGAAGAAGGTGGGTCTGTGACACAAACTAGTGGGCCCCACCGGCCAGTCTGACTAAAAGGGCCTAACAGTTGTGTCTCTAGACTTTGAATAAAAAAGCAGGATTAAGGGCGGAAATTCAAAACGTGCCCGGGCTCACATGCTCCCCCGATATTTTTCGAGAGCACAAAAAAAATTGAAAACTTTTCAAAAAAATGAAAAAAATCATGCACGTATCTGACCATGGTCCGCACCATCGTGAAAATTTTCACACCGAAATGTCACGGTATGCGCCCTGGGAAAAAATGACAAAATTCTGACAAGAAATTCAAATTTTCGGATCTCATATGCTGTCAGAAATTTGTCATTTTCGTCCAGGGCACATACGATGACATTTCGGTGCGAAATTTTTCACGGCGATGCGGACCATGGTCAGGTACGTGCATGATTTTTTTCGCATTTTTTGAAAAGTTTTTTATTCTTTACATTTTTTCGAAAATACCGGGAGCTGGTGAGCCCGAGAGCAGAAACGCCGCTCCCGATTAAGGGGGCTTTTTTTGCAAAAATATTACTGCTGGAGACCCGTCAACTTAGTGCCACGCAACAAATACGGCCCTATACAAGCTGCGGTGACCTTCGATGACACACGCGAACGTATCCAGTGACCGTATTTTGCGTATCGCGATGTACGGTGATAACGACGAGTAATTGCCTCAAGTTCAGTGATGTCCGATGAATTTTACTCTTTCTAAATATTGATTGACACACTGTTCATAATGGTGCAAATACGTCCATTTTGAAGGTTTGAATGCCTACGGAAATACTATACCATGTGAATGAAGATCCAAATTTTGCTCTTGCCTTCAAGATGTCGCTATAAGGATAATACCCTCTCATAATTTGAGCACATTGGGAATCCGAATTAGCTATAAGCCTCCAAACTTGTTTAGCTAGCATAGCTAGATTAGAGAATGAAAGTCCCTAAAACCCAAACCATCATTCCTTCTTTGGGGTACATAAGTTCCACCAAGCCTATCAATGCATTTTCTTGCCTTGCTCATCATCACCCCACCAGAATTGGGCAATGCCACAAGTTATCTTTTTGCATACATTCCTAGGCAACTTGAACGCATACATTGCATATAGTGGAATATATTGGGCTACAACCTTCAAGAGAATTACTTTACCCCCTGTCGACAATTGTTTGTCCTTCCAGACTTTAGTGTGTTGCATTACTCTCAAAAAATGCATAAAGAAGTTTCTCAGATCAACCCCTACAAATGATGGTAAACCAAGATATTTATGAGAAAGGGCTTTCAGTATTTATATTCAAAGAATTTCATATTTCCACTAAATCACCCAATCTGGGTTTATTATAAATATTAAGTACTAGCGGAAATAAGATTGAATTATTTATTTCTTCTTTCAAGAGAATCTAGGAATGATCCTTGATACGTCGTAAACGTATCTAGTTTTCCAAACACTTTGCTATTGTTTTGCCTCTGATTATTAATGAATTTGTTTGGAACTAACCCGAACTGACGCTGTTTTCAGCAGAATTGCATTTGATGTCTTTCTTTTGTGCAGGGTTCAGAAGTTCGCGGAAAATTCCAGAAAAATTATAAAAAGAATTTTTGAAGAAGAATAAGCCTCGGAAGCGGAAGACCCCGAAGGGGGGCCACCCCAGGAGTAGGGGCGGGCCCCACCCGCAGGTGGCCCCTAGGCCGCGGCAGGGGGCGCCCCTGCCCCTGAGACCTCCTCTGGCGATCCCCCTTCGCTTATAAGCTCCCTCTCAACCTAAAATGACGAGCCCCCGAACACTTTTTCCAGAAACCTTACGGAGCTCCGCCGCCAACACGAACCCTAAATTCGGGGTCCAGGATCGTTGTTCCGGCACCCTGCCGGAGTGGAGATCGCCGCCATCGTCACCGCCAACGCCTCTCCATCAACCATCCATGTCGTCCCCCTCCATGTGTGAGTAGTTTCCTGCTATAGGAAAGGGGATGGAAGGGATTGAATAAGATTGCTCATGTAATTCGATGCCAAATTGTTAGGGCACGATGCCTAGTATCCTCTATTTGTGTTAATCATCGTTGGTGCAACTAGTTATGCTTAATGCTTGTCACTTTGGGCCCGGGTGCCATGTTTTCAGATCTGAACACTTATGTTTGCATGAGTATAATTGTTGTTTGGATCCTATCTACTAGTTGTATGCACTTGTTGTCAACCGGAACTGGAGACCCCGAGTGACAGAAATGGGGACATCGATGGGAATGGTTAGCAACTCGAGGGTTACATGTATTCATTGTGTGTTAATGCTTTGATCCGGTGTTCTAGTAAAAGGAACACCTTAATTTCCATTTGTTCCTTAATTGGCCCGGCTGAAACTGGATGGCAAGACAAAAGATGTCGTGCAAGTTCTTATTGTAAGCACGTACGGCTAAATTAGGAATACATGCCTATGACTGTTTGATACTTGGATGCTATTTATATATTTATTTGCTTCGTGCTTAGTTATGTTCATTTCATGAGCTATCTTATTCATGCAACGCCCGTCTATCTGTCCCTATGCCTACGGTGTTTTAATCCCGCTATTTACAATCATTACTTTTACCGTCATCGTTGCTGTCTTTATTTTATTACCGCTGTTACTATTCTACTGCTGCCATCAAATCACTGTTACTACTGATAAATTGCTTCGAGAGAAATCCTTTTCAGGTGTGGTTGAATTGACAACTCAACTGCTAAGGCTTATAAATATTCTTTGGCTCCCCTTGTGTCAAATCAATAAATTAGGGTCAAACTACCCGCGAAGACTGTTGCGATCCCCTACACTTGTGGGTCATCAAGACTATTTTCTAGCGCCGTTGCCGGGGAGCATAGCTCTATTTATAAGTTCACCTGGGAGTTTTTCTGTCTGCTGTAATTTACTCTTCATCATGAAGGGTAAGCGAGATCCTAAGTTTCCAATACTACCTTCCACCACAAGGAAAGGTACTGCTCTGAAGTCAAAAGCTACTCTTGATTTACCTACTGTTTTAAGTCAACTTCTTACACCACCTGTTAGCGCTCGTCCTACTGTTGATGCTTTGCTTTCTGAGTCTGCTACTGCTTCTGATGAATTTGATGATGCTTCTGCTGTGCTTGATGATGCTGGTTCTTTAGGCCCCTTTTTAGAATCTCTTGTCACTAGGTCTAAAGAAATTACAATGCTCAATGAAAATCTTACTACACCTGTTAGCTCTCCTGATCTATATAATTATGAGAGTAGGTATCCTGATGATTCCTACATTGATGTTAATGATGAGTTTATTAGACAATATATGGATTGTTCTGCTTCTAAAGATCCTGATGTTTTGAGGAAATTGCTTGAAAAGCATGCTGTTAAGAATTATTTTACACCTGATCCTTAGTTTGCTACCTCTCCCATATGCATTAAAGATGATGATTTAATTTCTCTGTTGATCTTTCACTCATATCTAATGTTGAATCTGGTCCTTTTTGTGGAACTAAGGATGACAATGCTGTAGAACACATGAATAAATTAGCTTCGCTTAGCCTTCTATTTTCTGATGATAAAAAGATACAGCGTTACTATTTAGTAAAGTTGTTTCCTTTCTCATTAAAAGATGATGCCAAAGTGTGGTATAATGCTTTACCTTATGGATCCATAAAAAGTCCTCATGAATTTCTTGATGTTTTCTTTGCAAAATATTTTCCCACTCACATGCAGCATGAGGCTTTGCAGAGAATTTTCAATTTCAGACAATTGGAGGATGAGCATCTCCCTAAAGCTTGGGGGAGATTCGGATCATTACTCAGGGCTCGGCCAGGGCATGATATTCCGAAGAATGAACTCCTTGATATATTTTATAATGGACTAACTATTGAATCTAGGACATACCTAGATAGCTGTGCTGGTTGTGTTTTCAGGAAAAGGACTGTAGATGAAGCTGAAGAACTAATGGCTAAGATTGCTAAAAATCATGATGAATGGAGCATTACTGAACCTCCTCCATTACCAACTCCGAAGAAAAGGGGAGTGCACTTCCTAAACCCAGAAGATATGCAAGAAGACAAAAGATCTATTAAGGAAAAAGGTATTAGAGCTGAAGATGTGAAGAATTTACCTCCAATTGAAACTTTATGTGAGCCTACCACTCACCCACCTATGGTACAGGTACACTCTCTTCATAATTTTACTGTTAATGATATTCCTTATAGTAAGCCTCCTAGTCAGTGTTTGGATGAATTTGATAACTTTATTGTTAAACAAACTCATTTTAATATGCAAATTCAAGAACAATTAAATGATAACACCCTGGTTATTAAAAATTTGCATTCTGTCTTGGAGAAAACTGCTAATGATGTCAAAGGTCTTGTTAAGCATTTTCATATGGTCCAAACTCAACTTGAACAAATTACTAAAGTGCAAAAAGACTTGCTTGCTGGAATTCCTACACAAAGTAATAAACAAACTTGTGGTGTTTTAACTAGAGGAGGTATCTCTACTCAAGATCCTCTTTATCCTGAGGGACATCCTAAAATAATTGAACAAGAATCTCAACTGGTTGAAAATAATATTACTAGTTCCCCTAAAAAGAAAAAGAAAAGGAAGAAACATAAAGAATTAGCTAGGAGAAGCTAGTAATATGGAACTTGATAAAGAACCTACAAGTAATAATTCTAATGTTGTCTCTAATTCGGATGCTGAAACTGAAAGTGGTAATGAGCATGATAATGATACTAATGAGCTTGAAGAACAGGAGGAGGAGACTGCACCTCCTGTTCCTAAAAAACAAGGTAAAGTGAGAGAGAGCCATGGGTGCAAAAACCCATGCCTTTTCCACCTAAATCTCATAAGGCTAAGGAAGAAGAACACTATAATAAATTCTGTGAATGGATAAAGCCCCTCTTTTTGCAAATTCCTTTGACAGATGCTATTAAGTTGCCTCCCTATTCAAAATATATGAAAGACATTGTTACTAATAAAAGAAAAATCCCTAATGAAGAAATCTCCACTATGCTTGCTAATTACTCTTTCCACGGCAAGATTCCTAAAAAGCTTGGTGATCTAGGTATACCTACTATTCCTTGCTCCATTAAAAATAATTATGTTAGAACTGCTTTATGTGATCTTGGTGCAGGAGTTAGTGTTATGCCATTTTCTCTTTATAAGAGACTTTTATTAGATAAGCTTATTCCTACTGATATTTCCCTACAAATGGCTGATAAGTCCACTGCTGTGCCCATTGGTATCTGTGAGGATGTTCCTGTTAAAGTTGCTAACTGTTTAATCCTAACTGACTTTGTGGTATTGGAAATGCCTGAAGATGATAATATATCTATTATTCTTGGGAGGCCTTTTCTTAATACTGCAGGGGCTGTTATTGATTGCAATAAAGGAAAAGTTACTTTTAACGTTGATGATAAAGAATACACGGTGTACTTTCCAAAGAAGATCAATACCAAAATTGGTTTGAACTCCATTGAGAATATTGAATCCATCAAGATTGGAACTATTGATTGTCCTATTCATACACATTCAAGAAAATATGAAACTCTCATGATTGGGACAATTCTTATTCAATATGAGGTAACTTGATTGTCTGTTGAATATTGAATAATTTATGTCAAATAAATTTGGTGTGGTAGCAAGACTTGATCAACCTTGCTAACAAACCAACTTTAGCAACATAAAGATATCAAGATTCATTAAATTTTCTTCTATTGCTCATCTTTAATTTTTCTGTAATTTTTATTTCTTGCTTAGTTTTTCCTTTATAAATACCATTATCCTGTTTTATTAGCTTATTTTGATCTCATTTAAGTTCCTCTGTAAAAGTTTTTGAAAAATTCAGAAAAATTACATGAATTTTATTATTTTTAAAGAGACACAAGAGTGCTTGGGGCTGACCTGGGGGACACCCCAGGGGCACAGGCGGGTCCCACCCGCAAGTGATACCTTGGCCGCGGCCAAGGGCCGCCTGTGCCCCCTGGAGGGCCCCACCAGGTGAGCTGCCTCCCACACACTCCCTCTCTCTCTCTCTCTCAAAATCACTCCCCCATTGCTCAAACCCGAGTTTTTGTTCTTGAGTGCTGGGATTTTTTATCTCTTTGTTCAGCCCATTATTCTTGCTGAAATTTGGAGCAAATCCTCTCCGGTATGTGACTCCTTCACTCCTCCAATTAGAATCTTGAATGGTTTTGTATAAGTTGAGTATTTTGCTGTTGTTTATGACTTTGAGTATGAACTTGCATGCTTGATTTGTGACTTGTTAGATGGATTTGATGCATGTACTAGTTGATATTGAGTTGTAGGAATAGTCTAATGCACTTCCTATTTTTTATTTTCAAGTTTTATGAGGTTTGTTGAAAATTTTCAGAAAAGGAAGAACATGCCTAAGTTCAATTTAGGTGGGATCTTTAAGAAGAAGGAGCCCTCTTCTCGTCGAGAAATGAGAGGGTCAAGTTCTAATGCACCAATGAGGCCTTCATATAATGAAGATTTGGAGCCACTTGGTGTTATTGTGCTTGCTCGAGAGACGGATGTGCGTTCATCGGTATACCCATGTTATGAATTTCTACAAGCTGCAGGGACGGATATTCATTTCCCAAGGAGGTGCCGCATGAATACCTCGCATCATTAGTCCCTGAGGAGGAACCGGAGGAGGAGCCACAGGATATGCAGTGGCAGCCACAGACGGGTACTAACTGGGGCGTGCCACCACCATGGTAGATGAGCCTCACTTAGGCCAAAAGCCTAATCTTGGGGGAGTACGTATCTCTCACTGGCACCTTTTTACTATTTTCACTTAAATGCTTTATGTCGGTGTGTTCATCATTCCTTTGTGTATCCGTTGGTGTGTTCCTTTTGGTTTCTTTTCGCTCTTTTCATTTTGCTCAGTCGCCTTAGTTGTTCTTTTTGTTTATTAATCAAAAACCCAAAAAGATTTCCTCTTTGTTTGCCTCTTCTTTCTCATAATCAAAAAGACCAAAAATATTTTATTTTGTTTCTTGTTTGTTTGTTTTCTACTTCGTTTTTAGTCGCTTCTTTCCAAATTGAAAACAGCAAAAAGATTTCTCTTCTAGTTCTGCGTTATTCCTTTCGCTATTCGAAAAACACAAAAATATTTTCTCGTCTTCTTCGTTTTGTAGTTGTTTCAGAGTTCAACCAGTGTTTGTGACGACACTTGCACATTTTTATTATTTCCATATCTTTCGGTTATGCAAGCGTCTATGCAATAATGATGATATTTGGCGACGCGGATTTGATGAGGAAATTCGGTATGAACTCTATTTGTTTTCATTTTTGTACAGATGCTTATCCTCATGCTCATGTTTTAGTTTTCTATGGTAGAATGTTGCGTAGATGATATTACTTAGTTTTTATGGATTCCTATGCTTAGCCTCAACTTGTTAAGAGTGGATAATTTGTCATGTAGACGTGAGTATGTTTTTCATTGTTTATAATATGGTATGGTGAAGTGAGATCCTCCTCCAAAAGATTTATTTGGATTGACTTGGCACATGTTCACACATGTAAAAGACTAAAATAAAGTCTGTTAAGCCTTGACGGTTTATTGTGCTTAGAATTGTAGTATCACTCTTATGCTTTATTCATTAATTGATTTTGTCGCAAAGCATGATTATGACAATAGTGCTCTTGATCGGTCGCTCCCGAGTCTTTTGCTAGCCTCCATTTGCACTGGGTGTAATTGTCCATCCGTGCATCCATTTTCCTTAAGCCAAAGTATTCCATTTGAGTCCACTATATCTTCCTACATATGGTATTTCACCGCCATTCCAAGTAAATTTGTCATGTGCTACCTTTAAATCATTCAAAAAAATGCTTCTTTTTATGTCTCTGTTTTTAGCTCATGAGGAAGCAGTAGAGGGCTAGATATAACTTGTGACAAGCAAGGTCATTTCCCCCTTTTCCACCCGGTGTTGATGGATTACGTCTTCACTTGAATCAACCCGAGAGCAGCTTAAGCAAAATATAAATATAACTCACCATTCTCCTCCGCGCAATGCAAAATCTGAGAAATCAGCTCAAACATTGGATAGTGGTGAAACCAAGGAGAAAGAGGAGCGTACTCGCTCCTCTAAAGAACCAGCTGCTCTCACAAGTCTAAAAGCCTTGCTTGTTATGAGGGACTAGATAGCCTCTCTGTTGTGAAATCGTTGACGAAAGCATGCATCTCTCAAAACTGTTTTACTTCTGCTTATAAAAATAAAAAGCTCTAGCACATGATTAATCTCTGCTTCCCTCTGCGAAGGGCCTTTCTTTTATATATTAATGTTGAGTCATCACCCTTCTTTGAGCACCATCTTATAGAGCATTGATGTCATTCTGAGTATAACGTGCTTTGTCCCAAAGTTTTAATGATTGGAGCATGTTTGAGATACTTCTCAATTCCGATAACTTTACATCTAGTCACCGTTTAATGTCTCAAGAGGTGCCCGGCATTTATGTTTTGCCCCACAAAAGGGGCAAGCGAGAGATCACTTTACCATGCCTAGTTATATGCATTGCAACGGTGCTATTTGTTTGCATGTTTAAATTATTACTTGTTAGCATATTGTGAGTTTTGCATAAGTCTTCATGATTGCTTTAGTTCTATTGTTTTTGTAACTTCTCTCTTGTGCTTATTAAAATACTGATCATGGTTTAAACTTCTATGCTCTAAATGAAGCAAATGTGTTTGTCAAAGTTTCTTTTATCGCGTCCAGTTTGTCAACTGAATTGCTTGAGGACAAGCAATAAGCTAAGCTTTGGGGAGCTGATACGTCGCAAACATATCTAATTTTCCAAACACTTTGCTATTGTTTTGCCTCTGATTATTAATGAATTTGTTTGGAACTAACCCGAACTGATGTTGTTTTCAGCAGAATTGCATTTGGTGTCTTTCTTTTGTGCAGGGTTCAGAAGTTCGCGGAAAATTCCAGAAAAATTATAAAAAAGATTTTTGTAGAAGAATAAGCCTTGGAAGCGGAAGACCCCGAAGGGGGGCCACCCCAAGAGCAGGGGCGGGCCCCACCCGCGGGTGGCCCCTAGGCCGCGGCAGGGGGGGCGCCCCTGCCCCTGGGACCTCCTCTGGCGATCCCCCTTCGCTTATAAGCTCCCTCTCGACCTAAAACGACGAGCCCCCGAACACTTTTTCCAGAAACCTTACGGAGCTCCGCCGCCATCACGAACCCTAAATTCGGGGTCCAGGATCACTGTTCCGGCACCCTGCCGGAGTGGAGATCGCCACCATCGTCACCGCCAACGCCTCTCCATCAACCATCCATGTCGTCCCCCTCCATGTGTGAGTAGTTCCCCTGCTGTAGGCAAGGGGATGGAAGGGATTGAATAAGATTGCTCATGTAATTTGATGCCAAATTGTTAGGGCACGATGCCTAGTATCCTCTATTTGTGTTAATCATCGTTGGCAACTAGTTATGCTTAATGCTTGTCACTTTGGGCCCGGGTGCCATGTTTTCAGATCTGAACACTTACGTTTGCGTGAGTATAATTGTTGTTTGGATCCTATCCACTAGTTGTATGCAGTTGTTGTCAACCGAAACCGGAGACCCCGAGTGACAGAAACGGGGACATCGATGGGAATGGTTGGCAACTCGAGGGTTACATGTATTCATTGTGTGTTAATGCTTTGATCCGGTGTTCTATTAAAAGGAACACCTTAATTGCCATTTGTTCCTTAATTGGCCCGGCTGAAACCGGATGGCAGGACAAAAGATGCCGTGCAAGTTCTTATTGTAAGCACGTACGGCTAAATTAGGAATACATGCCTATGACTGTTTGATACTTGGATACTATTTATATATTTATTTGCTTCGTGCTTAGTTATGTTCATTTCATGAGCTGTCTTATTCATGCAACGCCCGTCTATCTGTCCCTATGCCTACGGTGTTTTAATCCCGCTGTTTACAATCATTACTTTTACCGTCATCATTGTTGTCTTTATTTTATTACCGCTGTTACTATTCTACTACTACCATCAAATCACTGTTACTACTGATAAATTGCTTCGAGAGAAATCCTTTTCAGGTGTGGTTGAATTGACAACTCAACTGCTAAGGCTTATAAATATTCTTTGGCTCCCCTTGTGTCGAATCAATAAATTAGGGTCGAACTACCCGCGAAGACTGTTGCGATCCCCTACACTTGTGGGTCATCAATCCTCAAAGTAAAAGTGAAACTGATGGTGCAATTCTACAAAACTTAATTCCTTCTATGCCACAAATCTTCTATTCATGCAACAAACAACTTGAACCTTCTATTCATGCAACAAACAACTTGAAAGTCCTTCTGCACACAAAACGAAAAGGGAAGAGAGGACCCCCCTGCCAAATACCTCTAGTTAGGATAAAAATATTTATCATCTATGAGTTATATCTACAGAACAACCGACTGAATAAAACATGCCATGACTAGATCAATCGATTGACTATGAAAGCCCATTGTGTTCATCATATTTCGCAAAACTTCATTCATCCTTGTCATATTCTTTATGCATATCAATTTTAACTGTACAAATACCATATTTACCTTTCCTCTTGTTCATTATTTTATGAATTTACTCATATGCACCAAAACATTATCTATGTATGTGGGATAATCTCCAGAAGTATCACCTTTAATATTGTGTCAAACATCTTTGAGATGATTTTATATACAACATTACATAGAGATATATATCCGAATTGTGAATTTGTGATACATCTTCTGGTGACTTTTTTTTTTTGGATTAATACCACCATGATTTCGTTTCAGCCTTGAGGGGTATGTTTATCATTCATTGATTTGAGAAATGCTTGTGTAATGTCATCTCCCACAGGGGGGCCAAAATTTCTTGTAAAAGAGTGCCTGAAAACTCTGGGCCCGGTGCCTTTTAAGTCACCAATAAAAACATATTTTCTAACTCCATCAATCAAGAACGGTGCAATTGGTATCTCATTCATATCCGTAGTAACCTTCGGTGAAATTTTATCCAATAAAATGGACATGTCCCATCGATCTCTCAAGTAAACAAATTAGAGAAATAACCAGTAATTAACAATTCAATTAGTCTCTCATTTGGCATGTCGTGTTCAGCTGACTTCTTGGTACTACAACTACGCTTGGAGAAGCTAGTATGTGATGTCGGCTAGCCAAGCTTGTTGTGGAAGTGGAACACCATGTTCATGATGTTGCCGTAGGTTAATTTTGGACCCTTATTCCAGTGGCCCTTCTATCAGGTTATGTCAGCTAGTTGGTTGCCATCATCGTCTATATCGACAATCTCGGCTTGTTTGCTTTTATTGCTAGGCGGTTCTTGCAACCTGAGGAATAGCTAACCATATTGCCTTTTGCGTCCGGCTGATCTTGCCACAAACTCCTCGCAAATTGCATACTTGTTGGCGATCTCAACCAACTTGCACATGGACTAAACGTTAGTACTGCTGGTCTTGTGCTTTAATACATTGGACTTGCACGCATTGACGAAGTACTAGATAGTATGTGCCTTGTTTGAGCCATCGACCGAGTTCTGCAAATGGGTCCACCATGCCAAGTAGTTATGAACCGACTCCCTGTCCCGTTGCATGCAGCTGCTAGCCTCCTAAGGTCTTGGGCATTGCTAAGTCGCTTGTACGTCCGCTCGATGTTCTTGAGAAAGCCTCCTCTAGGTCCGCCCAATTGTTAATGGGGTTCTCAAGAAGGTTATTAAGACATGGCTGTGCTGATCCCTCTAACATGATGGGAAGATAGGGGCGGCAGCTCAACGGTTGTGTCTGCAAATGATGACTGCCAGAAGGTAGTCGGCGAGCCATCTCTCCATCTTGGTTTTGCTGTTGTACATCTTGATCCATGGTCTAGTCAAAACATCGATGGGAATCTTTCTGCCTGGTACCGCTGGCTGAAGCATGGCGGCGGGCTAGTGGGAAACGCATCGTCATCATTGGTGTAAATGCAGTCATAGCACTCACACGTATCAGCGACTTGCAGGGCAGAGCCAGGATTGCAAAAATTTAGATGTTGAGAGGGGGCCAGTTAGAACAAATAATTCAAAATCATCACTGTTCATAAAAATTAGGAGCAAATCAATGGTATTAGGGGGGGCAGGGCCCTGCTGGCCCCTGTCTCCCCCACCGGTGACTGGTGGAGGACTACCAGCTCCCGACTCGCGGGTCGAGATGGCTCTGGGGAATCCCAACGAGGATCATGGTCTTCACGACGACCACCATCTTGGTGACGGTCTTCTAGCCGACGGAGGTGGTGGTGGTAGAGTTGATGTGTGAGCCAGAATTGCATCAAGCTTACGGCTTTGCCTTTCAACATTCTCTCGCTCCACATCAATGCGACTTTGCGTGGAGCAACATGAGCCTCCGCGTTTCCTCCAAACCTGTCATCGTCTTGACGATGTCGCTATCGTCTGTGGTGGGTGTCTTTAGAATTAACTTGTCCGTGTCCACAATGAACGAGTGATCAAGGTCTGCCAGATTTTCTCCATTGTCAGGGCCGAGTGTTGCCATCTTCATCGTTGACGGTGGGGTTGGCGCTGGAGTTGCCATTAGCCATGAACACCTCTGTGGTGATAGATGCGAGGGAGCTGTAGTGGGCATGCATGAGGGACTCGATGTTGTTATCAGCGTCGGTGGCGACCATGCCGATGAAGATCCAAAGATCCCCAGTGGGAATCAGAGTCGAACTAGGCAATCTCACGCCGGTGACGGGGTTGCCTCAGGAGCACTAAACCCTAATGGTGTTGGGTTTTTCTTTTGTACGTAGTGTTACGGCCTGTATATTGCAGATAATGTTTCTTTATCCACTGCCAATTATCTCTGTTAGAATAAATATATTGCTTTTCGTAACCGTCAAATGACCTAATATTTCCAGATTCCAGTGGCCACGCAAGTCTTCATTTCTAGACTGATCTTGCAGAGTCTTAGTGTTGTTTACTGAACCCGTGAGTGCATCAATCAATTCGCACACCCCCAGAACTCTAATGGACGGAATTGACTAGTCGGCACAATACACGTACCTGCCTCCCGGGTAGTACGATAGATGTGGGCCACTTGAAGACTGGAAAAAAGAACTTGAAGAGAGGAGCACGCCGACGAGCAATTGGGTCTAAATCTTCCAAATTCGGGTATGGTGGCACACCAAGTGCAAGGACGTGCAGGGTACGTGTACGTGGTGGGAGACTACGCGTAGAAAGGAGACTTGCAAGGAGAGCGAGTACAAGAAAAGTCCTGATAGATGAGCCGCGCGTGATTCTTTGACCAATTAATTCATGGGGTTCTGATTTTTGTTGAACCTTGACGCCGAAGTCGTCGTCAAGATCAACTTCCACTGTCTATATATAAACGGGTTGCCACCACCTTGACACTACAGCCACCTAGTACACGAGCAGAGCAGAGCTGCAACAAATAAACCTTACTAACTCGATATGGCGAACTCGCCCATGGCGACGTTCACCTTCTTGGCTCTCGGCCTAGCAGCTATAGTCCTCTCCGCCGCAGGCCCGGCGGACGCGCAGAACTGCGGCTGCCGGTCGAACGAGTGCTGCAGCCAGTACGGTTACTGCGGCACCACTGACGCCTACTGTGGAGCAGGGTGTCAGTCGGGCCCGTGCTCGGCGAGCGGCGGCGGGACCGGCGTTCCCGTGGAGAGCGTCGTCACCGCGGCATTCTTCAACCGGATCAAGTCCCAGGCCGGCGGCGGGTGCGCCGGCAAGAGCTTCTACACGCGCCAGTCGTTCCTGGACGGCGCCCGGGCGAACTCCGGCTTCGGGAAAGGCCGATCCAACGACGACTCCAAGAGGGAGATAGCCGCCTTCTTCGCCCACGTCACGCACGAGACCGGACGTAAGCTTAACCATGGATGAATAATGGAGCACCGCATAACTAAGCGTAGCTATATGTAAATCTATAATTCTGTATACAGATTTCTGCTACATCGAGGAGATCAACGGCGCGAGTAAGAACTACTGCGACAGGAAGAACACGCAGTGGCCGTGCTACCAGGGGAAGGGGTACTACGGGCGCGGGCCGCTTCAGCTGTCGTGGAACTACAACTACGGGCCGGCGGGGAGGAGCATCGGCTTCGACGGGCTGAGGAACCCGGAGAAGGTGGCGCAGGACCCGGTGGTGGCGTTCAAGGCGGCGCTCTGGTTCTGGATGAACAACGTGCACCAGGTCTTGCCGCGGGGTTTCGGCGCGACGACCAGGGCCATCAACGGCGGCGAGTGCAACGGCGGGAACTCGGCCGCGGTGGACGCTCGGGCGGGCTACTACAGGGACTACTGCAAGCAGTTCGGCGTCGACCCCGGGAACAGCCTCAGATGCTAGGCGCTTCTGACTTGCTGAGTCGGACATGCTCATGCATCATGCGAATAATGTTAAACGTGGGCATAATGCACGCGTCTTATTAAGCTGTCTAAGCAAGAAATAAAGGGCAATCATGTGTATTGTGGTCTACATAATTCTTGCGCAGTACCTGCCACGTGAAGTGAGACCCACACAGGGTCACATGCCCACAGTGAACCTGGGCCAAATAGATGAAGGGAGATAAGTATAATTTGTCCTAATAGTTCTTGAAATAGGCTTGCGCCCCGTTATATTAATATAGCAAACACCCAATACAACCGACGATAGATGCTGGGACGGAAGCAGCACAAACACGTCCAAAAGAACAAAAAATAAAAGAAAAGAGCAAGAAATGCCGACAACGGTGGTTCGACAAAAACGAAGAGGCTTCAAGATCGCTGCGCCCACCGGAGAACTCCCACCAAGCTCCTAGGACTCCGAAGCGCCGGTACCAAACAACACCTTCAAGAAGGATTGCGACGACGACGTCGCTGCTGCCTAAGGTTTCCCCCGGTACGTGGCGGGGAGGGAGGGTAACACCCAACGCCCTTCAGGAAGGATTGGCGGCACCACAGGCGCCACCACGTCGGTGTCGACCTAGTCGACAGGGATTTCTCCTGATCCCCCCATGACCCCAGGCACTCCAGAGCACTCCACCCTGCCGACCACCACCCAGCGCCACCACGAACTGTACGCCACTCACGCTGTCACCCCCCGGCACCGAGAAAGAGAGGCTTGCACACCGAAGAGGAAGAGCCACCAAGGACTAGGGGTCGTAGCACCGCCGGCACGTGGGAGGGACCGACCTCCACCGTCAGGGACAGTAACCGACCGGACGCATCAGCGGGATCACACCAGGCCTGTGGGCCCCCAGGCCCGGCCAGGCCCTGAGAGGCCCGTAAAGCTCCCGTCGTCGCGCTGCAGAAGACGCGCCATTGGCGCAACTACCCCATCCGAGCCACCCTTCCTCATCTGCGTGCAGAAGGCAGCACCGCCGAGGATCCGAGCCGGCCCGCCTAAAACCCAGATGGGGCCCGGAGGGCCCCGATCTGGGCCGGGGTCGGCGAGACGACACAGCACCACGCCGGCCTCTACCCCACCGCCAAGGGGCGGCACCTTCCTACTCGGGCCACCCGGACCCACCCAGGGTCGTCCGGGACCGCTGACCGCCGATGAGCACCGCCGTTGCACCTCCAAACCCGAGCCAGGGGATGACCACCGTGGGGAGAGAAGGACCCGCCGCCGCCGACACCGTCCGGGCCATGCCCGTCGGCTCCCGCCGGCGGCGACAGGGAAGAGGAGCGGGGGGAGGGCGCGGGAAGGAGCCGGGCGGAGCCGCGCCGGTCGCCGCTCGGGGGCGACGCGGCGCGGTGCGTGGGGGGAGGGGAGGGGGAGGGAGGGCGGGGGGTGGGGCGGAGTCGGCGGCGACGCGAGCGGCGGCGGCACGAGGGAACCCTAGAGAGAGGAGCGAGGAGCGGGGAGCGAAAACCTCCTTCCTTAGCCCTAAATAGTTCTTTAGCAATTTTTTAACCGGATCTGACTCCCAGAAAACTTTCAAACCAAATCTGACCCATTACCTAAAATGTTAGATGACAAGACGTTGTCTGGAAATCTCAGAAAATACCATCCACTTTGGTTTATCTGAAACTGCGAAATACAAAAAATCGGCTAAGTCATTTAAAATAAGCCATTTTTCTGGCGTTTTTGTAGTCTTTAGAGCCCCTGAGATTGCAAAAACATCACATCAAATGATGTATTCTGATATTTTCCGAATTCGTGGAGAAATCTCAGAGGTTTTGAGATTGTAAAAAAAACCACATCAATAGGCTTATTTCAAATGACTTAGTTGTTTTTCAATATTTTCAGTTTCAAATAAGTCAAGGTGGTTGGCGTTTTCTGAATTTTTCTAAGCCTCTGTGACTGTTAGGACGCCATGTAATGTGGCGTTTTAGTGGAGGGATCAGATTTGGTTAAAAGTTTTCAGGGGGCCATATCTATAATATCTATAAAGTTCATCCCCACTTAGATGCATTTAATGTTTGCAAGCTCAAACCTGATGTAGCCACGTCACCCCAATTATTCTTGACCATTAGATTTCAAATCCATGGTCTTGATTTTTTCCCCCAACCTAATCTCACGCGGTCACAGTTTTCCTACCCTCGCACTGCTACAGATTTCATTACGGCAACAGCATGTCATGCGTCAAGTAGTACTTACTCTACCCATTTATGACCTCCATATCCTCTCCTCTTCCCAGAACCACATCCACGATCTCTGGCAAGAAATAAATACGCGGAAAATTAATTTTTTTTTTTTTGATAAAGAGTGTATATTAATATCAAGGAGATACAAATTACACCAGCCTCTGCACCAACGCAACAACTAAAGCTATTACGGATGCACACAGCCGAAAGACAGTAAAAAGAAGAAATAAAAAGAAAAGTCCCGCTACAGAGTTACAGTCCTTGCAGCAGCCGCACAACCAACCACCAAAACAACACCTGTCGTCCAATTCTTCAAAAGCACCGTCTTCAACAAGAATAGTGCCAGGCACAACCAATTAAGGCCAGACCTTGGTTTTCACCCTAAAGATAATCCTCGCTCTCAAAACAATGTCTCCAGCAAGACCACTGTCAGGCACAACCAATTAAGGCCAGACCTTGGATTTTCACCCTGAAAGGTAGGACTTTGGACTTCACGTATGTCGTCGCCCCCCACTTAACATGCCGCTGCTCCAAGTCATGAAACACCAAGCCAATTCCTCATCAGCACAAAGAATCAAACCACCATTGCCAGTCCTCAGAACTCGCCTTCCATGTCATTCTCCGCCAGCACCATGGAACGAGAAAGCGCGCTCCATGATATTAACAGCCAGCAGAGCTTCAAAGCGCTCCCTCTGAAACCAAACGGTCAGATAAAAACATGGGTGCGTCCGACCGAATACCACCCGATCCAGCAATCTCCGGGCAAGAACGCCCAATGGATTCGCCGGCGGAGCCTTCCGGAACCCGACACTTCCAGCTAGATCAATGGAGACATGCATCTGGTAATCTTCATCTTGACAGCGAGAGGAACCAAGGACCGCCGCCGAGCCTTTTATTCTGCAAGACATGGGATCCCTTGATCCACCACATCTCGCTGCCCACCTCCAGCGGAGAAGGAGGAGGCTGCTGTCGCCATGCCCGGGGCCGCCGCCCCGGCGCCCATGTGATGCGGGCAGCGCAGGCCGTCGTTGCCGCACTGGAGACGAGCAGGATGTAGGAGCTCAAGACCTCCAGGCCCGTACGGGCCCAGATCAATCCACCACCCCGCCTCCGGCCGCCGCCTACCGCCGCCGCCTCCGGCCACCGTCGCCGCGCACCACCGCAGCTGCAGGAGCGGGAACGAGCGCCGCCATCTCACCCCTGGCCACGACCAGCGAGAGGCCCCGCCGCCGCCACGCCGCGCGGGCCATGCCCGGCGACGCCTCCGGCGGCGGCGGAGGGAGGAGAGGATGTGTGGGGAGGGGTTCTCGAGGGGAGGATGCGGGGGCGCCCCGGTGCGGCGGCGGCGGCGCCGCACGGGAGCAATAGCAGTGTTTTCAGAAGTCGTGATATGGCGGTTCCTATCATCCTATATCGCGTACGTGATAATTGGTGAAGGCATACGAGTGGAGGTTCGTGCCCTTAATACCTGATCACCTCCTTGACGTTTGGAGCAGGTGAGGATTAAGAATACCATCTGTGTTTTGTTTTCGCAGCTAATGCTCTTTGGCGGAAATTTGTCGACGGTGACTGTGGCAAGGTGCAGAGTGATGTAATACTGACGTTACATGCCGGCGGAGCAAGCAGGGGTGAGCGACGATGCGCCTCCGTTCCACTCTTCTTGATCGTCAGTACGTGTGTTGAGGCTCCGTTGGTGTCGGATGGTGGAGTGAAATGGGTGGACGAGCGTCTTCTCGCAGCCTCGGTGAAGGGCGACCGGCTTGGTGCGGGCGTGCGGCATAGCCGTGTGTCCACATCCAGCCTTGGTTCCATCCATGGCGTCACGCCGTCATGTGTCCTGGGCGCAGCCGGCATCGGACGCAGCTCTGATGTGCTGCGCACACGTTGGGCACCGTTGCATCGCTGGGAGCAGGGAGCGGATAGTCCTTCCTGAGAGGAAGTGAAGTTGATGGATTGCATTGCTTATAGTAGTACTGAGGTTCAGTTTTACTTATTTATTAATTGCCGCTGCAATCTACACTTCATACGGCTAATTCAATTATTCTATGTGGAATCCATTTGTAGAGCTGTCATGTTTTACATTGAACGAACGTTCTACCTCCAAGACCCCAACCCAGCTCCTCGGCTCCTCCATGCAGTCAGCTCATCTTTTTATTCTTTTCTGTCTCCAAACTACAAAATTACTTCTTCTCCTCTATCTCATGCAGGCTAATTCATAGGCTTATAGCAAGTCCAATTACTTGACTTCTTCGTTCCAAGAGAAAAAATTGTATGACTACAAACAAATGATTTGAACATATTTGCTGGAGGACGGTTATTAGAGATAAAATATTGAATTCCACAAGCACGATAGGCTCATTTATTCCTTTTTCTGTAATGAACAATGTGTATTAAATTCTTTTTTCTGCAACCAAATATTTCCTTTGTCCATTTTCAACAAGCTTAACCATATGTGAAGGTCGTAGTATTATTTTATTGCATAATTGATGGTACTATATTTTTGCAAATCAGAAATTAGTCTTAAATTCCCGCTGCAACGCGCGGGGTATCACCTAGTTTGGTTGATAGTTTGGCTAAGAGCCATTTAGGATAAATTATACGGGAGATAACCTTAAAAGATAGAAAGGGGCCCCACTCCATGTGTGCTCCTCTCTACCACCCAAGAGATTTCCTGCTCTCGAATAGTCCGGTTAAGGCAAGCAACATTCCGGCCCAACAGCGCACCAGATCTAGCCAAAATACAGAATGGCTAATCCCGCGTGGAACAAAATCACACTATACAGTCGTGGTACAAACTTATATCATCTAATCAACAAATCACATTTACAAGTGGAACAAAACTTTCTAGGCTAATTAAGTGGAATAAAAAATTGGTATCCATGAACTGAATCATGTCTACAGACAGATAGTGATTATGGATTAAGTGGAATAAAAAATTATCCATGAAACGAATCATGACTACAGGCGGATAAAAAAAATAGATAAAGTGCAACAAAACGGTAGGTTGCGATGAAACAAAACACATAGGAGGAATAAAAATAGATCATACAGAATAAAGATTAAAACATGAGAAAGAAAATCACAATTACTATTGGAAGAAAACAATAAACATTGTGGAATTAAAAACTTTAGCCCCGTTAAAGGAAAACTAGATCACATAGAACTAAATTTAAACACATCAGAAACAAATTAGGACTAGAGAAAAAAAATAAAATTTTATACTATTTGAACAAAACTTAGCACCTGGTGGAACAAATGAAAAATCAGCGCCATATAACACACACAATGTGTAAGAGCAAGTCAGCAACAACTTTGATAGACTAAATCGAATAAAAACCACAAAATAATTAACATGGTTTTAAATGAAAAGGCAAATAAAAAGGAAATAAAAAATGAAAAAACATACGAGAGAAAATAAAAACATAGCATACCATGAAATAGGGAAAATAGAACAAATCGAACAAAACAAACCAACCAAACGATTGTAGCTTTGTCTCGTAGTCGCTGGGCGTGCGACACTGAACGGCAGCCACTGCCCAGATCCACGGCCAGTCGATGCTATCCTCATAGTCGAAGCATCCATGACACCACCAAAATATTTTGGGGCCTGTCCATTTTACGAGGTCCGCTGTTTAGTGTCGCACACCGAGCTCGGATCCCCCCCCCCCCCCCACACACACACAACATTCGGGGACTTCAGCCCACCACCTCCATCCGCAAATGAGCGGCATCCTGCATCGGCAACGGGTTGGGTAGGAGAGAGAGAGAGACGTGGACATAAGAGCATCTTCACCAGCACACCCCCAAAGTCCTATACAGTCATTAACGGCGAGTTATATAGAAGAAGTGTTACTGGAGTCTACCAAAGATGTGTGTCTCCAGAAGAGGGCAAGCAAATACTGCAAGAGATTCACGCAGGAGATTGTGGTCATCATGCATCCACTAGATCCTTGGTGTCAAAAGCTTTCAGACACGGGTTCTTTTGGTTGACAGCACATTTAGATGCAGAGAGGATAGTTCGAGTCTGTGATGGATGTCAAAGGTACGCAAGGCAAGACCACGTGCCAGCTCAAGAACTCAGAACCATCCCTATCACTTGGCCATTTGCAGTTTGGGGACTCGACATGGTGGGCCCTTTCTCAAAGTCGCCTTGTCAGAAGACCCATCTGCTAGTAGCAGTTGACAAGTTCACCAAGTGGGTGGAGGTGGAACCCGTCAGCAGAGTCGATGGTGCATCAGCTGTGAGATTCTTCAAGAAGATAGCCACACGTTTTGGGTATCCTCATAGCATCATTACAGACAATGGCACCAACTTATCAGTTGGGGAGATGGCCAAGTTTTGTGGTGAGAACAACATCAGACTCGACCTAGCCTCAGTGGCACATCCACAGTCCAATGGACAAGCAGAGAGGGCAAATCAGGAGTTGCTGAAGGGAATTAAGCCTCGGCTCCGAGTCCCTTTGCTAAGAACCGCCGGGTCTTGGGTTGAGGAGTTACCAGCAGTGCTTTGGAGCATCAGGACGACTCCTAACAGATCTACTGGCTTCACACCTTTCTTCATGGTGTATGGAGCAGAAGCTGTCTTACCAAGCGACTTGTTTGCACGACTCGCCACGAGTCGCCAATTATGTTGAGACAGAAAATGAACTCGCCCGACAGGACTCGGTCGATGCACTTGAGGAAGCAAGGGAGTTAGCCCTTGAGAGATCAGCAGTTTATCAGCAGACCTTCGGCGATATCACGCACGCAGAGTCAAGACCCGGACTTTCCAGGAAGGAGACTTAGTGCTTCGCCTTGTCCAAAGTAGGGAGGGGATGCACAAGTTATCTCCACCATGGGAAGGACCGTTCGTCATAAGCAAGAATCTGAACAACGGATCGTACTATCTAATGGATGTGACGAGAGCCGGCAAGTGTAGGCAAAGGAGCTGATACAGCTCATACTACTAGATCCTTATGCAGAGGCAAAGAGGCCTTGGAACATAGCTCAGCTACGTCCATATTATACCTAAGTTGTAATAGATTCATGAGTTGAAAGGTAATGAGCCCAGATGAGCCATGCCTAGATGTAATCAAATTATTGTGATCAAATGAAATAAAGCCGGCTTCTGTGAACATGAGTCCTTTAGTCGAGTCACCCAGTGAGTGCGCTTTGTTCTTTAAATTTTGATCACCAGGTTCTTGGGGGCTTGCTTT
Organism: Puccinellia tenuiflora; assembly: GCA_012064385.1. Taxonomy (NCBI): domain Eukaryota; kingdom Viridiplantae; phylum Streptophyta; class Magnoliopsida; order Poales; family Poaceae; genus Puccinellia; species Puccinellia tenuiflora. The sequence continues at coordinate 831,172 of QRDG01001356.1, forward strand.
TCAGTGAAAAAAGTTAAGCTTAAACTCTTGGACCCGGCACAGTAGCCAAATTTTCCTAGTTTCTCGCTGGTAAGTCAGATGCATCCTGCACAATATGATCTATCTACAGGCATGACTTGCTTCTTTCTCTTATGGATCCTAAGGAACATATGAGTTAAGAACCTGTCAGCACAAGCTGTACGAGAAGTCATGCAGGGCCTACTTATTCATCAGTGAAAAATTAGACGGGTTATAAGAACCAAGCCGATTGGCACAAATTCAAAATAGCTAACAAGCTAAATAGTTTAAAGCACCAGTAGTGCATCTTTACAACTCAAAAGAGCTCAACAAGCTCAAAAGTTTAAAAGCACCCATAGTGCATAGTTACAAAGCCTCAACAGTAACAAAGCATTACATAGTACTCAAAAGTCATTCAAAGGGTGGTCTTCCAGAGGAGTCGACTCCTTAGCCAGAGTTGGGGAGTCCTCCTTAGCAGGCGACTTGTCCTTTGCTTGAACAGCAGGAGTCGATGAGTTCTTCTTAGCAGGGATTTGCCTTGTGCTTGAGCAGCGGATGAAGGAGCCGGCTTCAATGGAGGCTTGGTGGCGACTTTCTTCGTTTGAAATCCAGTACCCTTGGGACTCTTCATATGCTTGGTAAGATCTGCTTGTTTCTGAGCGTCTCCAGAGACAGCTCTAGAAGGAGTGGGCGCAGAAGGAGTCTTCAGGGTAGGCTCAGCACTCGGCACAGGAGCCGCCGGTGACGATGAACTCGGACCGGCAGAGGCAGCGAATACACCGATGGGTCCTGTGATGGGCGGCCAAAGTTTACTATCTCAGGATGTACTGGAGCGACTCTCTTGTTCTCCAAATCATAATGATGAACCCATACCTCAGGGTCCATCTTATTCGCAATCTCACAAGCATATGGCCGCACCAGCTTTTCTTCGGCTATGAAATCATTCTGAGTAAAAGGTTTGCCATCTTCATGCTGCTCAGGCTTCCCCATTGTAAGCATTGCTGGCTCAAGAACAGTGGGATAGTAGCTGTGGGCTAAGGCCAGGATCCTGATAGCAGATCTCCTCATAGAAGATTGTTTCCACAAACGCACATAACCTGGTGCCCTGGACAACTCATCCACCAGACGTTCAGGCTCTTTGGGGCACTTGCCTTTATGATTCAGATACTTGACCACAGAACGGGCTCCCTCTTGTAGCCCGTGACAGTAATCAAGCATCTCAGACAGTTGTTTGCTTGTTGGCAATTTAAGCTTGGGGAGTCAGCCCCTGCAGAAAGGAAACCAAGGAGTCATTGTCAGTTGAAAAGCAATTCAGAAAGGTACAAAAGGAAGCAAGCAAAAGTCATAAACTCACCAAATATATGCTGACACATTGCACCAATGCCCTTCTTGCAAGTGTTGAACACGGCTTGTAGGTCATTGTGTGCCTTCTGAGCAATCTTTTTGGCCTCAGCCGACTCTTTTTTCACCCGCTCCAGTTGAGCAGCTAAGGCCTTCAGATCCTTCTCAAGCTGAAGGGAGTGTTCTTTTTCGGCCATGGCAGATCTGGCACTAGCAGCTGCCTGGTCTTCAAGTTCTTTCATATCCCTCTTCATCTTGGAGACGATGCACTGCAATTACAAGTCATCAAGCACAAGTGAGATCCACAAGTCAAATACAGAACTCATGAGCTCCAAGTCGTCACAAGTTAACAACTTGGCGCTTGGGGGCTACTCAGGAGTCAATTCTTTCTATCAGAAAAGCAGGCATGAGTCCTAATCGACAAGTCATAAGCTCCAAGTCGCCACAAGTTAGCAACTTGGCGCTTGGGGGCTACTCGCAGAACAGAAATTTTTTCTTCAAGTAAGGTATCAGTGAGTAATATATATTGGTAGCTCCAAGTCGTCGCAGGCTGACAACTCGGCGCTTGGGGGCTACTCATGCAGAAATTTTTTGGTCTAAGGACCTGACAGACAGTAAATTATCAGCCCCGAGTCCTAGTAGAGCTAAGGACTCAGGCCTTGGGGGCTACAGTATGCAAGTTTGTTCTACCTACCAAATGATTTGATTTGAGGATGAAGCACCTATCCTAGTCACAAGACACCACAGACAGGTGCTTGGGGGCCACTGAGATAGGATGATGCCAGAAAGCATGAAAAGAGAAGTCAGAAAAGCTTACTTCATGAACTATATGAAGAGACCTAAGAGCCGCTTGCTCGTCATCCTTCAGCCTAGCAGCTTGATCGTTCAAGTCGACTGCTTCAGCATAGGCTTCGGAAAATGACATGTTATCTGCCACCCGAAGTCGACTGTAGTCAGTGGATGACTTGATCGTGATTGACGGAGAGGCTGCAGGAGTCGGCTTGACAGGAGCCGGCTGAACTGGAGGCGCAGAATCAGGAGTCACAGCACCAGAGCTGGGCTGGACTGTTGTTGGAGTCGACGCTCGAGCCTTTGAAGAGGACTCGGGGACAGTAGGAGTCGTGGTTGCGCCGGCTGATGCAGCGATGGAGGGGCCTGTCCTCGTACTGGTTGTCTGAGAAGTCGATGGAGGGGCAGGTCCACGCCCAGAGGAGACATCAGCCATGCCTGGGAGCTTTGTCACCTTGGCACAAGGCCGAGCCCTGAAATATTCAGAGATAGAAGTCAATAAACCTAGTGAAAGGAAAGATCAGAAGTCATACAATTGCAAGTACAGAGACAAAAGAGTTGTACCCAATATTTGTCTCCAGATCCAAGGCGGTCTGAGAGTTTGAAGGAAGGCATTGACAAGCCAGAGCTGTAAGAGTCGTCCTTCTGGGGAGGAGAGGCCGATTTCCGTTGGTGTGAGACTGGCAGAGGCTCAGGAGCATCTGCAGGCCCATCGGAACGTAGCTTCCTCTTCCTAGCAGCGATAACACTCTGCATTTGCTCTTCAGGCTTAGTGGGAGAGCGAGAGGACCCAAGGACTCGTGAGAGTGGTACCTTGGGAACAGCCTCTCGAGAGCCATTGTTGTTCGAGGCTGGAGAGGATGGGGAACGACTCCTGGCAGAGGACTCTGCGGATGGAGATGGTTGAGCAGCAGCAGAGGCAGTGTCAGTTTGCCTAGTAGGGGGAGCCTCTGGAGAGGACTCGTCGTCGTCGGTTTCTTCCACAATGGGAGCCTCTTGAGAGGACTCCTCTTCATCAGCATTCTTAGTTGGAGCCTCTGGCGAGGACTCCTCATCAACAGCATCATCATCAGCAGGAGCCTCCCGGGAGGACTCCTCATCCGCGTCATCAGTATCATCTGCCACAGTGGTTTGATCTGTGGCAGGGATTTCTTCTTCAGCTTCAGCCTCAGCTTCAGCTTTATTCTTAGAGCCAGCTCCAGAGCCGGCTTCCAGAAGGAGTCGGTGAGCTGCAAACGAGTTAGCAAACATGGGTCAGCAAGCAATACAAGTGAAGTCAAGGTTGAAATAAAGTGGAGAGTGATACTTACATCAGGAGCCGGGTGGGTCGAGCAGAAGGGTTGGAGCCCGAAATAAGCTTGATCCTTCACCGGTTTCCCAGTCAACTTCTTGATGAGTCGACCAAGTTCCGGTCCATCGGACAGCTGCTCCGTAACCCGGAGGTCGTCACCAGCGCATCTGGTATATGTGCAGATCAGTCGAGTCCTAGGACTCAGCGGCTGGATTCTCCAGGTTGTCCAGCAACGGACCAAGTCCATATTCTCCAGGTTATGGGACAAGAGAGCCCGGATGCGAGTGATAAGAGACTCGACCCTTGGCCGGTCGGCCTCTGGGCACCTGGCTTTCATCAGAGGAGTCGCCCGGAGGCGTTCCTCAGAGAACAAAGGAAGCTTAGGTTCATTTGCAGGAGAAGTGTCCTTGCAATAAAAGAAAGTCCTTTGCCAGTCTTTGATGCGATTTGGGAAAACCGGCTTAGGGAAGACGGAGTTGAGGCGCCGTTGAAGGGCGACGGCGCCACATTGAAGAAGAGGACCCCCAGAGGTTTCAGGTTGGGGATTGCAATAAAAGAGCTCGAGCCAAAGGTTGATGTCAGGTTTAATTTGGAGGTAATCCTCACAAAGAACAACGAAATTAGAAAGTGTGAGAATGGAGTTGGGAGCAAGATCGTGAATCCGCAGCTCGTAAAGCTCGAGGAGCTGGCGGAAGAAAAAATCGCCGGGGGGAGAAAAGCCGCGGAATAGGTGCTCGACAAAGACGACAACTTCATCCTTGGCAGGAGAGGGAACAATCTCATCCCCAGGGGCCCGAGCTTGAGCGCTAGAGGGGATCAAACCTGACAGCCTGTGGGTCTTCAATTGCTCCGCCGAGACCGTAGATCCACTCCAATCGGCGGAGATCGATCGCTTGGAGGAGGGTTTGGCGGCGGCGGCGGCCGCGGCGGCAATGTTCACCGTCCTGCTCGACGTGGTCGTCTTGGCCTTCGATGTGGTCTTTGGGCGCTTGGGGGCCATGGCGCGCGGGCGGTGCGAGATGGGCGCGAAAGAGAGGAAGGAGAGCTTTTGAGCTGAAGGGGCAAGTGAGGTTTAGGGCTTAACCCTTCGAGATTTATAAAGAGGGGTAAAACCCTAGAAAGTTACAGAGTGGGTTCACAGTTGACTATCGGTAACGTTTCAGTAAAAAACGTTCCAGTGGCTAACAAGACAGATAAGGAGGTGTAACAGAAAAAGGTCAAAGGTCACAGATATGGAAGTAGCCGGCTTGTCCCAGAATGACGAGTCCTGTGACAGTGAAATCAGCTTATATAGCCCTTGTTCGCAAGAGTCACACCAGAACCCGGCCTGCTAGTACGAGGGCAAGAGTGGTGGCTTGAACAAGGGATAAGAGTGGACTCATTTTATATGTGTTATGTTTTATGCAGGAATTAATCTTGGAGCTAGCAGCATGCGACTTTGGAGCCATTGGCTCAAGTGGAAGGAGTCGACCCAGAGAGTCGAATCAGCAAGTCAGAGGAAGCCGCCAAGCTGTGCCCAAGATAAATTCGGGGGCTACTGATGGGGGGATACTTTATAGGTAGGCCCATGGACCCGGAAAGTAGACCCGCCAATACCAAGAAGGCCAAAGCCGAGTCACGTATCAAGTCGCATGGGCTGGGCTGGAGACAAGCCGGCCAAGGCCCATGATGAAGAAAGGACCCGTCCGGAAGGAGTCCAAGTACAACCCGGAGTCTAAACTTGGAAGACCAAGACGTAGAGTAGGACTCCGTGTTCTAGTATGACTTGGTGTAAATTGTAAGTCCAGAGACCCGGCAGCCTTTATAAGCGGGGTCCTGGACCTTAGATCGACAAGTTCCAAGAGAGAAGTTCTAAGCTTCAATCAGTAGAGAAACCCTAGCCACCAGAGAGAAGTCGCCGGCTCCTAAGTTGTGGGAGCCGGGTCCTTGTAATCGAGACATATCAAGAGCAATAACAGAGAAGCAGGAAGTAGGTCTTTACCCTCGAATCAGAGGGGCCGAACCTGGGTAAATCCTTGTTCCTTGGCGAGATTAACCGTTCCAGCGTACTTCAGTCATCAATGGCCCCAAAACTCATCTTCCCTGAGGAAGAACTTGCCGTGACAACCCCACGACACCCTTCGCATTGCCGCGCATCGACCAAGTGATCGACTCCACGGCCGGCTGCGACCTCCTCTCCCTCCTCGACGCCTACTCCGGCTACCACCAAATTCCGCTGAACCCGGACGACCAGCTCAAGACCGCCTTCATCACCCCATACGGCCCGTACTGCTACACCACCATGCCGTTCGGTTTGAAGAACGCGGGAGCAACATACCAGCGCTGCATGCAGAAATGCCTGCACGACCAAATCGGTCGCAACGCGCACGCCTACGTCGACGACGTCGTCATCAAGACCAAGGAGAAGCATACCCTCCTCCTCGACCTCAAGGAAACCTTCGACAACCTCCGCCGCTTCCAGATGAAGCTCAACCCGGAGAAATGCGTGTTCGGCGTTCCAGCCGGACAGCTACTCGGCTACCTTGTGTCGGCACGAGGGATCGAGGCCAACCCGGAGAAAATCGCCGCCATCGACAACATGCGACAGCCGAGAAGCGTCAAGGACATCCAGAAGTTCGCCGGGTGCCTAGCTTCCCTCAGCCGTTTCATCAGCCGGCTCGGGGAGAAGGCTCTCCCGCTCTACCATTTACTGAAGAAAACGGACAAGTTCGTCTGGAGCGACGCGGCCGACGCCGCCTTCAAGGAACTCAAGCGGGCGATGACCACCACCCCAGTCCTAGCACCGCCGACTCCAAAGGAGCCCATGCTCATGTACATCGCCGCCTCCAATCGAGTCGTCAGCGTGGTCCTAGTGGTGGAACGAGATGAACCTGGCAAGCAGCGGCCGGTTCAACGGCCAGTCTACTACCTCAGTGAGGTGCTCTCGCAGTCGAAGCAAAACTACCCGCACTACCAGAAGCTCGTATACGGCGTGTACATGGCAACGAAGAAGCTGAAACATTACTTTCAAGAGCACCCGATCAAAGTGATAAGCGACGCACCGCTTGCCGAGATCATAGGCAACAAGGATGCAACCGGCAGAGTTGCGAAATGGGCGATCAACCTGACGGCGCACGGAGTCGAATACGACAAGAGAACAGCGATCAAGTCGCAGGAGCTGGCGGACTTCCTTGCCGACTGGACGGAGACGGACCACGTACCGCCACCACCCGGCTCCGGCGAGCATTGGCTCATGCACTTTGATGGATCCAAACGATACTGGGGACTCGGCGCCGGAATCGTCCTCACCTCACCCAAGGGAGGCCGACTCGAATACGTGCTACAGATCCACTTCACGGCGTCCAACAACGTAGCCGAGTATGAAGCTCTCGCACACGGTCTCAAGCTCGCCAAGGCCATGAACATCAAGCGAATCCTCTGCTACGGCGACTCCGACTTGGTGGTCCAGCAGACCACTGGTCATTGGGACGCCAAGGACCCCAACATGGCCGCCTACCGCTTCTTCGTCCAGCAGCTCGCGGGATACTTCGAAGGATGCGAGTTCCACCACATCCACCGCTCCAACAACGAAGCGGCCGACACTCTGGCGAACATTGGCTCTCTCCGCGAGGAAATCCCGCCCGGCGTCGCCCTCGAGAAGCTCTACAAACCATCCATCACGCCGTGTCCCGGCTCCGATTCCATCCGGATGCCGCCTGACACGGAGTCGGCTGGGCCGGCTCCAGGCGAGACGGAGCCCGTCGAGGTCCTCGTCATCGAAGCGGCTCCACCATGGACCCAACCCTTCCTCGCCTACCTCGCCAACAACGAGCTCCCGGCGGACGAGCTCACTGCCAGGCAAATCAAACGCCGGGCAAGCGCTTACACCATCATCAACAACGAGCTATACAAGCGCAGCGTATCCGGAATGTTCCAACGTTGTGTGAGCCAAGAAGAAGGAAACAGGATCCTCAAGGAGATCCATCAAGGCGAATGCGGCCATCATGCATCCTCAAGGGCAATTGTGGCTAAGGCGTTCAGGCACGGGTTCTACTGGCCGACTGCGTTGGCGGACGCGAACCAACTGGTCCGACTCTGCAACGGCTGCCAACGATTTGCAACGCAGAAGCACACGCCGGCTTCGGCACTCAAGACAATTCCTATCACCTGGCCGTTCGCCGTCTGGGGACTCGACATGGTTGGACCACTGAGGAGATCCAGTGGAGGCATGACACACCTGCTGGTAGCGGTCGACAAATTCACGAAATGGATTGAAGCCAAGCCAATCAAGAAACTAGATGGACCAACAGCGGTCAAGTTCTTCAAAAGCATCATCTACCGCTTCGGCTACCCCAACAGCATCATCACGGACAACGGGACAAACTTCGTCAAGGGAGAATTCGCCAAGTTCTGCGGCAGGACCGGCATCCGGCTCGATGTGGCCTCCGTCGCACACCCGCAGTCGAACGGGCAAGTCGAGCGAGCAAACGGCCTCATCCTATCCGGCATCAAACCTCGGCTGCTCGAACCGCTCGAGCGGGCAGCCGGCGCGTGGGAAGAGGAGTTGCCTTCCGTCCTCTGGAGCCTAAGGACGACGCCGAATCGCTCAACCGGCTTCACCCCCTTCTTCCTCGTCCACGGAGCTGAAGCCGTCATGCCAACGGACATCGAGCACGACGCGCCCCGGATCGTGCTGTACACGGAAACGCAAGCTAAGCAAGCCTACGAAGACGGCATGGACCTGCTCGAGGAAGCACGCCAACTTGCCGAATCAAGGTCGGCGATGTACCAGCAACAGCTGCGCAACTACCACAGCCGACGCATCAAGAACGTCCATTTTCGTGAAGGCGACCTCGTGCTCCGGCTCATCCAAGACACCAAAAACATGCACAAGTTGTCATCACCGTGGGAAGGACCATTCATCGTCAGCAAAGCACTCATCAACGATGCTTACTACCTCATCGACGCCCGCGAGCACAAGAAGGACACGATGGACAAGGAAGGCGATGAAACGGAAAGGCCATGGAACGCGGCACTCTTGCGTCGATTCTACACTTGAGAAAGTACAATGTATGTATCACCTATGCTATCAATAAAAGAAGCGAGAATGATGAGCACATGAGCAATTTTTGGCAACTTTTTCTGCATTTTCTAACCGGCTCTTCCGGCAGCCGGCAAGCTTGCCTTTAGCGGCCGTGTAGCGTGACTAACCCCTAAACGGCTAACTCTTCGAATCCGGTTAAGGCCGGCAAGAGAACAAGCTGGAGGGGGCCAACAACGTGAAAAACGCATAAAGGGAAGTCCTGCCGGCTGAAAAAACGTTCTCCTGCAAACTCGGCCAAGCCGGCAGTCGGCAACCGCTTCTCCGATTACGGATGATTAACTACACAACGCTAAACGGCTAACTCTTCGAATCCGGTTAAGGCCGGCAAGAGAATAAGCTGGAGGCTGAGTGTATGCGAAAGACGTAAGAAATAGAAGTCGTTACCGGCTGAGAAAACTCTGGCCTAACAAACCGGACCCTAGCGTTGTAGTAGTGTGCATGATCCCGCTAGACGGTGAAGTGCACACGAACGGCGACGGGAAAGGCCACAGGCGAGTGTGAAATTGACATAAACACAGTAAAAGCATATTTCATGATCATAACAGCAAACTAATCGCTTCGACATTTTCATTTCACGCGTGAAAACGCCGCCAACCGGCTTCGAGAGACCAACCCGGACACAGGCACGACAAACAGGAAATGGAAATTGCACACAAGCAAAAGTACAGGAACAAAAGCATTGGAATTAAACAAGGTCTTACAGATGGAAGCTGGATAACAAAACAAAAGAGGGAGGTCCACAGGCGGACCTTCCCCGCGCAACTACAAGGCGGAGCCGGCAGAGCTCCCTAAGCGGCAGCCTTCGCCTTCCCGGATCCGCCTATCTTCTTGCCGGCCCAATGCTTGATGCAGAGGGTGCCGTCGAACACCTTCACGAAGAAGACGCCCTTGTCACGTCGGAGGCGGAAGCAGAGGATGAAACCGGCTTCGAGCTCGTAGAAGTCGGCGAACTCGTCCCAGCCCCTGACGAACTCCACCCGGTTGACGACGGCATTGCCCACCACCTGGGAGGTGAACCGGACGGTTGCATCCCACGGACCCTGGGAGGCACCCTCACGGAAGAGCTTGAACTTGAAGTGGCCAACGCCTGGCAGTGCGTCGGCGAGGGCGTCGGGAAGCCGCTGCACTGGCCCAGTAACTGGCGAGTGCAGGATCAGCAGGAACTCCCCGATGGGGAACACGCCCCAGGCCGGGCGCCGCGGGTTCTCCAGCGAGTCGGAGGAGGCGGAAGATAGCTCCGTGCTCCCTTCCTCACCGCCGGCGACAGCAGACGGAGCGTATTTCGGAATCGGGTCAAAGCCCGGAGGTGGAAGAACAGGGGTGGCTTCCTCCTCGCTCGACGTGCCGTCAAGAACGAGGAGCTGCTTGCCACGACCGGCGACGATGCTAATGCCGCCACCGGCGGCACCCGCACCCCTCACGCCAGCACGGCCGCCGCCCTTGACGCGGCCAGCAATGCTACCGGTGGCAGCGGAGGCGACCGCTGTCCCTCGCCCTCGGCCGCCGCTCTTAGGGGGACGACCGCGAGGGCGCTTCGCTGGAGGAGCAGCGACGGTCTCCTCACCGGCAGCGTCCATGGGCTCAGACTTCACCATGACGGAGAAGCAAGGAAACAAGAAGAGGAATGCGAAGAGGGAACGAAGAAGCGCGAGTGAAGAAGAAGAAGGGAAACTGTGAAGCTTTATAGCACAAACAAGGGACAACGTGGGAGACCCAACCGTCGCCCACGATCCCACGATCTACACGTGGCAACGAGACCCAGTTGACGCGACCCTTCAGTAACTGCAACTGGGTCCACGCACAGAAGCCAAGGAGGCAAGGCCAAGCCGGCAAAACATACCCGGGGCTGCGCACCCGCCAAGCCGGCTGCCCAGACCCGGATGAACATATAAAAATCACCCCGAGTCATGGACTCGGGGGCTGCGAAGCCGCCAGCCGGCAAAAGATACCCGGGGCTGCGCACCCGCCAAGCCGGCTGCCCAGACCCGGATGAACATATAAAAATCACCCCGAGTCATGGACTCGGGGGCTGCGAAGCCGCCAGCCGGCAAAAGATACCCGGGGGCTGCGCACCCGCCAAGCCGGCTGCCCAGACCCGGATGAACATATAAAAATCACCCCGAGTCATGGACTCGGGGGCTGCGAAGCCGCCAGCCGGCAAAAGATACCCGGGGGCTGCGCACCCGCCAAGCCGGCTGCCCAGACCCGGATGAACATATAAAAATCACCCCGAGTCATGGACTCGGGGGCTGCGAAGCCGTTAGCCGGCAAAAGATACCCGGGGGCTGCGCACCCGCCAAGGCGGCCGCACAGACCCGGACAAATATAAAAATACCCCGAGTCATGGACTCGGGGGCGGCGAAGCCGTCAGCCGGCAAAAAATTCCCGGGGGCTGCGCAGCCGGCAAGCCGGCTCCGCAGACCCGGACGTGTATCTAAATCACCCCAAGTCACGGACTCGGGGGCTGCACGATATAACGACGACAGAAGATAAGCGATAAGCAGGAAACGTGGAATTTCGACCCGGATTGATGCTCAAACCGGCCCAAAATTCGGGGGCTAGGTATGGTGATCATCATCACCAAAGACAAGCACGAATTATAGCACAAAGGCCCAGCAGTCACAGAGGAAACGACACTCACGATAACAGACCATGACAGGAAGCAGAATAGCAAATTTTTACATAATGACCTTCAAAAGTGTCCAAGACAACAAAATGGTTAATGTGGCAGGACATTTGACGGCACAGAGTAACAATTACACCCGGCATACCGGGGAGGCAAGCGAATCAGACGGCAGCAGCGTCAGTAGCGGCAGCAGCGTCGCCGGCTCCAGCATCTTCAGTCGGCTTCGGCATCGATGACGGCTCGGCAGGCACCAGCGCCGTCAAGTCAACCGCCTCGGCAATCCGCTTGGAAGCCTCGGCAATTTCTGGACGCAAGTTCGCGAAGGACGTCCCCTCGCGGAAGCCGTCCATCAGCCTGCTCGTTTGCAGGCCAGGGTACCAGGACTTCACCACGGCCAGGGCCATGTCGGTGCCACCGCGCGCCGCCATCTCCACCTGATCGTTGATGCCGGCAGGCGCTCCTTCGAGCCGGGCGCATAAGTCGTGGAGAGTAGCCGGCAAGGGAGTGTCCGGCCACAGATTCTCAAGCACGCCCTCTGCCGCCTCCTTCAGCCGCTTGAATTCCTGTCCAAATCGCAGAAGGCGGGAAGTGGTAGTCGGAGCAGACCCGGCAGCGGCGCCAGAAGACTCCGGTCGAGAGCGAGCCGAGGCAGCGTCTTGTTGGAGTTGCGTATCCACCTCGGGATAGAGGCCTGCATTTCAAACCAGTAAGGCCGAGTAGAAGACCTAAAGCAAAAAACCAAGGAGAAAGGAGACTTCACTTACCGAGGATCAGTGCACTTATGTGCTCGACCTCCTTGACCAAGCCACTCACCAGCAGCTCCTGCTCAAGCTCGCGTGCCTTAGCCTCCCGAACGATCTGGTCGCTGCTCTCGACGGAAGCCTTCAATTGATCCCTCGGCTTGGACGCATTCTCTCGGAGAGATTCAATCTCGCTCTGCTTCCGGCGCTCCGACTCCCGCAACCTCGCCGCCTCCTCGCCCAGCCGGACGACCTCGAGGCGGCGCTCTTCTGATGCCTTTTCTGCCGCTTGGAGATCGGCCTTGGTTGAGGTCAAGGCGGCATCCTTCTCCTTCAATTGCTTCTCCAAGCCGGCACGGGAGGTGGTGTCACCTGTGAAGATCAAGTCACCGTCAAGCCAAGACATGCAAGAGAAAAAGGCAGAACGTCAAGACAGAATGCGGGGGAAATGGGAACCAAACCTTTAGCTGCTTCGAGCTCTCGCTTGAGCATTGTCGCCTCCCTATTCGCCGCGGCCAGACCTTGCTCCATGGAGGAGCGGAGCAACGTTACGTTGGCCAAGTTCTCCCTGGCCACCCGCTCCGCCAGTTCGGCGAGGGGAATCGTCCCCGACGCATCGGGCCGAGCCGGCACCGGCCCGGAGTACGGCGGGGAGGACACCAGAGTTGATTGGCGAGGGCCGGGGAGTGAGGCCGTCGCCTCCGCAATGGCCTTGTCCTTGGCTGTCACGGCCACGGTCAAAGAAGGGGTGGGGAAGGCGGTATACCCAGCCCCGACGCCGGGCTGGGGAACCACCTGAAAAGCACCCACTGGCGTCTCGGCATCTCCACCTGAAGCCGGAGGGTTGAAGTCGACCACAAGGGGAGCCGCCTCCACCAGTACTCGGCTCTCCGCCTCCGTCGTCTTCGCCTCCGAAGGCGGATCTGCCGCTTGCGCCGCGGGGACCTCGGTGACAGGCACCGATGCCGACTCCTTCACCGCGACAACCGCCGTCTCCACTATAGGGAGTGGAGCCCTACGAAACAAGGAAGGCGTCACCAACGAGTGCAAGTTGCGAAGATTACCACCACAAGACAAGGACTTACCCGACGCACGAGCCCAGCACCTTGGCCGCCCTCCTCTTCGTCCGCTTTGGCGGAGGGGGAGGCACAGCGTCGGATGGGCGCTTCATGCCTCCGGAAGGCGCATCGCCGCCTTTCGCCGGAACGACAGGGTCTTCGACCGGCCGCTCCGTGCGAGCCGACGCCACCTCGGCCCCAACAGAGGCTTTTGCGGTATCGCCGGCCTCCGCGCCCGCTGCCGCCTTCTCCTCGGCCGCCTTGGCAGCCGCCGGCTGCCTTGCAGCCGCCTGAGCATCCATCGACGCCCGGATCGAGTCCGCCTGCGCCAGCTCCGCGTAAATAGCCTTCTCCATATCCTCCATACCCGTGTCGTAACCAAGTACAAAAGGAGGAAAGAGATTAACCACCTGGGCGTGGGTCTTGCCGGCGGCGGGCTCTGTCCTCTCCACGTCCGCCGCCTTCGCCTTCTCCTCGTCCTCCCTCGAGGCCAGCAGCTGCTCCACAGTAAAATCAGCATCAGATGCTCCTAAGGCTAAGACTGCCTGCGCCGACTGAGCATAAAACTCCTTCTCCAAGTCATCCGGATTCGAATCGTAAATGAAATCACCACCCAAAGCAAGACCAATCACCTCGTTGGTGGCCCCATCAGTCTGGGCCTCCTCCTCCGTCATCTTGGCGTCAACCTCAGCCCGGACCTCGGCCATGATCTCGTCCGCCCTGGCCTCGGTCTCGGATGTCTCCGCCCTCGGCCTTCCGGCTGGCGACAGGCCGCCTGTGGTAGGACGGGATGACGTCGAAGCCAACTTCTTGGCGGGCAGCACGCCTCGCTTCTCAAATGCGCCCTTCCGCTTGGGCGGCGCAGTATTTGCATCAACATCGGCGGCCGACTTCGACCGCCTCTCCTTCACGATCCGCCGAGGAAGGACCACCTTCTTCCGCGCCGCCGCCTCCAACTCCTTGGTCCGACGGGTGGATATCGCCGGCTTGGAGGCTGGCACGGAGGAAGAACCCTCTGAGTCCGGTTCAGAGCTGGTGGAGAGGTCTACTACCACACGCACAACATTGTCAGCCTGCCCGGCGACCCCGGGCCCAGAAGACTTACCACGGGGCGACGAAACCGGAGGCGGATCATCGCGCTCGAGATCCTCGTCCCGGTAGGCGGCCGAGTCGGAGTCGGCGCCAGCGGCAGAGCCCGGGCTCGTTGCAGTCCGGGTGGCGTCGTCATCGCCGCCGGCATTGGCACCTCCTTCAGACGACTCGGTGGTGTCGCCGCGTGCTCCCGCGACGACACGGGCTTCGCCGCCGGATCCGCCTCCAGCGGCAGTGTCCGCACCACCGCCCGCCGCCTGCTCCTCGGCGGCGCTCTCCTCCTCCAGCATGGCCGTCTGCGCCGCAGAAAGGGGACCCTGGACATCAGGCTCGAAGACTACTTCAAAATCCTCCACCATCTGGACCTCACAAAGCTACCCGGCAAGCCGGCTAGATCAGGCGGCAGCCGGAAAAAGGAATCGAAAGCGATACGAGAAGGGAAGAAGTTCACCTCAGGAGCGCGGTCCGAGCGGTCGAAGGGATCGAGCCCGAACTCCCAATCATCCTCAAGCCTATCGGTGATGAGACGGGAAACCCACTCGCTTAATCCCTCTTGCGTCGGGATATTCAGGGAAGCTCGAGTAGGATCCCGGACGCCGGAGTAGAAGCACATCTTGTGCGAGCGCTCCTGCAGCGGAAACATCCGCCTGGTCGTCCAGGCCATGGTCAGGTCCCTGGATGTCAAGCCGTCCGCCACCAGTTTCGCCAGGCGGGTGAACAGGGTGTTCTGCAGACCCTCATCGACTGCCGGCTTCCGGCTCCAGGATCTGTCCGCCGGACGCGTATTGGCGAAGGCGGGGAGGTTGACCCGGTCGACCTCAGTAGCGTTCTTGACATAGAAGTATGTGTTCTGCCACTTCTTGATGGACTCGGGCAGATGGATCTTGGGGAACGGCGTGTTCTTCGCGCTGATGGAGACGCCGCCGCAGTCCCGCTGCAGCCCAGCGGTCACCTGGGACCGCAAGAAGAAGAACATACCGAAGAGCTCCATACTGGGCCAAACGCCCAGATACGCTTCGCATAGCGTGACGAAGCAAGACAACTGCGTGATGCAGTTAGCCCCCAAATGGTGAGGCTGCAGCCCGTAAAAATGCAGAAACTCGTTGAAGAACGAGCTGACGGGGAGCCCCAATCCCCGCTCCACATGCGTGTAAAACATGACAAATTCATCCGGTTTGGGCTGTGGCGAGATCTCTCCAGGGGGAGGGGCGCGAGTCTCCACATCGCCGCTCTTCCCCATGGACCCGTTCCGGTGGAGCTTCAGAAGGAACTTATTGTCGATGGTGGAACCCATCCAGGCACCCGTGCCCGCCATTGAAGATCTGTTGCCCGTGGTGGAGGAAGCGGAAGCGAAAAGTGGCGAGACGGAGAAATCGGCGAGAAGCAAGGGAAGCAAGAACAGGCGATGAAGACGAAGCGGGAGAGAGAAGCGAAAGTTCTGAACCTTCCCCCTCTTTTCCCCTTTAAAAGCGGGGCAGGCGGAACCGCACCGCTCCACACGCCACGTGGGGCGCGGGCAGGCCGTGCCGTCCGCAAACGATCCCACTAGCAGGCAGTCGCCACAGACGATCCAGCCCGACGAAGACTGAAGCGACGTGCCCCTGACATCGGGCAGAGCGCGACCACCACGACCAAGCGGCGAAACGTGGCTGACGCGTGCCACGACCCACGACTCCCAAGACATCCAGACTACTGGAGACCGGCTACCCCAAGCCGGACGAACCGCCTCCGGCCACCGTCACTCTACCCGGCAAACTTCAAGCCGGACGACTTCGACTACAGCGACAAACAAAATATTGAAGCTCGAGAAGTCTACCCGGCAAGCCGGCAAGACTCCACGATCTCGGGGGCTAGTGTCGGGGATATGAACCCCGGATATCCCTAAGAGGTCCGTTTCTTCAAGAACTACATGGGCCGGCTACATCATGCCGCCTGAAGCCCGCCGGATAAAGCAGGCCGCTTCGCCTACCCGGAGGCGGACGGCCGGCTAGAGCAGCCGGCCTCTACCAACCGACCGGTCCGTACTAGTAGGCCCGGATCGTCCAGCCCCTGTCGGGCGTTACAGCTACAGTGTAATGATGAGATAGTACCAGCCGGCTCCAGAGTAGTGATGTCATAGGGGCAATCGTGTAATCTCCTTGTAACCCCAAAACCCTAACCGCTGCCTATATAAGGCGTGCATGGGCCTCCTGCGCGAGGTGAGTAAGGAACAGAGAAGCAAGGAGCAGCAAGCAGACCCACGTAGATCATCGTCTTCCTCTAGCCGGCTTGACATCTCAAGCCGGCACCACCGCCATACAGCTCCAGGAGCAAACCTTGTAGCTCGATTTGTGATCAATCAATAAGAACAAGAAGAGCAGGACGTAGGGGTGTTACCTCCACAAGGAGGGCCCCGAACCTGGGTAATTGACGTGTGTTTGCATGTTGGTTGCCCAATCCCGCGCGAGCATCCGATCGTCGCCTGCCCCATACTCTTTTCCGTCTTTGATGGATATGCCGTGCACCCACCACGACAGCCGGAATCGGGAGGCGGCGGAATGTGTTCCGTCTCCGTCCAGTCGATGAGGAAGTCGGCGAGCACTTGTGATTTGATCGCTGTTCTCTTGTCGTATTCGACTCCATGCGCCGTAAGGTTGATCGCCCATTTCGCGATCCTGCCGGTTGCGTCCTTGTTGCATATGATTTCGGCGAGCGGAGCCTCGCTTATCACCTTGATCGGGTGCTCTTGAAAGTAGTGCTTCAGTTTCTTGGCCGCCATGTATACACCATATGCGAGCTTCTGGTAGTGAGGATAATTTTTCTTTGATTGCGAGAGCACTTCGCTGAGGTAGTAGACTGGCCGCTGCACCAGCTGCTGTTTGCCGGCTTCTTCTCGCTCCACCACCAGGACGATGCTGACGACTCGGTTTGAGGCGGCACTGTACAGGAGCATGGGCTCCTTCGGGGTTGGTGGCGCTAGAACAGGGGTGGTGGCGAGTGCGCGTTTGAGCTCGATGAAGGCGGCATCGGCTGCCTCGCATCAGACGAACTTGTCCGTCTTGTTCAATTGATGATACAGCGGAAGAGCTTTTTCGCCTAGCCGGCTGATGAAGCGGCTGAGGGAGGCTAGGCAGCCAGTGAACTTTTGGATGTCCTTGACGTTTCTTGGTCGTCGCATGTTCTCGATGGCGGCAATCTTCTCCGGGGTTGGCTTCGATTCCGCGTGCCGACACGAGGAAACCGAGTAGCTGTCCGGCTGGCACGCCGAACACGCATTTCTCCGGATTGAGCTTCATCTGGAACCGTCGCAGGTTGTCGAATGTCTCCTTGAGATCAGCGAGCAGGGTGTGCTTCTCCTTGGTTTTGATGACGATGTCGTCGACGTAAGCGTGGACGTTGCGACCGATTTGATCGTGCAGGCATTTCTACATGTATCCCTGGTATGTTGCCCCCGCATTCTTCAAGCCGAATGGCATGGTGGTGTACCAGAATGGTCCGTAGGGGGTGATGAAGGCGGTCTTGAGTTGATCGTCCGGGTTCAGCGGTATTTGGTTGTAGCCGGAGTAGGCGTCGAGGAGGGAGAGGAGGTCGCCGCCAGCCGTGGAGTCGTTCACTTGGTCGATGCGCGGTAAGGCGAAGGGGTCCTTGGGGCAGGCCTTGTTAAGATGGGTGTAATCGATACACATTCTCCACTTCTTGTTTTTCTTGAGCACTAGAACTGGGTTGGCCAGCCATTCCGTGTGTTGTACTTCCATGATGAACCCGGCTGCAAGCAGCCTGGCTATCTCTTCTCCTATTATCTTCCTTCTTTCTTCTGCGAAACAGCGTAATGATTGCTTGACCGGCTTCGCGTCTAGCCGGACATGTATAGAATGCTCGGCGAATTCCCTCGGCACACCAGGCATGTCCTTGGGGGACCACGCGAAGATGTCCCGGTTCTCACGGAGGAATTCGACGAGCCCGCTTTCCTATTTGGGGTCCAGGTTTGACCCCACAACGACAAACTTGGACTTGTCGTTGTCATCCAAGTAGATCTTCTTAGTGTCTTGCGCCGCCTGGAAATTTGACTCACCATCCGGCTTGGCCGACTCCGGTATCTCCAGCTTCTCTTCGCTGGCTTTGCGCTTGAATTGCCACATTTCCACGTTGCAGACCATGGTCTCAGCCACCTTCGCGCTGTCGGTGGCGCAAGCGATGGAGCGCTTGTAATCCCCGGAGATGGTGATGATTCCGCGTGGGCCTGGTAGCTTCATCTTGAGGTAGGCGAGGTACCGCCATGAACTTGGCGAGCGCCGGCCGCCCAAGAATGGCGTGGTAGGCGCTGGTGTGGTCAACCACCTCGAAGGAGATGGTCTCGCGGCGATGGTTGTCCTTGGTACCGAATAGGACGTCAAGCCGGATGAGCCCCATGGAGGAGCCGGCTCGCCTTGGTACGATGCCGTGGAAGACCGTCCGGCTTGGCATCAGGCTGGACTCGGAGACGCCCAACTTCTCCAGCGTGTCGTGGTAGAGTGTGTTGATGCTGCTGCCTCCGTCGATGAGGACGCGAGAGAAGGTGCATGCGCGCTTGGGGGAGATGATCATGGACTCCAGAACTAGAGCGTAGCTGCCTGGGTTGGGCATCAGCTCCGGGTGGTCGCGGCAGTCCCAGGTGATCATCTCTTCCGACCAGTTGAAATAATGGGGGACAGGTGGAACCACAACGTTCACTTCCTTGAATAGTTCTCTCCGGCTTCACTTGTCATTGCGCTCGCTAACGAACACGATGTACGCAGCATCCGGGTTCTAGTATTCATCGCGATCCCTTGGTGGTGGAGATGGAAGACGTTCCCTCCTTTGGTCCTCGCGTTGGCGGTCATCACGATTCCTGTCTTCGCGCCGCCTGTCGTCGCGCCTCGGATTATCCCATCCGGCTTCATCCGGAGGTGGAGGCGGATCCCGTCGTCCGTACGGTGGCGGCCTCGGACGGCCGAGGTTACACTGTCTCACAGTGTGGTTGGCTGGCCGATCGCCATGGTTCCGGCATGATCGGTCGAGCAGAGACTCATAATTGTTCTTCGCCCTTGTCCAGCGCATGTCGTTGCTCGTTCTCATGCGGCGGTTGTCGAAGCCGCCTGCCGGCCTTCCCTCTGTGGTAGCGACGACCTTGGACTCGACGCGATCGTCAGTGTACTGGTGCTTGCCGGACGCATCGGAGTCGCGCCGGGTTGATCTTGCTTCTTGCGCTTCCGTCCGGCTTCGGCGCGTAGCCGGATCAGCCGTGATGATCCTTCCGGCTTCGTCGAGTCGGATCGGATTGGTCATGCCCGCGTCGGCGGTGGCGTACTCATCCGCGATGGCCATGAGGTGCGCCATGGTCTTCGGGTTTTTCCTCAGGAGCTTGTGCTTGAGTAGAGTCTGGTCCTTGCAGCCTTCGACGAAGTACTGGACGGATTGAAATTCTAGGATTCCCTCGCAGGAGTTGCGCAGTCCGGTCCATCGCGTGAGATAGGCATGGTCCGACTCGTCCTCCTTCTGCTTGCACATCGCGAGCAGCTGCGCGTTGCCTGGGCGCAGGTAAGTGCCGGTGAAGTTGCGGTTGAACACTTCCTCGAAATCCAACCAGCTGTTGACGCTTTTAGCCGGGAGGCTGTTCAGCCAGGTCCGAGCCGATCCCTGGAGCATGAGCGGCACGTAGGGTACGGCCACCCGCTTGTTGCCGCCTGCGATGTTGACTGCGGTGACATAATCGGCCAGCCAGTCCTCCGGCTTGGCGATGCCGTTATATTTTGGCGTGTCTCTCGGGAGAGTGAATCCCTTTGGGAATTGCACTATCCGGATGCGTGGTACGAAACAGCTATGCACGGCAACGTATTCTTCCTCGATGGCGCTTGAGGCCTTGAGTGACTGGATGCGTTGTCGAGCGTCGTTGCCGGCTTCCGGTCCCAGTGGCCCTAGGCGTTGGTCGATGGTGACCTTGTGGCCGATTCGCTCCTTGACGCTGTGTCCGGCTCGGGGGTTATTGTCGTCGCCGTCTTTAGGTCGTCCAGCCGGATCACGACCATGATCTCGGGGATGTGAGCTCACGCTCCTCTCGCGATGAGCTCGTGGTTGCTTGTCCTTTGGCCTGCCGCGACTTGTCGATGACGCCTCGTAGCCCTGCTTGGACTTGCCGGCTGCGTCATAGCCAGGTGGAGGAGCGTATAGCGCTAAGTCCCTGCTTCCGGCCGGCTCGGTTTCGCGTTGCTGCCGGTTGGCCGTGGCGATGAGTTTTTGAACCCGGCGCATTTGTTGACGTAGCTCTTCGCCTTGAAGATGAGGAAGTTCGGCTGCCGCCACCTCCGCGGCCTTCATGTTTTGAGCCGGACAATTGTATTCCGGTTGGACAATGTCGGAGTTCTCACGCAGCTGTCCAGGACGGTTCAATGCTCCGCCGAGGTCCCTGATCTCGCCCAGCTTGTCCGTGTTGCCTCTTGTCGGCTCGAAACCGTGGACGGTGTTGTACTCGCGCATCGTGGCGTTGAGTCGGCGCTGCGTCGAGGCTAAGTGGAGTGCCTTGTCGTACATCTACTGGCGCATGTTCTCGAGCTCGGCTACCGCCTTGGATGGGTCCGCACTCGGCGTGATGGGAGTGCTCAGCAATTCGAACTCCTCCTCGAGGTTGCGCTGGAAACGCGAAGGTTCGCCAGCTTCGTGGACGGTTTTGCCGGTGACGCCTCCTGCGGCCGCGTGCTCGACCGTGTGCACCTCGGCGTAGATGCAGAGCTCGGTGTCGTCGTAGTCTGCGTTGCCGTAGTCGAGGTGATTGAAGGAGGACTCGCAGCCGCGCGTGCCGGCGTCGAAGGCCGATGGAGCCAGACACGTGAGGACCTCCTCCGGGTACTCCTTTGCAGCGATGGCGACGTAGACGGGGAAGTCGCCGAAGGTGACGATGACGCCTCCGCTGGTGAAGCCCACGTCGGCGAAGCTCTGGGTGTTGTCGATGATGCAGCCGATGGAGCCGATGGAGAGCACGAGGCCGGAGACGACGCGCCGGTCATCAACGGAACGGGATCCCGCGCAGAACATGACTCCGCTCGTCGCTAGCCCCACGGTGGGCGCCAAATGTCGTGGTGGATAGCACGGCATACCCATCGGAGATGGGAAAGTTTGTGGGGCAAGGCAACGATGGTGTTCGCTCAGGATTGGGTAACAAGCACGCAAAGACACGCGATGTACCCAGGTTCGGGGCCCTCTTGTGGAGGTAACACCCCTACGTCCTGCTCTTCTGATTTCTATTACTTGATCACAAAGTTCGGGCTACAATATGCTCCTGGAGCTGTTTCAGGTGGCAGCCGGCTGGAGGTTCTAGCCGGCTGGAGGTGGGAGATGATGATCGTCGTGAGCAGAATCTGTGTATGGAGCCTATCTTGCTTACCCCGCGCAGGGGGCTCTAGCCCGCCTTATATAGGCAACGGGCTAGGGTTTTGGGTTACAAGGAAATTACATGGCTATCCCTATGACATCAGCTACACTCTGGTCCGGCTGGAGCTAATTGTCATGATGTTGTACAGGAAACGCCCGACAGGAAGTACTGTTCACAGGCGACGGTTATGCGAGGCTGGCCCACTGGTACGGAACTGTCGGCTGGTAGATCCGGCTTTGGTCCAGCCGGACGGATGCATCCGGATAGGTGCAACCGGACGAACGCTGCCGGCATGACGAAGCCGGCGTGTTGCAGCCGGCTTGAGGACTTTGAAGAAATGAGCATCCTTAGGGTATCAGGGGTTCATCTCCCCAACAATATTGGCGATGTGTCATCATTGATCATAAGACAAAGATGGATACAACTGGGTTGAAGATAAAGAAAATTAAAATATGAGAAAAAAGCAGGTTTAGTACATGAAGTTGCCCCGGATGTGCGTTTTAGTCACGAAGTTGCAGAACACGAAATTCCGGTCACCAAGTTGCCACGCGTGAGCGTTTTGGTCAGTTTGCATACGTGGCAGTCTGTGTTTTTGCAAATACCCCCTGAAGTTTTATTTATTTCAATCGCTAGGTCCTTTTTAACTATTTTTCTTTCACTTTTTAGGGAGGGGTTTGTAAAAAAACAAAACTTCAGGGGTATTTACAAAAACACAGATTGCCACGTATACAAACTGACCAAAACGCTCACCCGTGGCAACTTGGTGACCGGAATTTCGTGTTCTGCAACTTCGTGACTAAAACGCACATCCGAAGCAACTTCATGTACTAAACCTGCGTTTTTCTCTTAAAATATATGTTATTGAGAAGAAATTTACATCCAATATGCATTTGGACCGATAATTATCTTAGTCACGATTAAATCGCAATTCTTGGATTAGTTAAATGTATTAGATAAACTATGTTGTGCTAGGTATGATGACTATGCATAAAACCCACATGCATGTAGTTGCATGAATTGAAGGTTGAAATTAGGGATTGTGATTGCAGATGACCACATATAGGGGATGGCCGGCTCCGGTCACACGTCCAAACTATTCCAACTGTATCATAATTTAAGATGTTTTAGCTATTTGCTTGCGAACTACATATAGATGTATGTAGACGTAATTAATGTGTAGATCCAATCATTTTACTTCATATGTAGTTGGCGTATAAATAGCTAAAACATCTTTATATTATGATACGATGGGAGTAGCAAGTCCGGTTGGAGATATCTAAGCTAACTGTACCACCAGAGAAGCTAGCTATGCGCGGGACTACCGAGTTATGATTTAGGTTGTAACTGAGATTTTTTTTAATTTTAAGTGGATCGTTAAATTTACTTCGTGGATTGTACTAGTTTACAACATGGTTAGAACTGATCGGTAGATTTACTTCGTGGATTCGATAACATTATCTGACCGGGCAGTAATTCACAACCGACTGAAAATTAGGTACACCAAAAAAAACTATTAACAAGTACTGTGGTTGATAAGGAAACAAACTATCCACATGGAAGCTCGCTGTACCCAACGTCTTTGAATTCATCTATGACTCATGTCCTTCTGGAGAGCCCGAAGCCGTACGTGGCGCCACCGACGTATTCACACCTTTCGTCCCAATGTTTTGTTTATTGGCAGGATAACCACTCCAGCACAATGAGACACATACGTGCATGTACACGTACTCTTAAGTCGTTACACCTGCAATTCTAGTGTCAGTGTGCGTCTTGAACTCGACTACTCCACCATTCTGAGGTGTGCATCGCTATAAATAACCACTTCCCTTGCTCTTCTCTGCACCACAACTCGCAGCAGTTCAACAGCACAAAACCACTTACAGCACCTGTAGATCGACCGATCGGTGTAAGATCACAATGGAGTACCAGGGGCAGCACGGGCAGGCCACAAACAAGGTGGAGGAGTACGGAAAGCCGGTGGCCGGACACGGCGGCGCCACCGGCGGACCCACGGGGATGCACGGCGCCACTGCTGCCGCGGGTACCGGCGGCGGCCAGTTCCAGCCGATGAAAGACGACCACAAGACCGACGGCGTTCTGCGCCGCTCCGGCAGCTCCAGCTCCAGCTCGGTACGCTCCTTCTGTCCCGCTCGCCTCTGTATATCTTCTTAAATAACATTCTGTGCTTGTCTATGTTGCTAATGATGTTATGAAACTTATGACGTATGTATGTATGTACAGTCTGAGGACGATGGTGTTGGCGGGAGGAGGAAGAAGGGGGTGAAGGACAAGATCAAGGAGAAGCTCCCCGGAGGCAACAAGGACACCGCCCAGCAGCAGCAGACGGCGGTGACGGGCGAGTACGCTGGCACGCACGGCGCCGAGGCCACCGGCGAGAAGAAGGGTGTCGTGGAGAAGATCAAGGAGAAGCTTCCAGGCGGACAGCAGTGAGCTGCATATCTGTTACAGCCTTGTTTGCACTACATCATGCTCGCATGCATGCATATACTGCATCAGCAGTGAAATGCATAGGCTGGAAGAAGTAGAATAAGTTGTCCCGCGTGCGACAGCGCGTGTGGGCGACATGGTCGGTGTCAGCGATATGTGTTACGCCTTGTGTGAACCGATGTATGTATGTATGTATGTGTCTGTCCTCCGTGTAATAAATCTATTCGTTTTGTAAATTTTGGTATGCAGGGTCATCAGTGTGCGGTAAACTTTCATTTTTAGGAGCCATTTTTGGGTTCGAGTAAGGCATGGTCAACCGAGAATTAGCTTAATTGCCGTCCTTTACGGGTCCACACTCGGCGCAACCACCATCCACATAATTGCCGCATTTTCCCTCCCACGGATAGCGCGGTACCGCACACCTCGCCAGCTCAACCGATGCATCGCCATCCCGGGCGTCCTCCTAAGGGCTCATTTGGTAACTGCAATTTCAGGGATTTCGGTCTTTTTCTGGGGAGAATTTTTCCCTAGTTCGAAGGTCAGAATAAAATCTCGAGATTTGGTAACTGCAATCCCATGATCTTTTTCCGGGGAGAATTTTTCCTAGTCCGAAGGTCAGAATAAAATCTCGAGATTTTACATATGTTTCTTTATATTCCCGATCGAAATTATTTTCCTGGGCTATTTAACCCGGACAGCTAAACACGCCCTAAGTCCGGTGAGAGGTCGGAACTCCTCCTGCGCCGGCACGTCCCACCATCGCTCAAAGTTTAAAATTGCTCGCCTCCACATGGCCAACCGTTTCGGCGGCTACTGCAGCCAATGGCGGATCTAGGGGTGGTCGGGGTGGTTCATAGACTATCTGATAAATAATAAACAATTCTTTATTGGTGGACCAGGGTGGTTCATAGACTATCTGATAAACAATAAACAATTCTCTATTGGTGGACCACCCTGGCATATTGAGGAGGATTTATTATTGGCTCCGGCTCACCTGATATTTTTATTAACAATTCTCTATTAGTGGACCATCCTGCCATATTGAGTTGGATCCATCATTGGCTCCGGATCACTCCATTCCTTCTCGTCGTCGTCGATTTGGAATCCGTTGCGAGGAAAAGGAAGGTTGGACTCTGTTACACCATTCATTCTCGTCGTCATTGCGAGGAAAAGGAAGGTTGGACTCTGTTACACGAATCACGACGCATTGGATGAGCGGTGGATGAATTGACTGAGTTACGGAAATGAGCAAAATCATTTTTTTGTCACTTTGAGCTTAAACAATACGCGTATACTCCCTTACAAGAGAGAAGCGAAGCCTTGGTCTTTTTCAGCTACTGCTTTATGTAGCAAATTTGTTTCCAATGTTACTATACTTTATTTCACACATCAATGAAACTTGCTTCAAGCCCAATAAATTTGTGTCTTTGTTCTGTCAATCTAAAATATCATAAATATCATATCGTTTACTTCCTTATGAAGCACATTATGTTTCTAATGTTACTCCACGTTGCTTCCTATGAACTAAAGGTTGCTTCAGATGTCGTTAAAAGTTATTTCCAATGAAGAATTTTGCATCCATTTAATGAAATTGTCTTTCAGTTTAACCAAATAATTGATATAGTTTGCTTCCTTATGAAGCATATTTTGTTTCAATGTCACCGTACATACCTTCCTAAACAATTGAAGTTGGCTTCTGTGATGAAATATTATAATAGGTAACCACACATGTTTTATTGTTTGTGCTACCTTCTTGCTTCGTACATAGGGAATAGAGTTTCCACATATGTTTACATCGTTTGAATTATCAAGCGACATGTTTGCATGGTTTGATTTGTCATAGCCCTCAACATGCGATGGCGCATGGCACATGTCTATTAGAAACCACACCAACACGGTTGAACCAGTTGGTGGTGATGCAACTTTCACCATGCTCGGGACTATCATCATGTCCGATTGTATCTTTCGCGTCGTGTTCAGAATTTTAGGTTGGTTATTTAATGTTGTTGATATCAAGCGCTAGAGAGTTTTCTAAGTGTAACTAGTTTTCTTCGGTTACCTTCTCACCCTGCTCGTTTGCCATTCGGTGATCCTCTTGCTTATCGTAGACATGTAGTTTACTAGTGTCGAATTCAGCACTACCTAACCAGAAGGAGTTACCATTTTTGTGCCCATTTAACCGTTAAAAGTAGATCACACACCTCTATCGCACCACCCACTCTAAATCGCTAGTGCGTCAAGACTCAAGATTGCCCTCGGTCGGGAGGGGCTCATGTGGCTTCTCTCCGTCCATAAGGGGGCGGAGCTACAGCAGAAGACCAGGATGCTATGTTGTAAAATATGGTGTCGCAATAGAGAAAAGGCTTATCTTACGGATGCATATATCGTTAAAATTTGTTGTTTCTTTTACAAGTAAAAAGTTATATCCGGTATCACTTGCATCCCCCACGATTCTGTCATAGCCTCCATTTGTCCAGAAATAGTCGGAGTCTAACCCTAACTACTACTGAAGAAGGACATGCAGAACATTTTTTTTCATTTGGTCAAACTTCACAAACACTAGATTTGTATTTGGCTGAAATCTGTCTTTTTTTGGAAACCTAGAACTCCAACTAAGGGTGGATCAACATGATGTACCATAATTTGTTTCCTTACACGCACAAATAACTGAAATTCTTCGTGTCCTAATCAATCACTACTGCCCGCCTAGATCCGCATGTCCTGGTCTTGCTAATCTCAAAGCCAATAGTGCAGACAAGATGAATTGACTGAACTCAAGTAATCTCAAAGTCAATGATGGGAGGCCGCCGAAAGGGACACCTAGGGTTCTACCTCTTTTTCTAAGCTAGTGCGTCTTCTCTATCTATGTAGGATAAAATGTGCCTAGTGGACGCACCGGGTAAAAAAAATTGCATGGTAATACGTGTCTCATTTATAGATAAACATCAAGTTACAAGGCACGTACAAATTGACTTTACAGAACTGAAAAGATAGAATAAAGCTATGTGACAAACCAACATCTATCTCTCTCCTTCGGCAGCACCGTACCAACCACCAAAGAGAAGCGAGACAGATCACCTCTTCACCGGAGCTCGACGCGGCTCCATCGCTGATCAACAGCTTTTCGGACCTCCAAAGTAGTTTGCCATATGACAAACCATTCCCATTGAAAGAATCAGACCGGGGCAGCACGACCCCGGACACGCCATCGAACTTCAAAACTGGCACCTCCGCACGACTACGACGTCGAAAGAGGGAACCAGAACTGTCAGCCTCCAACCATAAACCCAACATTGGATACACCATTTTCCAGCTATCACATGTGCACACAACCGCTGCGCGTACTCCTGGATGACCCAACCTCCCTGCTCCACCATAACGTCGGAGACAACGCCATAGCAACGGGGACAGAGCAGAAGGAGAGACACACCTGATGGGGTCGTCGCCGCCGCCTCACCGACACCATCCATGAACCCTAAGTCCGCCGATCTGAGGAATCGGCAAACACACGATGCCATCAACTCCAAGACGCCACCATGAAGGACACCGCCGGTGTGGGAGTGAAGTTGAGGCAGATTTATTCGTCCGGGCGCCGCTCCCACCACCCCAACGACGCACCACGACCTACAAAACCAAACCCTAACTACAGAGCGGAGAAACCGGATCCCCCTCCCTCACGCCGCCGGAGCAGCAGACGGAGGGAGAGGGGACCAGCACACACGCCGGCTGAGCTCAGGTGGAAGGCGATCGCCTTCTGATATGTGACATCACATACATTAAGGGTGTGTTTGGTAGCCCGGCTCTCTCCAACCTAGATTTCTCAACTGGGCCAAGCTGAGCTTATACTGACATGGTTACGATCATCGGGTCCCACCTGTCGGGTACCTGGTAGCTGTTACTCGAAAAGGCCTGTCAGGTAGCCCGTTTGTGGGACGGCCCAAGCCCACGTAAAAGGTAGAGTTAAGTTTTCTTACTAAGCAAGTTAGGTTTAGCGTACCCCCTAGAATCTGTAACCTACCTGGTCAAGGACACCGAGACCCAGCCTACTATAAAGGCTGGGAGGAGCCGCCGGATAGGGGGATCTGGGGATTGTATCGCCACCATAAGTCCTTACGGCGACATTACACAAAGAAACCAGCAAGAGAATACAGATCGTTTTACTTCACCGGGGATCCGAACTCCGGCGATTTCATGTGTTCCTTGTTAGCCGCCGGTGTCACCCACATCATGAAGTTCTCGATAAACCCAAGTCCCTCAAGGAGGGGCACTGCCGAGTTGATCCCTCGACAGTTGGCGCCGTCTGTGGGAACCCTCGATGTGGGAACCCAGGCATCTGCGGCCCCTTCACCGACAATTCAAGATCCCGCAGGGCTGGAGGACCCGATCTACTTCGGCTCCCTCTGCTTCACCCCGCACGCGCAGGAGGCGCGGGCGATCTTCGATTCCCTGCGGAATAGCGTCCCCCTGACGTTTGGAATCGTGCGACTCCTAGCGGATCGGCACGGTATCCTCCGTTTACCTGACGTTGTTCGAGCAGCAACGACGGACCCATCTCCATCGCCAATCTCGCCTCCGGAACACCCTTCGGACGGCTCCACCAGCGACTCCCTGGAAACAGTCGAGTCCAGATCTTCATCGCCAATCTCACCTCCGGAACACCCTTCGGACGGCTCCACCAGCGACTCCCTGGAAACAGTCGAGTCCAGATCTTCATCGCCAATCTCGCCTCCGGAACACCCTTCGGACGGCTCCACCAACGACTCCCTGGAAACAGTCGAGTCCAGATCTTCATCGCCAACTCCTCTCCTGGAGCACTCGCCAAGCGATCTCATCAACGACCCCCTGGAAACAGCTGGGTCTGAATGCTCGTCGTTTTATCTCGACGATGCTGTTTACCCTGAGGACGTCGCTAGTCCCGTCGAACCCGACGCCGACGAACACGCCCAGAGAAAAAACCGCTTCCTCGGTCCGATGCAACCCGCCACAACCCGCCCTATCCAAGTCTGCATGATTAGCGAGAGGACCGGTGACTCGCAAGGATCACAAGATCCCCGCGAAACCATCACAATCAGCGAGGCCGCAATGGCCAGGATAAAGGCGGCTATGCAAGAGGCAACCCCGCTCGGATCAGACGCAACGAGGGAAGAGCTGATGGTTTACCATCACCTCCTCCACGACCAGGCCAAGTGCTTGAAGAGACGAAGAGCAGAACTTGACGACCGACAACGCCGCGCACAAGAATCAAGTGAGCGGAGGGCAGCATTGTCGTCCCTCCGCTCCTCCGCTTCAGTGCACACCCCCAGGGAGCGGGGGCACACTCGCCATCGTTCAAGACTCGACGACATGCCCGAGGGATCTTGACGGGAAGCGACTCGAAGCCTCGAGTCCTCCTTCAACACGGTAGATGCAAACGGCTGTGTGCTACCCAAAACACCACAAGATGCTGCCATGGCATTAGCAACATATTTTCTCACCACGCAGCCTCAAGATGACGATCCGCGGGCAGAACTGCACAGGCAGATGATACGAGGAGTTGGCATGCTCGGAACCGCGTTGCAAGCTGCCGGGTCACCAGCCACAGCAGTAGAACCAGCGCACCCGCCACCTAGACGCGAACGCCATCGAGAAACCTCACCTCGGCATCACGTCGAGCCTCGGCAGGAGCACCCAGCAATGACAGCACGTGATAGGCGTGCACAGGAAACAGTGGATCGGAACCGCCGAGCACGTGGTGAGGACCGTAGCATGGCTCCGCGTGTTGTAGTCGAGCAGAACCACACAAGGCACGAGGAGAATCGGAGGGCACCAGACCCGAAGGAGGAGGAAGACGAGCCGTGTGGAGCCAAGTGTTTCATCCGTCGCATACGCGAGTCCCGCATGCAAACAGGATTCAAGTTGACGTCGGAAACTCCAAAGTACGACGGACTACAGGAGCCAAAAACCTGGATAGAAGATTACCTCACGGCGGTACAATGCCAGGACGGTACGCGGAACACATCGATGCAGTATCTGCAACTGCAGCTTACGGGTTCGGCACGTGCATGGCTTAAGAGTCTACCCGCAGACACCATCGGGTCCTGGAATGACCTAGTCACCACGTTCACCCAAAACTTTCAAGGCACATATAAGCGCCCGGCCACAGCAAAAGAGCTCGGAACCTGCGTCCAAGGATCAAGTGAGTCACTGCGCTCCTATATCCAGCGCTGGACAATAATGAAGAACACCGTGGAGGAAATATCAGGGGAAAATGCAGTCGATGCCTTTGCACGAGGATTGCGAAGGCGAGAGCTCAAGGAAGAACTGGGGCGATGGAAGCCGAAGACGGTAGCCCAGTTGACAGATGTCGCTAACGACTGGGCAAATGGTGAGGATTACATGCGCAACGACCGGCCCAGGGGACATGATGATCGTGACTATCAGCAAGACTCGGGGCGAAACCGCGGCTACGACCCCAGGAAAAAGAGGAAATTTCCCAACTTTGACCCGAATGAGCTAGCCGAAATGGTAGCGGCAGGTTTTCACAACGATCGAGAAGGGAATCGTCGCAGGAGAGAATGGC
The DNA here is from genome assembly GCA_012064385.1 of Puccinellia tenuiflora. Taxonomy (NCBI): domain Eukaryota; kingdom Viridiplantae; phylum Streptophyta; class Magnoliopsida; order Poales; family Poaceae; genus Puccinellia; species Puccinellia tenuiflora. The sequence goes on from QRDG01001356.1 coordinate 861,559, forward strand.
GGTAGCGGCAACCTGAGCAGGACGGAGAGCAAATGCTCACAGGTCCATGCCCTTTCCACCCGTACAAGGATGAACACGGCAACATCAGTTCGGGTCATCAATTGAAAGAATGCCGCAAGTTTGAGAAATTATTGGCGGCATACAGGCGGATCCATCAAGCCGCGCAGAATAAAGGGTATTCAACAATTCCGGGAGTGATGGTGCAAGGTGCACCCGAGGCGCTACCGCTCCCCCCGCCACAACTAGCATCCGTGATCCAGCGGGTGCCACCACCTCAGCAATTACTACCACCCCCGGCTGCGGCAGAAATTTTCCCCGCCCCGGTTGGTCATGTAGGAATGATACAAAAGGGACGTCCCTCGAACAGGACCCAAAAGTTGATAACCCGACAGGTCAATCTAGCGGTATCAGCACCTCCAGCCACTCCTGACTACCTCAATTGGTCCGAGTGCAGTATCACATTCTCAAGAGAGGACCATCCACCCCAGGTGCCACGACCTGGTCACGCCGCCCTAGTACTCGGGGCCCAAATCGGTGGGTACATCATGAGTAAGGTCTTCATGGACGGCAGAAGCGGCATCAACATCATCTACGCCAGCATACTGCGTCGCATGAAGATCTCGCTCGCAGCTAGCCTTGTAGACTCTGACACTTCGTTCCACGGAATAGTACCCGGGAAAGCTGTATATCCCTTGGGAAAAATCCATCTGGACGTAGTTTTCGGAGATCCTACAAACTTCCGCAAAGAGAAAATCGAGTTCGAGGTCGTTGACTGGCCCTCACAGTACCATGCCATCTTGGGCCGCCCGACATTCGCAAGGTTCATGGCCGTGCCACACTACGCATACCTCCTACTCAAAATGCCAGGACCAAACAGCACAATTACCGTTCGAGGAGACTACCGGACATCGGACAGCTGCGATAGTTGAGCTCTTCAACAAGATCTCCGAGTCATTCGGGATGCACGAAGAACTCTCACAGTTGAGCTCTTCAACCGATTACAACCTTCCACCCGTAACTCAGTCAACAGCACCCGACAGAGAGTTCAACAAGAGCAGCGACACGAGAACCCATTAGGTGCACCCAATGGATCCAACCAAAACGGCAATCGTATCCGCCAATCTGCCCTCCGCATAGGAAAGCGCGCTTGTCGAGTTCCTCCGTGAGCACTAGGAAACATTTGCTTGGTGTCCTGCGGACATGCCAGGCATCCCCAAAGAACTCGCCAAGCACGCACTTGAAATACGCCCTGAGGCCAGACCTATCAAACAGCCCTCCGGCGTTTTGCAGAACTGAAGCGCAGGGCCATTGGCGAAGAAATCAACCGGCTCCTCGCAGCCAAGTTTATCCGGGAAATAAAACAAGCCACCTGGGTAGCAAACCCCGTCCTTGTCCCGAAGAAGAACTCAAAGGTGCTACGCATGTGCGTAGACTTCACGGCTCTCAACAAGCATTGTCCCAAGGACCACTTTCCCCTCCCACTCTTCGATCAAATCATTGACTCGACCGCGGGATGTGCTCGTCTGTCCTTCCTAGACGCCTACTCAGGCTACAATCAGATCCGCATGAAGGAAGAAGACGAAGAGAAGACAACATTTATCACACCCTATGGCGTATACTGCTACACCACGATGCCCTTCGGTCTCAAGAACGCGGGTGCAACTTACCAAAGGTGCATGCAAGCCTGCCTTAAGGACCAGATCGGCAAAAACGTCCAAGTATATGTGGACAACATTGTCATCAAGACAAAGGAAAAGGCCACGCTCCTCGACGACATAGCCGAAACCTTCGCAGCACTCAACAAGTATCACATCAAGCTCAACCCAGCGAAGTGCGTGTTCGGGGTACCCGCCGGGCAACTGCTCGGGTTCCTCGTATCCGCCAGGGCATCGAGGCGAATCCTGAGAAGATACAGGCAATCCTGTCAATGGAGGAGCCAACCAACCTCAAGGGAGTCCAGCGCCTAGCGGGGCGAGTCGCAGCCTTAAGAAGATTCATCAGCAGATTAGGAGAAAAAGCGCTCCCGTTCTACCAGCCGCTGAAAAAAGTAGACAACTTCGAGTGGACAGAGGAGGCTCGCAGAGTATTCGCTGAACTCAAGCAGACATTGTCAAGGAAACCAGTTCTGGTGGCACCCCAGGAACGGGAACCTCTATACCTGTACCTGGTTGCAACCAAACAAGTAGTCAGTACGGTGCTCGTAGTCGAGCGAGCAGAAGAAGGAAAGATACATGGTGTCCAGCGCCCAATCTACTACATTAGCGCGAGGTACTCTCGGTGTCAAAGCAACGGTACCCGCACTACCAGAAGCTCGCATATGGAGTATTCATGACGGCGCGAAAGCTAACGCACTACTTCTCCGAGGACCCCGTCACGGTGCTGACAGATGCACCCTTGTCGGATATACTCAAAAACACGGAGGTAACAAGTCGAGTAGCAAAGTGGGGAATTGAATTGTCGCCCAGGGACATCACATACCGACCTAGAGACGCACTCAAGTCCCAGGCCTTGGCAGATTTCCTCGCAGAATGGACAGAGATTCAGACTCCAGGTCCCCCGGACCTGTCAAATTCCTGGATCATGTATTTCGACGGGTCGAAGAGGCACGAAGGAGCCGGAGCGGGTGTTATCTTGATTTCACCCAAAGGAGACAAGCTGAAATATGTACTACAGATGAATTTCAAGAAGGCATCCAACGAGGCACAATACGAAGGCCTACTGCACGGCATGCGGATGGCAAAGGCCTGCGGGGCAACGAGGCTCATGATCTATGGGGACTCGAATCTCGTAGTCCAACAGACGATGAAGGACTTGAAGGGGTCGCAGCATAGAAAACAAAAAAAAATCCTACGCAACAAGCGGAATAAACCCCAAGGATCTAGATCTACTAGATGGAGGTAGCGAAGATGAGATCCAATCTCTTACCCATGAAGATCGAACAAACGCGTTTTGTCGGTGCAGGGGTTGGCTAGTCGATCCCCGCAACTAGACTCATCTAGTCGCGAGGAGATGTATTATCCGATCCGAGATCCAATCCGATGAAGTGCCACAACGGGCAGCACCTCCGCGGTATCCACACGTACAGCTCGATGAAGACTTCCTCTCCTTGATCCCGCAAGCGAGGAGGAAGTGGCTCGTGAGATCTCAGCAGCACGACGGCGTGGTGGTGGATATGGTGGAGAAATTCCTGCAGGGCTTCGCCAAGCGGCTGCAGGAGAGAGGAGGGAGAGGAGAGGGAGGCCGGCGGCTAGGGTATGAGGGTGCCACGCCCCAGCCCTCCCCTCCTCTTTATATAGGCGTGGGGGGCTGCCTTGGCCCCTCCTCCAAGCCCTAGGGCCGGCGGCCAAGGGGGGAGGCTTGCCCCCCCAAGGCACCCCTAGGGTTTTGGCCCTTTCACCTTGTTTGGCCGCATGGGCCCTTGGGGGGCTGGTGCGGCCAGCCCATGTGGGCTGCTGCACGCCCCCTTTGGTCCATGTGGGCCATTAGGGCACGTGGGCCCCACTATGGGACCCCTCCGGAACCTTCTAGAATATTCCGATACTCTGTCGGAAAATTCCCGAACTTTTCCGGAACCCTGGAAACCTCTTTCATTATATGGAACTTTATCTCCGGACTCTTCCGGAGCTCCTCGTGATATCTAGGATCTCATCCGAGACACCAAATCAACATTTGATTACACCATTTACTTATCTCACTAAAACCCTAGCTACATCGAAGCCTTAAGTGTGTGACCCTACGGGTTCGAGAACATGCAGACATGATCAGATCAATAATCAATAGCGGGACCGGGATGCCCATATTGACTCCTACATATTCAACGAAGTTCTTTATCGATTGAACCATGATGACGGAGATTCTTAATCTTGTATACGATTCCCTTTGTCTCACCGATATTTAATTTGCCCGAGATTCGATCGTCGATATCTCCATATCTAGTTTCATCTCGTTACCTGGCAAATTCTCTTTACTCGTCCATAATATAGGATCTCCGTGATTAACACTTAATCACATGGTTGCAACCTTTCTTGATGCTATATTACCGAGAGGGCCCAGAGATATCTACTCCATCACATGGAGGGACAAATCCCACTCTTGATTCATGTCACCCAACAACCTACCATCGGAGATACCTGAAAGCCACCTTTATAATCACCCAGTTACGAAGCGACGTTTGATGTCCACAAAGTATTCCTCCGGTAAACGGGAGTGACATAATCTCATGGTCTAAGGAAACTATACTTGGCATACTAAAAGCGTTGGCAATGAAACTGTGTGACACGATCAATTGCAACTCTTTATTATTTGGGTCTTGTCCATCACATCATTACTCCTAATGATATGACTCCGTTATCAAGTGACTATAACAAGTCCATGGTTAGGAAACTCTAACCATCTCTTGACTAACAAACTAGTCCGGTAGAGGCTTACTAGGGACAACTGGTTGTTTATATTCCACACATGTATTATGTTTCCGGTTAATACAATTATAGCATGGAGAATAAACTATTATCATAAACATGAATATGCTAATAAACCATTTTATTATTGCCTCTAGGGCATATTCCCAACAGTCTCCCACTTGCACTAGAGTCAATAATCTAGTTTACATTTTCTCGATCCAAACACTCATGGTGTCTAACACTCATGGAGTCTCAGTGCTGATTATGTTTGCTCGTGGAAGAGGTTATGTCCGTGTTCTGTACTATACAGTTCTTTATGTTTTTTGCAAAAACGTTAACGTCACCTAATTTGACATTACTTTATCATCACATGATAAACCTCATATCGTCAGATGATAAATCTCATCATCATATGACGAATATAATATATTTGGTTATAGAGTGAGATTTTCGTTTCCCTTTCATGCCTACATGACGTATGATCAGTCAAGAGGACTTTCTCATATCATGTGCACCCGGAACTCACTCAGTCTTGAAATAAAATTTCTCAAACCACAATATTATATCTTTTAATCCTTGAATTAATCATATACTCCTATATGTTGTAGACTCACAAATCGACAGTGCAATCATGTCACTTCGATATTTTCGATCATGCTTTCGCTGCGCTTCTGCCTTTATGAGATTTCCAATCTAGTTTGGATTTATGACTTCAACCAAGTCTACCAATCTCTAGATTCTATTATCTCAACTCCATGAAAAATGACTACTCACTTAACATGTTCTTCTAACCAAGAACTTGGGTCACATATCGTCAAATACAAACACATGGTTGTTATATGTTTTAGACTTATGAACAATTCATAGCGAATTCTAACATATCCTCCAACCATCATTTTTGTACTGAGTTATCAACTCAATGTTTCACCTATTTTTCACAAGCAGATGAACCTTTCTTCTCTTGTTTTATTTTTGAACTCCTTCAAAATCTTACTTAGGTTAAACATCCTGACATAATGCTTATCAAATATATCTATCCTCCATAGATACATCCATCTCCATGGATACTTGACGTTCAAACTAACTTCATAAGTTATATGTTGGTTCCTGACTCATTTACAACATTTATGAAATCTCCATTTCACTCAAACAAGATGTTGTAAACTCCCACTCAAATATACACCATACACATATTAAATTGTGAAACCACTTCGGCTCCCACTCAGAAATATGTTATCTCTATATTTGACCATGATTTAACTAGCTCCCACTCAAACATATGTCACCACATATTTTGATCATGGAAAATAGTTTCTGCTCTAACTTAACATATGTCGCCACATATCTTAATTAGATCACACTCGTGTATTTTCTCGATATTTTGGACACCTCCAAAATTCTTAATTAACTATTAATATCGAGAACTCTTTATACGAATACTAGTACTTTGCTGGCATAAATCCTTTTTGACCTTAAGCACAACTACACCATGTAGTTAACAACATTGAATATGTTAAAGAGCTTTACCTCTTGTGCTTTTGTCCAGTAAGTTTTATTTATTCCTTACAAACCCTTTTGAAGAATAAATATGTGAAACAACGCTTTCACAAAATCAAGTAACAATTACTTTGTGATTCAAACTTAACACAGGATGACTCTCAGTCATTTTCGTATTTAAAGTTTCTATTTCTCCTTTTGTAGTTTCGTAGGTTTGTCCTGTTTCTCAAACATGACAAGTGAATCATGAATATTATTTTGTAACTTGACAAAACTTTAATATTCTTGAATCCTACTCCTTTAGACAAGCTAAACCGAAATTCAATGATCACCATCATTAATTCCTTTATGTGTCAAGTTTTAACCAACATAGCACTTTACATATGTGCCACTTGATACATAAACAAGCAAGGTTTCAGCTTTTCATTTTATTCCAGCAATTCTTTTATCAATGAAACCTTTTCACGATAAATCCACTAAAACATTTAACACAATCAACAATTGATTTGTCCCTTTTAGTCTCTCATTGTGGAATCTCTATTCATAGTCACATATGAATATACTAAAAACTTTATTTGCAACAGTTTCTAATTATCCCATAATTATTGAAAACACTGTTTCACATAAATCATATGCGAAATGCAAATCATTAAATAGACCCTTATTTAAAACAGAGTGTTTATCAAATAAATCTAAATGCTACAAATAAACCCTAATAAGAAAAACCCCTTTTATTTTATCAAACCACATAATATCAAATAGTGTGTGATTACAATATCTTAGGACATATCAAATGCCTTTGAAATATTCTAAACATTGTAATTTGTGATAACACTTTTCACAAGTCCACATACTAACATATAACTCAAATATTTTGTCTCTTTTGATCAAATCATAAAGACTCAATTTTCTTGTTAACTTAATATCCTAAACTCCAGAATTTTATTTGATCTCATCAAATATCATAACTTGAACAAATACATCTATTTACTCATATCATTTATGATGGAGCGCACAAAATAATGACAGCTAACATTTGCTGAAAATACAACCAACACTTGTGTTTTATTTTCGGCAACTCATGACACACTTCCAAAGGGTGGCACTTTAGTCATACTCCTTCAATAAGGCACATTGATAAAACATCAAAATGTTTATTCAATCTTTAGCACGACTAAAACAATTGTCATTATTAAGTTTTGGATATTTTAGTATGTCTCATATTTTATAAATGTTCAACCAATTTATCATCTAGATTATAATAAGAATAACACACTTATAATCGAAACTTGTGATTTCCAAAAAGGATCACTCATGAAAATAGAACAACCATTGTCTTTAACATGAATAACCGTCTCACATAAGCAAGACACACTAATCAAAATCACACTTAGTTCGATTACAAAACTTATTCAAATCCTCTAATCAAAACGATAAATGTAGAGACAGATCATTGCCGGCATCAACTCCTTGATTGCCACCATTCCGCAATGTCTTCCCATATCCTTTATGCAAATCTCAAGCAGCAGGTTCTGTTTTCATAAAACAGAATGAGTATCAAATACTTATCGGAACCGCCACAATTGCAATTTGGACTTAAACACTTATAACTTGTATATCACTATATACTTTCTGTATTGTCAACTTCTCTTGCTATGGGTTCCACTTTGACATGACGTAGCCGAGACACAAATTCATAGAAAGTGATCAAATCCCTTCCCATGGCATAGTCTCCGACATAATTCTTGAAGCTGGGGAGAAGCTAGCGTATCACCCCATCTATCGCGAAACCGTCATTCATCTCGTGGTTCCAAACAAGCACTAGACGATGATGTATCTTATGCATTATCCTTAGGTGTTGTTCCAATCAAGTGTTCTCTTCCATATTGACTGAAAGAAAAAACCGTTCAGACATTCGAACCTTACAATTCTAACTTGCGCTGAAAAACTATTTTTCAGCTCATCAACAATCTCCATTGCAATCAAGTTCTTGAATTGTCTACTTAGGTCAGAATTCATGAAGGTGCACATCATCCACTCGACTTTCAAGTAGGTGGTTCAAAACCTCTCCATGTACTCCTCATAGCTTGCAGAAATGTTTGGGTATTCTTCTAATGGTTCATCTAGCACGTAGAGCTCAGCATTGGTGTGTAGGACTTCTTTAAGACGCAGGTACTACTCAACAAATTTGACCCATCGAGACGCAGTTTTTCAGCAACGAACCGACTACCGTAGTCGACCAAGATCTACAAGGATTTTTGCAAAGACATCTTTAAGGACTTTTGTTTATGATAATTTTAGTTCATCTTAATGAACTCCCACTAAACTCAACATCTCTCTGGTTGTTTAGTGACACACGATCCAAATCCACTACACCACAACCGATCATCACGTGAGATGATGTAGCTTCAAAGGTGAACATCGCCATGTTGATCATATCGTCCATATGACTCGTGTTTAACCTTTCGGCTCTTGTGTTCCGAGGCCATGTCTGTACATGCTAGGCTCGTCAAGGAAACCGTAGTATTTCCGCATGTGTAAATCTGGCTTACACCCGTCGTATGTGAACGTAGAATCTATCACACCCGATCATCACGTGGTGCTTTGAAACGAAGAACTTTGGCAACGGTGCATACTAGGGAAGAAAACATCTTGATATTAACGGGAGAGATCACCTTATCATGCTACCGTTGCGATCACATCTAAGCATAACAATAAGGTGCATAAAAGGATTAACATCACATGCAATTCATAATTGTGATATGATATGGCCTTTCTTCTTATGCTTTTGATCTCCATCTCCAAAGCACCGGCATGATCTCCATTATCGTGGCACCATCACCATGGTTGTCCACCAACTTTGCAACTACAACTAATGCTACTCTTAGCAATAAAGTAAAGCAATTACATGGTGATTTAATGACACGCAGGTCACATAAAATAAAAGACAACCATATGGCTCCTGCCGGTTGCCGTACTTGGCATACTAAAAGCATTGACAATGAAACTGTGTGACACGATCAATTGTAAGTCTTTATTATTTGGGTCTTGTCCATCACATCATTACTTCTAATTATATGACTCCGTTATCAAGTGACTATAACAAGTCCATGGTTAGGAAACTCTAACCATCTCTTGACTAACAAACTAGTCCGGTAGAGGCTTACTAGGGACAACTGGTTGTTTATATTCCACACATGTATTATGTTTCCGGTTAATACAATTATAGCATGGAGAATAAACTATTATCATAAACATGAATATGCTAATAAACCATTTTATTATTGCCTCTAGGGCATATTCCCAACAGGACTGCGACGCAATATCTGCCAACATGGCAGTCTACAGGGATCTCTACAATGTCCTAGAAGGAAGTTTCGACGGGTGCGAGTTGTGTTACATCGCACGAGGAAGCAATGAGGAGGCTGACAGGCTGGCCAACATCGGCTCCACCTACGCACCCGTACCCGCTGGAGTTTTCCTCGAGCAGATAAGCAAACGCTCCATAGAGTACAAGGACCCCGACGCTCCGGCAGCAGCAGCCCCGGCCGTCGGCTCCGAGCAACCAGCCGAAGAAAAGAACGAGGAAACAGAAGCCAATTCTTATGAGGTCTTCCTCGTAGAACCTTCCTGGACCCAGCCATACATAGCGTACCTGCTACGCCAAGAGTTACCAGAGGACCCAGTCGAGGCCCGCCGAGTCACTCGGCGCAGCAAAGCATTCGTCACGGTCAAGGGAGAGTTGTACAAGAAAAGCGCATCAGGGATACTACTGCGATGCGTTGAACCAGAAGAAGGGAGGAAAATCCTACTCGATATCCATGAAGGCATATGTGGACATCACGCGAGTAGTCGGGCACTCACAGCCAAAACGCGACGAGCCGGATTCTATTGGTTATCCATCATGCAGGACGCCAAAGAGATAGTCCGCCGATGCGCTGGGTGTCAACGGTTTGCAACCAAACCGCACGCCCCCGCAACGGAGCTAAACATGATACCAATTGCATGGCCCTTCGCACAATAGGGACTCGACATGGTAGGCCCGCTGAGAAAATATTCTCCTGGGGGACACACTTTCCTTCTGGTGGCAGTAGACAAATTCTCCAAATGGATCGAGGCCAAACCGGTCACTAACGCGGCTGCAACGGCAGCACTAAATTTCGTCAAGTCCATCGTCTTCCGCTTCGGAGTGCCCCACAGCATCATCACGGACAACGGGTCCAACTTCATCGCCGACGAAGTCTAGACATACTGCAAGGATCTGGGGATAAAGCTCAACTTTGCCTCCATTGCGCACCCGCAAACCAACGGACAAGTCGAGCGTGCCAACGGGCTCGTCAGTAGTGCTCTCAAGAAACGGCTTCTCGTGCCCTTGGAGAGAGTTGCTGGTGCATGGGTCGAAGAGCTACCATCATTACTATGGGGCCTGCACACAACGCCAAACTGTTCAATAGGGTTCACCCCCTTCTTCCTGATACACGAGGCCGAAGCAGTACTGCCTGCCGAGGTCCGCCACAACTCGCCTCGAGTGGCAGCCTATACAGAAGCTGGGTCGAACACGGACTCGAAGATGGCATAGACGAAGTCGACGAGGCACGGCACATTGCACTCTCGAGATCGGCGGTCTACCAGCAGAGCTCGCGCAATTACCACAGCCGACGAGTGCGCGATAGATCCTTCGCCGTAGGCGATTTGGTATTGCGGCTAAAACAGAAGAAAGGCCACAAGTTATCTCCTCCCTGGGAAGGACCATACGCCATCGTCGAGGTCGTTGGCAAAGGAGCATACAGGTTAAAGAACTTGGCAACGGGCATCGTCTACTCCAACCCGTGGAACGTGGCGCACCTACGACGTTTCTACCCCTAGCTGGCACCTCTTTTTGTGATCACCACATCTTGTGAAATAAGGCCCCTTGGCCATCTTGCAACTTTTTCTCACCGACAGGCATCAATAAAGTGGGTATGCGCATATGTTCAGATTTCAAACCAGCAGAACCTCTACTAAGAGTCGACCTAGCCTGGGCCGCACCCGACACTCGGGGGCTGCGCCCCACAAGCTACTCAAAAATTTCATCTAACTCTACTAAGAGTCGACCTAGCTTGGGCCGCACCCGACGCTCGGGGGTTGCGCCCCACAAGCTACTCGAAAAATTCATCTAACTCTACTAAGAGTCGACCTAGCTTGGGCCACACCCGGCACTCGGGGGGCTGCGCCCCACAAGCTACTCGAAAAATTCATCTAACTCTACTAAGAGTCGACCTAGCTTGGGCCGCACCCGACACTCGGGGGCTGCGCCCCACAAGCTACTCGAAAAATTCATCTAACTCTACTAAGAGTCGACCTAGCTTGGGCCGCACCCGACACTCGGGGGCTGCACCCCACAAGCTACTCGAAAAATTCATCTAACTCTACTAAGAGTCGACCTAGCTTGGGCCGCACCCGACACTCGGGGGCTGCACCCCACAAGCTACTCGAAAAATTCATCTAACTCTACTAAGAGTCAACCTAGCTTGGGCCGCACCCGACACTCGGGGGATGCGCCCCACAAGCTACTCGAAAAATTCATCTAACTCTACTAAGAGTCGACCTAGCTTGGGCCGCACCCGACACTCGGGGGCTGCGCCCCACAAGCTACTCGAAAAACTCATCTAACTCTACTAAGAGTAGACCTAGCTTGGGACGCACCAGGCGCTCGGGGGCTGCGCCCCATAATCTACTCGAAAGAGTTCACCTAACTCTCCTCTCGCATGACTCAGCTCGTGCTCGGCAAAGGAGACAAATCGTAGGTTGATTCGCCGTACAGAAGACAAGGAGAATTACACAAGTCATCGTAACTACACAAAGGTACATGAATTTACAGGAGACAATTCGGGCTACAGATCAGCATGCTGACGACGGAGAATTGCAGCAGTTTCTCTTTCAAGGAGAGCAATCACATTTCTGGCGGGTCCATCAGCAGCCGCGTAAAACGGATCCAGAGCTGTATTCTCCCAGTCAAAACCAACAGGCGGCCCTCTTGAAATATTTTCCAAATCCAGGTGTGGATGGTGGATAAGAACAAGTGCAAAAGCAAAACGGGCACCTGCCTCCAGTTGCTCCCGCACAAATCCTTCAATAGCCTCGCCACGATGAAATTTCTTCATCAAGTCAGCCAAACTATGAGGCGCTGGGTTAAGAGGAAACAAGGCCTTGTAAACCAATTCCAAGGCAGATCGGCAAGATTCAACGAAGGAATCAACTTGACCGACCCGATCCTGCAGAGTAACAAGTACGTGCCCCCTATCTCGGTCTAACCAGAAGCTGGGAGCACCACGAGCAACAAGGTCCGCAACCACATTAAGTTTAAGCCTGACTCGCCGAACCTCTTCGCCGGAATCGAGTTGAGCACCTGTCAGAGAAGCTCAGTTACGCAAGATTTCAGCAAAGCTGCTAAGGGAACAAGCAGAGACAAAACTTACAAAGGAGATGGTCGCTCAGCTGCCGCAACTCGGAAAGAATAAAATTCTCCCGTTCAACAATAGCGGCCTGCTTCAACTTCAGCACAGCCAGATTTGCTTCGACTACTCGAAGCCGGCGTTCGGCCTCTTCAGCCCATACCCACAAGCGATTGATCCGAAAGGATTCTTCTTCTGGCGGCACAGAACCGGAGGGGACACGCAGTTGTTTATCACAGTTTAGCGAAACGGACGAAGAGTTGGAACCACCAGCCTGACGAACAAACAGAGCAAAGCCAAGCAAAAATGTTAAATCTCCCATCTGGCCTGGTAAAGCCCGGGTTAGTTGCTGCTCCTAAAGGACACAGCAACACACTCGCATGCGACAACCCGCCAAGAGACAACACACACTCACATACAGGCAAAAGCAGAATCAATTCCCAAGTTTAACACAGTTTACAAGTACAAAGCATAATAGGAACATTACAAGACCAAACAACTAAGAAAAGGAGCAGCAGGCGTATCGAGGGTACATGCATGCCGCTCCAGCATCTGCGACAGCTGCTCCGCAAGCTTACGCGCACGGGGTTGGAGGGGTCGAAAGTCTACCTCCACGCCGTCGGGTCCCTTTGGAAACTCCGAGATAACCCTGTTGAGGTCACCTTGAACTCCATGCCCCATCGCGAGTGATAGCACACTCTCTGCACCGCAGATGGTCTGTTCACGGCTGAACTCACCGAGCGGGTCGCCCTCTGCGCCGAACGACTCAACAAGGTCGTTGAAAGTTTCGGGCGCATTCTCTTCCTCAGGATACATACTTCTCCGGATTGAGGAGAACACACCCATGGCTTTCACCACCAGATCGCGGTCGCGATTGCCATAATCCCATGCCAGAGATATGGCATCCGACAGATAGTCCATGTGCTCGCGACCTGCAATATCGAACTTCACGCCGAGAGCACCTGCACAGAAAAGCGAGTTAGCCAACTGCATAGGCTAGAGCAATGTAAGCTTTAACAAAACAACTTACTCAACAAGGAAGTCGCCAACAGAGTCGCCTGGCCACCCAGCTCCTCATCACGCTTGAAGGTTTCCCGGGACTCTTCTTCCCGCTGATTCTTCAAGCTCTCTAGTTCCTTTTCAAGTGCGACGACCCGAGTTTCCAGATCGGTAGCACGGCGAGCAAGGTTCTGGTTCTCAGTAACCGCAGCATCGAGTGCTCCTGCGAAGAACCGCAAGGTTAAGAAGGAATCAGAACAGTAAAAATGGACGACAAGCACATATACAACAATGAAGGAGAAAAGATACCTTGCGAGCTCGCAAGCTTCCCCGCAAATCGTTCCTCTCAGTCTCCACATGCACATATTCTGAGGCCAGGTCCAGCATCTTGTGAATATAGGGCTGCGAAGGAAAAGGTCAGTAAAAAGATAGAAGGCAAAGCGAGAGCCCACGCCCAATTGCACACAATTGCGCCCGGCCTCGGGGGCTACTAAGGGTAAACCCAGCGATTCGATGGAAACTCACGTGTCCTTCGCGCCTCGGGAGCAGACCCGAAGAACCATCAGCAGGAGGAGCCGAACCGCCAGCAGGAGGAGCCGAACCGCTAGCAGGAGGAGTCGAGCCACTAGCAGGAGGAGCCGAGTCGCTAGCAGGAGGAGGCGAGCCGCTAGCAGGATCGTCCCTGGCAGAGAAAGTAGGTGACTAAGCAAGACGCAACAAAGGAAAAAAGTATCAGGGTTAAGGACAAAAGTTCCTCACCTGTCGCACTCGACATTGATCACGGGCACCTTGTTATAGATGTTCCACCGTGTCGACACCCGAGGTTTCTTCGCCGGTGGAGGAGGTTTGTATGCCAGAGGAGCCGCGTCTATCACTTCCATGTCCTCCAAAATGGACGAATCTGGAGTAGGAGAAGAACCCGAGGTAACTGCAGGAGCATCGGGTTCGTTGGAAGGATCGTCCTTCCCCGCATTTGCGCTCTCGCCAGCAAACTCGAGTTTTCATTTTCGGGCGACCCCATCGCTAACTCGAGGGGAAGAGCTGTTTTCGTCATCATCGTCTGAAGACTCCCCGGCAAGAGCCTCAGACACGAAACCCGAAGGCTCATCCGTCTCCACCGGAGCTTTACCCGAAGGGATTGTCGGATACGATGTCAAGGTAACATGTCCCTGCAAGGAAAAGGATATTCGTCAAAGGGTCTATGAAGTCGAAAAAAGCACCAAGCAGATTTGGAACTTCGGTTACCTCGGGAAGGGGATTTTCGCTACTGAAAGGAGTCGTGGCAGTGGACTCGACGAAGGAGTCATCTCTCTTGAGGTGAGTGATCTGGCGCACTCGCGTCTCCAGCTCTTCACCCGAAATCTCTTCGGGTGACGTTCTTGTCGGGTCCTGAAGCCCGGAGTACTCCCACATACCATGGACCCTCGCCTGAAGGGGTTGGATGCGTCGCTTCAGAAAATAACAGATAAGCTGCATCCCAGTCAACTCCTTGCCAGGTGCGGAACGAAGAGAGGCAACTCGAGATAAGACGTCGTTGGCCTCTGCTTCTTCCGTGGGACTCAGGTCATGCCTCCAGGTCCTCTTGGATTTCACTTGAGCCTCGAGGGAGAAGTTGGGTACTTGTGTTTCTCCTTCGACAGCAAAGTAAAACCAGCGCTTCCTCCATCCTTGCACGGACTCGCTCAGCTTGATGTCGAAGTAGGGGACATCATTGCGGGTCTGAATGCCGAAGCCTCCAGTCGCCAAGCTATGTCGGGCGACCGTGTGCTTCTTCACGAAGAAGATGCGGCGCCATAATCCCCAATGGGGATGCACGCCCAGAAAACACTCGCAAAGCACAATGAAGCAGGCAATGTGGAGGACGCCGTTCGGAGTGAGGTCGTGCAGTTGCACGCCATAAGCGTACAGGAGGCCTCGGACAAAATCATGGAGGGGAAAAGATAGGCCCCGCGTCAGGAAGTCCATGAAGACGACGCGCTCGCCGGCACGAGGAGAAGGAGTTACCTCGTTCCCGGCGCATCGCACTCTGCCGCTCGCCGCCGGCGGCAAGCGGCCATCGGCCCTCAGACCGGCGAGATGGCGGTCGCTGACGGTGGACGCCTCCCAGTCTCCCTTCAGTCTCTTCGGTGGCGCGGTGACGTTGCCGGAGGAGTTCCTGCTCTTCTTGCCCATGGTGAAGGAGTAGGAGAGAAAAGCAGATCGGAGGATGCAAGGAAGAGGAACAAGAAGAAGGAGAATAGTAGCAGGAGTGAACTCCGTTGGAGATTTTGCCCCTTATGAAGCCTGCAGTCGGTAATCGTGGCCGTTGGACGTGCGGTTGCATCTCTAGCCCTGCATCGAGCCGTCCACGTGTCGGTCAGAAGTGAACCGGTGCCCCCCACTACACCGCCGGGCGCGGGAATCGAGGGTGTCGCTCCGTATTTTGTGCCATGGGCGGTCAATGCGCCACTGAACCGGCGTGCAAAGTGGTCTTGCTCGGGCGACTGTTGCACGGTTACGTCAAATCAAGTGCTCAGAGGCGACGTCGTCTATGACGTCATAAGGCTTCCGGCTCCTTTCCCGCGAACCGCACTCATGGTCATTCGACTAAGCCCCAGTCGATCGCATCCTGGGCAAATTATTATCTTCCCAGATTGCCTCCGCGGCAACAGATCTCTGGATGCCACGTCCACGATGTGAAGGTAAGACCAACGGATCTGTTCCGTTGGCCTGGGACTCGCCTTAGACTGTGAAGTACCCAGTGAATATCCGCGCCCACGGTGCAAAGAAACCCTGACGGACGCGTTGGGTACCCATCACATTGCAAGAGTCGAGATTTTGTAAGACCTCAAGCGGCATAAATCCGGCTACGCTTGCCTTTTCTGGGTTCGGGTCCGGGACCCGAACTTGAAGTAACTTAGTGTTGTTTTTGCCCGAGTGCAGTTAACTGGTCCCGATCCGTCGTGTGTTCCAGGCTCGCTAAGTATCATCCCCACGAATCTACCTGCTCCGATGTTTTTTTCGGACTCGGGTTTCAGCCCTGCTTACCTATAGGCAGACTTGGTCCAGTGTTTTCCATGCAAGAGTCGAGACTTATAAGACCTTAAGTACCTTGAATCCGGTCTCGTTTGCCTTTCCGGCTTCAGGTTCGGGGACCCGAAATCGAAGCAGCTTAGTGTTGTTTTTTGCCCAAGTACAGTTAGCTGGAGTCAAAATGTCAAGTTCTCCAGGCTCGCTAATGTGATATCCCCGCGAATTTCCTTGTTCCGATATTATTTACGGATTTGAGTAATGGTTCCTCAGTTAAAGAACTCTGTAATGATCGGGTACTCGAACTAGAGTCTCCACCCGATTCTGCGAATCACCTGAAGACTCGGGGGCTACTGACATGGTTATGATCATTGGGTCCCACCTGCCGGGTACCTGGTAGCNTTGGTTCGAATAATTGAAACTACCAACAAACCTTTTTCAAAATATGGTGCTTTAACTCTTATCTCTTGCCATATATTTGTTTGTTGTGGAGTTTGACATGGTTATGATCATCGGGTCCCACCTGTCGGGTACCTGGTAACCATTACTTGAAAGGACTCATCAGCAAGCACGTCTGGAAGAAGGCCCAGGCCCATGTAAACGGCGGCGCGAGGTCCCTTGTTGGGCCGGATTAGGGTTAGGGTTACGCTCTAAACCTTGTAAACCTACCCGGATACGGACACCCGAGACCCAGCCTGCTATAAAGGCTGGGAGGAGCCGCCGGGTAGGGAGACTCTAGATCGCATCACCACCATAAGCCCTTACGGCGACACTGCAACACAAACCAGCAAGAGAATACAGATCGTTTACCTCACCGGGGATCCAAACCCCGGCGATTTCCTACGTTCCTTGTTAGCCGCCGGTGTCACCCACGTCATGAAGTTCTCCATAAACCCCAAGTCCCTCAAGGAGGGACACTGCCGAGTTGATCCCTCGACAGTTGGCGCCGTCTGTGGGAACCCTCGATGTGGGAATCTAGGCATCTGCGGCACATTCACCGACAATCCAAGATCCCGCAGGGTTGGAGGACCCGATCTACTTCGGCTCCCTCTGCTTCACCCCGCACGCGCAGGAGGCGCAGGCGATCTTCGATTCCCTACGGAATAGCGTCTCCCTGACGTTTGGAATCATGCGACTCCTAGAAGATCGGCACGGTATCCTTCGTTTACCCGACGCCGTTCGAGTAGCAACGACGGATTCATCTCCACCGCCAAACTCGCCTCCAGAACACCCTTCGGGCGGCTACACCAGCGACTCCCCGGAAACGGCTGAGTCCAGATCTTCATCGCCAACTCCCTTCCTGGAGTACTCACCAAGCGGTCCCATCGACGACCCCCTGGAAACAGCTGGGTCCGAGTGCTCGTCGCTCTATCTCGACGATGCTATTTACCCTGAAGACGTCACTAGTCCCGTCGAACCCGACGCTGACGAACACGCCCAGAGCAAAAACCGTTCCCACGATTCGACGCAAACCGCCACAACCCGCCCTATCCAAGTCTGCATGATTAGCGAGAGGACCGGTGACTCGCAAGGATCACAGGATCCCCGAGAAACCATCACAATCGGCGAGGCCGCAATGGACAGGATAAAGGCAGCTGTGCAAGATGCAACCCCGCTCGGACCCGACGCAACGAGGGAAGAGCTGATGGTTTACCATCACCTCCTCCACGACCAGGCCAAGCGCTTGAAGAGACGAAGAGCAGAACTTGACGACCGGCAACGCCGCGCACAAGAATCAAGTGAGCGGAGGGCAGCATTGTCGTCTCTTCGCTCCTCTGCTTCAGTGCACACCCCTAGGGAGCGGGGGCACACTCGCCATCGTTCAAGACTCGACGATATGCCCGAGGGATCTAGACGGGAAGCGACTCTTAGCCTCGAGTCCTCCTTCAACACGGTAGATGCAAACGGCTGTGTGCTACCCAAAACACCGCAAGATGCTGCCATGCCGTTAGCGACATATTTGCTCACCACGCAGCCTCAAGACGACGATCTGCGGGCAGAACTGCACAGGCAGATGATACGAGGAGTTGGCATGCTCGGAACCGCGTTGCAAGCTGCCGGGTCACCGACAACGGCAGTAGAACCAGTGCACCCGCTGCCCAGACACGAACGCCATCGAGAAGCCTCACCTCCGCATCACATCGAGCCTCGGCAGGAGCACCCTACAATGACAGCACGTGATAGGCGTGCGCAGGAAACAGTGGACCGGAACCGCCGAGCATGTGGTGAGGACCGTAGCATGGCTCCGCATGTGGTAATTGAGCAGAACCACACAAGGCGCGAGGAGAACCGGAGAGCACCAGACCCAGAGGAAGAGGAAGACGAGCTGTGTGGAGCCAAGTGTTTTATCTGTCGCATACGCGAGTCCCGCATGCCAACAGGGTTCAAGTTGACATCGGAAACTCCAAAGTAAGACGGACTGCAGGAGCCGAAAACCTGGATAGAAGACTACCTCACGGCGGTACAATGCCAAGGCGGTACGCGGAACACGGCGATGCAGTACCTGCAACTGCAGCTTACGGGTTCGGCACGTGCATGGCTTAAGAGTCTACCCGCAGACACCATCGGGTCCTGGAACGACTTAGTCACCACGTTCACCCAAAACTTTCAAGGCACATATAAGCGCCCGGCCACGGCAGAAGAGCTCAGAACCTGCGTCCAAGGATCAAGTGAGTCACTGCGCTCCTATATCCAGTGCTGGACAATAATGAAGAACACCGTGGAAGAAATATCAGAGGAAAACGCAGTGGACGCCTTTGCACGAGGATTGCGAAGGCGAGAGCTCAAGGAAGAACTGGGGCGACGGAAGCCGAAGACGGTAGCCCAGCTGATGGACGTCACTAATGACTGGGCAAACAATGAGGATTACATGCGCAACGACCGGCCCAGGGGGCACGATGATCGTGACTATCAGCAAGACTCGGGGCGAAGCCGCGGCTACGACCCCAGGAAAAAGAGGATGTTTCCCAACTTCGACCCGAATGAGCTAGCCGAAATGGTAGCGGCAGGTTTTCACAACGATCGAGAAGGGAATCGCCGCAGGAGAGAATGGCGGCAGCGACAGCCCGAGCAGGACGGAGAACAAATGCTCACAGGTCCATGCCCTTTCCACCCGTACAAGGATGAACACGACAACATTAGTTCGGGTCATCAACTGAAAGAATGCCGCAAGTTTGAGAAGATACTAGCGGCATACAGGCGGATCCATCAAGCCGCGCAGAACAAAGGGTATTCAACAATCCCGGGAGTGATGGTGCAAGACGCACCCGAGGCGTTACCACTCCCCCCGCCAGAACTGGCATCCGTAATCCAGCGGGTGCCACCACCTCAGCAATTACTACCACCCCCGGCTGTGGCAGAACCTTTCCCCGCCCCGGTCGGTCATGTAGGGACGTCCCTCGAACAGGACCCAAAAGTTGATAACCCGACAGGTCAATCTAGTGGTGTCAGCACCCCCAGCCACTTCTGACTACCTCAATTGGTCCGAGTGCAGGATCACATTCTCAAGAGAGGACCATCCACCCCAGGTGCCACGACCAGGTCACGCCGCCTTAGTACTCGGAGCCCAAATCGGTGGGTACGTCATGAGTAAGGTCTTCATGGACGGCGGAAGCGCCATTAACATCATCTACGCCAGCACACTGCGCCGCATGAAGTTCTCGCTCGCAGCTAGCCTTGTAGACTCTGACACTTCGTTCCATGGAATAGTACCCGGGAAGGCTGTATATCCCTTGGGAAAAATCCATCTGGACGTAGTTTTCGGAGACCCCGCAAACTTCCGCAAAGAGAAAATCGAGTTCGAAGTCGTCGACTGGACCTCACAGTACCACGCCATCTTGGGCCGCCCGACATTCGCAAGGTTCATGGCCGTACCACACTACGCATACCTTTTACTCAAAATGCCAGGACCAAACGGCACAATTACCGTTCGAGGGGGACTACCGGACGTCGGACAGCTGCGATAGAGATTTTAGCAAGATCTCCGAGTCGTTCGGGATGCACGAAGAACTCTCACAGTTGAGCTCTTCGAATGATTACAACCTTCCACCCGTAACTCAGTCAACGGCACCCGACAGAGAGTTCAACAAGAGCAGCGACACGAGAACCCATCAGGTGCACCCAACAGATCCAACCAAAACAGCAATCATATCCGCCAATCTGCCCTCCGCATAGGAAAGCGCGCTCGTCGAGTTCCTCCGTGAGCACTGGGAAATATTCGCTTGGTGTTCTACGGACATGCCAGGCATTCCCAGAGAACTCGCCGAGCACGCACTTGAGATACACCCTGAGGCCAGACCTATCAAACAGTCCCTCCGGCGTTTTGCAGAACCGAAGCGCAGAGCCATTGGCGAAGAAATCAACCGGCTCCTCGCAGCCAAGTTTATCCGGGAAATAAAACAAGCCACCTGGGTAGCAAACCCCGTCCTTGTCCCGAAGAAGAACTCAAAAGTACTACGCATGTGTGTAGACTTCACGGCTCTCAACAAGCATTGTCCCAAGGACCACTTTCCCCTCCCACGCATCGATCAAATCATTGACTCGACCGCGGGATGTGCTCGTCTACTCAGGCTACAATCAGATCCGCATGAAGGAAGAAGACGAAGAGAAGACAGCATTCATCACACCCTATGGTGTATACTGCTACACCACGATGCCCTTTGGTCTCAAAAAAACGCGGGTGCAACTTACCAAAGGTACATGCAAGCCTGCCTTAAGGACCAGATCGGCAAAAACGTCCAAGTATATGTGGACGACATTGTCATCAAGACAAAAGATGAGGCCACGCTCCTCGACGACATAGCCGAAACCTTCGCAGCACTCAACAAGTATCACATCAAGCTCAACCCAACGAAGTGCGTGTTCGGGGTACCTGCCGGGCAACTGCTCGGGTTCCTTGTATCCGCCAGGGGCATCGAGGCGAACCCTGAAAAGATACATGCAATCCTGTCAATGGAGGAGCCAACCAACCTCAAGGGAGTCCAGCGCCTAGCGGGGCGAGTCGTAGCCTTGAGCAGATTTATCAGCAGATTAGGAGAAAAAGCCCTCCCGTTCTACCAGCTGCTGAAAAAAGCAGACAACTTCGAGTGGACAGAGGAGGCTCGCAAAGCATTTGCTGAACTCAAGCAGACATTGTCAACGAAACTAGTTCTGGTGGCACCCCAGGAATGGGAACCTCTATACCTGTACCTGGCTGCAACCAAACAAGTAGTCAGTACGGCGCTCGTAGTCCAGCGCCCAATCTACTACGTCAGCGAGGTACTCTCGGTGTCAAAGCAACGGTACCCGCACTACCAGAAACTCGCATATGGAGTATTCATGACGGCGCGAAAGCTAATGCACTACTTCTCCGAGCACCCCGTCACGGTGCTGACAAATGCGCCCCTTTCGGATATACTCAACAACCCGGAGGCAATAGGTCGAGTAGGAAAGTGGGGAATCGAGTTGTCGCCCAGAGACATCACATACCGACCCAGAGACGCACTCAAGTCCCAGGCCTTGGCAGATTTCCTCGCAGAATGGACAGAGATTCAGACTCCAGGTCCCCCAGACCTGTCCAATTCCTGGATCATGTATTTCGACGGGTCGAAGAGGCATGAAGGAGCCGGAGCAGGGGTTATCTTGATTTCACCCAAAAAGAGACAAGCTAAAATATGTACTGCAGATGAATTTCAAGAAGGCATCCAACAACGAGGCAGAATACGAGGGCCTACTGCACGGCATGCGGATGGCAAAGGCCTGCGGGGCAACGAGACTCATGATCTATGGGGACTCGAACCTCGTAGTCCAACAGACGATGAAGGAATGCGATGCAATATCTGCCAACATGGCAGCTTACAGGGACCTCTACAATGCCCTGGAAGGGAGCTTCGACGGGTGCGAGTTGTGTTACATCGCGCGAGGAAGCAATGAGGAGGCTGACAGGCTAGCCAACATTGGCTCCACCTACGCACCCGTACCCGCTGGAGTCTTCCTTGAGCACATAAGCAAACGCTCCATAGAGTACAACGACTCCGACGCTCCGGCAGCAGCAGCCCCGGCCGTCGGCTCCAAGCAGCCAGCCGAACAAAAGAACGAGCCAACAGAAGCCAACTCTTATGAGGTCTTCCTCGTGGAACCTTCCTGGACTCAGCCGTACATAGCGTACCTGCTACTCCAAGAGTTACCAGAGGACCCAGTCGAAGCCCGCTGAGTCACTCGGCGTAGCAAAGCATTCGTCACGGTCAAGGGGGAGCTGTACAAGAAAAGCGCATCAGGGATACTACTGCGATGTGTTGAACCAGAAGAAGGGAGGAAAATTCTACTCGATATTCATGAAGGTATATGTGGACATCACGCGAGTAGTCGGGCACTCGCAGCCAAAACACGACGAGCAGGATTCTACTGGTTATCCATCATGCAGGACGCCAAGGAGATAGTCCGCCGATGCGCTGGGTGTCAACGGTTTGCAACCAAACCGCACGCCCCCGCAACGGAGCTAAAGATGATACCAATTGCATGGCCCTTCGCACAATGGGGACTCGACATGGTAGGCCCGCTGAGAAAATCTTCTCCTGGGGGACACACTTTCCTTCTGGTGGCAGTAGAAAAATTCTCCAAATGGATCGCAGCCAAACCGGTCACCAACGCGGGTGCAACCGCAGCACTAAATTTCGTCAAGTCCATTGTCTTCCGTTTCGGATTGCCCCACAGCATCATCACGGACAACGGGTCCAACTTCATCGCCGACGAAGTCCAGACATACTGCAAGGAGCTGGGGATAAAGCTCAACTTTGCCTCCGTCGCGCACCCGTAAACCAACGGACAAGTCGAGCGTGCAAACGGGCTCGCCTTCTCACGCCCTTGGAGAGAGCTGCTGGCGCATGGGTCGAAGAGCTACCATCGGTATTATGGGGCCTGCGCACAACGCCAAACTGTTCAACAGGGTTCACCCCCTTCTTCCTGATACATGGAGCCGAAGCAGTACTACCTGCCGAGGTTCGACACAACTCGCCTCGGGTAGCAGCCTATACAGAAGTTGGGTCGAACAAAGCACTGGAAGATGGCATAGATGAAGTCGATGAGGCATGGGACACCGCACTCTCGAGATCGGCGGTCTATCAGCAGAGCTTGCGCAACTACCACAGCCGACGAGTGCGCGACAGATCCTTCGCCGTAGGCGATTTGGTACTGCGGTTAAAACAGAAGAAAGGCCACAAGCTATCTCCTCCCTGGGAAGGACCATACGCCATCGTCGAGATCGTTGGCAAAGGAGCATACAGGCTAAAGGACTTGGCAACGGGCATCGTCTACTCCAACCCGTGGAACGTCGCGCATCTACGATGCTTCTACCCCTAGATAATATCTCTTTTTTGTAATCACCACACCTTGTGAAATAAGGTCCCTTGGCCATCTTGCTACTTTTTCTCATCGACAAGCATCAACAATGTGGGTATGCGCATATGTTCAGATTTTAAACCAGCAGAACCTATACTAAGAGTCGATTTAGCTTGGGCCGCACCCGACACTCGGGGGCTGCGCCCCACAAGCTACTCGAAAAAATCACCCAGCTCTACTAAGAGTCGATTTAGCTTGGGCTGCACCCGACACTCGGGGGCTGCACCCCACAAGCTACTCGAAGAAATCACTTAGCTCTACTAAGAGTCGACTTAGCTTGGGCCGCACCCGACACTCGGGGGCTGCGCCCCACAAGCTACTCGAAAAAAAAATCACCTAGCTCTACTAAGAGTCGACTTAGCTTGGGCCGCACCCGACACTCGGGGGCTGCGCCCCACAAGCTACTCGAAAAAAATCACTTAGCTCTACTAAGAGTCGACTTAGCTTGGGCCGCACCCGACACTCGGGGGCTGCGCCCCACAAGCTACTCGAAGAAATCACTTAGCTCTACTAAGAGTCGACTTAGCTTGGGCCGCACCCGACACTCGGGGGCTACGCCCCACAAGCTACTCAAAGAAATCATTTAGCTATACTAAGAGTCGACTTAGCTTGGGCCGCAACCGACACTCGGGGGCTGCGCCCCACAAGCTACTCGAAAAAATCACTTAGCTCTACCAAGAGTCGACTTAACTTGGGCCGCACCCGACACTCGGGGGCTGCGCCCCACAAGCTACTCGAAAAAATCACTTAAGAGTCAATTTAGCTTGGGCCGCACCCAACACTCGGGGGCTGCGCCCCTCAAGCTACTCGAAAAATTCATCTAACTCTACTACGAGTCGACCTGTCACGGGCCGCACCCGACGCTCGGGGGCTGCGCCCCATAATCTACTCGAAGAGTTCACCTAACTCTCCTTTGGCTCAGCCCACGCCACCCCCGATGCAGGATCAACAATAGCAGGAACAAGCTCGTCAAAGGAGACAAATCTTGGGTCGATTCGCTGTACAGCAGACAAGAAAAATCACGCAAATCATCGCAACTACACAAAGGTACATGGATTTACAGGAGACAATTCGGGCTACAAATCAGCATGCGGACGACGGAGAGTTGCAGCAGTTTCCCTTTCAAGGAGAGCAACCGCATTTTTCGCGGGTCCATCAGCAGCCGCATAAAATGAATCCAGAACTGTATTTTCCCAGTCAAAACCAGCAGGTGGCCCTCTTTAAATATTTTCCAAATCCAGATGTGGATGGTGGATAAGGACAAGTGCAAAAGCAAAACGGGCACCCACCTCCAATTGCTCCCGCACAAATCCTTCAATAGCCTTGCCACGACGAAATTTCTTCAACAAGTCAGCCAAATTATGAGGCGCCGGGTTAAGAGGAAATAAGGCCTTGTAAACCAATTCCAAGGCAGAACGGCAAGACTCAATGAAGGAATCAACCTGATCGACCCGATCCTGCTGAGTAACAAGTACGTGACCTCTATCTCGGTCCGACCAGAAGCTGGGAGCGCCACGAGCAACAAGATCCGCAACCACATTAAGTTTAAGCCGGACCCGCCGAACCTCTTCGCCAAAATCAAGTTGAACACCTGTCAGAGAAGCTCAGTTACGCAAGGCTACAGCAAAACCGCTAAGGGACGAGCAGAGGCAAAAGTTACAAAGGAGATGGTCACTCAGCCGTCGCAACTCGGAAAGGGTAAAATTCTCCCGTTCAACAACAGCGGCCTGCTTCGACTTCAGCACAGCCAGATTTGCTTCGACTACCCGAAGCCGACGTTCGGCCTCTTCAGCCCGTACCCGCAAGCGGTTGACCCGAAAGGTTTCTTCTTCTGGCGGCGCAGAAATGGGGGAGGCGTGTGGTTGTTTATCACAGTTCGGCGAAATGGATGAAGAATTGGAACCACCAGCCTGACGAACAAACATAGCAAAACCAAGCAAAAACGTTAGATCTCCCGTCTGGCCTGGTAAAGCCCAGGTTAACTGCTGCTCCTAAGGACACAGCAATACACTCGCACGTGACAACCCGCCAAGAGACAACACATACTCATATACAGGCAAAAGTAGAATTGATTCCCAAGTTCAACACAGCTTACAAATACAAAGCATAGCAGGAACATTACAAGACCAAACAACTAAGAAGAGGGAGCAGCAGGCGTATCAAAGGTACAAGCCTGCCGCTCCAGCATCTGCGACAGCTGCTCCGCAAGTTTACGCGCACGTGGTTGGAGGGGTCGAAGGTCTACCTCCACGCCGTCGGGTCCCTTTGGAAACTCCGAGGTAACTTTGTCGAGGTCACCTTGCACTCCATGCCCCATCGCAAGCGACAGCACAGTCTCCGCACCACAGATGGTCTGTTCACGACTGAACTCGCCAAGCGGGTCGCCCTCTGCACCGAAGGACTCAACAAGGTCATTGAAAGTCTCGGGTGCGTCCTCTTCCTCAGGATACATACTTTTCCTGATTGAGGAGAACACACCCGTGGCTTTCACCACAAGATCGCGAGCGCGATTGCCATAGTCCCACGCCAGAGATATGGCATCCGACAGACAGTCCACGCGCTCGCGACCCGCAAGATTGAGCTCCACACCAAGAGCACCTGCGCAGGAAGCCGAGTTAGCCAATTACATAGGTCAAAACAATATAAGCATCGCAGCTAAACTTACTCGACAAGGAAGTCGCCAACAGAGTCGCCTGGCCAGACAAGTCTTCATCACGCTTGAAGTTTTCCTGGGATTCTCTTTCCCGCTGACCCTTCAACTCCTCTAGCTCCTTCTCAAGTGTGGTAACCCGAGTATCCAGATCGGTAGCACGGCGAACAAGGTTCTGGTTCTCGGTAACCGCAGCATTGAATGCTCCTGTGCAGAGCCGCAAAGTTTAGAGGGAATCGACACGGTCAAAATAGATGACAAAGACATACACAGCAATGAAGAAGAAAGCATACCTTGCAAGTTCGCAAACTTCTCCCGCAAATCGTTCCTCTCTGTCTCCACATGCACATATTCGGAGGCTAGGTCCAGCATCTTATGGATATAGGGCTGCGAAGTAAAAGGTCAAATAAAAGTTAGAAGGCAAGGCAAGAGCCCACGCCCAATTGCACACAATTGCGCCCGGTCTCGGGGGCTACTGAGGGTAAACCTAGCAATTCGATGGAAACTCACAGTGTCCTTCGCGCCTTGGGAGCAGACCCGAAGAACTATCAGCGGGAGGAGCCGAACCGCCAGCAGGAGGAACCGAACTGCTAGCACGAGGAGGAGAGCCGCTGGCACGAGGAGGAGAGCCGCTGGCAGGATCGTCCCTGACAGAGACAGTAGATGACTAAGCAAGACGCAATAAAGGAGAAAAGTATCAGGGTTAAGGACAAAAGTTCCTCACCTGTCACACTCGACATTAATCACGGGCACCTTGTTATAGATGTTCCACCATGTCGACACCCGAGGTTTCTTCGCCGGTGGAGGAGGGTTGTATGCCAGAGGAGTCGCGTTTATCACTTCTGTGTCCTTCAAAATAGGCGGATCCGGAGTAGGAGAAGAACCCGAGGTAACTGCAGGAGCACCGGGTACGTTGGAAGGGTCGTCCGTCCCCGCATTCGCGCTCTCGTTTTCGGACGGCTCTCTCGTTAGCTCGAGGGGAGGAGTTGTTTTCTTCATCATCGGAGGACTCCTCGGCAAGAGCCTCAGACACAGAACCCGAAGGCTCATCTGTCTCCACCGGAGCTTTATCCGAAGGAATTGTCGGGTAAGAAGTCAAGATAACATGTCCCTGCAAGGAAAAGGATGTTAGCCAAAGGGTTCATAAAATTGAAAGAAGCGCCAAGTAGATTTAAAACTTCGGTTACCTCGGGAGGGGGATTTTCGTTGCTAAAAGGAGTCGCGGCAGTGGAAGTCATCTCTCTTGTGGTGAGTGATCTGGCGCACCCGTGCCTCCAGCTCCTCACCCGAAATTTCTTCGGATGACGTTCTTGACGGGTCCTGAATCCCGGAGTACTCCCACATACCGCGGACTCTTGCCTGGAGTGGTTGGATGCGTCGTTTCAGAAAAGTGCAGATAAGCTGCATTCCAGTCAACTCCTTGCCAGGCGCGGAGCGGAGAGAAGCAACTCGGGATAAGAGGTCGTTGGCCTCTGCTTCTTCTGTGGGACTCAGGTCATGCCTCCAGGCCCTTTTTGATTTCACCTCAGCCTCGAGGGAGAAGTTGGGCACCTCCGCTTCTCCTTCGACTGCGAAGTAAAACCAGCGTTTCCTCCATCCTTGCACGGATTCGCTAAGTTTGATGTCGAAGTAGGGGACATCGTTGCGAGTCTGAATGCCAAAGCCTCCAGTCGCCAAGCTACGTCGAGCAACCGTGTGTTTCTTCACGAAGAAAAATGCGACGCCACAATCCCCAATGGGGATGCACGCCCAGGAAACACTCACAAAGCACAATGAAGCATGCGACGTGGAGGACGTCGTTCGGGGTAAGGTCATGCAGTTGCACGCCATAAGCATACAAGAGGCCTCAGACGAAATCATGGAGGGGAAAGGACAGGCCCCGCGTCAGGAAATCCATGAAGACGACGCGCTCGCTGGCGCGAGGAGAAGGAGTTACCTCGTTCCCGGCGCAGCGCACTCTGCTGCTTGCCGCCGCCGGCAAGCGGCCGTCGGCCCTCAGAGTGGAGAGTTGGCGGTCGCTGACGGTGGATGCCTCCCAGTCTCCCTTCATTCTCTTCGGCGGCGCGGTGACGTTGCGGGAGAGATTCTTGCTCTTCTTGCCCATGGCGAAGGAGTGGGGGAGAAAAGCAGATCGGTGAATGCGAGGAAGAGGAACGAGAAAAAGGAGAATAGCAGCGGAGGTGAACTACGTTGAGAGATTCTGCCCCTTATCAAGGCTCACGGCTGGCGATCGTAGCCGTCGGACGTGCGGTTGCGTTTTCCAGCCCTGCATCGAGCCGTCCACGTGTCGGCCAGGAAATGAACTGACACCCCCCACTACACCGCCGGGCGCGGGAATCGAGGGTGTCGTTCCGTATTTCGTGCCACGGGAAGTCAATGTGCCACTGAACCGGCGTGCGAAGTGGCCTTGCTCTGGCAACTGTCGCAGAGTTACGTCAAATCAAGTGCTCAGGGGCGATGTCATCCATCACGTCATAAGGTTTCCGGCACCTTTCTAGCGAACCGTACTCGCGGTCATTTGACTAAGCCCCAGTCGATCGCATCCTGGGCAAATTATTATCTTCCCAGATTGCCTCCGCGGCAACAGATCTCTGGATGCCGCGTCCACGACGTGAAGGTAAGACCAACGGATCCGTTCCGTTGGCCTGGGACTCGCCTCAGACTGTGAAGTACCCAGTAAATATCCACGCCTATGGTGTGAAGAAAACCCTGACGGACGCGTTGGGTACCCATCACATTGCAAGAGTCGAGATTTTGTAAGACCTCAAACGGCAAAAATCCGGCTACGCTTGCCTTATCCGGGTTCGGGTCCGGGGACCCGAATCTGAAGTAGTTTAGTGTTGTTTTGCCCGAGTGCAGTTAACTGGACCCGATCCGTCGTGTGTTCCAGGCTCGCTAAACGTCATCCCCACGAATCCGCCTGCTCCGATGCTCTTCCGGACTCGGGCTTCAGTCTTGCTTACCTATAGGCAGACCCGAGCCAGTGCTCAGGTCTGGGAACCCGAACTCGAGGTAACCTGTCAAGCGCAGTTAGCTGAATTCGAACTGTCAAGTTTTCTAGACTTGTTGAAGTGATATCTCCGCGAATCTCCTTGTTCCGATGTTATTTCCGGACTCGAGTAATGGCTTCTTAGTAAAAGAATTATGTAACGGTCGGGTACTCGAACTAGAGTCTCCACCCGATTCGGCGAATCACCTGAAGACTCGGGGGCTACTGACATGGTTATGATCATCGGGTCCCACCTGTCGGGTACCTGGTAACCATTACTTGAAAGGACTCATCGGCAAGCACGTCTGGAAGAAGGCCCAGGCCCATGTAAAGGGCGGCGCGAGGTCCCTTGTTGGGCCGGATTAGGGTTAGGGTTACGCTCTAAACCTTGTAAACCTACCCAGATATGGACACCCGAGACCCAGCCTGCTATAAAGGCTGGGAGGAGCCGCCGGGTAGGGATACTCTAGATCGCATCACCACCATAAGCCCTTACGGCGACACTGTAACACAAACCAGCAAGAGAATACAGATCGTTTACCTCACCGGGGATCCAAACCCCGGCGATTTCCTGCGTTCCTTGTTAGCCGCCGGTGTCACCCACGTCATGAAGTTCTCCATAACCCAAGTCCCTCAAGGAGGGACACTGCCGAGTTGATCCCTCGACAGAGTTGGTCTTGAACATCATTCCTATATACCACCGAGAAATGTCTCCGTATACTCCTTGTCCATGACAAGTGTTTCTAGTAATTGTGGTGGATTTTGTAGATCATCTTCACATTGGCTCTTGCTTTAATTTGCTCTATCTATTGCCTTCCTTGCCTTTTGAATGGATCCTATTCTTCAATTGGTAGTGTTTAGTGTTGTAAATAAAATATGGAGAGTAATGATCCCTTGTGCATGCATTTTGTATTCAAATGCAAATATCAAAGATAATGCATGAATATTGGGGGAGCATTCCTTTTTATTTAGAACACTAACCTATCTATCAATTTTTTATCCTTTCAATTGGCATTTGATTCTTTATCTTGTGTTGGTACCTTCAATTGGTATTAATTGGAATTTAATATCTCCTCCATAGATATTTGTTCCAATTGATATTTATTGTGGGAGTCTTGATATCTTTTTGCTTTATCTTACTTTACTTGATTTCGGTCAAGTATCATCCTCTTCATGGTATCTTTTCTCCTAGTTGATTTTTTTTGTTTTAATTGGTATCTTATTTTCAATTGGTGTCTTATCGATCATTTGTTGTGTTGATTTGATTCCTTTTGATATCACACTTCATGTGTTGATGTGTTTCGGAATCAATCATTTGTTGATTTGATTTTTCCTCAATCATATGTTGATTTGGATTTTGATATAATTTGGACAACCTTTAGTGTCACACTCTTGTGTGCTCTCTTCTTGGTTTACTTGGTGTTTTTGTCCAAATTGTGTCTCTTTTGGTTCTAGAAAGCCTTTGCATGCTCGGTTACTAATTTATATTATTTTAGCATGCTTATCTTTCTTGATCCAATATATAGGGTATACTCCACCGAATCCTAAATCGGCTAAGATGTGCATGAAATTCAATTTCATATCTATATGCACATATTTATGTGGAGTGATTCCTATATATTGTAGTTGATCTAACTACTATGGAACCCAATGAGTTTGGGAACCATTTTGTATTCTAATTTTGTTTTAGGTACAATGGAGATGCATTGGATGCTTGCCTCATACATAAGGAAGGTGTTCTCACCGTGTGATTGTCGGAGTCAAGCTTTGATTTCAAACCATCTCTCATCATCTTCATCACCAATGTCATCTCGGTAACAAGTATCTATCTCATGCATGCTTTTCTAGTTTCAACCTTGTGTAGGTTGCCTCTTGGCATAAAAGCTCTTATATGCAATTGTTATGGTTTTGGCTTTTTCCTTCACTTAATATATCTTTGTGATATGTGTGATGAATTTGCAAAAACCTTTTCTTCAATTGATATTATTTGTTTGTGATACTTGTTGCCTATTTCAAAGCATCTTCACTATCTCTTGTTCCCTTAGTGATATGTGTGATGCATTTGATATATTTGAAGTTCATTTATATACAATGAGATAATTTTGAGCTATGTGCTATGCTTTCAAGCAACAATCTCGTTTGTATATTTATGACTTCCTTTTGGATGCCCTGTTCTCTTTCTCCCGAACCATTTCGTATGTATATGTTTATTTGCGGATGTATATCTTCAATGGTTTGTCCAATTAGAAACCTATACATATGAGAGAGGTCACCTTTTAGTTGGTATCCTATTCCTTTTTTGAACCACATTGTGTTGCATCCATAATTCTTTGGTGGCTCCAAATTTTTCTCATGATGTCTTATTGTTTATTGGTATCTTTGCACACTCATGTATTTCTTGAAGATCTTTTACCTCATGCCTACCTTGGTGAGCATGTTGATTTTTCTTTGTCTAAATGCTCTCACTAGCTTTTGGCATTTTCAATTGGTTTTAGTTTCCAATTGGTATCCCTAAGCTTGTGAGCATACCTTTTTAAAGATCTTCGTTTTATCTCGGTTGGGCCTATCTTATGTTGAATCTTTGAAAATTGGTATTTCCTTTATGGCTCAACCACATCTTTGGTGCAAGTGCTATGATTTGCTTTTGCATTATGCACTCTTGCACTTGTTGCGTGTTCTAGATAATTTTGGGGAGCGAGGATGCCATTTTTGTGCACTCCTCAATTGTGCATGAAAATTGGGGAGCTTCTCCGTTTTATTTAGAACTCTGACTTTGGATCTTTTTCAATTCTTTTCTCCTTTGTGGAGATGTTTAAAATGGTTTCATCCTTTTTGCAATCTTTTGATCCTCAATATAGTTTGATTTCCTCTAATTTTTCGTTAAAAGGGATTGTCATCATCTTTATGGAGGAACTCATATTATATTGGCTCTCTAAATTTTTCTTCCCATTTCGGCAATCGATGCCAATGGGGGAGAAGTTTAGAGGGTTTAAGGGAATTTGGGTTTTATGCTTTTGTTGCATTTGCCCTTAATGCGCTTTGCATCCTTGCTTGTTTGTCTTGCAAAGATGCTCTATTCGTTATATAAACCCTCTTAAAAGGGATTGTCATCAATTACCAAAATGGGGGAGATTGAAAGTGCATGGTTGCCCCCATGCATGATTTTGGTAATTAATGACAATCTTTATGGACTAATATTTGCATTGAGCTATATTTGTAGGTTGTCCATTTGTTTGCTTGTTCTCCATTTGTTGGAGTCAAGGTTAAGGGAAGAAGAAAAGTGTGTGTTGATCAAGGCTTTGTGCGGGTTGATTATCACTCAAGGCCAAGTGAAGATATGCCGAAGAGAGCGTCTCCCATCTTGGTGTATGGGGGAGCATCAAGTGAATCTTCACCGAAGCGCAATCGAGGAAGGTGGTGTGTCTTGAGGAGATGAAGATCGTCTTCATCGACCTCAAGTGGTTTAAGCGCAAGGCAAAGGTATGATCTTGATAGGGTTTCTATTTTGCCGGTCTCATATTGTTTAGTGAGAGACCGGATTATAGGATAGATAACCGTACTGTCAAGAGGGGCTCTCGACCGAATATCGTGATCGTATCGCCGTAGAGAGCACAAACCATTGCATCCATGCAATCATCTTTATTGTTTCTTATTTGTCTCTAATCATGGTGTGGTCTTGGTGCTTGTCGTGCTCGTCATGACAAAGCTAAGTTCACCGAAAACGGTTTTCATATGCGTCTTCTTTTGCGGTTTTGGTATCGGAGATTTTGCCGGTTCTTCCGTGCGGAAGATTTACCTCTTCCATTTCTTTGCAAAATCTCCATTGCTTGTTTGCCATTTTCAAAGGTAGCTTTTGTCGTCCTCTTTCCAAAAAATTGGTTTTATTTCATTCGGACTTCATTTGCAAAAGTTTCGGCATTTCTGGTTTTCAAAATAGAGGTTTAACCTTTCCCCATTTGGTTTTATAATATTTTCTTGGACTATGATGTTTCTCTGCATAATCTTGTTGTGCTCGTTGTGACGATTCCAACGAGTCCAGGATTACCAAAAATGGATTTCGTGGGTGAAAGTTATTGCATTTCCGATTTGCAAATGGGAGTTTTTACCTTTCCCCATTTATCTTTATATTATATTCTTCGACTATGATGTTTCTCTGCATATTCTTGTAGTGCTCGTTGTGACGATTCCAACGAGTCCAAGAATACCGAAAACGGAGTTCGTATGTGAAAGTTATTGCGTTTTCGGTTCGGTCGATTTTTGAAAAACAGAAAATCAAAAGAGAAAAAAAAGAGGGGGGGGGGGGGCGAAGCAGCCAGACCATCCATTTGGCCAGCCATGATGGCCGGGCACAAACAAAGGATGGCCAGCCATTTGGCCAGCATGGCTGGCCTCCCCTGTCCAGCCTCGCGAAAATGCCCCAACGGCTAGTTTTGGCCTCCCTTTTTAAGTGGTCTTCTTCCCCATTTGGTCTTCAACTTTTGGCCACCATTTGAGCTCTTCTTTCCTCCATTGTTGCCATCTCCCTCGAGCTTTAGATCTCTCAATCCCTCCAATATTTCTTGCTACTTTTTGAGGGAAAAAGAGAGAGGAGGTTTAGATCCACGTTTCCACCGATCAATTTCTTCTCTAAGTGAGGGGAACTCTTTGGATCTAAATCTTGGGGTTGCTTGGTTGGAATTTGGGAGTGAAGGACTTGACCACTTTGTGTCTCCGCGTGCCTCGGTTATTTCTATACCCATGCTTTTACTTATGCACTTTACATTGTGATAGCCTTCGTGCTTGAAGTTTATATCTAGCTATCTCCTTGTTGCTTGTCTTGTTTAGCATAAGTTGTTGGTGCACTTTAGGTAAACCTATATTTTTAGATTGTTGGCTTGTTAATTTAAACACCTAGTTTTATTCCGCAATTATCAAGACCCTAAATAGAAAAAGTTTTATTCGCCTATTCACCCCCCCCCCCTCTAGGCGACATCCGAGCATAGCTTGTTCTTTCAGAAGTGCACTTTTTGCACCGATCGAGTTGTGTTTCTTGGCTATGTTGTTATCGCGGAGGGCATTGAAGTGGATCCAGCCAAGATTGTGGTGATTTCGAGTTGGCCGACTCCGCTAACGGTCACCCAAGTGAGGACTTTCCTTGGCCTCGCTGGGTTCTACCGGCGTTTTGTCAAAGACTTTGGGTCTATTGCAGCGCTGCTGAATGAGCTTACAAAGAAGGATCTGCCCTTTGTTTGGGGCGATGCACAACAGGAGGCTTTCATGCTTTTGAAAGATAAGTTAGCACATGCTCCCTTGCTCCAACTTCCTGATTTTAATAAGACTTTCGAGCTTGAATGTGATGCTAGTGGAATTGAGTTGGGAGGTGTGTTATTAAAGATGGAAACCTGTTGCATATTTTAGTGAAAAATTAAGTGGGCCTAGTCTGAACTATTCTACTTATGATAAGGAATTATATGCTCTTGTTCGGACTTTAGAAACTTGGCAACATTATTTATGGCCTAAAGAATTTGTTTTACATTCTGATCATGAATCTTTGAAGCATATTCGTAGTCAAGCCAAACTGAACCGTCGCCATGCTAAGTGGGTTGAATTTATTGAGTCTTTTTCTTATGTTATTAAACACAAAAAGGGTAAAGACAATGTTATTGCTGATGCTTTATCTCGACGCTATACTATGTTGTCTCAGCTTGACTTTAAAATATTTGGATTAGAAACCATTAAAGAACAATATGTGCATTATGCAGATTTTAAAGATGTGTTACACAATTGTAAAGAAGGGAGAACTTGGAACAAATTCGTCCTCAATGACGGATTTGTGTTCCATGCTAACAAACTTTGCATCCCCGATAGTTCCGTTCGTCTTTTGTTGTTCTAGGAGGCACATGGAGGAGGATTAATGGGTAATTTTGGTGTGAAGAAGATGGAGGACGTCCTTGTTGCACACTTCTTTTGGCCACGGATGCGTCGAGATGTTGAGAGATTTGTTGGCCGCTGCACTACTTGTCAAAAAGCTAAGTCACGTCTTAATCCACATGGTTTATATATGCCTCTTCCTGTTACTAGTGTGCCTTGGGAGGATATTTCTATGGACTTTGTTTTGGGATTGCCTCACACACAGAAGGGGAGGGATAGTATTTTTGTTGTTGTGGATAGATTTTCGAAAATGGCACACTTTATTCCTTGTCACAAAACCGATGATGCTACGCATGTTGCTGATTTGTTCTTTCGTGAAATTGTTCGTTTGCATGGTGTGCCAAATACTATAGTTTCAGATCGTGACACTAAATTTCTTAGCCATTTTTGGAGATGCTTATGGGCAAAGTTGGGAACTAAGTTGCTGTTTAGTACTACATGTCGTCCACAAACTGATGGACAAACTGAAGTAGTTAATAGAACTTTGTCTACTATGCTAAGGGCTGTGTTAAAACAGAATTTAAAAAAGTGGGAAGAATGCTTGCCTCATATAGAATTTGCTTATAATTGTTCCATGCATTCTACTACTAAAATGTGCCCTTTTGAGATTGTGTATGGTTTTATTCCTCGTGCACCTATTGATTTATTGCCTCTTCCAACCTCGGTGCCAAATGATCTAGATGCTACACAACGTGCTGATTTGGTGTTAAAGTTGCATGCCACTGTTAAAGAAAATATTGAACGCATGAATGCAAAATATAAAATGTATGGGGATAAGGGGAGAAAGAAAATTGTGTTTGAAACTGGAGATCTTGTTTGGTTACATTTGCGCAAAGATCGTTTTCCTGATTTGCGCAAGTCCAAGTTAACTTGAGTTGCCTGCAGATTTTGGGGTTAGTCCCGTATTTAACATTGCAGATTTGAAGCCTTACTTGGGAGAGAATGATGAAGACATCCCGGCTATAGATGCAACCGCCACTACTACACCACCTACGTTACAAGGACCTATGACTAGAGCTCGTGCACGTCAACTTAATCAACAGGTACTTTCATTCTTACAAGCTACTCCTAATATTCATGAGAATATGATGCTGCCTAAAGTAGGTGTATTTGTTTCTCTTAGGAATGAAGGACCAAGCATGAATGAGAGGGACAAGCTATGGAGCATGTACGTGGAGGGAGATGGCAGCAGGAGTGCAAACAATGGAGACAATGCTGCTGCCAATGGAGACTACCGCACTTTGAAGCCGCCATAATGAAGTTTGAAGACATGGACGAATTATACAAGATGACATTTAATAATATTCGTCCAAAACTTTTCCTAGCTACTGCGCCACCTCATTTTTGGGCCAGGCCCATGTATTTTCGAGATACCTCTTAATAGGCTGTTTTTAGAGTCCGTATCTAGGGAGGAAAGCCTTCCTAGGGTAGGATTCCGCCGCCACCCCATGGCTGGACGAAATCCCACACCTTTCCTCCTTATATACCCTCCTTAGGTCGTCGTTTAGACTCGGATTTTGTTTAGTTAAAAAGAACTCAGCTTTTGCTAGTCTTCGCTATAGGCACGAGTGTCGGCTAGACCTCCTGTACTACGCACTTGCAAGACCCCACCTTCATCAATAAAGTTCATCTTCCATCCGCAATTCTTGATTGCATTATTGGTTCTTACTTGTTTCTCGATTGCAGGAAGAACTAGAACTTTTAGATCTGGCCGATCGTGCTTTTGTAGGATTGGTAACTAACGGAGATTGGTTTAGCGATTGCATTGGCGCTGCGTACGTGTGCGTAGAAGTCGGATCGCCATGGTCAAACTCCACCAAAATCAACATATCACATCTCATCGAAAGATCGGACTACCTTTGCCCTATCAAGTGGTAGCCAAATTCTCCAGAAATCGTAGTTATCCTCTCTCATCGAAAGATCGGGATCCTCAGTTTACATCATTTACTCTCGGTGTCCGTGATCCAAGACATCACACCACGTGTGGGTAGTGCGCTCAGTGTTCGATAAGCGGAAAAGAACGAAAGCTCCTAGGGCAACACTAGCGGAACAAATCACCATAGGTGGCCTCCCTCCGGTGCCTTATCTTTATGATCATTATGTACCCACATAGCATGTCTTCAATTAATTAATCTAAACTAACTAACCATCAGCAGTGTAAAAGGACTCCATGAGCAACTCCTAAGCATGCTAGTAAATAACAATAGGTAACACAAGCAATGGATATAGGCAGGCATATAAGGATAACTGGAGTTCTATCAGGCTATGCAATTCTAGTAGGAATCGTAAGACACGACAAAACGAGACGTAAAGGATGCAAGGTAGGGCGTAGGCATCATATGAGAAAATGGGGGAGGGGCTGCTTGCCTTGCTGCTCAGTTGCCTGGAACTGGGCAAGATCGTCAGAAGTGTCGTCGGGAGTCGCAAAGTCATCGTCTACGATCACACCCCAAACATAACAAAAAGAGGATCAATACAAATACAACAAGCAAGATGATGACATGATCATTTTAATTATGCAGCATTTTAAAGTCCTAAACATTTAATAAACAAAGTTTAAGAGGCCCTTTGAAAAGATATAAACAATTAGGGCAACTCTTCAATTATAAATGTTCATTTATGTGATTTTCTATTTATCCCAAAAGATTAAATGTTTCTTAAATGCATGAAAAATAAGAAACAGATAAGTTGCATTTTTCTCCATATTCTGATATAAAATTCATAATTTTTGGAGTTGAAAACAAAAGTTATGAATTTTACAAGATTAATTAATTAGCAAAAGAATTAATTATTTTACCCCTCTGAATTTAATTCCAAAAATTAAACAAAATTTATATTTGGATAGATTACATTTTTCTGATAAAAACATATTTATTTGCAATATTTGAAAAAGGTATGGCCAAGAATTAATGTTTTGAAAAACATGACAGAAACTAAAGATAGGGACCTAGCTATAAAAGATTTTCAAAAACTTGGCTAAAGTGCAAAAACGCTCAGATCTGGATTCTAGTCATCAGTATGATAGGTGCCACATGTCAGTGACAGGAGCAAAGGGAAAAACGAGGGGTTTAATTTTCTCTAGAGGGGAACTCGAACTCGGGATGGACAAGGCTTCGCAGGGAATAAGGACCGGAGGGCTGTGCTCTAGATCTTGTCCAGAAGAGGGGATCGGGCGCCTATGTTTCAGATCTGCGGTGTTAACTGAAGATCAACGCAAGAGTTCAAACTTTGGCCACCGATGGCGACATGCAGTGCGGCCGGCGGCGACCAAGACCTGGTGGTGCGTTCCAGTGGCCTAGGCGCGTGGGTGCTGTGCAACGACGTCGTGCAGGAGGTAGCCTGGGGGCAGTGGAGCGCTCGTGCTCGTGCCTGTGGATGTGCTCGCCACGGTGGCTACGGCTACTGGCGGTGACGATGCGCACGACGATGACATCTAGAGCAGGGGGGAAAGGAGAGGGTATCCCGGTGGCGGTGGTGCTGGCCGAGGTTGTTGGTGTCGCGGATCGGCCGAGAAGACGACGACGACATGCAGGGGAAGAGGAGGTAGACGACGGCCGACCGTAGAAGTCGAAGAGAAAGAAGATCTCACGCGTCCGGCTCCTGCTCGGAGCATGACGATGACGTTGAAGTGCTCCTCCTCGCTAGCCCGGCGCGATGTTCTCCATGGTGGCTCCTCGGTG
Source organism: Puccinellia tenuiflora (assembly GCA_012064385.1). Lineage (NCBI taxonomy): Eukaryota > Viridiplantae > Streptophyta > Magnoliopsida > Poales > Poaceae > Puccinellia > Puccinellia tenuiflora. The sequence goes on from QRDG01001356.1 coordinate 900,501, forward strand.
GTGATCTCCTCCGGCTAAGTGGGGTGGTGATTCTTGGGAAGAGGAGGAAACATAGGGGAAGAAGAGAGGAGAAAGGAGGCGGCGGCGCGAGGGGAAAAGAGAGGGACTATGGTTAGGAGGAAAGGGGCGGCGGGCTGCTGCATTTTTATAGGAGGGGAGCAAGGAGGTGGTGATGACTCCCAAGTGGAGGAGATCAATTGTAGTACCTTTCGATTAGAAAATGTTGTCGAACCCACGAGGAGCTGAAGGTATTGGTTAACAAGAATGGTAAATAAACAATGAAAGATGCAAGTGTTTTTGGAATTTTTGGTAAAAATGCTGAAGGTAAATGGTAGCAAGCAGAAGCTCTCAGAGAGAGAAAGCCCAATCCTCTATGGAGCAAGAGGACAAGCTCAAGTGTGTGTTCCTTATAGGAAATAAGGCCTAGGGATCATACTTTCACTAGTGGACACTCTCAATAATAATAATATAATAATACATAAATATTTCCTCTTCATTATGCTACTCTGAATTATTCTCTTGTTGGACAACGAACACCAATCTACTATGTAGGGCTATAAAAGCACAACTTACAGTCGCATTCCACATCTAGGGAACCCCACGCTGTCAACTTGAGCCCCCTAAATAGTACTAGACAAACACCACAATTTCATAGAGACATCCAACACAAATAATAACTCATGATAAGTATTCCTGTAATCTTTAGCCTAAGAGCCACACACGGTGCTCACACTGTCAACTTCGCACCATGGGACAAAGGTGACTCCGGAAATTACATTAATAAAACCACTTGAGTAGCATAATTCATAAGATAATGAAGAGTAACATCTATGGATTCAACTAGATTACGAAGCTCATGATCACATAAAGATCACACCATGGGAGAGAGAGATAAACCACATAGCTACTGGCATGAGCCCTCAGCCCTGAGGGAGACTACTCCCTCTTCATCATGGATACGGTGGAGATGTCATTAGGGGAGATGGAGGCCACCCCGGCAGCGCCCCGCCGGAGTTTCCCCCCTACAATCTGCAGCTCCAGGTCTCTCTTTCGTGGTTTCTGTGTTTCGGCGGTGCTCCCTTCTGGAAAACGTCGGGGGACTATTTTTATAGTCGGTTTTAGGTCAAGACGAAGCTTATGGAAGAAAGATCGACGGCAACGGAGCCACGAGGGCCAAATTGGTGGGTCCCACGCGGCCAAGGAATCTGGCCGTGTGGGGCCCCCTCTTTTGGCCTTCGGGCTTCCACTTTTTCGCATCCTTCGCCCCTACACTTTGTTCCTTCCAAAAACTAATGCTCGTAAATTTTCAGGTCCTTTGGACGTCGTTTGGGTCCCTAAAACATCAAAATATAGAAAATAGGGTTTTCTTCCAGTGCAGGGTTAATTGAAAAATACGAAAACTGTGAAATCTTCCCAAAATCATTATAAAACAATGATATAACCCTTATATGATGCAAATATGTTTGAAATATGAGTATTATAATGCAAAGTTCATGTATGCATTTTACATGCATCAGCATCCCAAGCTTAACCTATACTCGTCCTCGAGTATAAAGGTGATAAAACTAACATGGACTTTGCATTTTAGTACTATCAAAGGATATCAAAGATGATTACTATTGCTACATAGAGTCAAATGATTCATTCTTCAAAGGAGTAGCAATATGCAAGATAGATTATGAAGTGATATCAAATATTCAATGTAAGGGTGTTCAATGATAATTCACAAAGTGCAACATAGAAGAAAGTATCTACTTAAGTTAATGTTTGCAATGTGGTATTGGTGTCAAGCTCTCATTACCCCCATCATAACATCTTGAATGGTCAAAGTTTAAAGTGAAAGCGAATATGAGTAGTGTGCTTGACAAAGAAATGGTTGAAAGTCTCATGCCCCGTGAATATGAGTACCTACACCATGGTGTTACTCAACTTGGGAAACAAAGCAAGTTCAAGTAAAAGCATTGTATAATCGCGTCATTAAGAGGGTCAACTGGGGTACCTGTTGTCCCAGGACGTGGAACCAGCCCATGTCAAAATGACAAGACAAACAAACATAAGGAACAATCTCAACACCCTTTTATTTACTATTGGTATAGCTTTTTATTGTGAGGTGTATCACTGAAGGTTCACATAGCATGTAAGTAAATTTCCACCATGACAACATGGCTTAGATTAGCGGCCCAGGTATCTCTCTAGCCATTTATACAACTACTTAAACCTACTAAATTTCCACATTTATTTGGCACCATGATAAGCATCCATAAACAAAAGTACATGATATCAACTAGATATAATTTAGTGCAATGTTGAAAGCTTGCTGATACGTCCATTTCGCATCACTATTTTACATAATAATTCATCCTTATTCATTTATATATTTCATATTATGAAGCAATACTTATGTTATTTTATCTTATTATGCATGATTGGCAATTATTGGGGATGCATCTGCCGGAGCCAGAAATCAGCTGGAAAAGTACCTATCAAGATACCAGACGTCAGAAGCTCAGAAAATTCCAGGAAAATAAGAAAGTCAATATTACGAAGAATTAGTCACGGAGCAGAAAGGGGGCACGAATGCGAGCTCCTAGGGGCAGGGGCGGCCTGCACCCGTGGGCCCACCATTGGCCGCGGCAGGGGCCCACCCCTGGCCCCTGTGGCCCCTCTCCGCCTCCCCTTCGGCGTATTATTGACCCTTGACCTAAAAACCTTGGGGGCATCGAAGAGGAATTTTTCCACCACCACCACGAGGCGGAAACCAGACAGAGAGAAGAAGAGCTCCGGCAGGGAGAAATCTGCCGGGGAATTTCCCTCCCGGAAGGGGGGAATCGCCGCCATCATCATCACCATCACGCCAAGCATCATCGGGATCATCATCAACACCATCTCCATCATCAGTACCATCATCACCGTCACCGTCCCATCTCATCCCACTGTAGCAATCGTCATTGTTTTGTTATTAGTTCATTGGAATCGTATCCCGGGTATTGATTACCACTTGTAGTTGATGCTTGAGAGTTTTATCGGTGAATTATCTTTACGATCAGATCGTTACCCTTATTCATATCACCTCTAATCATGATCTATATGATGTCTTGTGAGTAGTTCGTTTGGTTCTTGAGGACATGGGGAAAGCCTAGTTGCTAGTAATTGCATAATGTTGAGTAATATTTAATGGTTTGATTTATGTTGTGGTGTTATTGCTCTAGTGGTATCGTGTGAACGTCGAGTACATGATACTTCACCTTTCAAATGGCCTAGGGGAATGCATAGTGTATTTAGTTTGCTTATGGTAGGGTTGCAGGAGTGACAGAAACCTAAACCCCAATTTGTGAACTAGTGCACTAGGGAGCGTAGGGTCTCGAAGTTTAAGGATGTGGTTAGGTTTTTATCTTAATTACTTTCTTGTAGTTGCGGATGCTTGCAAGGGGTTTAATCATAAGTATGTATTTGTCCAAGTAAGGGCGGTGCATTAGCATAGGTCCACCCACACAGAACTTTATCAAAACATTGAAGGTTAATCACCGGCGTGCAATGAAACTGGCTAGGCAGAAACTCCCATGTGTCCTCGAGAGCGTTTTAATCTTCATAAGTAACACAACCGTCCTGTCCTTTGAGCTTAAAAGGATTGGGCTATTCGTTACAAATATTGTAGCACTCTTTTATTTACTTGTTCTTCATTCGTTCTTTAAATTAAAAATCCAAAAACATTTCTCTTTTAGTGCTTGCAGTGAAACCTTGTTGAGAACTACTTGTCAACACCTTCTGCTCCTCGTTGGGTTTGACACTCTTACTTATCGAAAGGACTACGATAGATTCTCTATACTTGTGGGTCATCAAGACTCTTTTCTGGCGCCATTGCCGGGGAGTGTAGATGATGAGGACATCCCACATGTTGATACAACCACTGCACCTACAGCCACACACATACAAGGACCTATGACTCGAGCTCGTGCCAAACAACTTAATTATCAGGTACTTTCGTTTCTAGGAACTATTCCTCACATACATGAGAATATGATGCTGCCTAAATCAGATATGTATTTGTTACTCAGGAATATTGGATCTAGCATGGATGAGAAGGACAAGCATTGGAGCATGGCTATGCATGGAGGTGGCTGCAAGCATGTGAGGAATAAAGATGAGGCTACTTCTGAACTTTGAAGCCACCATGATGATGCAAGGAGGACATGGACGAATTATTCAAGATCATACATCATATTTGCGTCCATAGTCATAGTTGGTGCTGCGACACCTTATTTTATGGGCCAGGCCCATGTAATTTCGGAATAAATATTGTAGGGTTTTTTAGGAGTCCGTATATGTGAAGGAGGGCCCATCTAGGGTTATTTTCGGCCACCCCCCATGGGTTGGACGAAAATCCCTTCTCCTCTTCCATATATACCTCTCCTTAGCCGCCATTAGGACTCGGATTTTGTTTAGTTTAAGACTTGCTCCCACAAGGAAAGGGCGTGCTGTTTCGTGATCCGAGTTAAGGAAGGTTTCAGCCGCAAGTAAGAAGGAGAGGAGGGCAAAAAAAAAAAAAAAAAGAGTCTGGCACGCTTTCCAGAGCAGTTTCGAAAATTTCAAAAAAAATTCTCGAGCCTACCCGGGTTTTCCATTGTGCTGATCGTTTTGAGACACCTTCCATCATAGTGAGTTTTTCCATATATCTGGCTGTTTTTCAGGCGCGCTGCTATCTGTTGTTTCGGTGTTACGGCTTGACTCGTTGGTGCTATAGGCTCGCGTCTCTAGTCCGTTCTAGCCTAGGACCAGCACAGTACCGTCGTTGAGCATTTATTCAACTCATTGCATTGCTGTTTTGAATTGTTGCTACAGATATTACAGCCACCTACAGCTCCACATATTCCTACACCGTGCGTTGACACCACCTGGTAATCGCTATTCTCAATCTTCTTGACATTTGGTCTCCTCGGTTGCTAGTCACCACCTGCTGCAGGGTAAGAACGGGTAAGAATATTGGTTTGCTTGATTGATTGCACGTTGATTCCACCACTTTCCAGTCACCTATACACACATATTTCTGTGCTTTTTGCGTACTAACCATGGCAGGTTCTGGCACGGATGTCGACCCAGATAAGATGACCACCGCGGAGCTCCACGGCCACTTCACGCACCTCGTCAGCGACCATATGCAAGACGTGGATAAACGTTTTGCTGAAACCATGGAGAAGATCGAGGGCCTCGAAATGTCCTTCACCGACAAGCTCGACGCAAAATTTCGGGAGTTGCTACGCCGTATTCCACCCCCTGCGTATGTCGGCCGCGCCCAGCGAGTACCTCTCCCCCATGCGCACACATCTGCTGCGGGCGCTGCGGGTACCACGGCTACTGATGCGCGATATGAGGAGTATGAAGGGGAGGACGACTCTGACGGCGAAAACGAGGATGAGGGTGAGGTCCACCAACCGCCACCTGGACGTCCACGCGTCCTTCTACGCAATGCGCGTCCGCTGGTACGTGACGATGACCATGTTGCAAAACTGAAGTTGAATGTTCCGCCTTTTGATGGTCGTTATAATCCCGATGCGTACCTTTCTTGGGAGTTAGAATTAGAACAACGTTTTGCATGCTTAAATTATCCTGAGGAGAGACGTGTTAGTGCTGCGACTTGTGAGTTCACTAGTTTTGCCTCCGTATGGTGGTCTGAATATTGTCGTTTGCATCATGCTAACCCACCTACTTGGACTGATTTGAAACGTGCTATGCGGACTCGTTTTGTTCCTCCATACTATCAACGCGATTTGCTAAAGAAATTAACTAGACTAGAACAAGGTAAAAATTCTGTAGAAGAATATTATCAGGAATTACAAACTGGCATGATTCGTTGTGGTATAGAAGAGGATACTGAAGCTTTACTTACTAGATTCTTTGGTGGGTTAAATAAAGAGATTCAAACAATTCTGGAATATAAGGAATATACAACTATCACTCGTTTGTTTCATCTTGCTTGCAAAGCTGAATGTGAAGTGCAGGATCGGAGAGCGGCGACACGAACTAATTTTCCTGCAGGGCGTTCTACTTCATGGACACCACGGACGCCGTCTACATCGCCACGGACTGCTGCTCCGACTGCTGCCACGCTCACCCCCACACGGGCTACATCGTCTACATTCCCACCATCTGCAGCCAAGCGTACACCCGCGGGACAAGCCCCAAGTTCTTCGTCATCAATGGCTTCTACAGGCAAAACCAGCGACATTAAGTGCCGCAAATGCAGTGGGCTTGGTCACTTCGCACGTGATTGCACCAACACTCGTGTGATGATTGCTCTTGACGATGGTGGATATGATTCTGCCAGTGATTATGATGAAGATACATTGGCTCTCATCGCACATGATGAGCAATTCGCGGAAGCAAACACGGCGCAAGATTCACAATACATGGCTGCGGAACACGCGGAGCAGTACCCAAGCTTAATTGCGCACCGAGTTTTGAGTGCACAAGTGACAAAAGCTGAACCTAGTCAGCGCAATAATCTGTTCAATACAAAGGGCGTTGTCAAAGATCGTTGTGTTCGCATTATTATTGATTGAGGGAGCTGCAACAATTTGGCGAGTATGGAGATGGTTGAGAAGCTTTCTCTCACAACACGACCTCATCCTCGACCATATTACATTCAATGGTTTAACAACAGCGGCAAAGTTAAGGTAACACGTACCGTTCGTGTGCATTTTACTATTGCTGCCTATTCTGATTATGTTGAGTGTGATGTGGTTCCTATGCAACCATGTGCGCTTTTACTTGGTAGACCATGGCAATATGATACGAATTCTGTCCATCATGGTAGCACAAATCAATATTCTCTTGTTCATAATGATAAGCCAATTGTGTTACTTCCTATGTCTCCTGAAAATATTTTAAAAGATGATCTTGCTAGAGCTAGTAGAGCACATAATGAGGAGTCAAAGCTGAGTGAAAATCAGATTGTTGCTAACGAATTGATGCCATCTAAAAGTACTCCCAAATCTGCACCGAAACATGCTAATGAAATTCATTTAAAAAGTACTTGCTTGCTTGCTAGCAAATTTGATATTTCTGAAATTGATGTGAGTACTACTGCATGTTATGCTATCATTTGCAAAGAGGTGCTATTTTCTTTTGAGGACATGCCTCCTTCCTTGCCACCTGCGGTTGCTAACCTTTTGCAGGAGTTCGTGGATGTTTTTCCACAAGATGTACCTCCAGGATTGCCACCTATTCGCGGAATCGAGCATCAAATTGACTTAATTCCTGGAGCATCACTACCCAATCGTGCGCCATATCGTACCAATCCAGAGGAGACCAAAGAGATTCAGCGACAAATCCAAGCACTACTCGACAAAGGTCATATTCGTGAGTCTCTTAGCCCATGTGCTGTACCTATTATTTTGGTTCCTAAGAAAGATGGTTCATCGCGCATGTGTACTGATTGTAGAGCTATCAATAATATTGCTATTCGATATCGTCATCCTATACCACGTTTAGATGATATGCTTGATGAATTGAGTGGCTCTACCATGTTCTCTAAAGTTGATTTGCGTAGTGGTTATCACCAAATTCGTATGAAATTAGGGGATGAATGGAAAACAGCGTTTAAAACTAAGTTCGGTTTATATGAGTGGTTAGTGATGCCTTTTGGTCTAACTAATGCTCCCAGCGCATTCATGCGATTAATGAACGAAGTTTTGCGTAGTTTTATTGGCTGTTTTGTGGTTGTTTACTTTGATGATATTCTCATATATAGCACATCTTTAGAGGAACATTTGGATCATTTGCGTGCTGTTTTTACTGCTTTGCGCAATGCACATTTGTTTGGCAATATTGAGAAGTGCACCTTTTGCACGGATCGAGTTGTTTTTCTTGGCTTTGTTGTTACAGCACAGGGTATTGAAGTTGATCCAGCCAAGATTGAGGCTATTTCGAGTTGGCCACAACCTAAAACGGTCACACAAGTGCGAAGTTTTCTTGGACTCGCAGGATTTTATAGGCGCTTTGTGAAAGATTTTGGATCCATTGCAGCGCCACTGAATGAGCTTACAAAGAAAGATGTTCCATTTGTTTGGGGAGATGCACAGCAAGAGGCTTTCATGTTACTAAAAGACAGGTTAACTAATGCTCCTTTATTGCAACTTTCTAATTTCAATAAGACTTTTGAACTTGAATGTGATGCTAGTGGTATTGGTTTGGGAGGTGTGTTATTACAAGAGGGTAAACCTGTTGCATATTTTAGTGAAAAACTAAGTGGGCCAAGTCTGAATTATTCTACTTATGATAAAGAATTATATGCGCTGGTTCGGACATTAGAAACTTGGCAACATTATTTATGGCCCAAAGAATTTGTTATACATTCTGATCATGAATCTTTGAAGCACATACGCAGTCAAGCTAAGTTGAATAAGCGTCATGCAAAGTGGGTTGAATTTATTGAATCTTTTCCTTATGTTATCAAACACAAAAAGGGTAAAGATAATGTTATTGCTGATGCTTTGTCACGCCGTTATACCATGCTCTCTCAGCTTGATTTCAAATTTTTTGGATTGGAAACAATTAAGCAACAATATGTGCATGATGCTGCATTTAAAGATGTGTTGCAAAATTGTAAAGACGGCAAAAGTTGGAACAAATTCGTCCTCAATGATGGATTTGTGTTCCGTGCTAACAAACTATGTATTCCGGATAGCTCCGTTCGTCTTTTGTTGTTGCAGGAGGCGCATGGCGGAGGTTTGATGGGTCACTTTGGAGTAAAGAAGACGGAGGACGTGCTTGCTGCACACTTCTTTTGGCCACGCATGCGTAGGGACGTTGAGAGATTTGTTGGCCGTTGCACTACTTGTCAAAAAGCTAAGTCACGTCTTAATCCACATGGTTTATATATGCCTCTTCATGTTCCTAGTGTGCCTTGGGAGGATATTTCTATGGACTTTGTTTTGGGTTTGCCTCGCACACAGAAGGGGAGGGATAGTATTTTTGTTGTTGTGGATAGATTTTCGAAAATGGCACATTTTATTCCATGTCACAAAACTGATGATGCTATGCATGTTGCTGATTTGTTCTTTCGTGAAATTGTTCGTTTGCATGGTGTGCCAAATACTATAGTTTCAGATCGTGACACAAAGTTTCTTAGCCATTTTTGGAGATGCTTGTGGGCAAAGTTGGGGACTAAGTTGCTGTTTAGTACTACATGTCACCCCCAAACTGATGGACAAACTGAAGTTGTGAATAGAACATTGTCGACTATGTTGCGGGCTGTTTTAAAGAAGAACTTAAAATTATGGGAAGAATGTTTACCTCATATTGAATTTGCTTATAATCGTTCGCTGCATTCTACCACAAAGATGTGCCCTTTTGAGATTGTTTATGGCTTTGTTCCTCGTGCGCCCATTGATTTATTGCCTTTACCATCTTCGGTTCAAGATAATTTAGATGCTTCACAACGTGCTGAATTAATTGTGAAGTTGCATGCTACTACGAAAGCCAATATAGAACACATGAATGCTAAATTTAAAGTTGCCGGTGATAAGGGAAAAAAACATGTTGTTTTTGATGTTGGAGATCTTGTTTGGTTACATTTGCGCAAAGATCGTTTTCCTGATTTGCGCAAGTCAAAATTGATGCCACGGGCTGCTGGTCCTTTTAAGGTATTAGAACGAATTAATGATAATGCATATAAACTTGAGCTTCCTGCAGAATTTGGTACGGTAAGTCCGTCATTTAACATTGCAGATTTGAAGCCATACTTAGGAGAGGATGATGACATTGCGTCGAGGACGACTTCAATTCAAGAAGGGGAGGATGATGAGGACATCCCACATGTTGATACAACCACTGCACCTACAGCCACACACATACAAGGACCTATGACTCGAGCTCGTGCCAAACAACTTAATTATCAGGTACTTTCGTTTCTAGGAACTATTCCTCACATACATGAGAATATGATGCTGCCTAAATCAGATATGTATTTGTTACTCAGGAATATTGGATCTAGCATGGATGAGAAGGACAAGCATTGGAGCATGGCTATGCATGGAGGTGGCTGCAAGCATGTGAGGAATAAAGATGAGGCTACTTCTGAACTTTGAAGCCACCATGATGATGCAAGGAGGACATGGACGAATTATTCAAGATCATACATCATATTTGCGTCCATAGTCATAGTTGGTGCTGCGACACCTTATTTTATGGGCCAGGCCCATGTAATTTCGGAATAAATATTGTAGGGTTTTTAGGAGTCCGTATATGTGAAGGAGGGCCCATCTAGGGTTATTTTCGGCCACCCCCCATGGGTTGGACGAAAATCCCTTCTCCTCTTCCATATATACCTCTCCTTAGCCGCCATTAGGACTCGGATTTTGTTTAGTTTAAGACTTAGCCATTGCTATTCTTCGCCATAGACAACAGTGTCGGTTCAGACCTTTTGTACTACGCACTTGCAGAATCCCATCTATAAAGCTTTCATCTTTAATCCGCAATATCTTGATTGCATCTATAATTCTTGCTAGTTCTTTGATTGCTTGCAGGAATTGATCTTCGGATCAGGTTGATCTAGCCCCGGCGAGATCAATAGCCTCGGAAGTTGGTGTAGCGATTGCTAAGGCGCAACGTCATGCACGTTTGTAGTCGGATCGTCAACGTCGACCTCCACCCAAATAGAGAGAAATCCATCTCATCGAAAGATCGGACCCCCTTTACCTTATCAGTAGCACTATTGGTAAGTGGAACTGGTAAGGAACTCTTTTATTGTAAGTGCTGTTTTTATTTTTGCTTGTTACTTTGCTTCGTTATGGAGCACTCTTCACTTAATATGTTGTTTGGGAGTGACTCTTCCACCACACCTATGGTGGATAAGAGTCCTTTGCTCTCTGAAATTGATCCATTTAAAATACCCATGGGAATTATTGATCATGTTATGAGTAACCGTTATGCAGGGGATGGAACCATCCATCCAGGTTATCATTTGCTTTATATTAAAGATCAGTGTGAGCTATTAAAGATTGCAGGTATGTCAAAAGAGGTAATCATGAGGAAATTATTCTCAATATCACTAAAGGATAAAGCTATGGATTAGTATATGCTTCTGGATAATTCTCACTTGATGGATTGGAAAGAGCTTATGTCTCTCTTTTATTCTAAATTTTATCCTCTTCATGAAATTCATCAAGATAGAAATTATATTTATAACTTTTGGCCACATGAAGGAGAAAGCATCGCTCAAGCTTGGGGAGGTTGAAATCTTTAATGCTTAAATGCCCCAATCATAAGCTTCCTAATGATATAATTGTTAACAATTTTTATGCGAGGCTGCCTCGCTATGAAAAGGATATGCTTGATGCCTCTTCTCTTGGATCCTTTACAAACAAAGAAGTTAATGCTAAATCGGATTTAATTGAAAGGATTTATCGTAATGCGGAAGATTGGGAGATCGACAAAGGTAAAGAATCAGGTATAAATTATGAGTACGACTGCATTAAATCTTTCATGGAAACTGAACGTTTTAATATGCTTAGTACTAAGTTTGGGCTCGATTCTCAAATTGTTGTTGATCTTTGTAAATCCTTTGCTGACCATATTGATATTCCAAAAGAAAAGTGGGATAAGTATCATGAACCATTTAAAGATGTTTGTAAAACAGATGTGCTTGCTAGTGATGATGTGCTTGTTCAAAAAGTTGAATCTGTTTTACCTGCTGTTTACTTTGAAAAACCACCCTTTTCTATAAAAATTAAAGAACACTAAATCATGGCTAGTGTGGTTAATAAAAGTGAAAGGAAATCTTATGAACCTGATGAACAACTTGAAATTGCCTCTCCAGTAGCTTTGGTTAAAGATCTTGTAACTGAGAACGTCGATGGAAGTTCTATTTATTTTTGTGAAGCTGCTACTAACATTGTTAGACAGGATAAAAGTGCAAAAGTTGTTGGTACTCCTGTTGTCTCTGTCAAGATAGGTGATCATTGCTATTATGGATTATGTGATATGGGTGCAAGTGCAAGTGCTATTCCTTATACACTTTATCAAGAAATAATGCGCGAAATTGCGCCATCTGAGCTTGAGGATATTGATTTGGAGATTAAATTGGCTAATAGAGATGTCATCCACCCGGTGGGAATTGTCAGAGACATTGAAGTCTTATGTGGTAAGGTAAAATATCCAACTGATTTCCTTGTCTTGGGGTCGGTTAAAGATAAATTTTGTCCTATCATATTTGGTAGACCTTTCTTAAATACTTGTAGTGCTGTTATAGATTTTAAGAAAGAAAAGGTCTCTGTTCAATTCGCTGGACAGCCGTATGAATTTAATTTTTCCAAATTTGCTAGACATCATTATGATAAAGAATTACCTAATGAGGATCTTATTATTGAAAGAATTGCTTCTATTGTCGTGCCTCCTAATGATCCTTTGCAGCAATATATGGAGGAGCACGAGAATGATATGTTTATGCAGGAAAGAGAGGAAATTGATGAAGTCTGCTTTAGACAGCCGGCAATTCTAAAGCATGATCTACCTGTGGAGTCTCTGGGGACCTAGACACCTCCAAAGGGAGATCCTGTTTTTGAATTAAAAGCTCTCCCAGACACTCTCAAATATACATATTTGGATGAGAAGAAAATATATCCTGTTATTATCAATTCTAACCTTTCAGTGAAAGAGGAGGAGCTATTATTGGAGGTCCTTAGGAAACATCGAGCTGCATTGGGATATACTCTAGATGATTTTCAAGGGATTTCTCCATCTATTTGTCAACATACAATTAATCTTGAGCCTGATGCGAAGCCCGTTGTTGATCATCAACGAAGACTGAATCCAAAGATGAAGGATGTGTTAAGAAATGAGATACTTAAGCTTCTCGATGTAGGTATAATCTATCCTATTGCTGATAGTAGATGGGTTAGTCTTGTTCATTGTGTTCTGAAAAAGGGAGGTATGACTATTGTTGCTAATGATAATAATGAACTCATTCCTCAAAGAACAGTTGTAGGGTATAGAATGTGTATTGATTATAGGAAACTTAATAAGGCTACTCGAAAAGATCATTATCCTTTGCCTTTTATTGATCTAATGCTTGAAAGACTGTCTAAGAATTCTCACTTTTGTTTTCTTGATGGTTATTCTGGTTTCTCTCAAATTACTGTTAAATTTGAAGATCAAGAAAAAACTACGTTTACTTGTCCTTATGGAACTTATGCCTATAGACGTATGCCTTTTGGTTTGTGTAATGCACCTGCTACTTTTCAAAGATGCATGTCTGCTATTTTTCATGATTTTTGTGAGGAAATTGTGTAAGTCTTCATGGACGATTTCTCCGTCTATGGAACTTCTTTCGACAATTGGCTCTATAATCTTAACAAAGTTTTGCAGAGATGTGAGCAGACCAATCTTGTCCTCAATTGGGAGAAGTGTCATTTCATGGTAAATGAAGGCATAGTGCTTGGACATAAAATTTCTGAAAGGGGGATTGAAGTTGATAAAGCCAAAATTGAAGCAATTGAGAAGATGCCCTATCCAAGAGACATCAAAGGTATTCGTAGTTTCCTCGGTCATGCTGGTTTTTATAGGAGGTTTATTAAAGTTTTTTCTAAGACGTCGCGACCTCTCACTAATCTTCTTCAAAAAGATGTTCCATATGTTTTTGATGAAGATTGTAAGGAATCCTTCGAGGTACTAAAAATGGCTTTAATCACCGCTCCTATAGTTCAACCGCCTGATTGGAATTTACCCATTGAAATTATGTGTGATGCTAGTGATTATGCTGTAGGGGCTGTCCTTGGCCAAAGAATTGATAAGAAGTTGAATGTAATTCATTATGCTAGTAAAACTTTGGATAGTGCACAGAAAAATTATGCAACCACTGAAAAGGAATATTTAGCGGTCGTTTTTGCTTGTGATAAATTTCGACAATATATTGTGGACTCTAAAGTAACTATTCATACTGACCATACTGCAATTAAGTACCTTATGGAGAAGAAAGATGCTAAGCCTAGACTTATTAGATGGGTGCTTTTGCTGCAAGAGTTTGATTTGCATAGTGTTGATAGAAAAGTTGCAGAAAATCCTGTAGCTGATAATTTGTCTAGAATGGAAAATATTCCTCATGATCCCATTCCTGTAAATGATAGTTTCCATGACGAACAACTTGACGTCGTTAAGGTAACTTCTCAAGATGCTCCTTGGTATGCCGATTATGCTAATTTTATTGTCTCGAAATTTTTGCCTCCAAGTTTTACTTATCAACAGAAAAAGAAATTCTTCTATGACTTCAGGCATTACTTTTGGGATGACCCACATTTATACAAGGAGGGAGCTGATTGAATCTTGAGGAGATGTATTCCTGAGCATGAACAGGAGGAGGTATTGAGGAAGTGCCATAATAGTGATTACGGAGGTTTTTTATTGGCCTACTTTATTTAAGGATGCTAAAAGGTTTGTTTCATCTTGTGATGATTGTCAAAGGGTCGGTAACATTAGTAGACGTAATGAAATGCCTATGAATTATTCTCTTGTTATTGAACCTTTTGATTGTTGGGGGTTTGACTTTATGGGTCCTTTTCGTGGTAATACTCATATTCTCGTTGCTATAGATTATGTTACTAAGTGGGTGGAAGCTATACCAACTAAAAGTGCTGATCATAAGACCTCCCTAAAAATGCTTAAAGAAGTTATTTTTCCTAGGTTTGGTGTGTCTAGATATCTTATGACTGATGGAGGATCTCATTTTATTCATGGAGCTTTTAGAAAGGTTTTAGCCAAGTACGATGTGAATCACAGAGTCTCCTCTCCGTATCATCCTCAAACTAGTGGGCAAGTTGAATTAACTAATAGAGAAATTAAACTGATCTTGCAAAAGACCGTTAACAAGTCTAGGAAGAATTGGTCTAAAAAACTTAATGATGCTTTATGGGCCTATAGAACTGCTAATAAAAATCCTATGGGTATGTCTCCTTATAAAATGGTTTATGGGAAGGCATGTCATTTGCCTCTTGAATTAGAACATAAAGCTTTCTGGGTTGTTAGACAACTTAATTCTGATCCTAATCTTGCCGGTAAAACGGGAGGGACCATTTGATGTAGCCCAACCCACGTCCATCACAAGGACAAACCATCCGACACATGCCAACTCACCATGGGCGTCAAAGGTGAACTCTTTCCTCTTCGAGATCTCATTTCCTACCCTTTGGAATGGTATGCTACTTGAGCATCCGCCCCTTTGCATTGCTAGGTTTGACACGATGGATAAGAAGCCGATGGGAGGTGCCGAGGAAGCCCAAGAGTTGATTTCATCCAAGGCATACGCGTGGATGAGGAGGAGGAAGCGTCAAGGCAAAAGCACAAGGCAGGAGCTAGCCGGCCCCCAGGCCGGCCTAGGCCGGCTCCCAGGCCGGGCCCCCTCCAGACGACGCCGGCCTCCAGGCCGGGCCCCCTACAGACGACGCCGGCCTCCAGGCCGGCCCAGGCCGGCCCCCAGGCCGGTCCCCCACCAGACGACGCCGGCCTCCAGGCCGGCCCAGGCCGGACCCCCACCGTTTTGTACTAGACTATAAATAGCTTTCCCCCTTTTCCATTTGAGGGTAGAGAAGAATGAACTAGAGTTGAGCGTTGCTCCTTCCCGTGATGGGTTCCTCCGAGGAGGATGATGAATCTCTTGTTGTAGCTACTCTTTCACTGAGGTGTCTCTAGTAGTGCAAACCAATCTTTCCCTTGTGGATTCTATTGGATCGGTGGACCGGCCGGTAAGAGAAATCGGTTTCATTAAGCGTGTTGTTGACTTGGGTTTTGGGATCCGGAGGCTGCTCCGTTGGGGGTTTGTTGCCGGGTGATTCTCCCTCGTAGGCTTCGCGAGTTATCCCCCACGAATTTGCCCTTTTCCCCTCGTGTTCTTCGTTTCCACCTCCATGTTCTTCGTGTTCATCCTCTTTTCCCCCTCAAATTCGTGAAGATCGGGCCAACCCCCTACATCATATGGTATCAGAGCAAGGGTTGCCACGGATTTGCCTTTGTTTCCACCCCCATATCCACAAAAAATTTCTTTGATTTTGCTAATTTCGAAAATTTCCACCAAAAATAGCCTCAAATTGCTTTTGGTTCGATCTGAGATTCTTGTGAGTTTTGGTAGGTTTTGATCCGTGGATCCATTGCTATACTTGTTGATCTACCTTCCTTTGCGTTCCCATGGCCAAATTCCGTTGATTTCCCCTCCGATTTGGTGTTTTTCGGGCCGTTTTCCGCCCAAAATCGCGCATTTTCGCGTCCCGGAAAGGTAGTGTCGGCCGGCCTCCAGCCCGGCCTAGGCTGGCCTCTAGGCCGGACCGCCGGCAGAAGCCGCCGGCCTCTAGCCCGGCCTAGGCCGGCCCCCAGGCCGGTTCCCCCGCTGAAATTTTGTTTTGGCCATAACTTTTCACTCCGGACTCCGTTTTTGGTGATTTTCGTCTCTAATCGAAGCTACGGACAAGCTCTACATCACCACGGTGGTTGATCCATCATCTATTGCCACCATATTTCGTGAGCAAGGAAGGGACATTCCACTCCACCGGGTGAAGATCGTCGACGAAAGGTATAACATCCCCGAACCTTCTCCCACCTTGCATCACTTGTTAGCCAAGCCATTTGTGCTTATCTTACCTATTGAGACTAGCTCATCTTTGATTGCTTGGACTTTGCACACTTGATACCTCGTAGTGTTCCGAGCAAACCTTGTATGCGCTAGTTGATATAGTTCTTGTTGGCAAGCAAGTAAGAGGCAAAAGAGAAAAGAGAGTAAGAGGCCAAAAGAGAGCATATAAAAGAATCAAAACAGAGAAAAGGAAAAAAAAAAGAAAGAGCCTCATTGCCATATCTCTTGTAGGTCGCGCTAGCTCGATGAAAAATTCATAGGTGTGGTATCTTTGTGCAAATCTTGTAGCCCACCAATAATTGCAATCGAGTTGGTTTCTCTTGTACTTGTGCACCTTGATCTTTAGTCTTCACTAGGTCCATCACTAGCTCATTTTTGGTTGCACAAGTCCCACTTATCAAAGCGTGTGTTTCTATGTGCTTTACTCCTATCTTTTGAGATCGACTTGTATTTGCTTTGTGGTCATCGTGGTTCTCTACTTGCCTTTACAATATCTTGGTTTCCGGTTGTTCCTTTTGCTTTGCAAAATTCATACCTATCCACTCATAAGCCGTGTGTGTTTTGGAGTTGCGTTTGGATCTTTGAAATTTAAGTCACCCGCATTCTTGTGTATCGGTTTCTCTTGGCATTGTCCACTAGTTCCAATACTATCTACTAGGTGAGGTTGGTTTCTTAGTTCCTTTCACCTCCACATATATATACACTTGTCTTGTGATTGACCATGTCTAGTGAGAGCGGAGCATCCTATGGAGGCCATGATGATGAGAACATGATGAGCGACAACGACTTCGGCGCGCCAAGCATGGATGACATCATGAGCGACAACGACTACGGCGCCCCAAGCATGAATGACATGGTGGACCACGACATCGACGTCACCTCCACGAGCATGGACTACATGGCGGAGCACCACCACTACCACGACTATGATGTCGCAACCGCCCGCGACATGGAGACCTACAATGACTTCGAGCCCACAAGCGTCAACTCCATGGTGGACCACTACTTCGACTACAACTCCAATGAGGTGGTGGAACCCTACATCAACTACGGCTCCTCAAGGCACGTCAAGGATCTGCCACGAGGCTCTACACACCTTGTTGATGACGACTCCGACGATGAGTACCCACCTCGGCGCTCCTCAAGGCCAAGAACTCAAGAGCGCCACCGCCGTCAAGCACCTACTTCAAGCTCAAGGAGATGGAGCTCAAGGCATCTTCGCCTAGGACAAGGAGACACGCCCTCCTCCTCGACGTCAAGCTACCTCACCCTCAAGATGGCGGCCAACGCAAAGTGCCTATGCACATGAGTCTTCGTCACGGAACACCAAGGATCTTCATCGGCGTACGTCTACTCATGATCATCATCGACGTCACTATGAGGACTCAACCTACTCAAGGCCACGCCATCACGCATCTACATCAACTTCCAAGATGGCGGCAAGTATACATCATATGGAGTCTCCTCCGCGTGCCACAACCAAAAGGGCGTCCAAGCATAGATCAAGCTACACGAAGAAATGGGACGAACTCATGGCCGACCTCGCCAAGTTGAAGAACGAGCGCGACACCGACAATGCCAACTTCGCGATCGAGCAAGCCAAGCTCAAGGCCAACGCCGATTGCGACAAGCTCATGGCCGACCTCAAGACCATCCGCGAGGAGTTCGTTGCCGGGTTATCCAAGTTCTTCACGCCCTCACATGACTCTTCACCGAGCTTATCGTCGACGCCACTACAAGTTGGTGACCAAGAAGATGGCGAGAAGACGGTCGAGCATGGGATTTTCCCTTCGACCAAGGAGGCGAGCATGGAGGATGCTTCCACTATGAATGTCGAGTCAAGTGGAGATGCGGAGCATGGGATGTTCCCTTCGGCAAAGGAGTCGAGTGATGATGCCCACCCTACGGCATTCACCTTTGGAGGCGAAAAGGTTGAGGAGGTTGAGCCTGGGAGTTTCCCTTCAACCAAGGTGGCGATTGGAGTTGAGCATACCGAGCCTATCCCTATGTGCTTGAATGATGAGATGGTACCAATCCCATGTGAGAATGAGAGCCACCTAGCCCACTTGAGTGAGAGTGCAAGTGAGTTGAGTGCCTACACCATATGCGAGATTGAGTGCTTCCATTTTGAGGGAATGAGGGATACACCACTTGAGTTGGGAGAGGTAGTTGATAGGTCAAGTGAGGACATTTTGATTTCTAACAACTTACCCTCTACCTCTAGTGTGTTCTCTCATGTTCTACTAGGTTCCATGGATGATGAGACGCCAAGCTTCGCCATGATGGTGCCTCTTATGGAGAAGATGTACATGGAGGATGAAGACGATGCCACCCCATGCTTACATGAAGATGTACAAGTCGGCTACATGGACGCCGCTACCTCTACCACAACACCTACTTCTCTTGAGCGGGACTACAAAGGTACGCATATGGGTGTTGATGATGCCATGATCCCACTAGTGGACATGATGACTTGTGATTGCTTGCATGATGTGGATGTTTCTTTCGATGTCACCTATGATTCTTTCATATTCCCATGTGATACCTTGTTCCAAACCAATGTTGATCATGTGGAATTTCCTATGTGTGATGATCTTGCCACATGCATGCCTTGCTATGAATCTTTCCAATTTTCTCCCATTGTTGCATGCAATATGTCGAACAATTTCTCTTTCCTATGTGTTGCTTGCAATGATGATAAAATGCTTGATAATGAGTTTGCCCCCATAGCATTCTCAATTTTTGGAGATGGTTCCTTTTGCTATGTTGAGAATTTTCCTTCCTTCATTTTGCATGTTGACCATCCGCATACTTCACACTTCCATTTTGAACGTGGTGTGTTTGGTGATGTGCAAATGAAGAGACGCATCATGATGGATGATGCATTCATGTACCATGCACACAATTTCTTTTTATGGAATTTCGTGTGTAATGGCTCATGCTTCATAATGTCAACTTCAACTGAACATGAGTTGACAAAAAGAGCTCTTGAGAGCACTTACCATGAGAGTTGTGGCTCCGACCAACCTC
The DNA here is from genome assembly GCA_012064385.1 of Puccinellia tenuiflora. Taxonomy (NCBI): domain Eukaryota; kingdom Viridiplantae; phylum Streptophyta; class Magnoliopsida; order Poales; family Poaceae; genus Puccinellia; species Puccinellia tenuiflora. The sequence goes on from QRDG01001356.1 coordinate 920,143, forward strand.
TATTTCCTTTTCCATGTTTTGCATCGAACAAATTGAACAATTGCTCTTTCCTTTGGTTCGCGTGCAAACATGTGAGTGCTTTGGTTTTCCTTTGTGACATTCATGCTCCCTTGATCTTCCTTGCAGATGATTTATGTGTTGCCGCAAACTTGATGAGCAATTTCTCTTTCCTTATGTTTGTTGGTCACCATAATAATATTTTGAGCATGTCTTGTCATGAGGCCTTGGGATGTTATCTTCTTGGTGTTGCAACAAAATTGATGAACACTTGCTCTTCTCTTTGCTTTGTTTGCACCCATGATGGCGATGATAAGAGCCTCTCTCACCTTGTGTCGTTCACAAACCTCTCTTTCCGACGCTTTCAATGCAATGAACATCATATGGTTCAAAATGAGATAGCTACCTTAGCCTTCTCAAATTTTCTTGGAGATTTTGTGTTCCCAAATTTTGAGGATGTTTGGACGAGTTGTTTGCACATTGACCTTGCATTTGTATTCCATTCCATATATTTGTGTTGTGCTAATGGTGTTATGAACAAATTTGGACATGTCATCAATGATGTGCTCCTCTATCATGCACACACATATTTTGCTTGGTCTTTGGTGCGTATAGGTATCAATAGCGGCATGGTGACTTCCACTTCAACGTCGAGACATCTATCTCCTTCACTTGATGAGGACGTGCTAGCGTCGTGGACGACGCTTTTCGAAGGAGGGGGAGATGATGTAGCCCAACCCACGTCCATCACAAGGACAAACCATCCGACACATGCCAAGTCACCATGGGCGTCAAAGGTGAACTCTTTCCTCTTCGAGATCTCATTTCCTACCCTTTGGAATGGTATGCTACTTGAGCATTCGCCCCTTTACATTGCTAGGTTTGACACGATGGATAAGAAGCCGATGGGAGGTGCCGAGGAAGCCCAAGAGTTGATTTCATCCAAGGCATACGCATGGATGAGGAGGAGGAAGCGTCAAGGCAAAAGCACAAGGCAGGAGCCAGCCGGCCCCCAGGCCGGCCTAGGACGGCTCCCAGGCTGGGCCCCCTCCAGACGACGCCGGCCTCCAGGCCGGCCTAGGCCGGCTCCCAGGCCGGGCCCCCTATAGACGACGCCGGCCTCCAGGCCGGTCCCCCACCAGACGACGCCGGCCTCCAGGCCGGCCCAGGCCGGCCCCCAGGCCGGACCCCCACCGTTTTGTACTAGACTATAAATAGCTTTCCCCCTTTTCCATTTGAGGTAGAGAAGAATGAACTAGAGTTGAGCGTTGCTCCTTCCCGTGATGGGTTCCTCCGAGGAGGATGATGAATCTCTTGTTGTAGCTACTCTTTCACTGAGGTGTCTCTAGTAGTGCAAACCAATCTTTCCCTTGTGGATTCTATTGGATCGGTGGACCGGCCGGTAAGAGAAATCGGTTTCATTAAGCGTGTTGTTGACTTGGGTTTTGGGATCCGGAGGCTGCTCCGTTGGGGGTTTGTTGCCGGGTGATTCTCCCTCGTAGGCTTCGCGAGTTATCCCCCACGAATTTGCCCTTTTCCCCTCGTGTTCTTCGTTTCCACCTCCGTGTTCTTCGTGTTCATCCTCTTTTCCCCCTCAAATCCGTGAAGATCGGGCCAACCCCCTACATCACCATTCATCATTGAGGAAGTTTATCGCTCTGGAGCTATAGAGATTAATAATCTTGATGGGAACAAACCTCAAGTGGTGAATGGTCAGCGACTTAAGCACTACATCTCCGGTAATCCCTTGGAAAAGGATGCTGATGTTATTCAAGTGGTCTCTCCGGAAGAACTCATCGTAACCAAATACCGGAAGACTCCAGAATCAGCAAATCAATAGGTAACTATTTCGGTAAGGAAAGTGTCTCGGAAAATTCTAGAAAATTCATATTATTTATTTCTCAAAAATTAGGAAAATTCGGAGACTGGACGGAGTACGAGACGGACTCCAGGGGGCAGAGGTGGCCCTTTGCCGCGGCTCGACCCCAGGCCGCGGTGGAGACCCGCCCCTGGCCCCTGGACACCACCACCGCCTAGTCACGTCGTCTTCTTTTTATTGCAGAAATTTTCGCTATATATTTCCCCGAATTTTTCGAGAAGCGTATCCTGTGTTTTCGTCGTGTTTTCATTTTGAGTCTTTTCTGGCAGATTGCTTTCGCTCAAACCCTAGTCGAGATGACTTCTCCAAGCTCTTCCAATGATGATTTCGTCAAGAACGTCATAAACCCCTACCTAGCTGAGGTCAAGATGCATCCTCAAGTTCTCCAGCTCAAGGATGGTGTGCTTCATAAACAAGATCTTCAAGGCCCGAAGAAGGAAGGAGACATGAAGACAATGTTTGAAGATGTTGAGCAGGAGGTTTTCAAGTGCAAGGAGATGATTGAGCGTGGAGTAAGCATCAATCACCGCATCATTGCTGAACTTATCACTCTTCACAAGCAAGAAACCAATGAATTAATGGAGAAGATCTTTCTATTGGAGACTGAGACTGCTAATCTGCAAGCACAGATCTACGATCTTCACAATTAGATGTGTGAGTATGAACTTAGATTTAAGCGTATAAGCTCTGCTGCAAGTTTCAGGTCCGAAGAGACTCGTTCGTCTTTCATTGACGGGAAGCACCTCCCGTGGAAGTTTGGCGACAAGTGATGGAGAAGTAAGTCCTTCTCGTAAATTCGAACATTATGGGTAACGGCACTCCCTTGGCTTGTTCCAAGCTTGGGGGAGTGCCCCGGTATCTTTATCTTATGTCTTCTATTTTTCGTAGTCTTATGAGTCGTATCATGAGTAGAGAAGTTATCTTGTAGTATGGTTTTGCATTGTGTCTTGTCACTCCTTGTGAGTCCTTTGTATCCGTTGGTGTGTGGTTTTCTATAATGGAATAAAAATGAAAAGTATCTTTTATTCTTCTGCACTTTATATTTTTATTATGGCAATCTCTCTCATCTGCTGATCTTGTAGTAAGTAATGATTTGACATTGGGTGCATGAGTAGAAGTTTATTCGGTATTGATAAGCATGGCTTCGTTTAAATTGCAATAATTGCTTTGGTGCTTGAGTAGAGAAGAAGAATTTAATTGCAAATACACTATCTTGTATGTCTTACATGCTTGTGAACCTTCCAGCTCATACACCTTTGTATTAGATTTATTTCTGACAGTGATGATAAGCATAGTTGATTTACATCTCTCAACACTGTTTGTTTGCTTTAAAGCCTTTCTAGCCTAAAGCCCTGTACTGAGTGTATGGTTCACTCGTGCATCCAATCCCCAAAGCCAAACTTTCTTGCCAGCTGAGTCCACCATATCTACCTATGCATGGTATTTACTACCATTCCAAGTAAATTTGTCATGTGCTACCTTTAAAAAATTCAAAATACTCCTTTTTGTGCCCTTGTTTTTAAGGTCATGAGGAAGCAGTGGAGAGCTAGATATAACTTGTGACGAGGAAGGTCATTTCCCCCCTTTCACCCAGTGTCGATGGATTACGTCTTCACTTGAATCAACCCGAGAGCAGCTTAAGAAAAATATAAATATAACTCACAATTCTCCCTCGCACAATGCAAATATGAGAAATCAGCCCAAACATTGGACAGTGGTGAAACCAAGGAGAAAGAAGAGCGTACTCGCTCTTCTAAGAACCAGCTGCTCTCACAAGTCTAAAAACCTTGCTTGTCATGAGGGACTAGATAGCTTCTCTGTTGTGAAGTCGTTGACGAAAACATGCATACCTCAAAATCATTTTACTTCTGTTTTAAAAACCAAAAAGCTCTAGCACATGACTAATCCCTGCTTCCCTCTGCGAAGGGCCTCTCTTTTACTTATCGTTGAGTCAGTTCACCCACTTCCTCTACCTTCTACAAGCAAACCCACAGTGTTGAATTTTGATGTTAAGCGAGTATGATATCTACATTATGTCTTTTATGTCTCATGATAGTTATTCATTTTTCTTATGTCAGTTCTAACTCTTTTATAAGGATATAGCTTTGACGATTTGCAACTCGTGGGAAGATGATCGGATGGTTGAAGCATTTAAATGAATCTTTCTTGAAATATGGGCTGATAAGTATAATTGTTTCTTAAGCAGAGTCTCGTTTTGTCTTTGCTTAATAAGTTTCTGTCTTCTTTCACCTTAACATGTTGTAGTTACATTACTTGTCTTCGAGGAGCTTTATGAGAGAAAGGTTGTTGTTTAAGATATATTTGTGTTTGATGAGTAAATATTGATGCTTCATGTTCGTATTCTTTATTTATCGACACTTCACTCTATAAACCTGTGGTCATGTTTACCGAGTTCAATTTTCGCTTGGGGACAAGCGGAGTCTAAGCTTGGGGGAGTTGATACGTCCATTTCGCATCACTATTTTACATCATAATTCATCTTTATTCATTGATATATTTCATATTATGATGCAATACTAATGTTATTTTATCTTATTTTGCATGATTGGCAATTATTGGGGATGCATCTGGCGGAGCCAGAAATCGGCTGGAAAAATACCTGTCAATATACCAGACGTCGGAAGCTCAGAAAATACCAGGAAAATAAGAAAGTCAATATTACGAAGAATTAGTCACGGAGCCGAAAGGGAGCATGGAGGCGAGCTCCCAGGGGCAGGGGCAGCCTGCACCCGTGGGCCCATCCTTGGCCGCGGGAGGGGCCCACCCCTGGCCCCTGTGGCCCCTGTCCGTCTCCCCTTCGGCGTATTATTGACCCTTGACCTAAAAACCTTGGGGCCATCGAAGAGGAATTTTTCCGCCGCCTCCACGAGGCGGAAACCAGACAGAGAGAAGAAGAGCACCGGCAGGGAGAAATCTGCCGGGGAATTTCCTTCCCGGAGGGGGGAATCATCGCCATCGTCATCGCCATCACGCCAAGCATCATCGGGATCATCATCAACACCATATCCATCATCAGCACCATCATCACCGTCACCGTCCCATCTCATCCCAATGTAGCAATCGTCATTGTTTTGTTATTAGTTCATTGGAATCGTATCCCGGGTATTGATTACCACTTGTAGTTGATGCTTGAGAGTTTTATCGGTGAATTATCTTTACGATCAGATTGTTACCCTTATTCATATCACCTCTGATCATGATCTATATGATGTCTTGTGAGTAGTTTGTTTGGTTCTTGAGGACATGGGGAAAGCCTAGTTGCTAGTAATTGCATAATGTTGAGTAATATTTAATGGTTTGATTTATGTTGTGGTGTTATTACTCTAGTGGTATCGTGTGAACATCGACTACATGATACTTCACCTTTCAAAGGGCCTAGGGGAATGCAGAGTGTATTTAGTTTTCTTATGGTAGGGTTGCAGGAGTGACAGAAAACTAAACCCCAATTTGTGAACTAGTGCACTAGGGAGCGTAGGGTCTCGAAGTTTAAGGTTGTGGTTAGGTTTTTATCTTAATTACTTTCTTGTAGTTGCGGATGCTTGCAAGGGGTTTAATCACAAGTATGTATTTGTCCAAGTAAGGGTGGTGCATTAGCATAGGTCCACCCACACAGAACTTTATCAAAACATTGAAGGTTAATCACCGGCGTGCAATGAAACTGGCTAGGCAGAAACTCCCATGTGTCCTCGAGAACGTTTTAATCTTCATAAGTAACACAACCGGCCTATCCTTTGAGCTTAAAAGGATTGGGCTATTCGCTGCAATTATTGTAGCACTCTTTTATTTACTTGTTCTTCATTTGTTCTTTAAATTAAAAATCTAAAAACATTTCTCTTTTAGTGCTTGTAGTGAAACCTTGCTGAGAACTACTTGTCAACATGATGAGGACATCCCACATGTTGATACAACCACTGCACCTACAGCCACACACATACAAGGACCTATGACTCGAGCTCGTGCCAAACAACTTAATTATCAGGTACTTTCGTTTCTAGGAACTATTCCTCACATACATGAGAATATGATGCTGCCTAAATCAGATATGTATTTGTTACTCAGGAATATTGGATCTAGCATGGATGAGAAGGACAAGCATTGGAGCATGGCTATGCATGGAGGTGGCTGCAAGCATGTGAGGAATAAAGATGAGGCTACTTCTGAACTTTGAAGCCACCATGATGATGTAAGGAGGACATGGACGAATTATTCAAGATCATACATCATATTTGCGTCCATAGTCATAGTTGGTGCTGCGACACCTTATTTTATGGGCCAGGCCCATGTAATTTCGGAATAAATATTGTAGGGTTTTTTAGGAGTCCGTATATGTGAAGGAGGGCCCATCTAGGGTTATTTTCGGCCACCCCCCATGGGTTGGAGGAAAATCCCTTCTCCTCTTCCATATATACCTCTCCTTAGCCGCCATTAGGACTCGGATTTTGTTTAGTTTAAGACTTAGCCATTGCTATTCTTCGCCATAGACAACAGTGTCGGTTCAGACCTTTTGTACTACGCACTTGCAGAATCCCATCTATAAAGCTTTCATCTTTAATCCGCAATATCTTGATTGCATCTATAATTCTTGCTAGTTCTTCGATTGCTTGCAGGAATTGATCTTCGGATCAGGTTGATCTAGCCCCGGCGAGATCAATAGCCTCGGAAGTTGGTGTAGCGATTGCTAAGGCGCAACGTCACGCACGTTTGTAGTCGGATCGTTAACGTCGACCTCCACCCAAATCGAGAGAAATCCATCTCATCGAAAGATCGGACCCCCTTTACCTTATCAAGTGGTATCAGATTTCAGGTTTATCGGTGAGATCTTTCAGTTTTACTAGTGTAGGTTGCATCTGTTTTTCCTACAGTCCACGAAAAAGCCAAGAATATTAGCGTTCGATCTTTTCCTAGAAACAATTTGAGCCTTTGCATCTGTTCTTTTCAGTTTTTGCATTGTTGAATTCATGTCTGCATCGTCGTGTCGAGTGCTGGTCGTAGCGTCTAGATCTTTAGAGTTTCGAGTTCTGTTCATAATCGTCTCGCCGCCGCCGCCGCACCGCCACCACCAAAACCCTAGCCGCCCCACCATCTGTTCCGCATCGCCACAAAAACCCGAACCACAAAAACCAATCCATCCGATCATACCATCACCTTCCATCCGAGTAGAAGTAGGTTTTATTGTTTTTCCTATAGTTTTTGCTCCCACAAGGAAAGGGCGTGCTGTTTCGTGATCCGAGTTAAGGAAGGTTTCAGCCGCAAGTAAGAAGGAGAGGAGGGCAAAAAAAAAAAAAGAGTCTGGCACGCTTTCCAGAGCAGTTTCGAAAATTTCAAAAAAAATTCTCGAGCCTACCCGGGTTTTCCATTGTGCTGATCGTTTTGAGACACCTTCCATCATAGTGAGTTTTTCCATATATCTGGCTGTTTTTCAGGCGCGCTGCTATCTGTTGTTTCGGTGTTACGGCTTGACTCGTTGGTGCTATAGGCTCGCGTCTCTAGTCCGTTCTAGCCTAGGACCAGCACAGTACCGTCGTTGAGCATTTATTCAACTCATTGCATTGCTGTTTTGAATTGTTGCTACAGATATTACAGCCACCTACAGCTCCACATATTCCTACACCGTGCGTTGACACCACCTGGTAATCGCTATTCTCAATCTTCTTGACATTTGGTCTCCTCGGTTGCTAGTCACCACCTGCTGCAGGGTAAGAACGGGTAAGAATATTGGTTTGCTTGATTGATTGCGCATTGATTCCACCACTTTCCTGTCACCTATACACACATATTTCTGTGCTTTTTGCGTACTAACCATGGCAGGTTCTGACACGGATGTCGACCCAGATAAGATGACCAACGCGGAGCTCCATGGCCACTTCACGCACCTCGTCAGCGACCATATGCAAGACGTGGATAAACGTTTTGGTGAAACCATGGAGAAGATCGAGGGCCTCGAAACGTCCTTCACCGACAAGCTCGACGCAAAATTTCGGGAGTTGCTACGCCGTATTCCACCCCCTACGTATGTCGGCCGCGCCCAGCGAGTACCTCTCCCCCATGCGCACACATCTGCTGTGGGCGCTGCGGGTACCACGGCTACTGATGCGCGATATGAGGAGTATGAAGGGGAGGACGACTCTGACGGCGAAAACGAGGATGAGGGTGAGGTCCACCAACCGCCACCTGGACGTCCACGCGTCCTTCTACGCAATGCACGTCCGCTGGTACGTGACGATGACCATGTTGCAAAACTGAAGTTGAATGTTCCGCCTTTTGATGGTCGTTATAATCCCGATGCGTACCTTTCTTGGGAGTTAGAATTAGAACAACGTTTGCATGCTTAAATTATCCTGAGGAGAGACGTGTTAGTGCTGCGACTTGTGAGTTCACTAGTTTGCCTCCGTATGGTGGTCTGAATATTGTCGTTTGCATCATGCTAACCCACCTACTACTTGGACTGATTTGAAACGTGCTATGCGGACTCGTTTTGTTCCTCCATACTATCAACGCGATTTGCTAAAGAAATTAACTAGACTAGAACAAGGTAAAAATTCTGTAGAAGAATATTGTCAGGAATTACAAACTGGCATGATTCGTTGTGGTATATAAGAGGATACTGAAGCTTTACTTGCTAGATTCTTTGGTGGGTTAAATAAAGAGATTCAAACAATTCTGGAATATAAGGAATATACAACTATCACTCGTTTGTTTCATCTTGCTTGCAAAGCTGAATGTGAAGTGCAGGATCGGAGAGCGGCGACACGAACTACTTTTCCTGCAGGGCGTTCTACTTCATGGACACCACGGACGCCGTCTACATCGCCACGGACTGCTGCTCCGACTGCTGCCACGCTCACCCCCACACGGTCTACATCGTCTACATTCCCACCATCTACAGCCAAGCGTACAACCGCGGGACAAGCCCCAAGTTCTTCGTCATCAATGGCTTCTACGGGCAAAACCAGCGACATTAAGTGCCGCAAATGCAGTGGGCTTGGTCACTTCGCACGTGATTGCACCAACACTCGTGTGATGATTGCTCTTGATGATGGTGGATATGATTCCGCCAGTGATTATGATGAAGATACATTGGCTCTCATTGCACATGATGAGCAATTCGCAGAAGCAAATACGGCGCAGGAGTCACAATACATGGCTGCGGAACACGCGGAGCAGTACCCAAGCTTAATTGCGCACCGAGTTTTCAGTGCACAAGTGACAAAAGCTGAACCAAGTCAGCGCAATAATCTCTTCCATACAAAAGGCGTTGTCAAAGATCGTTGTGTTCGCATTATTATCGATGGAGGGAGCTGCAACAATTTGGCGAGTATGGAGATGGTTGAGAAGCTTTCTCTCACGACACGACCTCATCCTCGACCATATTACATTCAATGGTTTAACAACAGCGGCAAAGTTAAGGTAACACGTACCGTTCGTGTGCATTTTACTATTGCTGCCTATTCTGATTATGTTGAATGTGATGTGGTTCCTATGCAAGCATGTGTGCTTTTACTTGGTAGACCATGGCAATATGATACGAATTCTGTCCATCATGGTAGCACAAATCAATATTCTCTTGTTCATAATGATAAGCCAATTGTGTTACTTCCTATGTCTCCTGAAAATATTTTAAAAGATGATCTTGCTAGAGCTAGTAGAGCACATAATGAGGAGTCAAAGCTGAGTGAAAATCAGATTGTTGCTAACGAATTGATGCCATCTAAAAGTACTCCCAAATCTGCACCGAAACATGCTAAGGAAATTCGTTTAAAAAGTACTTGCTTGCTTGCTAGCAAATCTGATATTTCTGAAATTGATGTGAGTACTACTGCATGTTATGCTATCATTTGCAAAGAGGTGCTATTTTCTTTTGAGGACATGCCTCCTTCTTTGCCACCTGCGGTTGCTAACATTTTGCAGGAGTTCGTGGACGTTTTTCCACAAGATGTACCTCCAGGATTGCCACCTATTCGCGGCATCGAGCATCAAATTGACTTAATTCCTGGAGCGTCACTACCCAACCGTGCGCCATATCGTACCAACCCGGAGGAGACAAAAGAGATTCAGCGACAAATCCAAGCATTACTCGACAAAGGTCATATTCGTGAGTCTCTTAGCCCATGTGCTGTACCTATTATTTTGGTTCCTAAGAAAGATGGTTCATCGCGCATGTGTACTGATTGTAGAGCTATCAATAATATTACTATTCGATATCGTCATCCTATACCACGTTAGATGATATGCTTGATGAATTGAGTGGCTCTACCATGTTCTCTAAAGTTGATTTGCGTAGTGGTTATCACCAAATTCGTATGAAATTAGGGGATGAGTGGAAAAACAGCGTTTAAAACTAAGTTCGGTTTATATGAGTGGTTAGTGATGCCTTTTGGTCTAACTAATGCTCCCAGCACATTCATGCGATTAATGAACGAAGTGTTGCGTAGTTTTATTGGCCGTTTTGTGGTGGTCTACTTTGATGATATTCTCATATATAGTACATCTTTAGAGGAACATTTGGATCATTTGCGTGCTGTTTTTACTGCTTTGCGCAATGCACGTTTGTATGGAAATATTGAGAAGTGCACCTTTTGCACGGATCGAGTCGCTTTTCTTGGCTTTGTTGTTACAGCACAGGGTATTGAAGTTGATCCAGCCAAGATTGAGGCAATTTCGAGTTGGCCGCAACCTAAAACGGTCACACAAGTGCGATCTATAAGTTGGAAGAGAGCTAGTGTGGGGAAGAGAGTGGACAAGATGGGGAAGAAGCTAGCTTAGAGAGAGTGGTGTGTGGGTGGCTCTAGTAGATCTAGAAGGTTGGAGAGGTTTCACTTACATACCTATGAATCTAAGTAGGTTTAACTTGATCAAATGAATGAATCAATGGTGGAAATGACGTGAGAAGGAGGAGATTGACGAGCAGATCTACTTTATGGAGGATGGGGAAGAGGGGTGGAAATGAGGTGGTGGTAGGTAACTCCACCCACTAAATATCTGGTCCTAGGTTACCCGTGGCGCACCGTGACCTAATGCACCACCGGTATTGCCCTTACCCGTGCCGCATTAGGCTGTAGTGCGCCAAGGGTAACCTGTCCCAGTTTTGTAGCACTCGGGATACAGTTTATCAGTGGCGCATGGGCCTGGATGCGCCACAGGTAAGCAAATACCAGTGGCGCACCGTGGTCTGGTGCGCCACGGGTAAGCTTCCAGCACCCAGGCCAGCACGGCCACCGCTTCGCCGTGGCGCATGGGCTAGGGGGTGCGTCAGGGGTATTTGCTTACCCATGGCGCATCCGCCTCGGTGCGCCACGGGTATGTCACCAGTGGCGCACCAGAGCACGGTGCGCCACTGGTAACCATCCCACCTATAAGCCTTTTTCTACTAGTGAGATCAAGTATGTTGGAAGTAACATGGTATCTGGCTAATTATAAAGAGAGAGATAATTCCCAAAACTCGTAAATGCATGAAGGCAAAAGAATTCACAGAAAAACTGTGTGTAAAAGCTTCCCAAAAGGAAGTATAAGCCAATAGCCGAACCACATGGTTCATCACATAATTTGACATGGTACAGCCAAACCGTCTGCACTATGGCTCTCAATATATGTGCAAATACCGACAATCTGAAAATTACACAAATGAGCTAGACTACTAATTGAGCAAAATATAATCACAAATGGCTCAAATGAACCCCACGGACAGCAGCTAGTAAACATGTAGTAAATAAAATAGTCTACAGAAACTAGCTACTAATTGATCAAATGCAACAATTAGAGATAGAGCTACACAAATAATTTTAAACAGTTGCCGATATATGTTTTCTCAAAACAAACTAACATCTAGTAATAATTTACTACTACTAGCAATTAGCGAAGCACATAACATTCACAAATAAAAGGGGTCGGAATTTTCTCACAGATCAACGGTACTCAAAACCGATGAGAAGCGCGACGTAGTCGCTGTCCCAAAGAACAATTACGCCCCGCCCAGCCGCAGGATCCTAAGCGCGTGTTCTTAGAGATACGACACCACTTGCCCATAGATCGTGGCGAGCCGATCGACAAACTTGAGGCTCAGGAGATAGAGCACCAATGCGCCGAGGGGATGCGAGAGCTAGCTAGGCACTCGCATGTCACGGAACGAACTGGCGCACGATCTTGTTCACGAGGCTAGGAAATGGGTTGCTGTCGCTACCAAACACCCGCACGGACGGGAACGCGAAGCGGTACCCCCGACTTCGCCTCCTCGAGCGAGGCGACCGGGGCAGCCCCTCCTCCCGCCGTCCCAACGACCCCTCCTCCTTCTCCCTCTCGCCGCTGTCGCCAGCGGCCGCCGTCGGTTGTTGCCTGGGCGGGGCCATGCTAGGCCGGCGGTGGCGGCTCCATCTGCTTCTCCTCGGCGCATAAACCCAGCTCGGGTAAGGTTGCCAGGTGGCGGTGCAGCTCGGCCGGCAGCGCTCCGGCTCGGTGCGGGGTGGTGGCGGGGCGACGGCGCAGCCATTTTGCAGCAGTGGCGGCTCGGCGCGGATGCTGGCCGGCGGTGGGCCCAGATCTGGGCTTGGGCGGGCCGGTTCGGGCTCCGTCGTGACGGCTCCGGTTGGACTGAAGAGCAGCTCGTGACGGGGGTGGCGGCTACGGCGCCATGTCTGCTGCAGCGCGACGGCGGGAGCTTCACGGGCCCATTCTGGTCCTAGCCGGGTAAGTTGACCTGTTGTGCTCCTGCTGATGCGTCCGCTCTGCTACTGCCTATGGCGGTGGAGGTTGTTCCCTCCCACGTGGTTCTCGTACTACCGCCCCTTGTCTAAGTTTGTTTCTCCTTGGTCCGACCGGCCTCGCAATGTATGCCATGGTGAGGCATCGTGGATGATTGCAAGACTGTTTGAGCATGTTGGTGGGCCGCGGGTTTGATGGAGCCACCGATTGTACGGGTGTGGTTTGTTGGGGTCGGGAGAAATCCCTGTCGGCTTTGGCCGGCGCCGACGTGTGGATGCTTGCGGGCGTCGCCGTCCTTCTTGAAGGGCGTCGGGTATAGCTTCCTCCCCACTCTCCTCCGTGTACCGGGAGAAATCCTAGGTTCAATCCGGGCAGCAGCGTAGTCATCGCATCCCTTCCTGAAGGTGTTGCTTGGTAGCGCCATTTCGGAGGCATTGGGGTGCCGTGGAATTCTTCGGAGGGCAGCTGATATGGATCAACGTGATCCAATAGGGTTTTTTGCCCAATCTTTCACGGCGATCAACAACAGCAACAAGATAACAAACAAAGAGGTTCCGAGATAGATTAAAACGAACCCTCTTCGATTCCCCACGTTGGAACTGATCAGGATCAACTCCCACGCATGGTACCAAATCAGATCTTGAAGATCAGCAAGCAAACACAAGCATATGCGCCCCCAAACATTGGGACTTTTCTGGTGTAACTTTTATCTCGAAAATTCAACTCAAGCTAAGGAACCCTAATGCGCTCAGCCCCTTATATGAATGAGGTGGGGCGCACTGTAGCGCGGTACTCTTGCTACAGTACCGACCTAGTTGGACTTGGACTCAATACAAAACCGACCTGTTATAGGTTCGGCCCAAACACAAGTGGCACGCAGACCCAATTTAACACAACCTTAGACAAATTACATGCGTTTTAATAGCCTGTCCTACAGTGTCAACCGACCATCACAATGCCCAGCACGATGCCCTCATCATCCTCCCCTTCTTGGAAAGGCGTTGTCCTCAACGCCGGAAGGTCTTCTCCAGCGCCTTGTGACTTCAAAATCTACAACATCAAACTGGTGGGGTTCTGAAATTGGGCTTCACCTCATCTTCTGGAGGTATCTCAACAGAAAAGAGTCCAAACTTGATAGTAAGTGGAGGTGGTGGCGCAATGGTAGGAATAGCAAATATCCTCCCCTCATCATCCCCCCCAACTTGAATGGAAACCGTCCTCGGTTTTCCCTTGATGCTTTGGACCTTCTTCTTCCCAGCAAACACATCCACTTTAATATCCTTGTCCAGCATAGGCTGCAGCACATGACGCTTGCCATTATGCCACAATGAATAAACATTGGTTCTGCCTTCATGAGTGGAGCGCCTATCAAATTGCCACGGTCGGCCTAGCAGCACATGACATGCATCCATAGGCAAAACGTCGCAGACCACCGTGTCCTCATAATTACCTACAGAAAATTTCAGGCGCACCTTATGTGTTACCTTGAGCTTCCCTGAATTATACAACCACTCAACACAATGTGGCTGCGGGTGTTTCCATGTAGGTAATGAGAGAGAATCCACCAAACTCTTGCTAACAATATTGGTGTAGCTGCCACCATCAATAATGAGCTTGCAAGTGGTGTCTTTGACTGTACATTGGGTCTGAAAAATATTCCATCGCTGCCCTTGTCCTTCTATGCGATCAGCTGGTACACGTTGCACCATTAGATTTGTACAATTCGCAGCAAGTTCATACCCATCTACAGACACTTCGTTGTCATCAGATTTCTCACTGGACGGCTCATCAGCTTTCTCCTCATCGCTAGCAGAAATATAGCCATCTTGTGTGAGCATCACCCTCTTAGCATTAGGGCATTCACGCCTCATGTGTCCTCGGCCTCCACAAGTAAAACACTCAATATGAGCGGTGGACTGAGAAGACGCAGCCTTAGACACACCAGATTTGGACGAATCAAGAGGAATATTATTGGAGCGTGTAGAGGGTGCCGGCTTAGCACTATAACCAGCAGCCTCGGTATGTGAACGGCGCCATGAATTTGCAGGGGCTATAGCTTGGCGACGTTTGAGTTGTTGCTCTGCACGCTCAGCTTGGTGCACAAGATCATGAATATCATAATAAAGAACCATCTCCACACGATCTTGCACCTCAATATTCAGCCCATAAAAGAACCGAGACATAGTGGCCTCCGGGTCCTCATGTGTTCCTGTACGTATCATGAGCAACTCCATCTCCTTATAATATTCATCTACCGATTTATTACCTTGAGTGAGCCGCTGCAATTTATTGTGCATATCTCTCTTATAGTGCTCAGGAACAAAACGACGACGCATGATCTCTTTCATACCTGTCCACGTCGTTGGCCTTGTATGCATACGCAGAATTTGACTCCACCAAATTAGCACATAACCAGTGAATTCAACTGCAGCAAGTTGGAGCCTCTTCTCCTCAGTGTAACGGTGGGTAGCAAATATTTGATCCATACGCATCTCCCACTCCAAATAATCCTCAGGTCCGCGGTCACCGGAAAACGGAGGGATGGACAATTTGATACGTCCAAGACCACCATCATCAACGGGAACACGAACAACATGACCAACACGATCACGAGCATGTGGCTGAACATGACCAGCACCTGCAGGACGAGCATCAAACGGGCGGTGTTGTGGTGCATAATCAGCGTCATCCTCAAGTTCTCCCACATCATTGCCTTGTCGATGAACATAATTGGCAGCAGGGCGGCGAGGTATCACGTCGCCAAGTGGTGCAGCAGGAGGTGGCTGCACAACTGCACGGGCAGGAGCATCACCCAACGCATCAATCCGGACAGCTAACCTTGTAATTTGCGCCGACAACGCAGCATGACTCCGACGGATATAGTCGCACGTGTTATCAAATCCAGCTCGGACATTAGGGGCCAAATCTTCAGCAAACTCAGGTGCGACCAGCTCCTCTTGTTGTTCCCCATGAACCTCTGAATTCTCTCCATCAATCGAATTCACCATCTTGTGCAAACAGCAGAAAAAACTTGCAGTATTCCGAAATAGTTGATCGAATCCAGCGTGTCTTTCCGCCTCTTTTTTTTTCACCGAAACGAACTTGGTTGGATAGAAATTTTTCCCCTGAGCAGTTTCATAGGTCGAACGTCGAAAACGGACTTCGGATGCTAAAGTTATGCCCGTTTTACCAAAACTGTCTAAATATGTCCGAAGCCGTGTCGCGGCAGGAAAAACTCGCCGAAACCGTGTCGCGGCAGGAATCCGACTCGCGGCAGGAAACTGAACTCAACTCGGTGTCGCGGCAGAGAAAATCGACCGAAACCGTGTCGCGGCAGGACGCGCGACAGGAAACTGGACTGCGTTGCGCCGATCCGACCTCCTCTTCTTTCTCAAACTCAACAAAACAATCAACACCGGTGTTTTGGCTTCACGCCTCCGGCAGCCAAACTTCACAAGCAAAACAAACTGATCTCAACACCAAATTTCGCCGTGAGAAACCCGACGAATCTGATACCAAGATGATATGGATCAACGTGATCCAATAGGGTTTTTGGCCCAATCTTTCACGGCGATCAACAACAGCAACAAGATAACAAACAAAGAGGTTCCGAGATAGATTAAAACGAACCCTCTTTGATTCCCCACGTTGGAACTGATCAGGATCAACTCCCACGCATGGTACCAAATCAGATCTTGAAGATCAGCAAGCAAACACAAGCATATGCGCCCCCAAACATTGGGACTTTTCTGGTGTAACTTTTATCTCGAAAATTCAACTCAAGCTAAGGAACCCTAATGCGCTCAGCCCCTTATATGAATGAGGTGGGGCGCACTGTAGCGCGGTACTGTAGCTATAGTACCGACCTAGTTGGACTTGGACTCAATACAAAACCGACCTGTTATAGGTTCGGCCCAAACACAAGTGGCACGCAGACCCAATTTAACACAACCTTAGACAAATTACATGCGTTTTAATAGCCTGTCCTAGAGTGTCAACCGACCATCACAATGCCCAGCACGATGCCCTCATCAGCAGCGGTCGCGGATCATCTTCACTTTCGTCGATCCGGCGTTGTAGGTACTTTTTTTTCTTTCCTCTTTTCTTTCTCTTGGGCTTGTATCTCTGGTTAAAAAGGCTAGCTCTGTACAATAACGATCAAGCACCACTTCCTAGCTGAAAGTTGCATACAATAACGATCTTATCTCTATAGCCTCTATGATAGGGACCCAGCCCTTTACTCAGCCTATTAATCTCCAATTTATTTCTGTAAATGGAAATCTAGCAATTGGAAATTTCATTGAATTTTCACATGAAAAATTCCGACAAAGTAGGAGGACTCAATTTTGTCGTAGAAGTAAGAAATCGATGGCTGGAGTTTCCAGTACGGACAGCGGTGCGGGGAGAGGGCAGGGAATCCCGGCCAGTTTCTGGCCTCTGTCCTCGAAACGATAGGCTTGAAGGTCGGAGGCTTGTATTTTCTGTGGCCTGTAAAACGTTAACAGATTCGCATACTTTATATGGTCTGATCTGACTAAAAACGCGCCCCAGTCCGTAAAGTCATCGGAAAAATAAGGGATTGCCTATTTTACAACTTCTGTTAGGGTGTGTTTTGTTGAGTGACTATCCCCTGGTTGGTTAGGGATAGCCACTTTTTAGTGGTTGTCCTCTATTTGGTTTAGAGGTTGAGAGGAGGCAGGGATAACTAGATTTGTGGAATATTCCTTCAAAAACTGGTTGAGCTCCTCCGGCTAAATGTGGCAGATGAGGCCAGACACTTTTTTATTCGCTCACCTCCGAAACGTTTTCCCTTGCTCACCTGACAACAGAAGAAACATGCCTTTGTCTCGTTCTCACCAGCCAGGGGCGGTGCCAGATCTGGGGACGACTTTCGTCTCTCGCTCTCAGAGCATCTCCAAGCGATGGTAGCGCCACGAAATCTTTTTTTTAAGCGCTGAATTAGCATTTTAGCGCGCGGCGCAGGGTTGTTGCTTTTCCAAGCGATGGAAATTTTTGCGCGTGTGTGAAGGAGATTTTCCAGGAGCGCTAAAATAGCGCACCGCAAACACGTTTTTTGCAAAGATAAAGTATGAAAATAAGATAAAAAAGCAAAATAAAATAGACCGGAAATAAAATATATTAAGTTCAACAACGAGTGCAGAAAAGTAATACATTTGCGCGCTAACTAGAGCCTAATCCTCGTCGTCGGTGGAGGTCGGGACGTCCGTGTCGGTCAACACATCTAGCCACCACTCGTCGTCGGAGGGCCAGCTGCAATAGCCGCCGGCCTCCACCAAGGCGTACACGGCCTCCGCCGCGGCCTTGCGTGCCAGCTTCTCCTGGCGCACCTCCTCGCGCTCCGCCCATCGCTCGGCTCGCTCGGCTGCCCTGGTCGACCAGAACTCGTATTCGGCGGCGGCCTCTTCCGGGTGGGCGCGGCGCCACTCCGCCGCGATGCGCTCATCCATATCCAATCGAAGGAGGCAGGCCTAGCCCCGGCGGAGGCTGCGGCGCTCCTCCTCGTTGACGAAGCCTGGCGGCGGCGCCAGGTCCTGCGCCTGATACGTAGTTTGCATGTCGTGGAAGTTCATCTGGCGACGCGGGCGCGATGCGTTCATCGCCGGAGCGGATATCCGCGTAGTAGGTGCCGTTGGGGCGTGCGTGGATGTCGTGGTAGCCAGAGGAGCTTTGGCGGCGGAGCGTGTGGAGAGTGGGGAGAGGAGAGTGGGGAGGGGAAGTGTCGTGGCCAGCGCGGTAGGGAGCGGAAGCAGTTGCGCGATGTGTGGCTATCCAGCACGCTGGACGCGGTGCGCTATATAGACAGCGCGGGCTGCCGTCGCGGGACTTTAACGCGTCTGCTAAAGCACGCAAAATGCCCCACGGCGCACTAAAGCGGCGGTTTTTCCCGCGCACTTCTTTTGCAGCGCCTGTTGGAGATGGTCTCATCGGCTAGCGACGGCGCCAGATCTAGGAACGACAAGTCGTGGCGGCGCATCAAGGGCACAGCGGAGGAACTGGACATCGCCGAGGCTGCAGCTCACTGCTTCGTCAAGGAGGTGGCATGTCAGGACCCTAGCATATCGACAATAGAGAGTTGAGCAACAGGCGACAAGGAGGAGCGGTCCTGATGAGAGGGTACCGTTTCACCTAGATCGAACGGCCCACGTCTCTCATAAAGTTAATCCTATCTGTTTAGCTTAAATTCCATTTAGCAGTTAAGCCTGCTTGTAATCGCAATCATTGTAATCTCGAACTATAGCTTGGGCACGCCACTTCGATATAAAGGGGCGTGCGTGGGAGGTTGGGAGACAACTTATCAAACCCTAAATTTATCTTTCATTTCCTCTTTCTAGTTTTTCTTAGCCTTAGAGTAAAGTAGATCTGGAGCACCGAGCTCCCTCTTCTTCCCCTTCCCACCGTCAGTGGCCGCCGGGTCCTGATAATCTGGTATCAGAGCGAGTGTTCCGACGACACTCATCCCTATGCTCCCTCCCAAATTCTTCACCGCCACGTCTGGCTGTAAATTCCCTGACCGAGATCTCCATCGATGCCGACCATGACGCTCACGCGCCGTTCTACATCTCACAAGCGCGCTGCAGCTGCGGAGGAAGGATCGAAAAATGCTGCCGTGGCAGAACAACGAGCTCAAGAAGAGGACCTCATCCGTGACAACTTGTCACGCGAGGTCATCGATCTCTCGCGCCGGATGGATCTACATCAAGCGAGCTCGCACACGACGCAAGAGACGCTCTCTTCCCTCCAGTGCGAGGTCAGCAAGATCTCCGAGCTACTAGCCGGTCTCGCGGTCACCACCATATGCCAGGCCAGCACGGAGGCCACCATCTCCTCCGAGCACGCATCTTCAACTAAAGGTCACCCCTTTTCCACCCCTCCTCCCCTCACCACCCAACTTGATGAGGACACCCCTGCTATAGATGCAACCGCCACTACTACACCACCTACATTACAAGGACCTATGACTAGAGCTCGTGCACGTCAACTTAATCAACAAGTACTTTCGTTCCTACGAGCTACTTCTAATATACATGAGAATATGATGCTGCCTAAAGTAGATGTGTATGTCTCTCTTAGGAATGATGGACCAAGCATGGATGCGAGGGACAAGCTATGGAGCATGTACGTGCAAGGAGATGGCAGCAGGAGTGCACCTGATGGAGATGATTATGCCACCAATGGAGAATATGATGATTGAAGACTTGGACGAAATATTCATGCCTATACTTCATATTTTCGTCCATAGTCACATATGGTGCTGCGCCACCTTTATTTATGGGCCAGGGCCCATGTAATTTCGAATCAGACTTTTAGTGCGTTTTTAGAGTCCGTAAGGAGGAAGGAAAGTCCACTTAGGGTTGGATTCGGCCACCACCCCTTGGCTGGCCGAAATCCCTTTCTCTCCTCCTTATATACCCCCCTTAGCTCATTGTTTAGACTTGGATTTTGTTTAGTTAAAAAGAACTCAGCTTTTGCTAGTCTTCGCCATAGGCACGAGTGTCGGCTAGACCTCCTGTACTACGCACTTGCAAGATCCCACCTTCATCAATAAAGTTCATCTTCCATCCGCAATTCTTGATTGCATTATTGGTTCTTACTTGTTTCTCGATTGCAGGAAGAACTAGATCTTTTAGATCAGGCCGATTGTGCTTTCGCAGGATTGGTAACTCCCGGAGATTGGTTTAGCGATTGCATTGGCGCTGCGTACGTGTGCGTAGAAGTCGGATCGCCAAGGTCGAACTCCACCAAAATCGACTTATCACATCTCATCGAAAGATCGGACTACCTTTGCCCTATCAAGTGGTATCAGATTTCAGGTTGATCGGTGAGATTTACAGTTTTACTAGTGTAGATTGCATCTGTTTTATTCATACCTACAGTCCACGAAAAAGCCAAAAAATATTAGAGTTAGATCATCCCGTCCTAAAAACCAGTCCGGGCCTGTTGCATATTCTTTTCAGTGTATTGCATCGTTGAGTCTTCGTCTGCATCGTTGTGTCGAGTTGCTGGTCTTAGTGTCTAGTCCCTTAGAGTTTTCGAGTTCGAATCACATCTAGTCATCGCTGCTGCCGCACCATCTTCCACGCTTGCAGATCACCGCCTTCCAGCCACCAGTACTTCCGCCGCCACTACCAACATCCACCACTACTCTCCGCCATCAAACTCCCTCCACAGCTATTCCATCACACCACCGCCTCGCCGCTATACCCTCTCGCCGCCACATCCGTTGTTGTGCCGCCATACCAAGTAGGGTTAGGGTTTTGGAGATTCGTTTTCAGTTTGTTTCCTTATCCGCCAAGTATACCCTAACGAGGTAGAGTTCATCTCGGTTAATCCTTGCTCGCGTAGCCCCACCCATCCGCAAAAAAAATATATATATATATCAAAAACAAAATTCGCACGCTTTTCAGAGCACTTTTGGAAAAAAAATTTGAGCCTACCCTCGTTTTTCAGTGCGGGGATTCTTTTGAGACAGTTGCCATCATAGTGATATTTTTGCGACTTTTCGCGTTTCAGCGCGTTGAACGCTTCGCAAAGCATACCATCTCGCTCGCGTGCATATTGTTGTGGGTATCTTACTCACGTATCCGTTACTTTTCTGTGATCATCACTTATATCTTGCTGTTACGAGCTATCCTTTGTGCTTGTTGTTGCCACGCCTTGACTTTGTTGGTGATATCGGCTCGCGTCTCTAGTACGGTCTAGCCTAGGACCAGCACAGTACCATCTTTGAGCGTTGCTTCAACTTGCATTCCTGATTTGATTATTGCTATTCCACTATATTGAAGCCTTCCTACAGCTCCACATACTTTCTACTACGTGCATTGTACCTCGCCTAGTAATCGCTTTGTCCAATCATCGGAGTACTAATCTTTGTGGTCGCCGTGACGCTCTCCTGCTTGGTAAGACACTTGTAAGAACCTTATATTTTGCCTGACGGATTGTGTGTTTTTCCACCACATCCTAGTAGTTGATAGGATCATATACTTGTATTTGTTTCTTGTTTTCTACTAATCATGTCAGGAGACGAGAAGGCCGAGATGACTAACAAAGAGCTGCAGGAGCACTTTGAGAAGATGGTTACGGACCATGCTTTGGACACCGAGGACCGGATCCGTGGTGCTATGGACAAGATCGATGGCTTGGAGGTTGCCTTCAATGCAAAGTTCGACGACGTCAACACCACCTTGGCTGGCTTGTCGAGCAAGTTTGATCGCTTGTTGGGACAGTTCCAGCCACCACGCATACCACCTCCCGTGTTGCAAGGCAACACCGTTCCACGGGCAGGTCGTGTACTTCCAGAGGATCCACAGGGTTCGGTCGCGTCGGCTGCTGCTCATGTTGCCAATCCCGGTGAGCATGGCGACGGATACACGGCTGATGCCGACTATCCACCGGGTCGTCCACATGTACATCCACGCAACCTTGCACACCGGCAGCAAGCGCAGGTACGCGAAGATGAACATGTTGCTAAACTGAAATTAGTTATTCCACCTTTTGAGGGTAGATATAATCCGGATGCTTATCTTACATGGGAACTAGAAGTGGAACAACGTTTTGCATGTTTACAGTTTCCTCGAGGATAGACGTGTTTGTGCTGCCACTTGTGAATTCACTGGTTTTGCTTCCGTATGGTGGTCTGAATATTGTAGATTGAATCATGATAATATTCCTAATACTTGGGATAATTTAAAACGTGCTATGCGTACTCGTTTTGTACCTCCTTATTATTAGCGTGAAATGTTACAAAAACTCACCCGTCTACAACAAGGTAAAAAATCCGTAGAAGAGTATTATCAAGAATTGCAAACTGGTTTGATTCGTTGTGGTGTTATTGAGGATAATGAAGCTCTGTTCGCACGCTTTTTGGGTGGGTTGAATAGGGAGATTCAAACAATTCTTGAATATAAGGAGTACAATAATATCACCCGTTTATTTCATCTTGCTTGCAAAGCTGAACGTGAAGTGCAGGATCGTCAACCGCGGACAAGGCCTAATTTTTCTGCAGGTCGTACGTCTTCATGGACGCCACGCCAACCGGATGCCAGCTCCCGTGGTTCTGCACCTCCTCCTTCGGCCAACAAGTCTATCATGCCACCATCACGCACACCAGCACCGAGCCCTCCATCACCATCTAATGGGCCAGCGCGGAGTTCGGTGTCCACGGGAAGAACAAGGGATGTGCAATGCCGCCGTTGTTGGGGATATGGTCACATCGAGAGAGAGTGCAAGACACAGCGTGTGATGATCGTGCGCGAAGATGGAGAGTATGATTCTGCAAGTGATTATGATGAAGAGACTCTCGCGCTTATTTCTGCACAACAAGAAGATAATGAAGATTCTGAGCAGGACATAGAGGTCATGGGCGCTGAGGATGCTGATAACTATAGAAGCTTTGTTGCACATCGCGCTTTGAGTGTGCAGCTTAGTCAAGAACAGAATCAGCGCCACAACTTGTTTCACACACGTGGTGTTGTGAAAGACCGTGCTATTCGAATCATCATTGATGGTGGAAGCTGCAATAATTTAGCAAGCATTGAGATGGTGGAGAAGCTTTCTCTCCCTACACGGCAGCACCCCCACCCATACCATATTCAATGGTTCGACAGCACAGGTAGACTAAAGGTAACACGAACTACACGTGTGCATTTTTCTATTGGGACATATTCTGATTTTGTTGATTGTGATGTGGTACCCATGCAAGCTTGTTCGTTGTTACTTGGTAGACCATGGCAATATGATAAAGAATCTGTTCATAATGGTAGAACTAATCATTATACCCTTGTGCATGATGGAACGAAAATTGGTCTCAAACCTATGACTCCTGAACATATTTTGAAAGATGATCTTGCTAGAGCTAGTAGAGCAAAAAATCAGGAGAAACAAAAGAGTGAAAACCAGATTGGTGCTAACGAAGTGATGCCACATAAGAATACTCCTAAATCTGGTTCCAAATTACCTAATGAAATTCGTTTGAAGCATCCTACTTTACTTGCTACCAAATCTGATATTTCTGAATTGGATGTGAATACTTCTGTTTGTTATGCAATCATATGCAAAGAGGTCCTGTTTTCTTTTGAGGATATACCTTCCTCTTTGCCACCCGCTGTTGCTAACATTTTGCAGGAGTATGCGGACGTTTTTCCCAAGGAGATGCCACCGGGGCTGCCACCCATTCGAGGAATAGAGCACCAAATTGATCTCATACCGGGTGCTTCACTTCCTAACCGTGCAGCCTACCGTACCAACCCCGAGGAGACGAAAGAGATCGAACGACAAATTCAGGAACTACTCGACAAAGGTTATGTTCATGAGTCTCTTAGTCCATGTGCAGTTCCTATTCTTTTGGTACCAAAGAAAGATGGTTCTTCTCGCATGTGTACTGATTGTAGGGCTATTAATAATATCACAATTCGTTATAGACACCCTATACCACGTTTGGATGATATGCTTGATGAATTGAGTGGCTCTACCATGTTCTCTAAAGTTGATTTGCGTAGTGGTTACCACCAAATTCGTATGAAATTAGGAGATGAATGGAAAACAGCATTCAAAACAAAATTTGGTCTCTATGAGTGGTTAGTGATGCCTTTTGGTTTAACTAATGCTCCTAGTACTTTCATGAGATTAATGCATGAAGTTTTGCGTGCTTTCATTGGACGTTTTGTGGTGGTCTACTTTGATGATATATTGATTTACAGCAAATCTTTAGAGGATCATGTGACTCATTTGCGTGCTGTTTTTGATGCTTTGCGTGCTGCACGTTTATTTGGTAACCTTGAGAAGTGCACCTTTTGCACCGATCGAGTTGTGTTTCTTGGCTATGTTGTTACCGCGCAGGGCATTGAAGTGGATCCCGCAAAGATTGAGGCGATTTCAAGTTGGCCGACTCCGTTAACGGTCACCCAAGTGAGGAGTTTCCTTGGCCTTGCTGGGTTCTACCGGCGTTTTGTCAAAGACTTTGGGTCTATTGCAGCGCCGCTGAATGCGCTTACAAAGAAGGACGTGCCCTTTGTTTGGGGCGATGCACAACAGGAGGCTTTTATGCTACTGAAAGATAAGTTAACACATGCTCCTTTGCTCCAACTTCCTGATTTTAATAAGACTTTTGAGCTTGAATGTGATGCTAGTGGAATTGGGTTGGGAGGTGTGTTATTACAAGATGGAAAACCTGTTGCATATTTTAGTGAAAAATTGAGTGGGCCTAGTCTGAACTATTCAACTTATGATAAGGAATTATATGCTCTTGTTCGGACTTTAGAAACTTGGCAACATTATTTATGGCCTAAAGAATTTGTTATACACTCTGATCATGAATCTTTAAAGCATATTAGTAGTCAAGCAAAACTGAACCGTCGTCATGCTAAGTGGGTTGAATTTATTGAGTCTTTTCCTTATGTCATTAAACACAAAAAGGGTAAAGACAATGTTATTGCTGATGCTTTATCACGACGCTATACTATGTTGTCTCAGCTTGACTTCAAAATTTTTGGATTGGAAACCATTAAAGAACAATATATACATGATGTTGATTTCAAAGATGTGTTGCAGAATTGTAAAGAAGGGAGAACTTGGAACAAATTCGTCCTCAATGATGGATTTGTGTTCCGCGCTAACAAACTTTGCATTCCAGATAGTTCCGTTCGTCTTTTGTTGTTGCAGGAAGCACATGGAGGAGGATTGATGGGTCATTTTGGTGTGAAGAAGACGGAGGACGTCCTTGCTGCACACTTCTTTTGGCCACGGATGCGTCGGGATGTTGAGAGATTTGTTGGCCGCTGCACAACATGTCAAAAAGCTAAGTCACGTCTTAATCCACATGGTTTATATATGCCTCTTCCTGTCCCTAGTGTGCCTTGGGAGGATATTTCTATGGACTTTGTTTTGGGATTGCCTCGCACACAGAAGGGGAGGGATAGTATTTTTGTTGTTGTGGATAGATTTTCGAAAATGGCACACTTTATTCCCTGTCACAAAACTGATGATGCCACACATGTTGCTGATTTGTTCTTTCGTGAAATTGTTCGTTTGCATGGTGTGCCGAATACTATAGTTTCAGATCGTGACACTAAATTTCTTAGCCATTTTTGGAGATGCTTGTGGGCAAAATTGGGAACTAAGTTGCTGTTTAGTACTACATGTCATCCCCAAACTGATGGACAAACTGAAGTGGTTAATAGAACTTTGTCTACTATGTTAAGGGCTGTTTTAAAACAGAATTTTAAAAAGTGGGAAGAATGTTTGCCTCATATCGAATTTGCTTATAATCGTTCCATGCATTCTACTACTAAAATGTGCCCTTTTGAGGTTGTGTATGGTTTTGTTCCTCGTGCACCTATTGATTTATTGCCTCTTCCATCTTCGGTGCCAAATGATCTAGATGCTACACAACGTGCTGATTTGGTGTTAAAATTGCATGCCACTGTTAAAGAAAATATTGAGCGCATGAATGCTAAATATAAAATGTATGGTGATAAGGGTAGAAAGAAAATTGTGTTTGAACCTGGAGATCTTGTTTGGTTACATTTGCGCAAAGATCGTTTTCCTGATTTGCGCAAGTCCAAGTTAATGCCACGAGCTGATGGTCCTTTTAAGGTGTTAGAGAAAATAAATGATAATGCATATAAACTTGAGTTGCCTGCCGATTTTGGGGTTAGTCCCGCATTTAACATTGCAGATTTGAAGCCATATTTGGGAGAGAATGATGAGATGGCGTCGAGGACGACTTCAATTCAAGAAGGGGAGGATGATGAGGACATCCCTGCTATAGATGCAACCGCCACTACTACACCACCTACATTACAAGGACCTATGACTAGAGCTCGTGCACGTCAACTTAATCAACAGGTACTTTCGTTCCTACGAGCTACTTCTAATATACATGAGAATATGATGCTGCCTAAAGTAGATGTGTATGTCTCTCTTAGGAATGATGGACCAAGCATGGATGCGAGGGACAAGCTATGGAGCATGTACGTGCAAGGAGATGGCAGCAGGAGTGCACCTGATGGAGATGATTATGCCACCAATGGAGAATATGATGATTGAAGACTTGGACGAAATATTCATGCCTATACTTCATATTTTCGTCCATAGTCACATATGGTGCTGCGCCACCTTTATTTATGGGCCAGGGCCCATGTAATTTCGAGTCAGACTTTTAGTGCGTTTTTAGAGTCCGTAAGGAGGAAGGAAAGTCCACTTAGGGTTGGATTCGGCCACCACCCCTTGGCTGGCCGAAATCCCTTTCTCTCCTCCTTATATACCCCCCTTAGGTCATCGTTTAGACTTGGATTTTGTTTAGTTAAAAAGAACTCAGCTTTTGCTAGTCTTCGCCATAGGCACGAGTGTCGGCTAGACCTCCTGTACTACGCACTTGCAAGATCCCACCTTCATCAATAAAGTTCATCTTCCATCCGCAATTCTTGATTGCATTATTGGTTCTTACTTGTTTCTCGATTGCAGGAAGAACTAGATCTTTTAGATCAGGCCGATCGTGCTTTCGCAGGATTGGTAACTCCCGGAGATTGGTTTAGCGATTGCATTGGCGCTGCGTACGTGTGCGTAGAAGTCGGATCGCCAAGGTCGAACTCCACCAAAATCGACTTATCACATCTCATCGAAAGATCGGACTACCTTTGCCCTATCAAGTGGTATCAGATTTCAGGTTGATCGGTGAGATTTACAGTTTTACTAGTGTAGATTGCATCTGTTTTATTCATACCTACAGTCCACGAAAAAGCCAAAAAAATATTAGAGTTAGATCATCCCGTCCTAAAAACCAGTCCGGGCCTGTTGCATATTCTTTTCAGTGTATTGCATCGTTGAGTCTTCGTCTGCATCGTTGTGTCGAGTTGCTGGTCTTAGTGTCTAGTCCCTTAGAGTTTTCGAGTTCGAATCACATCTAGTCATCGCTGCTGCCGCACCATCTTCCACGCTTGCAGATCACCGCCTTCCAGCCACCAGTACTTCCGCCGCCACGACCAACATCCACCACTACTCTCCGCCATCAAACTCCCTCCACAGCTATTCCATCACACCACCGCCTCGCCGCTATACCCTCTCGCCGCCACATCCGTTGTTGTGCCGCCATACCAAGTAGGGTTAGGGTTTTGGAGATTCGTTTTCAGTTTGTTTCCTTATCCGCCAAGTATACCCTAACGAGGTAGAGTTCATCTCGGTTAATCCTTGCTCGCGTAGCCCCACCCATCCGCAAAAAAAAATATATATATATATATATATATCAAAAACAAAATTCGCACGCTTTTCAGAGCACTTTTGGAAAAAAATTTGAGCCTACCCTCGTTTTTCAGTGCGGGGATTCTTTTGAGACAGTTGCCATCATAGTGATATTTTTGCGACTTTTCGCGTTTTCAGCGCGTTGAACGCTTCGCAAAGCATACCATCTCGCTCGCGTGCATATTGTTGTGGGTATCTTACTCACGTATCCGTTACTTTTCTGTGATCATCACTTATATCTTGCTGTTACGAGCTATCCTTTTGTGCTTGTTGTTGCCACGCCTTGACTTTGTTGGTGATATCGGCTCGCGTCTCTAGTACGGTCTAGCCTAGGACCAGCACAGTACCATCTTTGAGCGTTGCTTCAACTTGCATTCCTGATTTGATTATTGCTATTCCACTATATTGAAGCCTTCCTACAGCTCCACATACTTTCTACTACGTGCATTGTACCTCGCCTAGTAATCGCTTTGTCCAATCATCGGAGTACTAATCTTTGTGGTCGCCGTGACGCTCTCCTGCTTGGTAAGACACTTGTAAGAACCTTATATTTTGCCTGGCGGATTGTGTGTTTTTCCACCACATCCTAGTAGTTGATAGGATCATATACTTGTATTTGTTTCTTGTTTTCTACTAATCATGTCAGGAGACGAGAAGGCCGAGATGACTAACAAAGAGCTGCAGGAGCACTTTGAGAAGATGGTTACGGACCATGCTTTGGACACCGAGGACCGGATCCGTGGTGCTATGGACAAGATCGATGGCTTGGAGGTTGCCTTCAATGCAAAGTTCGACGACGTCAACACCACCTTGGCTGGCTTGTCGAGCAAGTTTGATCGCTTGTTGGGACAGTTCCAGCCACCACGCATACCACCTCCCGTGTTGCAAGGCAACACCGTTCCACGGGCAGGTCGTGTACTTCCAGAGGATCCACAGGGTTCGGTCGCGTCGGCTGCTGCTCATGTTGCCAATCCCGGTGAGCATGGCGACGGATACACGGCTGATGCCGACTATCCACCGGGTCGTCCACATGTACATCCACGCAACCTTGCACACCGGCAGCAAGCGCAGGTACGCGAAGATGAACATGTTGCTAAACTGAAATTAGTTATTCCACCTTTTGAGGGTAGATATAATCCGGATGCTTATCTTACATGGGAACTAGAAGTGGAACAACGTTTTGCATGTTTACAGTTTCTCGAGGATAGACGTGTTTGTGCTGCCACTTGTGAATTCACTGGTTTTGCTTCCGTATGGTGGTCTGAATATTTTAGATTGAATCATGATAATATTCCTAATACTTGGGATAATTTAAAACGTGCTATGCGTACTCGTTTTGTACCTCCTTATTATTAGCGTGAAATGTTACAAAAACTCACCCGTCTACAACAAGGTAAAAAATCCGTAGAAGAGTATTATCAAGAATTGCAAACTGGTTTGATTCGTTGTGGTGTTATTGAGGATAATGAAGCTCTGTTCGCACGCTTTTTGGGTGGGTTGAATAGGGAGATTCAAACAATTCTTGAATATAAGGAGTACAATAATATCACCCGTTTATTTCATCTTGCTTGCAAAGCTGAACGTGAAGTGCAGGATCGTCAACCGCGGACAAGGCCTAATTTTTCTGCAGGTCGTACGTCTTCATGGACGCCACGCCAACCGGATGCCAGCTCCCGTGGTTCTGCACCTCCTCCTTCGGCCAACAAGTCTATCATGCCACCATCACGCACACCAGCACCGAGCCCTCCATCACCATCTAATGGGCCAGCGCGGAGTTCGGTGGTATCCCCTTAGCCTATAAAAGGAGGACCAAGGCACCCAAGGGGAAGGGGGGTGGAGACAAGTTAAGGGACAAGTGGGAAGGGGACAAGTTCGGGAAGGCTAGGCTAGGTAGTGCACAAGTCCAAGAGTAGCTTAGGCGAGAGGTGATCTCCTCCGGGCCAGGATCTGCTCGTCTTCAACCTCTAGCCAACACCTCCCGGGTTCTCACCTGCGACCACCATTGTAAAGCTACATCATGATACACCTCTCAATCCAGACATGCAGGAGTAGGGCTGTTAGCCTCCGGGCGGCATGAACCTGGGTAAACTCCTTGTGTCTCTATGATGCTTGCTAGACGAAGCCCCCGGGCGGAAGACGTCACTTAGCCTCCTTCGCGCCCCATACCGAACCTAAAAGGGGGTATCCTTTACCCCCGGTGTCCGTGATCCAAGACAGGACATCTGGCGCGCTAGGTAGGGGGCGCAAGTGCTGATTTCTTCTTCATTGGCTTTGTGTTCTTCGTCGAGATCTTCCCCATGTTCTTCATCGGCTTCGTGTTCTTCGTCGAGATCTTCCCCAAGTTCTTCATCGGCTTCGAGATCTTCAAGGAGATCTGCGTCAAGTTCTTCATCGACCATGGCGCCAAAGAAGAGGTCCGACGTCTAGGCGTCCAAGGCGGCCTCCCCTGCGCGCTCTCAGGCTACCGGCGAGCATCGCGCTGCTGCGGCAAACTGGGCTTCTCCTCCTCCACCTCCGGAGAAGGACGCTCTGGGCGGGGCAGGCGGCCCAACCCGGAGCGGTGAAGATGGTGGCGCGAAGAAGAGCATGGGCGGCAACACCGGCAAGGACCCCTCTGTCGGTGAAAAGAGCGAGGGTGCCCGCGCAGGAAAGAGTCAGCAGGGCACCAAGAGCAAGTCCTGCACTCTCCTCTCGGACGACGCGCAGGCCCGCCACGACGCCCTCGTCACCGCCAAGGCTCTGATCCAGTTCCCACCCAGCACCGACAACCCCAAGGTCTACCAGGAGTGGCGGACCCGTGTGGAGGAACTCCTCCACTTCGCCGACGGCGGTCCCAGGTGTGAGCCCGTTCAAGCCCCCACCGTCGACAGCCCCGGAGCCAAGGGAGCAGAGGTCCGAGAACCCCGGGACCCTCCCCGGGGAGATCGCCCAGGTGAAGCCGTGCCTCCTCAAGCAAACCCTCCCGCGGTGGGTTGGGCGAACCGCAACGGCGGCCCGGCCATCTCCGTTGGTTCATCCTCCACGCGCAACCTGGATCTGCGCAACGACCTCAACAACCGTCTCCACGAGGATGCATGCACCCGCATCGAACGTCGTCAAGAGCACCATCGACGGGAAGATCGAGACGACAACATCGCCGAGGGCTGTCTCGCGCTCTCCCCTGAGTTTCGCCAGGCCACCTGGCCCAAGAAGTTCAAGATCGACGTCCTCCGCTACGATGGCACCACCAACCCTCGGGACTTCCTGCAGCTATACTCGCTGGCTGCGGTGGTTTCGGGGGCCGACGAGGTCATGATGGCGAATTGGTTCCCATTGGCCCTGAAGGGAGACGCTCAGTTGTCAGCACAGTGGAAACCGGGGTACCACGGGCCGGCCTGCCAGGGCCCACGACACTCTTCAGAAAATTTCGCTAAGGACCTGGCGAGCTTCGCGAGGGTTTTTCCCTTGGCAGGGACCTCTCCTCGAGAGGGCATCTTGGATGCTGCCTTCGGTTCTGCCAAGGATCAAGCCAAAAGGCTCGGCGAGGCCTCGAGCCTCGCGAGGGTTTTTTCCTCACGAAGCAAGCTCTGTCTCGGCGACAGAGCGCACATGGGCTCTGCGCCCTCCGCAGAGTCACGGTCGCGCCTACGCGCGGTGACGACAGCACCGCAGTTGCCATTCTCGTGTATAAAGCAGACAACAATGCTGCACCAAGCAAAGGAGCTACAAGAATTGCCATTTTGGTGATAAGGAGACCATCTGCCGCTACGCTCCAAGGGCGACGTCACCGTGGGGCGCCTCCCGAGCCTCAGCAGCGCCAGCCCACCGTCCTGGCTGGACGGTGGCCTTTCCAGCTTTGGTGACGCCGCTCCCTGCCATGGACCGCGTCCATGGACTCTCCCTTTATCGTGCACCCGTCTTCCTCCTTCGTCGCCATGTGGTAACCCTTCCCGCCAAGATATTTGGGGGAAGAGGTCCAGGACACCTATAAAAGGAGCGGGAGCACGTTCAGGTAGAGTGTTGGTCTTTAGTTGGTTGGAGGGTTGTTCTAGAGATAGCCATTGTTAGTCACCTCGAGCTCCCGAATCTCTCCTTGTACTGTAACCTCTACAAGCAGTGCAATACAACCAAGGCAGGACGTAGGGGTTTTACCTCTCCAAGAGGGCCCTGGACCTGGGTAACATCAGGTGTTCATCTCTACAGTGCCGTCCCACAGCGATCTCGACGAGCGCCGTCACCGAGGCACGTTGAGGGTTGTTTGATTCCGTGTTCAGCCCCTTACTCGATTCCTTACCTAGTGAGAAGCACCCAGTTCCTGGGACAGTTCTCCGACATTTGGCGCGCCAGGTAGGGGGCTGAGGCGCATCTTCAACCTCGACACAGCCATGGCTGGCTCTCTCGCCGAACTTCTCGCTCGCCGGACGGCCAGCGCCGCCACCGCTCCTGCTGGCAACCCGTGCGGCCGCCCGCGTGGAAGCGCTGCTCCGGAGCGCCACGTCAACCCCTAGCCCCGCGTCGAGCATCCAGAGGACAACAACGACGACCACGCCGAGGACGACCTCGGCGAAGAGGAGGCTTCCTCCCTGCACTCGTCGCGGGACCGCGCTGCCTCCTTGTTGGGCCGCCCTGCGCCCAGCCCAGCAACTGCGCTTCTCATGGCGCAGGAGCTGCTGCAGTACCGCCCCACGCCGGAGGCTCAAGAATCCTGGCTCAACCGCCTCTCCGAACTCGTCGGCGCCGCTCGCGTCGCCGCTCCTGCACCGTCTCGTTCGCTGGTTCCCTCTGCGCGCGTGGGGGATGTGGCGCACGGCGCGCCTCCTGCACCTCCTCGTCATCCCGCGCCCGCTCCAGCTACACCAGTTCCACCGCAACCTGCTCCAGCAGGGGCTCCTCCTCGCGACAACCGCACTGCATCGCACGCGTCGTCACCGCATGACTGCCAAATCGTGCAGCGAGCCCTGGAGGACGCACGCGTGAACATCGAGCGCCAGCCGGATCGCCACAACCGCGCCGTCCAGGACGTCGCCACCGCAGGGCGCCACCTCTGCGCCAGCCTCGCCAACGGCGTGGTCACCTACGGCACGACGGCCGCGTTCACTCGCAGCCTCTGTCGCGTCGTCTGGCCGGTCAAGTTCAAGCCGGATCTTCCTCCGCTCTACGACGGCAAGAACAACCCCCTAGTGTTCCTGCAGCTCTACACTTTGGCCATCCAGGCCGCGGGGGGCGAGGACAAAGTCATGGCGAACTAGTTCCCCATGGCCCTCAAGGACTCTGCGTCCTCGTGGTTCACGAACTTCCCCGCTGAGTCCATCAACACCTAGGAGGATCTCTGTCGGTGCTTCGTCGCGAACTTCAAGGGCACGTACGAGCGCGGCCTCATGTACAACGACCTCCGCGGCGTACGACAGAAGCCTGGCGAGACCCTCCGCAAGTACATCCAGCGCTTCAGCCAGGTGCGCAACAAGATCCCCAATGCCACCGACGCGCAGGTCATTTCGGCCTTCCAGGCTGGAGTCACGGACGTGCGGATGCTCGAGAAGCTCGGCATCCATGACAACATCACCACCGTCGTCAAGCTCTTCGACTTGGCGGACAAGTGCGCCAAGGCTGAGGAGGGCCGTTTGTTTGTCAAGAACGAGCCAGGGGACCCTGCCGAGGGATCCAAGAAGAAGAAGAAATCCACCGAGAAGCGCAAGACCACTGCGGTCCTCGTAGCTGAACCTGACGCCAAGCAGCCTCGCGCTACCTCTCCAGCCGCGGGCCCCGAGAAGAAAGATGATCGCCCCTTCTGCATCTACCACAACAGGCATTCCCATGCCACCGAGGACTGCTACGACCTCAAGAGGCTTCGCGAGGCTCGCGAGGCTCGCAAGGTCGCGGCGGCCGCGGGGGGCGACACTGGAACAACAACAACTACTACAACGACAACTACCAGCAGAACCCTCAAGCCAACGCCGTCCAGCCCGCGAACGACAACCTCCCTGCCGAGACTCCTGAGGGCTACCAGGTGCCTCGCAGGTCCGCTTGCATCCTCGGCGGGGCTCAGGCCCACAGCTCCAACCGCCACTTCAAGCAGCTCGCTCGCGAGATCGCGGCAGCGCTTCCCGGGGTTGAGGCCTCCAGGCCCCTCAAGTGGTCCCAGTACCCCATCACCTTTGACTCCAGCGACCACCCCAAGTCCACTTCGACTGTTGGCACCATCCCGCTGGTCTGCACCCCCACCATCAACAACATCGCAGTCTCTAAGACGCTCATCGATGGGGGTGCAGGCCTCAATGTCATCTCTGTCGAGACCTTCG
This sequence comes from Puccinellia tenuiflora, assembly GCA_012064385.1. Taxonomy (NCBI): domain Eukaryota; kingdom Viridiplantae; phylum Streptophyta; class Magnoliopsida; order Poales; family Poaceae; genus Puccinellia; species Puccinellia tenuiflora. Next base: position 954,268 of record QRDG01001356.1, read on the forward strand.
AGAAGCTTCAGGTGCCTTACGAGTGGCTCATGCCCACCAGGTCCTTCTCGGGGGTGACAGAGGGTCTCACGACCCCTTTGGGGCAAGTGAGGCTCGCGGTCACTTTTGGCACGCAAGCCAACTACCGCACCGAGCTGATCGACTTCGACGTCACGCACATCGGCCTGCCCTACAACGCCATCCTCAGCTACCCCGCCCTCGCAAAGTTCATGGCGGTGACCCACCACGCCTACAACCTCGTCAAGCTCCCTGGCTCGGGTGGCACCATCGTCATCCACGGTATGGTCTCAGATGCCCTGTACGCTGCGCAAGCGGCCTACAAGGCTGCCGCGGTGGTGTCCCCCGCTGACGAGGATGAGGAACCCCTCCCGAGCCCCCCCCCCCCCCCCCCCGCGAAGAAGAAGCAGCTGTTCTCTCAGGAGAAGGCCGCGATGAAGCAGGTGCCTATTGAGGCAAACGGCTCGGGGGCTAGCGTCACCATTGGCGCCAACATGCCTCCCAAATAGGAAAGCGCGCTCGTCGCCTTCCTCAGGGCAAACTCTGACATGTTCGCATGGACACTGTCAGTTATGTCCGGAGTACCGAGGGATGATCGAGCACCACCTAGCCGTGTGTCCAAACGCACGCCCCGTGAAGCAAAAGGCACGGCGCCAGGCGCCAGAGAAGCAAGATTTCATCGTTCAAGAAGTAGAGAAGTTGAAGAAAGCTAGCATCATCAAAGAAGTTGTCCATCCCACTAGGCTCTCCAATGGTGTGGTCGTCCCCAAGCACACCGGAGGAAGCCGCCTCTGCATCGACTTCACCGACCTCAACCAAGCTTGCCCCAAGGACCCTTATCCCCTCCCGAGGATCGACCAGATCGTGGACTCCACCGCCGGCTGCGAACTCCTCTGTTTTCTGGATGCCTTCTCAGGCTATCACCAGATCAAGATGGCGAAGGAGCACGAGGAGAAGACAGCATTTCTCACCCCTTGTGGTGTGTTTTGCTACGTCTGCATGCCTTTCGGCCTGAAAAATGCCGGTGCCACTTTCCAGCGCCTCATGAGGATCGCCTTGGGGGCTCAAATGGGAAGGAATGCAGAGGCCTACGTCGATGACATCGTGGTCAAAACTCGCGAGAAGGACATGCTCATCAAGGACCTCGAGGAGACCTTTGCCAACCTGCACAAAGTAAACATCAAGCTGAACCCCGCCAAGTGCGTCTTCGGGGTCCCTTCAGGCAAACTCCTCGGGTTCCTGGTGTCTCATCGTGGCATCGAAGCAAACCCCGACAAGATCAGGGCCATAGAAGAGATGCAGCCTCCTCGTCGCCTCAAGGACATGCAGCGCTTAGCGGGATGTATGGCCAGCCTTGGCCGTTTCATCTCCAAGTTTGGCGAGAGGGCGCTGCCGTTTTTTAAGATCATGAAGAGGTCCGGTCCTTTCAAGTGGACGCCTGAAGCGGCAAAGGCCTTCGAGGACCTGAAGAAGTACCTGGCGAGCCCACACATCATGGTTGCCCCACGCCCTCGCGAGCCTCTAAAGCTTTATCTTGCAGCCACTCCTCAGACGGCAAGCGCGATCTTGGTGGCTGAAAGGGAAGAGCCAGTCCTCGCCAAGCAGAGCTCCGCCTCGCCAAGCCCAGAACTCCTCGACAAGGAAGCAGCCTTGTCAAGCCTCCAGCCTCATGCCGAGCCTCTACAAGTGGGGCCTCAAGAGAACCTCGACAAGGACTCCGCCGAGCCTCGAGAGGAGCCAACCGCTGCCACGTCCTTCCCGAAGAAGATGCAGAGGCCGAGAGGGTTGCTCGTCAGGCCAAATCCTACTGCCTCCATGACAGAGACCTGTACCGTAAGCGCCCCAATGGGGTTGCGTTGCGGTGCGTACCTGCCGAGGAAGGCCACCAGCTCATCAACGACATCCATAGCGGAGAGTGCGGCCACCATTCATCCTCACGCACCCTCGCAGCCAAGGTCTTCCGGAGTGGCTTCTACTGGCCTTTAGTGCTTCAAGACGCAGCCGCAATCGTCCAGTCCTGCGACGCCTGCCAATTCCACGCCAAGCAAATACACCAGCCCGCACAAGGACTCCAAACTATCCCGCTCTCCTGGCCGTTCGCGGTCTGGGGGCTGGATCTTCTGGGACCTTTCCCGCGAGCGCTCGGGGGGCTACCGCTACCTCTACGTCGCCATCGACAAGTTCACCAAGTGGCCTGAGGTGGAACCCGTGCGCACCATCCCGGCGAAATCAGCGGTAAAATTCATCAGGAGCTTGGTCTGCCGCTTTGGCGTGCCCAACCGCATCATCACCGATAACGGCTCGCAATTCATCAGCGGCGCCTTCAAGTCCTACCGTGGCAGCCTCGGCGCCCAAATCTGCTACGCCTCGGTGGCTCACCCACGAAGCAACGGGCAGGCTGAGCGAGCCAACGTCGAGGTGCTCAAGGGCCTCAAGACGAGAAGCTTCAACGGCCTCAAGGCCAGTGGCAAGCACTGGATCGATGAGCTCCCCTCGGTGCTCTGGTCCATCCGCACCACGCCAACGAAGCCCACTGGCAAGACGCCGTTCTCCCTTGTCTAAGGCGCTGAAGCCGTTCTCCCCAGCGAGATCACCCACGGCTCTCCACGAGTCTTGGCCTTCAAGGAGGCTGAGCTGGACGAACTCCGCAACAACGACCTGCTGCTACTCGAGGGGCTCCGCCGCAATGCGGCCCTGAGAGCGGCAAGGTACCAGCAAGACCTCCGTCGCTACCACAGCTGCCACATCCGCCCACGCACTCTCGAAGCAGGAGACCTTGTCCTGAGGAGAATCCTCTCCAGGGCAGGCCTCCACAAGCTCTCGCCAATGTGGGAAGGACCCTACTGGGTCGTGCACATCACCAGGCCTAGCTCCGCGTGGCTTGAGACGGAGGACGGCATTCCTGTCGCCAACCCCTGGAGCATCCAGCACCTGCGCAAGTTCTACCCCTGATCGTCCTCGACGAGCAACTTTTTGAGTCAAGGAAGAGCTTTGCGCCATCATCCTCCACGAGGAAAATATTCGAGCTCCCCTCTCTACTATACGTCTCCTCGGGCCGTTCGAGAAGACTCTCTAGCCACCACGCCTCGGCAAGGTGACTTCTTCAAGCACCATGCCTTGGCGAGGTGGATCCCCATGCCCAGACATGGCGGACCACAGGCTCTACGAAGCCACCCCCGCATAGGGGCCCCTCTGAGCTCTCTCTACATGCATCGCCTCGGGCCGCGAGAGTCTCAGCCACTCCATGTGGAACCCCATGCCCAGACATGGCGGATTTTGTACTTCTGGCCACGCCAGTATAATGAACCCTTGTTTCAGGTCACTGTGAACCTTTGCGCTTCGCGCCAGCATATGTTGTTGCTTCGGTAAGCAGTTATATTATTGCATTTCATCCTTGCTCGTATGATCCCTCCTGTGCATCTCGCGAGCGGGGGCTGAGCATGGTGCCTGTGCCTCGGGAGCATCCCAGCAGCGCCTCAAACCCAAGGGATCCGAGCTCTGAACTCACGGGTCAGCTCTCATGTACGTCAACTCCCAAGGAGCTCTGAACTCATGGGCTAGCTCCCATGCACGTCAACTCACCAAGTACCTTGGTGCCTGTTCTCCTCGCGAGACACACATGAAGGAACCTACGAGCGCGCATGAGTTATCTAGCTATGTATTGCTTGTGGGTATGCCTATCTGTCCAAGCGCAGGAAAGCAGGTTCAAAACAAGCCTCAGGCAACCTCGGGAGGGAAAATGCCTCATCAAGGAACCAACACCCTCTCCAAGGCAAAAACGCCTCGCGAAGCTAAGTCCAAACACTTGGTTAAATTTCCTTTCGCTGGTTTTTGTCCCTCGAGCGTCTTTTCTCTCTCCTATGCCTCATGGGCTGCTTGCGTGTTAAAGGGGAGCCCCGAGCATCGCGCCTCGGGAGCTCTTACTTCTCGAGGCCTCGCGCACCCCCCGGTCTTGTGGAGCCCTGACTCTCACATATCGAAACGGCGGTGGTGTAGCGCTAAGAGAGGGTTCTAAGACGCAGAGCGAAAAAGACATGAAGGGAAAGATAAAAGCCTCCCGAGGGACATTCACGAGCGCATTCAAATAAAACATAAACAAGTCTTTACAAGCAAAATACTAAGATAATGTGTGCCCCATGCACACCCAGTCGCAGGAAAGTGCTCAGGCCGTCGGGCCTCCTGAGGTGCCCCCGTCGTCCGCAGCGGCATTTTCCTCCTCTTCCGCGACGTCCTCCTCGCCATCGTCCTCGTCCTCCTCTACCTCGACCTGGTCGAATTTCTTGGCATACGCCTCTGCGGCCTTCCGGATCCTGTCGCTCACCGCGATGCGGCAGCTGAGGTCGACGGGCGCCGTCACGGCCTCGAGGTCGAGGGAAGGCTGAAGCCTCGCGAGGTTGGCGAAGATGCGGCAAGTGGCGAGGACGAGGAGATCGCGACTCTCCTCCACGACGCGTTCGTCAAGACTCTTCGCGGTCTCTTCAAGCTTTGTGAGGAATCGCTCGAAGAAGAACGCGTACCCGGCCTCGTCGTCATTCTCCTTTGCGGTGAAGGAGGGGACCTCGGTTCCCAGGCGGACCCCAACAGCACGCGCGCGGGACACCAGGTCTTGGAGCATGCACTGGCGCTGGCGCGACATGGTTCGCGCGATCTGCGCGTTGCGCTGTGCCTCCTCCGTGGCGTCTGCAACCGGCCCCACTTGCTGGTGGAGCTCGCTCAGGTCCTTCTCCAGGGTGCCGGCCTTCTCTTCCACGTGAGCCTGAGCGTCCCTGGCGCTCTGAAGGCGGGAGGCCATCTGCTTCTCCCCCTTCTCGAGCCCCTTGATGCGGTTCTGGAGCTCATTGCGCTTCGTCGTGAAGCGCTCCTCCTGCTTCTTGGCCTTCTCGTCAAAACTCTTGGCGAGATCTTAGCGGATGAGCTTGACCCTGTCGTCGGCCTCCTCCTGCATTTTCTTTTGCTTCGCCGCGAGGCTGGCGTTGGCCTTCTCGAGGCGCTCCGCGTAGGTGGCCTCGTCCTGGGCCACCTGACTCTCGTGAGCCCACAGCGCCTCCTCGGCGGTGGCCTGATCCTTCTCGAGCTGCTGGACCTCCTCCTCGCGCCGGCGCAGTTCCTCCTCACGGGGGGAGAGCTCTCCCTCGCGTCGCGCCAACTCCGCTTCACGCTGTGTCAGCTGCTCCCCGTGAGCGTCCAGCCTCTCACTGAGCTCCTTCAAGCTGTCCTCGATGACTTTGGAGTCCATGATGAATTTTTGCTCTGCGGCCCAGATCTCCTGTTGCTTGGAGGCGGTTTCCGCCTCGAGCGCCTCCCGCGCGGCGTCCAGTTGCTCCATGTTCTCCGCCGCCTCCCGCTTCACGCTATCGCGGGTCTCCTTGGCGAAGCGAATCGCCTCGTCGCGCGCCGCCCGGGCCGCCGCATCCTGCCGGCAGCAGCTCTCCACCCTCTCGCGGAGGAGGGCCCAGGCTTCGTCAAGCTCTGCCCACTCCTGCGCCATGGTGAGTTCTTCTTCGACGTACTGCGTCTCCAGCTTATCGAGCGTCTGTCGCGCTTGACTGAAGACGGAGTTGCGGCGAGCTGTGTGAAGGCGCGGCTCCCGCAGCGCCAAGGTCCCCGCATCGCCGCGGGGTGCAGAGGCCTCGACGCTTGGCGAGGCACCCGAGGCACCTTGCCTCGGGCTCACGGCCGCTCCTGGTGCGACCTGGGGGCTCGTGTGGCAGCCTCCTTCGCCGCCTGCGTTAGGAGCCCTCTGGGGACTGGGCGTCCTCTCGTCCCCGGCTCCGGCGTCCGTGGGCTCCGGAGGCGATTCCTCCTCCTGCCCTCCGGGGGTAGATTCAGCCCCTCCTGTGGTAGCCGCACCTGCCGCGGCCTCGGGCTCGTCAGCCCCTCTTGTGGAGGCCTCTCCCTCCGGAGGTGGCTCCACAGTTGCCCCTTGGGCCTCCGCCTCGTCTGGCCTCTCCGAGGCTTGTGCGGTCTCGGTCGCTGCCTCGTCCTCCGCTGCCTCCTGCTGTAGGGGAGGAGTGGCGGCCCGTGCCGGCGACGACGCCACCTCTTCAACCTCCCCCTCCGCGCGGTGTTCATCCACGGGAGGAGTAACCGCACGCCGCGGCTCGTCAACCGCAGGCGTCGCCACAGTGGCGCCGACAGTCTCCCCAAGCTTGCGGAGCCGTCGCCTCTTCGGTGCTGCGAGGTTGCTAAAAAGAAAGACAAACAGAAGATCCTTCAGGAGGGTATTTGAAAGCAAAATACTAAAGGAAAGAAGAAGGACCAGGGCTTACTCGTCAGCCATCCTCCACACCCTCTTCTTTGCCTTTGGCGGCTGGGGGCTGCTTGCTCTGGCTCCTTCTCGAGGCGCACCTGCCTCCTCGCGAGGAGCGCCCCTCGCGGCCACGGCGTCCCTGTCGTGCGCGAACTTGGAGCGGGGCTCGCGGCGCCCTCCCTTGCCGCTGCTCTCCTCCTCCTCCGCGGTGCGTCGGGGGGGAGCTCCGCGAGAGGGATCCTCATCGCTGCTGGAGGAAATCACCTGGAGGTACCCTTCAGGCGGTACGCTCCTTGAGGAGCCGGCAAAGTCTCCCGAGGGGTCAGTGCTTCCCGAGGCCTCACCCTCGCCAGAGTCCTCCGCCTCGTCCGGTTCCGGCGACTCGTCCATCTGCTCCGGCTCCACCGCCCACGGGTTGCTGCGGGGCCCGCGGTGTCCTTCGGGCACGATGCCCCATTCATCGAATCTGGGCAGGCCCCTGCGGTGCTCGCGCACCATCTCTTCCCCAAAGGTGAAGAGCGGCCGGGCCTCATCGGCGGCTGGGGCTGGGATGGCCGCCGTAGTGAAGAGGGTCCCCATGACCTTGTCCAACACCTCCGGAGTGAAGTTGTCCGTGCACAGGCGCATCCCATCCTCCGGCCCTGTGTACGTCCTCATCGGCTCTGAATGCCACTGGAGGGGGGCGATGCGGCGCCTCGTGAAGTCCTTCGCCACAATCTGGCCGGTGAATCCAGCGTCGCGGAGCCCCCGCAGGCACTCGTACACCGCGTCAAGCTTCGGGCCCTCGAAGCCCTCGCTCGCCCAGCGCGCCCACTTCTTCAGGGGCGCCACGGGTATATCCAGGAGGTGGTTCGTCACCTTGGTGTCGACGAAGAACCACCGCTGGCGGAAGTCCTCCACCTTCTTCGTCACCTTGGTGATGGCATTCTCGCCGCTCCACGCGATGGGGATGTAGTTCTTGCTCCTGGCGTCGGTGATGCGGAAGGAGACACATCCGGTCCGCTCGTCCTGCGCGGTGGACCGGAGTGCATAGAAGCTGCGGAAGAGCTCCACAGAAGGACGGACACCAACGTAGGCCTCGCAGAGGTAGGCGAAGATGGATAGGATGAGGATGGAATTGGGATGAAGATGGAGGAGTTGGATCTGGTATGTCTCCAGAATCCCCATGAGGAAGTCAGAGAAAGGAGGAATGAGACCGGCGGAGAGAGTGTGAAGGAAGATGGGGTAGTACCCCTCGGGAAGCTTGTTGCTGCCGGCCGGTTTCATGCTTGTCGCGTCGTGCTCGTTGGTCTTCGCGGCCGCCAGGTGGCGCACCTTGTCGACCCCTGCCGAGTTGATGCGGGACCTCAGCAGCGCCTCCTGGGGTTCAGCATTCCGCGACGCCGCCGCGGACTTGCCAGCCTGCATCGGAGCCTTGTCCTTCTTGGGAGCGGCCGCTCTCTTGGGCGCCATGGTCGCAGGAGAGAAGAAACTCTTGGAGGTGGTGCGCTCTGGGAAGGAGGCGTTTGGGGGAAGTGTGCGGCGGAGTAATGGGCGAAGTGATGGGCGCCATCATCGCGCGCAGGCTTTATTGACCAGTTGCCAAGGGCGTGGCGGGCCCCACCGGGTCGCCCGTTGGAGCCGAGGAGATCGTGGCTTCGAGCGAAACCGCTGCGCCCCACGTGTCACGGCCCAGGCAGACATCGTTGGGCCCCCGACACTTCACCTGCATCGGCGGACTTCGGTGTGCCCATCGTGGGCCCGGGGGCTACTGTCGGCACAGTGGAAACCGGAGTACCACGGGCCGGCCTGCCAGGGCCCACGACACTCTTCCAGCTTTGGTGACGCCGCTCCCCGCCATGGACCGCGTCCATGGACTCTCCCTTTATCGTGCACCCGTCTTCCTCCTTCGTCGCCATGTGGTAACCCTTTCCGCCAAGATATTTGGGGGAAGAGGTCCAGGACACCTATAAAAGGACGGGGAGCACGTTCAGGCAGAGGGTTGGTCTTTAGTTGGTTGGAGGGCTGTTCTAGAGATAGTCATTATTAGCCACCTCGAGCTACCGAAGCTCTCCTTGTACTGTAACCTCTACAAGCAGTGCAATACAACCAAGGCAGTACGTAGGGGTTTTACCTCTCCAAGAGGGCCCTGAACCTGGGTAACATCGGGTGTTCATCTCTGCAGTGCCGTCCCACAGCGATCTCGACGAGCGCTGTCGCCGAGGCACGTTGAGGGTTGTTTGATTCCGTGTTCAGCCCCTTACTCGATTCCTTACCTAGTGAGAAGCACCCAGTTCCTGGGACAGTTCTCCGACATCAGTCATGGCTCCTCAACCTCCCCAAGTGCTCCATCCGATCCTGGCGGGCACTAAAGGAGGCATTCCTGGGGGCTTTCCAGGGCGGCTACCAGAGCCCAGGAGTTCCCAGCGACCTGCACGACTTCAAGCATCTTCCGGGTGAAATCTTCGCAAGTTCATCCAATGCTTCACCCAGAAGATGAACACCGTCCCAAGCATCAAGCAGGAGCTGGTGATTCAGTCCTTCCACGCCATAGTTCGACATACCCGGATGCGCGAGAAGTTGAGCACTCATCGCATCGAGACTACCCGCGAGCTATGGGAGCTCGCGGACCGCTGCGCCCGCGCAGAAGAGGGGGTCAGAGTCCCCGGGGAGGAAGAACCTGAGGACAAAGCCACCCCCGCTAAGAGCAAGAAGCGGGACCCTGGTCCCGACAAGCGCGTCTTCGTCACCGAGCCTCTCTCCAAGAAGGTCAAGCCAGCCCCGACTTCTGAGGGCGATGAAGATCCATGGTGCCACGTCCACCACGACGGCGATCACCTGCTCAAGGACTGCCGCCAAGTAAACGGCCTCGCTGCGCGCACGCAACGTCAAGGAGGCGGGGCCGGCCCAGGTGCCTACTACAGCTGCGGACTCCATGGGCACTACTCCCGGAACTGTCCCGCAGGTCGCCAAGGCGGTGACGGCCGGGGATGGGGGCGTGGTGGGGGACGCGGAGGCCGCAGAGGAGGGCGCGGTCGCCAAGGCGGACGTGGGCCAAACAATGCGGAGTTCGCCGACAATGGGGACGCTCCGGCTCCTCAGGGCTGCGGCAACGGACAATTCCAAGAAGTCAATGGCGTCGTCGGGTGCATTCACGGGGGAGCCTCCCTGCCTCCCTCCAACAGCGCCGACAAGAGACTCGTCCGGGAGCTGAACGCGGTCGCCCCGGTGCCGTTAAAGCCCCTGGAGTGGTCTAACCAGGTCATCTCCTTCGACCCGGAAGATCACCCTGACACAACCGTCGGGGTAGGGACACTGCCCCTAGTCGTGTCGTCCATCATCCACAACTTCAAGGTCACCAAGATGCTGGTCGACGGAGGCTCCAGCCTCAACCTGCTGACGGCAAAGGTCCTGGCCACTTTACAAATCCCTTTCTCCCGCCTGCAAGACACCGGCGTGTTCCAAAGTGTGAACGGGAATATCACACGGCCTCTAGGGAAGATCTCTGTTCCGGTCAGATTTGGTGGCCCGGAGAACTTCCGCACCGAGGAGATCATCTTCGACATCGCCGACATGCCGCTCCCCTACAACGGCATACTCGGCCGACCCGCGCTGGCCAGGTTCATGGCCGTCTCCCATTTCGCCTACATCATGATGAAAATTCCGGCGGCTTGGGGTGTGATCAAGATCAAGGCCGACATCGACGACGCCATCTACTGTGTCTAGAGACTGAACCAGATGGTGGCCGCAACGGCGGACACCCGACAAGACATGCAAGACGCTGGTGCTTAGGCTGCTCTCGGGGGCGGAGGGAACCTCGGAAGCTCGGCACCCGTGGCCTCCAAGAGGGCGCCATTCCGCGGCGACCCGCAGATGACCAAGAAGGTGGCACTCACGAGTGTGTAACAGCCCCAGTTTGGTACCCTAAAATATGGGCCAAATTTTCGATTTTTTCTTTGCATTCCATCATGGCATACTTATTTAAATTGCGTAAGTTGAATAAAGCAACACCTGGACATTTAAAACAAAGGAAGCAAAACCTTCCCAAAATTTCAAACCAAATAAATTACTCAAATTGGCAAAACCAATTGTTCCTGAGTCTCCAATTTGTCCAGGAAGCTCAAGGATAAATTTTATAAATAATTTGCCAAAGGCTAAATTATTAACAAGCAAATCAATAAATTAAGAATCCCAAAATTGACTCAAATCAAATACTATTTTTGGAAACTAAGTTAGACTTTTCAAAAATTCAAAATAAAAAATGGGGTGCTTCATTGTTATAATATGAGCCTCCATAAATATTTTCATAATTTATTGAATTGCTTAAATGCTCCAAACAAATGCTTTTTGCAATTATGGAAAATGATCAAATTGCAACAATATGAATAATTGTGAAACTAAACAATTTATTTTGGAACACCAATTTTTGTTAAGCTTCCTCATGTCATGGGGAGCCTACAAGAATATTTCCAGAATTTATAAAGTTGTCTAAATGGCCCATTTAAATAGCTAAACATTGCTGGTTTTAAATGAACTTGAAAAAAATTGCAAAAAGATTAAAACTCTGACGATGGGGCCCACTGTCAGTGCCTTCTCTCTCCTCTCATAGTGGCGACATGGGCACTGGCGCCATGCCGCGCGCGCCATGCCACCGTGCCCCCATTCCGTGGCCCCCCTCTCCGAGGTCAAGGATGCGAATGAGGCCGCTCGCCTGTCTCGCTCCCCCACCTGCTCCTCACCTGCCCCTCCCCTGATCTTTCCCTCGCTCTCCCATCGCGTCCGCCATGGTTGACCTCGAGCTTGCGTCGCCGTCGAATAGCCGCCGTTGAAGCTCCCCTTCCAGATCGAAGACTACCACCGGGACCGACTCGCCGTCAGCAACCTCCTCGTCGAAGGAATCGGCCTGGGGTGCCGGGAATCGGCCGGGCCGGCCGTTTCTTCGTCGCCTCCTCCCCTTCCGGCCGCCGCCCGCCGAGCGCCCTCGCCGCCAGCGCCGGCCTCCCCAGCTTCCCTCGACCCCTCCAACACGCTCATGGTGAGCTAGCGGTCCTGTTGGACATCCTTTCCTTCTCTCTCGTACTCCGGTTCGTTGTGCCGCCGTGTGCCGCCGCCGTTGCCCGCTCCGCTGGTCGCCGGCGTCCCATCCGGCCACCTCAGGTTTCACCACCGCGAGTAGTTTCCCCCGCAACCCCGTGTCCCTTGTCCACTCGTCCAGAGCCTCGCGCGCGTGCTGGCATATCGTCAAGCGCGTCGCCGGCGCACGGTCACCGCCGCGCGCCGTGCCGGTCGCGGAAACCCCTACCTGGTCAAATCCTTGCCCGGCCTGGAATCGGCCTTGGGCCGACCCGGAGGCCGGAGGCCTCGGGCACATGCCCGGCCGTTTGCCCAGCCTGGGCCGGTCAAAGGCTGGCCGCCTTGGGTGCTTGCCCGGCCGGCAGCCCGGCCTGGCCGGCACAAGGCCGGCTTGTCTGGCTGTTTTGCTTTTCTTTTTGGTTTTTAAAACCAAATTTGAATAAATAATAACTATTTGAAAATGCTCCAAATTTGACAATGCAAATATCAAATTGTTCGGCAAAACAAAACCTATCTGTTGGTAGCATTGCCATGCCTTTTTTAATAAATAATTTTGCCTTTACTTAAGAATTCCTAAATGGTATAAATAATACCTAAATTGAAAAAATTCATAACTTGTGAAATATTTAACCAAAAATCATGAATGAAATATCAATGTGTTCAACCTGTCAAATACTATTAAACCATGCTAATATCATGTCATGATCACAAATATTTATTTGATGTTTTTCTTTAAATGATTAAACGAATTAAATTCAATTAATTATTTAATTCACTAATTATTCATCGAAACTCGGAAAATTACAAATAAGGTACCAAAATGATCGGAACAAAACCTAATTAATCATGTCATGTTCATGCATATATAAGCCACTTCTTTTGTAATGTAATAATTCATAACCAATGTGGCCACTAAGATAAATACAGGGTTGTTTCAAATAATTACACTAATTATTTGGAACTCCATTTCATTTTTTAGATAAATTATATGGTGATATCTATGCATAAACTTGTCATGTCATCATGTGATTGTGCATTGCACCTTTTCTTCGGGTGATTTATTTGTTCTTTTGTATTATTTTTGGGTATCGATAGATTCCGGAGTCGAGGGTCTCTCTACCTACCCCGACGAGCCGTACTACACGCCCCGGCAGTAAGGCAAGAGATAAACTAACCTTCTTGGCATCTAGCATCCTATTGCTTTATAAACTTATTTTATCCACCATAATATTGAATGCGATTCCAATGACAATTTTTTGGTCAATGCTAGAGTCTCCTATGTATGCATGTTTTTCCCCCTGAACCATCACATGCTTCCCTACCTATGAACCCTAGGTTTGATGTGTTGGCCGGAGACAAGATATAATTGCTGTTATATATGCTTAGCTATGCTTAGCCATGCTTAGTCAAGTGCTTTATGTCCGATGATTAAATTCCATAATTGTTGATGTTGATGGAATGTTTCGGACATGGTGGTGGAGTGTGGTGCTTAATTAATTTGCTAAGAAGGCTTGGATGAGTTGCCATCGGGGATGGTGTTTTGCCTCATTCTTGCCCCTAGGTGCGAGTTCTTTACCTCTTGAACCAAGACGAGCATGCTGCCATTGGTGGGTGTATGGGCGCCTTACTAACTGAATAACTTGTGCGGGCGTATCCAACGGTCCTCTAGTTTGCTATTTCCTTTTGCGTGTGAGTGTGTGGGAGGAAAAAGGAATGATGCGGACGGTGGTGTTTAGGACGTGGCGATGGGGCAGGGTGTTGAAATAGGCACTGAACCTGTCCTGTGGCCACAGATGACTCTTGGATACTCTCATGCGAGGTAAAGGTTTAACCGCTCCCACTTGCCAGCTTTCCCCGGAAGAGAGCTAACTAGGCGAGCCGGACGGTACCAATGGGTAAATTAGTGCACCCCTGCAGGGTTAAATCTTTTCGAAAAGCCGTGTCCGCGGTTATGGACGACTTGGGAATAGACGATAAGATCATAGAGAACCTTAACTTAATTGATATGGCAGCTAAAGGTTGCATAATCAACGTGTGATAAAGGTTTATTTCCTCGAGGGTGATTCGAGGGAGTGCCTTTGGTGGAGATGAGTGGTTTTGGCTACAAGTTGGTTCGATGAGAACCAAAATGAAAGTTTACTCTCTTACCCCTTTTATGAAAAATACTCTGAGTAGACGATGCCATGTGTCAATCATGTTTTTAGCAATGAAAACTAGCTTTATGCAAAACAACTACATATACAGCTTTAGAGCCTCCGTCAGCATTGGGCCTATATCGCCCTACTAAACTTGTGAGTACGTCGTACTCAGTCTCTCTTTGCTGCCTTTATATGTTTGTTTCAGAGGAGGACGACACCGAGCAGCTAGGTGGTTTCTTCGTGGACGTCGACTAGTAGTCCGGGGTTCCCAGGTGGAAGCTTGGGACCGTGGAACAAGCTGGCTGGGTTATGGTTATGTGTAGGCCTCTTAGGCCCTATATTTGCATCTTGTTGTTAGACAACACTACTTCGCTTCCGCTTGATGAATTGTTGGGTCAGTGACCCCTTTTGTGTGTAATATTTGTATCTTTCTCATATATGAGCTGTTGTATGATTTTTCTGTCGTAGAGTCTGCAATGTGCCAATTGTTCCACAAGTCTTGATCTCCTTATTATGCTTTGATAGCTATGCCAGTGTTTATGGCATGATCGATGTGTTGCGTGGGAGCCGTAATCCCATGCCCTTCGATTGTGTAGCATAGCCTGTGGGTTACATAGCCTCTCTGCATAATTCCGGGGTCGGGGCGTTACAAGTTGGTATCAGAGCAGGATTGCCTGTAGGAAACCCTTTCTATTGGTCGATGTCGAGTCTAGTTGAAAATTATTTATAACCTAAAAATGAGTTGTGAAAACCCTCTTAGGATTCTTTTTACTCCTTACCCAATTCACTCTGATCTCGGTGCCATCTTACCTCTATTTGATTTTAACGGTTCTTCTGATCGTCAGCAAATTCTAAATCTTTAGGATCCCGGGGTTGGCTTCTACCTTTAGTTTGCTGGTTAGGTTGCTATCATCTTCAAAATCCGAGGGAGACTTAGTGGTGTAGTCACAATCTATTTCCTCATTGGTTGCAAAACATCCGAAGGCTTGAAATCGTTCCACGCCTAATCAGGTGCTCCTTTCTTAGAGCTTAAGCCCAAGATCTTGAACCGAAGGTCCCGGATTGTGCTAGGGCTCTGGTGTAATGATTCATGAGGGTTGTCACCCTTGTGAGCATTATGCTATGTGGGTCCCAGTGTATGAAGCTGATCTTTAACCCAATATCTTTTCCGTTGAATCCTGGTGTGAATTGTAAAACCCTACCTCAGGTTGGCGAAATCTGAAGTTAGACTTCAAACTCGAGGTTGCAGCCGTAATGGACTTGCTCAGCAACGCTCTTCTATGTCACTAGCTTTAGCTAGACTATCTGTCAAAGAACCATCTGAATCACGACAAGATTGCTCCTGGCGAGTGGTCCATCAATAATTGTGGTTCCTCCGGTAACGACCGTTCCTGAAACCCTTTCGGCACTAGTTGTCGGGAGAGTGCTAACAAGGGCTTCTACAATATCTTGGAATTGTTGTTAGCCCTCTCCTTACTCTAAAGCTGTTGTCCGACCTCTATCGTTCAGTTGACAGTCAAGTTTTATCGTGCATTGGGGTGTTCTGATGCAGGTTATTATTGCGGTTCGTCAAGGCATCCCACTTTGGGATGTCAGGAGAAAAAACCTCCGGTACCTATGTCCATGTCTCGGACCAGGTCAAAGTATTATAACTCGCGGAGTAAGAGCTTATCTAGCTTTTGTTCCGTTCCACCTTGGAGTGTCACACTCTTTTATATCAAGAGGTCGTGCTTAGTCTTATGACGTACTTGATGAAGTGATACTCTTACGCTTCCTTATCCATCTACCTCCGAGCTACCCGGGCTCGAGAATGTTGAGGATGAATATCGTTGTGGTAATCGGATATTCTTAGCAATTGCTATTGTTTTGAAATCCAAAGACTTTGGTGGCACTCTTAGCGTGATTGGCAATCATTTCATCGAGCTAAGTTGTCTGTGTTGCCAAGTCCATTTCGTATAGGGGCACACCGTCGGTCAAAGAGTTAGACTCGTGTCGAAACTCTCAAGACCACATTTTTCCTTGAAAAGCAAGTTTCTCTCGCAACCAGTGACTTTTGTCGCTGTGGATCCGAGTAAAGTTCACTTGTCTCCTCGGGTTAAATAACAAGTTGGTCATGCATGTGCGGACTGTTGTTGAGATGGTAGGTTGTTGCCTCCGTTTCTCTAAATACGTCATGTGAGCCACTTGTCGGTTTGCTCTTGAATAAGAATAAGTTGTCAGATCTCATCATCTTACCGGTGTTTCCCAATCAGAACTCAGTGTGCTTCAGTGCTTGGAGTCCCTGCTGGTTCAAATCCCTCTTCGTAATCGTGACCCAATGGAACCCCCAATCTACCTCGTATTCTGGAGCTCGGCAAGGTGGCCCATATCTTGAGAATCTAGTTATCCTCCTTTTCGGTTAACTTTAGCAAACTCCTTCCTCGGACATGTCAAGTCTGAATTACCCACATGCCTAACCAACTCGGAACCTCAAGTAGGATTGACGCTTGGTGGTTTACCAAGAGCCTGACCTAGATCTTTTAGTAAACTCAATGAGTTCGGTGTTGTGGTTCAAGCACCTCACCGCAAGGTCGATTGACGAAATCCTCTCAAACCTTAAAAATCACCCACTATCCATGAGTATCATGGGTAGTTTGACCTAATAGTTCCCCTAAGGTCTTTTCTCTATCTCCAAGTACGACCTCCACTTGATGATCGATTGGAGGCTATCCCGAAGCCGGAATGGGGTATCTACAAACTCAAGGAGAATCTTACAACGGAGTTACTAATTGTCCCTCGGTTAATCCTCCTACTCCATCTATCTCGTGGCAATAGCTCAATATCAGGTTTTACCTCTCTGTCAAAATGTGGAGCAATTCTATATCCTCCCTCCTAGGTGAACCCAAGGATTTGCCCAATCACACGGACGTTAGGTAAATTCGTCAGTCCCGTTAGGACCGAGCTTCCAACCCTATGGAAACATGGGTGTGTCAAAAGCGTGGAGTCCAGAAATTGCCCTATCTTCTGCTCGACCTTGCTTGGTCAAGCTGTTCCTAGTTTTCCTCAGTGGCTTATTGTTTTGGCACAATGGCCTTTTTGTCCGTCACCTTAAGCTACCTTAGTTCCTTTCAGCCGTATTGGCATGGCATGTTGGTTAGCCCAATCTCTGCAACGAGGAAGATGTGTGTTGTCGTGTTCCCCTCATCCCTCTTCCTACTCTAGAATCTCGGGACGAGATTCCTGTAAGGGGGTAGAACTGTAACAGCCCCAGTTTGGTACCCTAAAATATGGGCTAAATTTTCACTTTTTGCTTTGCATTGCATCATGGCATACTTATTTAAATTTTGTAAGTTGAATAAAGCAACACCTGGAAATTTAAAACAAAGGAAGCAAAACCTTCCCAAAATTTCAAACCAAATAAATTACTCAAATTGGCAAAACCAATTGTTCCTGAGTCTCCAATTTGTCCAGGAAGCTCAACGATAAATTTTATAAATAATTTGCCAAAGGCCAAATTATTAACAAGCAAATCAATAAATTAAGAATCCCAAAATTGGTTCAAATCAAATACTATTTTTGGAAACTAAGTTAGACTTTTCAAAAATTCAAAATAAAATATGGGGTGCTTCA
Organism: Puccinellia tenuiflora; assembly: GCA_012064385.1. Classification (NCBI taxonomy): domain Eukaryota; kingdom Viridiplantae; phylum Streptophyta; class Magnoliopsida; order Poales; family Poaceae; genus Puccinellia; species Puccinellia tenuiflora. The sequence continues at coordinate 971,314 of QRDG01001356.1, forward strand.
TTGTTATAATATGAGCCTCCATAAATATTTTCATAATTTATTGAATTGCTTAAATGCTCCAGACAAATGCTTTTTGCAATTATAAAAAATGATCAAATTGCAACAATATGAATAATAGTGAAACTAAAAATTTTATTTTGGAACACCAATTTTTGTGAAGCTTCCTCATGTCATGGGGAGCCTACATGAATATTTCCAGAATTTATAAAGTTGTCTAAATGGCCCATTTAAATAGCTAAACCCTGCTGGTTTTAAATGAACTTGGAAAAATTGCAAAAAGATTAAAACTCTGACGATGGGGCCCACTGTCAGTGCCTTCTCTCTCCTCTCACAGTGGCGACATGGGCATTGGCGCCATGCCGTGCGCGCCATGCCGCCGTGCCCCCACTCCGTGGCCCCCTTCTCCGAGGTCAAGGATCCGAACGAGGCCGCTCGCCTGTCTCGCTCCCCCACCTCCTCCTCACCTGCCCCTCCCCTGCTCTTTCCCTCGCTCTCCCATCGCGTCCGCCACGGTCGACCTCGAGCTCGCGCCGCCGTCGAATAGCCGCCGTTGAAGCTCCCCTTCCAGATCGAAGACTACCACCGGGACCGACTCGCCGTCAGCAACCTCCTCGTCGAAGGAATCGGCCTGGGGTGCCGGGAATCGGCCGGGCCGGCCGTTTCTTCGTTGCCTCCTCCGCTTCCGGCCGCCGCCCGCCGAGCGCCCTCGCCGCCAGCGCCGGCCTCCCCAGCTTCCCTCGACCCCTCCAACATGCTCATGGTGAGCTAGCGGTCCTGTTGGATATCCTTCCTTTCTCTCTCGTACTCCGGTTCATTGTGCTCCGTGTGCCGCCGCCGTTGCCCGCTCCGCTGGTCGTCGGCGTCCCATCCGGCTACCTCAGGTTTCACCACCGCCGCCAGTAGTTTCCCCCGCAACCCCGGGTCCCTTGTCCGCTCGTCCAGAGTCTCGCGCGCGTGCTGGCACATCGTCAAGCGCGTCGCCGGCGTACGGTCACCGCCGCGCGACGTGCCGGTCGAGGCAACCCCTACCTGGTCAAATCCTTGCTCGGCCTGGAACCGGGCTTGGGCCGACACGGAGGCCGGAGGCCTCGGGCGCCTGCCCGGCCGTTTGCCCAGCCTGGGCCGGCCAAAAGGCTAGCCGCCTCGGGTGCTTTCCCGGCCTGGCCGGCACAAGGCCGGCCTGTCTGGCTGTTTTGCTTTTCTTTTTGGTTTTTAAAACCAAATTTGAATAAATAATAACTATTTGAAAAATGCTCCAAATTTGACAATGCAAATATTAAATTGTTCAGCAAAACAAAACCTATTTGTTGGTAGCATTGCCATGCCCTTTTTAATAAATAATTTTGCCTTCACTTAAGAATTCCTAAAATGGTATAAATAATACCTAAATTGGAAAAATTCATAACTTGTGAAATATTTAACCAAAAATCATGAATGAAATATCAATGTGATCAACCTGTCAAATGCTATTAAACCATGCTAATATCATGTCATGATCACAAATATTTATTTGATGTTTTTCTTTAAATGATTAAATGAATTAAATTCAATTAATTATTTAATTCACTAATTATTCATCGAAACTTGGAAAATTACAAATAAGGTACCAAAATGATTGGAATAACAAAACCTAAATAATCATGTCATGTTCATGCATATTTAAGCCACTTCTTTTGTAATGTAATAATTCATAACCAATGTGGCCACTAAGATAAATATGGGGTTCTTTCCAAATAATTGCACTAATTATTTGGAACTCCATTTAATTTGTTAGATAAATTATATGGTGATATCTATGCATAAACTTGTCATGTCATCATGTGATTGTGCATTGCACCTTTTCTTTGGGTGATTTATTTGTTCTTTTGTATTATTTTTGGGTATCGATAGATTCCGGAGTCGAGGGTCTCTCTACCTACCCCGACGAGCCGTACTACATGCCTCGGCAGCAAGGCAAGAGATAACCTAACCTTCTTGGCATCTAGCATCCTATTGCTTTATAAACTTATTTTATCCACCATAATATTGCATGCGATTCCAATGACAATTTTTTGGTCAATGCTAGAGTCTCCTATGTATGCATGTTTTTTCCCCTGAACCATCACATGCTTCCCTACCTATGAACTCTAGGTTTGATGTGTTGGCCGGAGACAAGATATAATTGCTGTTATATATGCTTAGCCATGCTTAGTCAAATGCTTTATGTCCGTTGATTAAATTCCATAATTGTTGATGTTGATGGAATGTTTCGGACATGGTGGTGGAGTGTGGTACTTAATTAATTTGCTAAGAAGGCTTGCATGAGTTGCCATCGGGGATGGTGTTTTGCCTCATTCTTGCCCCTAGGTGCAAGTTCTTTACCTCTTCAACCAAGACGAGTGTGCTGCCATTGGTGGGTGTATGGGCGCCTTACTAACTGAATAACTTGTGCGGGCGTATCCAAGGGTCCTCTAGTTTGCTATTTCCATTTGCGTGTGAGTGTGTGGGTGGAAAAAGGAATGATGAGGACGGTGGTGTTTAGGACGTGGCGATGGGGCAGGGTGTTGAAATAGGCACTGAACCTGTCCTGTGGCCACAGATGACTCTTGGATAGTCTCATGCGAGGTAAAGGTTTAACCGCTCCCACTTGCCAGCTTTCCCCGGAAGAGAGCTAACTAGGTGAGCCGAACGGTACCAATGGGTAAATTAGTACACCCCTGCAGGGTTAAATCTTTTCGAAAAGCCGTGTCTGCGGTTATGGACGACTTGGGAATAGACGATAAGATCATAGAGAACCTTAACTTAATTGATATGGCAGCTAAAGGTTGCATAATCAACGTGTGATAAAGGTTCATTTCCTCGAGGGTGATTCGAGGGAGTGCCTTTGGTGGAGATGAGTGGTTTTGGCTACAAGTTGGTTCGATGAGAACCAAAATGAAAGTTTACTCTCTTACCCCTTTTATGAAAAATACTCTGAGTAGACGATGCCATGTGTCAATCATGTTTTTAGCAATGAAAACTAGCTTTATGCAAAACAAGTACATATACAGCTTTAGAGCCTCCGTTAGCATTGGGCCTATATCGCCCTACTAAACTTGCGAGTACGTCGTACTCAGTCTATCTTTGCTGCCTTTATATGTTTGTTTCAGAGGAGGACGACACCGAGCAGCTAGGTGGTTTCTTCGTGGACGTCGACTAGTAGTCCGGGATTCCCAGGTGGCAGCTTGGGACCGTGGAACAAGCTGGCTGGGTTATGGTTATGTATAGGCCTCTTAGGCCCTATATTTGCATCTTGTTGTTAGACAACACTACTTCGCTTCCGCTTGATGAATTGTTGGGTCAGTGACCCCTTTTGTGTGTAATATTTGTATCTTTCTCATATATGAGTTGCTATATGATTTTTGTGTCGTAGAGTCTGCAATGTGCCAGTTGTTCCACAAGTCTTGATCTCCTTATTATGCTTTGATAGCTATGCCAGTGTTTATGGCATGATCGATGTGTTGCGTGGGAGCGGTAATCCCATGCCCTTCGATTGTGTAGCATAGCCTGTGGGTTACATAGCCTCTCTGCATAATTCCAGGGTCGAGGCGTTATAGAGTGACGGCTCTCGCACCATCACCATCGGTGCCCACCTCACCGACAAATAGGAAAGCGCGCTCGTCGCCTTCCTTCGGGAAAATTCTGACGTGTTCGCATGGGAAGCATCGGGTTTACCCGGTGTACCAAGGGAGGTGATCGAGCACAAGCTGGCGGTGAACACGGACGCCCGCCCCGTGAAGCAAGTTATGCGGAAGCAGAGCAAGGAAAAGTTGGAGTTCATCGTCTCCGAGACCGACAAGCTACTGGAAGCCGGTGTCATCAAGGTGGTACCTCATCCCACCTGGGTAGCCAACCCGGTGGTGGTGCCAAAGCCGAACTCCTCCAAGCTGCGACTCTGCATCGATCAGATCGTGGACTCCACAGCCAGTTGCGAGTCACTGTGTTTCCTGGATGCCTTCTTCGGGTACCACCAGATCCTGATGGCGGCCGAGGACCAGGAGAAGACGGCCTTCATCACCCCCAAGGGCTGCTACTGCTATACCCGGATGCATTTCGGCCTCCGGAACGCTGGCGCTACCTTCCAACGCACGATGCAAGCGTGCCTAGGGACCCAGCTGGGCCGCAACGTTGAAGCCTACATCGACGACATCGTGGTCAAGACAAGGTTCCAGGACTCACTTGTCCAGGACCTGCACGAGACTTTCGACAACCTCCGCCGGGTCAACTTCAAGCTCAACCCCGACAAGTGCGTGTTCGGGGTCCCATCCGGCAAGCTGTTGGGTTTCCTGATCTCCCACCGGGGGATTGAGGTGAACCCCGACAAGATCAAGGCCATCGAACGAATGGAAGCGCCCCGGCGAGTCAAGGACGTGCAACGCCTCAACGGGTGCATCACCGCACTCGGGCGCTTCATCTCAAGGCTTGGAGAGCGGGCTTTGCCGTTCTTCAAAGTTGCTCAAGAAATCGGGCCCCGTGGAGTGGAGCCCCGAGGTTGAGGAACCTCGCTTCGCCACCCGTCCTTGTGGCCCCAATGGAGAAGGATCCCCTACTGCTGTACATCGCGGCCACCAACCAAGTGGTCAGCGCCGTGCTAGTGGCCGAGCGCGAGGCATCTCCAAAGAAGCCAAGCAAGGGCAAGCGACTCGGGGACCCGTTCCCGGGGCAGCCCAGCAAGAAGGGGCGGCCAGGTGTTCAGGGGTTCGAAGACCCCAGCACCCCGCCCCCTCCCGTCAACATCGAGCCACGCTTTGAGGACGAAGGAATACACTCCAAGGCGACGCAGCCGGGGGCTACTCCGACAACACCCTGGAGCGCCAAGGACGTGGAGAACGTCGAACCCGCCAAAGGATCGGCGACCCGCAAGGTGCAGCACCCGGTCTACTTCGTCAGCTCAGTGCTGAGTGACACCCGGGAACGGTATCCCATGATGCAGCTGCTGCTAGCGATCCTTATCGCCACCCGCAAGATGAGGCCATACTTCGAGGGGCACCCAATCACGGTGGTGTCCAAGTACGACCTAAGGAGTCCTCTGGAGAACCCGCTGGCCACCAGACGCATCTCGGCATGGGCCATGGAACTCCAGGTCTTCGGGCTCAAGTTCGAGCACACGGACAACATCAAGAGCCAAGCACTGGCTGACTTCACAGCCGAGTGGACCGAGACGGCGATCGACAACCCGGAGGAGGAGACGAGCCTTCTCGGGAAGGAGGATCCCGACACCTGGACCATGCACTTCGACGACTCCTACACCAAGGGGCAAGGAGGTGCCGGGGTCGTCCTCACTTCACAACCGGTGAGCGCCTGAAGTACGTCGTCCAAATGCACTACCAAGGAAACATCTCCAACAACATGACGGAGTACGAAGGTCTGCTCGCGGGACTTCGTGCTGCCATCGGCCTCGGCATCGGCAAGATCATCGTCAAGGGTGACTCTCAGCTCGTCATCAAGTAAGTCAACAAAGAGTACGCCTATCCTCAGATGGTGCCATACGTCGAAGAAGTGTGGAAACTCCAGCGGCGCTTCAGTAGCTTCAGAGCTGCTTAGGTGCCGCGGGAGGAAAACACATCTGCGGACGAGCTATCACAACTAGCTTCCAAGCGAGAACCGGTACCTCCCGGGATCTACATCGAGGTGCTCAAGCGGCCTTCAGTCTCTCTCGAGAGGCTAAAGCCAAGTTCTTCGGCTACAAAGGAGACTGGCAACCCTTCTACATCAACAACACGGGTAGCCAGCCAGGAAGCCCAAGAACCAGCAGTGCCCGTGGCCGAAGAAGCTCTGCTTCCTTCTGGCCAGGAGGTACTGCTGGTGGAACGGACCCACCCACCTTGGGCCCAGGACATCATCAAGTATATGGTGGAACACGCCCTCCCGGAGGATGACCACAAAGCCGAGCAAGTGGCCCACCGGGCAAAGCTCTACGTCCTAATCGACGGCAAGCTCTACCAGCGGCGCGAAAACGGAGTAAAGCTACGGTGCATATCGCAAGAACAAGGCCGAGAACTACTGAGGGACATACATGAGGGGATATTCTCAAGTCATGTGGCTTCAAGATCTTTGGCGGGGAAGGTTTTCCACCAAGGGTTCTACTGGCCAGCGGTACTTCATGACGCGGAGCAGCTAGTCAAGACATGTGAAGCTTGCCAGTACTACGCCAAGAACACGCACCAGCTAGCTCAAGCGTTGCAGCCGATACCAATATCCTGGCCGTTCGCGGTCTGGGGGCTGTACATCGTCGGCAAGATACCAAAGTCTGTGGGAGGTCACGAGTACCTGTTCATGGCAATCGACAAGTTCACAAACTGGGTGGAAGCGATGCCAGTTCCACATCAGACGGCTCAGGATGCCATCAAGTTCATCAAAGGAATCACCTACCGGTTTGGAGTACCGAACAGAATCATCACCGACAACGGCACTCAGTTCACAAGCAAAGCCTTCCTCAACTTCTGCGAAGAAATGGGCATCAAGGTGTGTTTTGCCTCGGTGTCCTACGCAAGAAGGAACGGGCAAGTAGAGCAAGCAAACGCAGAAGTTCTCAAGGGATTGAAGACCAAAGCCTTTGACAAGCTGGAGAACAAGGGAAAAAACTGGATTAATCACTTGCCAAGCGTACTGTGGTCACTCTGGACAACACCAAGCAGAGCCACTGGAGAGACACCTTTCTTCCTCGTCTACGGAGCTGAAGTTGTCCTACCATCGGAGCTCAAGTACGGATCACCCCGGGTGCTCGCATACGATGAGAACACGCAAGAAGAGCGGAGGATCGATGACATAAACCCGTTGGAAGAGAGAAGGTGCCGGGCCTCCTTACGGTCAGATCGCTACCAACAAGGACTCCGCCGATACCACAGTCGTCATGTTCGCTCACAGGAGCTGCAACCCGGGGACATGGTACTCCGCAAGAGGCAAAACATGGAAGGCCTGAACAAAATGTCATCAAAGTGGGAAGGACCCTTCCGGGTGATACATAACCTGAAACCCGGAACGGTGTACCTGGAGGATGAGCAAGGGCGGCCGGAAGGCAACGCCTGGAACATCGAGAATCTTTGGAACTTCTACCCCTGATTACGAACATGAATCGCAAACATCGGATCCGTTAAAGCACGCCTGAGGGGCTAGTGTTCTGTAATAGGGTGTAAGAATCATCGCCAGGAGAATAAAAGATAAGTTATTTCAATTCCCGTGAGCCTCAATCCTTCCATGGAAGCGTGTTATCCTTAGCAACCCGTAAGCAGGGGGCTGGTATGTGCTGGTGGCAGATGGGTAGAAGCGCCGCGAGTGGCCTCACGGGCTAGGCACCGCCGCCCGATCATGCCGTGATGCCGCGGAAAGGGGAATCGGGCAGTGCTGTGGGGAAACGCACCTCACCACAGAAATGTACTACCAACTGTGCTTGCGGTTTGCTTCGGATAACACGCTAGCATGATAGGAAAGAGGGTCCATTCTTTTCCTACTGAAAGTTTGCTGTGTGTAGCTCCTTCCCGGGACAAGATTGGACGGCGGGACACGAAAAAAGGAGTTCGACACCCGGGAAGGACTGGATGGGCTGGAGACGCGACAGGAAAACAGCTAAGTTCTTGCATCAGCATCCTGCATTTAGGCATAACATCTCGCTCGGAGTCAATATACCATCGACCTGCGCATGCTTGACGGTTGATGAGAGCCTTTGCGGGGGTATGCGACCACCCCGGTGAACGGTCTGTTTCCCTCTGGCCTAGTACCCGTGGACAGTGGCGAAGGACTCCCGGAAGGTATAGTCCGACTTAGGGGGTACATCTATCGTGTGGAGGTAGAGTGCCTTGCACCTAAGTGGCCTCCTCTGAAAACCAGACGGCGCGTTAGTGCAAAGGAAGATTTGGGAAATGACCCCGGGAGTTGAGTCTAGGGTTGCATACATCCGAATTTACATTCTGAATTACATTCTTGAATTTACATTCGGTTGTGCAACTACTAGACCCTGTGCTACTAAGGCCAGCTTGGAGTTAGCGCTCCTTGCTGTGCGCCCTTGCCTTGTTTGCGCCCAACGGGGGACCTCTCAATTCCAGGGGACGCCTGGGAGGAGAGGGGGAACCCGGAAGGATTTTTTTAGGTGTCTCCTGGCTGTCTGGTGCGTCCGGGCGCCAGGCAGTGGAGCAGGGAGACCACCTCGGCCACCACCTCGCCCATGGCATTGTCGTCCGCTTGTGATAGGGGACAAGTTCGGTCAGGATCTAGACCAGGCCCAAGAGGAGCGAGGGGCCGAGAAAAACACAACACTGACCTGTTCGATGGCATCGAACTCCTCCCAGAGCTGGGACGCCTCTGGGAGCCCCGCGGTCTTCTCCTTCAAGGCCGCCAGAAGTTGAGCCCTGTGGAGCGCACGCACACGAGCCTCCTCCTAGGCTGCGGGACCAGAGATCGTCGCCAAGCGTGAAACGCCCATAGCGAGGGCTAGGCGCCACATCACCTCATCTTCTTCTCCAGTGGCACGGGCCCCAGTTCCCTTGGGAGCCTCTGCCGCACCTCGGTGCATGGACGCCGCCGTCGACGTCCCTGAGAAGGACATCCCTACCTCCCCCGACATGGCCTTGTGGTTTGTGAAGGGGCAGGGAGGGCAAGAAGCAAGAGGAAGCAAGACTAAGGGTGGCCAAGGAGCTGGGGGCTTGAGAGCCTCTTATAGGCCCTCTGTTCCCCACTGGCCCCTCTGACGGTTCAGCTAACACCGCAATCAAGAGCGAGTTTTGCAGAAAACCGTTCGCGATCGCATCTCTTTAGCTTGAAGGCCAAGCGACAACAAGAGTACAAGTTTTTCGTCATCCAAAAAGTCTACAATGGGGCCTACTTTTTACAAAGAAAGGTTGGCTCCTACGCAAGCAAGGAGCATCCCCGCACCACAGAAGGCGCTACTTCCAGAAGTACGTCGACGAGGCCGCCAAGAAGGAGGTCAAGGACATCTTCGGGGGGCGCTGCCACGGTGCCGCCCCCGCATCTTTAGGGAAGAGGGCTCCTCTCGGCCTTGATGCTGAGGGAGTCCTCTTCATCTTCATCATCGTCCCCCTCGTCATGGCAGCTGCTACGACTGCTGCTGTCGCTCTCCATGCAGCAATCCTCGCGTCCTCCATCGGCACGGAAGATCTTCACGGAGAGCGTCTCATCCCCATCGTACTCGAACGACAGGTACTGCCCCCGGGTAAGGCGACGGGAGCGCGCGAACGCTTTCCATCCCTTCCCCAGGAGCAAGGAGCCGTCGACGGTGTACTCCGCTTCGACCCAGGAGGGGCCGTTGGGACAGCCTTCGACCTACAGCCAGTAACCGGTGGGCCGGTCGTCGTCTGTATCCACCGCCGCCACGAAGGAGTCCGGCAGATGAAGCCGGTTGTGCAGTCTTCTGTCCAGATCCACGACAAACTCAAACGGAGGGAAGCCGGTGTGGGTCGTCCTCCGCGAGGGAGGGCTCGGCGAACCTCTCGCTCCGCGACCTCCACGACCTCGGCTTCCACGACCGCGGCCGCCGCCGCGACCGCGCCTCGCTCGGCCTCGAGGGCATCTCTTCCACGACCACCGGACGCCACTTCTGCCCCCGCCACGGACGAGCACGAGCGACCAGCTCCTCTCTTAGCCCCCGCCATCGACGCGCTCACCTATGAGGAAGAGTGGGGTTAAGGAAGGAGTAAAGACGAATGAAGATCCTGAGGGGTATCCCTGCCTTTAAGAAGGCTCCGACATGCCTTCATCGGCCATCGCCTCGCTTTCTCCGTTCCCTAGAATCGAGGAGGCTGGCGCATTTACTCCACCGGATGGATAACTCCAAGACCCGTGGGACGCGTACCTCCGTAGTGCGCGGCTCTGACGGGTAGGACAAGACGTTCAAGACCTGACGCCGGGGACCCAATTTGACTCTTTTTTGGTCATAGCCCCGGCGGCAGAAGGGCGTGCCCGCCAGGACTATGCCCGGGGGCTACTGTCGGAACAGTGGAACATGGGGTTCCCCTGATGCGGTCAAAGTGGGTCCATCGCACATGGGCCCACCAAGAAGGCACTCAAGGCCAAGGCACAAGACTGGCAGATGGGCCCCCCATCTGCCCCATGGCGTCCCGGCGCGCGCGGCATCGACAACCAAGGCAAAGGACCCGGGGACCCTCTGTAACAGCCCCAGTTTGGTACCCTAAAATATGGGCCAAATTTTCACTTTTTGCTTTGCAACATTGCATCATGGCATCCATATTTAAATTTCTCAACATGAAATAATGTTAAAGCAACAATTGATAAATCAATGATGGTGAATATTATTGGACAAACCAAATCCAAATTGAGCTTGCATATTTGTCCAGGAAGTTCTAATACATTCAAATATGTTTGTTGCAAAAATTAAAGCAATTGATAACTCAAATAATTAAATAAAGCCAAAATGAAAGTGAGCAATTCTAAAATAATTAACACATGAAATGTTTTTCAAATGGGCTGAAAATTTTATGGCAGGTTCCAAATATATTGTCTTGGCTCTGTGAATTTTTCCAGAATTTTAGAAAATATTTAAAGGCCTCAAATTAAATCCTAAAATGCCTGCTGGACTAAGTTGTAATTAAATTATTTGAGCCGGGGTTTTTTTGGAAAACCACCTTCTTCCCTGTGGCGACAGCAGCGCCACTATCGCCATGCTGCCGACGCTCTCGTCCCCGCACGCCGCGCTCCGGTCCCCCCCCTCGCGCCCAGGTCCCCCATGGAGGATAAGAAGCCCTCCCGCGACGCCCTGCTCTCCCTCCCCCTCTTTTTCCCCCATTGCAGAAACCCTAAACCTAACGGCGCCGTGGCCGTGACCTAGCTGAGACGCCGCCGCCCACCGCCATCGACTCCGGCCGCCCGAAGCAGATCGAAGCACACCATCGACACCGCCTCGTCGTCCTCGTCCTTCGGCTAGGAGGAATCGGCCCCGGAAGCCTGGGATCGACGCCTCCGTCTTCTTCTTCTCCGACGCCGACCGCCGCCTCCAAGCATGATTGCCGTCGATCTCGAGCTCCTCCGACCAAGACGAGCACCTGCACGCTCCTAGGGTGAGCACGCCTTCCTCCTTGACTTCTCCGTCTTCCTCCTCTCCCCCTAGAACGCTAGGTACGCCGTAGTCCGTCAGCGGCCGCCGCCTGTTGCCGACGAACGCCTCGCCCCGATGACCAAATGGTCACTCACCTCTGCCTTCTAGTTTGCCTCGTCGCGTAGAGCTCGCCCATAGTCTCCATTAGGCCTAGATCGCTGATACGTCCCCAACGTATCTATAATTTCTTATGATCCATGCTTGTTTTCATACCATTTGCTACATGTTTTGTTTACATCTTATAGCATTTTTATGCATTTTCTGGAACTAACCTATTAACAAGATGCCACTGTGCCAGTTCCTGTTTTCTGCTGTTTTCCCGTTTCAGAAAAGTACTTAAGGAAATATTCTCAGAATTGGACGGGACAAAAAGCAGCCGTCTTATAATTCAATGGACTACACGGAGCCCGAAGGAGAGGACCTGGAGGGCCGTGGGCCGGCCACACCATAGGGTGGCGCGGGACCCATGCCTGCCATGCCACCAGGTGGTGTGGGGCCCACGGGAGCCCTCCGACGCCGCCCTTTCGCCTATATATTGCCCCCGACGCATAAAACCTAGACGGACCCCGTCATATTCCAAAGAAACATCTGCAGCGCCGCCGCCATCGCCGACAAGTTTCGGGGGACAGAAGTCTCTGTTCCGGCACCCTGCCGGGACGGGGAAGTGCCCCCGGAGCCATCTCCATCGACTCCACCACCATCTTCATCGCCGTTGCTGACTCCCATGATGAGGAGGGAGTAGTTCTCCCTCGGGGCTGAGGGCCGTACCGGTAGTCATGTGGTCTATATCTCTCTCTCCCATGATGTGATCTATATGTGATCATGAGCTTTGCAATCTAGATGTTGTTATGTTACTCAAGTGGGCTTTATTTATGTGATCTCCGGAGACTCCTTGTCCCACGTGTGTAAAGGTGACAGTGTGTGCACCGTGTGGGTCTTTAGGCTATATTTCACAAGATACTTGTTCACTGATTTATTATTTGAGTTGGATGTCTCTATGAAATTGTGGTGTGTTAGTACCTCCTATGAATGCTCATGGTCCAGTGTGGGGTATTCATTAGTACTTGGGAATATATGTTTGAGGCGTGCTTTTGCATTCCTACACAATGAATTAGTGTTCGTTATCCAGCCGGAGAATACTTCGGAGTAGTATATTGAAGTGCTTATATTTATATTCAATTATGATTGCATTGTTGAGAGTGACCACTGGTGAAAGTATGATCCCTAGGCCTTGTTTCTAAGCATTGAAACACCGTTTACAACAAGTTCTGCTACATGTTTGCTTGCTGCCATTTTTATTTCAGATTGCAATTACTACTTATAATCATCCATATTACTTGTATTTCACTATCTCTTTGCCTGAACTAGTGCACCTATACATCTGACAAGTGTATTGGGTGTGTTGGGACACAAGAGACTTTTTGTATTGTGATTGCAGGGTTGCTTGAGAGGGATACCTTTGACCTCTACCTCCCTGAGTTCGATAAACCTTGGGTGATTCACTTAAGAGAAACTTGCTGCTGTTCTACAAACCTCTGCTCTTGGAGGCCCAACACTGTCTACAAGAATAGAAGCGTGTGTAGACTTCAAGCTATTTTCTGGCGCCGTTGCCGGGGAGGTAAGGTAAAAGGTACTCACATCATCTGGCTACTAAGCTATTTTCTAGTACTGTTGCTATTGTGTGAGTGCTCGAAGTTATTTCCTTTAGATTCTGCAATTATATCTTTTTGTTTCTTGTTTTTAATTTCACTAGTTAGGCTTAATGGAAAACAACAAAAAAATTACTATTAGTTCTTTGGAAATCATTTTTGCTAATGCTATGGAAAAGTCTAAGCTTGGGGATGAGGTGTTTGAAAATCCTTTTGCTACTAATGATTACATGTTTGATACATCTCCTTCTAGTAAAAATGATGATATGTTTACAGATGAACACACTTTGGAAGATAAATATTCTATTCCTTATGATGATACTATTCCCCCAGTTTTTGATAATTATTATAAAGAATATTATGACATGGGTTATAATTACAATCATCCTCATGAAACTTGTCATAATTATGGAGGGATCACCCAAAACCATCCCTTTAATATACAACCTGTTTATCATGTTCAAGTTCTTTATGATGATCCTGCTCCAGTTGTTATTAATGAGAAGAACTTTGTTTATGTGGAAAATGATGACACTTTTATGCATATGGATCATGATAAGAATTTTACATGTGATGGTTATATTGTGGATTTTATCAATGATGCTACTGAAAGTTTTTATGAAAAAGGGAGACATGGCTTCATATATCACAATAACATTGAATCTCCTCTCCTTTTGTTGAAATTTTTGAAGTTGCACCTATTTTGTCTTCCTATGCTAGTCAATTTATGCTTCATGGATTTATTTACTTACAAGATTCCAATGCATAGGAAGTGGGTTAGACTTAAATGAGTTTTATAGTTGCTTCTTGATGCTCCCTTATTGTGCTCCAACTCTCATTTTTATGTGAGCATCATCAAAATTACCATGCCTAGCTAAAAGGCTTTAAAGAAAAGCGCTTATGGGAGACAACCCATTATTTTATTTTCAGTATCTTTTCTTTTATTTGAGTCAAGAAGTTTGTTTACTTCTGTAGCAACTTCTTTGTATCTTTATTTTCTTGCAATGTTGTGCCAAGTAAGGTCTCTAGTAGAAAGTTTTTGCTATATTTGGATTTCTGCACAGGAAACAGATTTCTGTCTGTCACCGTTAAATTCGTCATTTATTCCAGAAGCGACGAAATTCTTTGAGATTTTGTGTGCTGAATCTTCACATATGTATGAAACTTTTTCTAGTTCAGTGATTTTCGATTTGAGCAACTCTAGTGCCTCGAAAAAATTCGTCTTTACAGACTGTTCAGATTTTGACAGATTCTGCCTTTTATTGTGCATTGCTTCCCTTGCGATGTTTATTTGGATCTTTTTGATTCTTTGAGCATCAGTGGCTGTAGCTAATGTTATAATGCATTAAGGTGTGCTTGTGTCACAGTAGAACTTGTGAATTTTTGGTTTATGCACTAACCCTCTAATGTGAATTACTTTGAGTTTGATGTGGTGGAAGTTTTCAAGTAAGCAAAAGGGACGATATGATGAGATCAAGAAGAGTGAAAAGCCTAAGCTTGGGGATGCCCCGGAGGGTCATCCCCAGCAAATTCAAGAAGACTCAAGCATCTAAGCTTGGTGATGTAGCCCCACATGTGGACAACACCATGCCGATTGGCCCAATGACAAGATCAAGAGTCAAAGCTCTTCATGAAAAGGTGACCTCGCTCCTCTCGATGTGTGATCTCGACCTCCCTTTGAATTGTTTGCTACCTCATGCCGGTACCTTATGTATACTCAGGATCCACCCGGAAGGTGACCCACAATGGAGTCAAGAAGATGGCCAAGAGGAAATCCAAGAAGAGGAAGAAGGAGGCAAAAGCTCAAGGCGGAGCCAGCCGGCCTCCAGGCCGGACTCCCACCCGAGCCGGCCGGCCTCCATGATAGGGCAAAGGTAGTCCGATCTTTCGATGAGATGTGATAAGTCGATTTTGGTGGAGTTCGACCTTGGCGATCCGACTTCTACGCACACGTACGCAGCGCCAATGCAATCGCTAAACCAATCTCCGGGAGTTACCAATCCTGCGAAAGCACGATCGGCCTGATCTAAAAGATCTAGTTCTTCCTGCAATCGAGAAACAAGTAAGAACCAATAATGCAATCAAGAATTGCGGATGGAAGAGGAACTTTGTTGATGAAGGTGGGATCTTGCAAGTGCGTAGTACAGGAGGTCTAGCCGACACTCGTGCCTATGGCGAAGACTAGCAAAAGCTGAGTTCTTTTTAATTAAACAAAATCCAAGTCTAAACGATGACCTAAGGGGGGGTATATAAGGAGGAGAGAAAGGGATTTCGGCCAGCCAAGGGGTGGTGGCCGAATCCAACCCTAAGTGGACTTTCCTTCCTCCTTACGGACTCTAAAAACGCACTAAAAGTCTGACTCGAAATTACATGGGCCTTGGCCCATAAATAAAGGTGGCGCAGCACCATATGTGACTATGGACGAAAATATGAAGTATAGGCATGAATATTTCGTCCAAGTCTTCAATCATCATATTCTCCATTGGTGGCATAATCATCTCCATCAGGTGCAATCCTGCTGCCATCTCCTTGCACGTACATGCTCCATAGCTTGTCCCTCGCATCCATGCTTGGTCCATCATTCCTAAGAGAGACATACACATCTACTTTAGGCAGCATCATATTCTCATGTATATTAGAAGTAGCTCGTAGGAACAAAAGTACCTGTTGATTAAGTTGATGTGCACGAGCTCTAGTCATAGGTCCTTGTAATGTAGGTGGTGTAGTAGTGGCGGTTGCATCTGTAGCAGGGATGTCCTCATCATCCTCCCCTTCTTGAATTGAAGTCGTCCTCGACGCCATCTCATCATTCTCTCCCAAATATGGCTTCAAATCTGCAATGTTAAATGCGGGACTAACCCCAAAATCTGCAGGAAACTCAAGTTTATATGCATTATCATTTATTTTCTCTAACACCTTAAAAGGCCCATCAGCTCGTGGCATTAACTTGGACTTGCGCAAATCAGGAAACCATCTTTGCGCAAATGTAACCAAACAAGATCCCCAGGTTCAAACACAATTTTCTTTCTACCCTTATCACCATACATTTTATATTTAGCATTCATGCGCTCAATATTTTCTTTAACAGTGGCATGCAATTTTAACACCAAATCAGCACGTTGTGTAGCATCTAGATCATTTGGCACCGAAGATGGAAGAGGCAATAAATCAATAGGTGCACGAGGAACAAATCCATACACAACCTCAAAAGGGCACATTTTAGTAGTAGAATGCATGGAACGATTATAAGCAAATTCGATATGAGGCAAACATTCTTCCCACTTTTTTAAATTCTGTTTTAAAACAGCCCTTAACATAGTAGACAAAGTTCTATTAACCACTTCAGTTTGTCCATCAGTTTGGGGATGACATGTAGTACTAAACAGCAACTTAGTTCCCAATTTTGCCCACAAGCATCTCCAAAAATGGCAAAGAAATTTAGTGTCACGATCTGAAACTATAGTATTCGGCACACCATGCAAACGAACAATTTCACGAAAGAACAAATCAGCAACATGTGTGGCATCATCAGTTTTGTGACAGGGAATAAAGTGTGCCATTTTCGAAAATCTATCCACAACAACAAAAATACTATCCCTCCCCTTCTGTGTGCGAGGCAATCCCAGAACAAAGTCCATAGAAATATCCTCCCAAGGCACACTAGGGACAGGAAGAGGCATATATAAACCATGTGGATTAAGACGTGACTTAGCTTTTTGACATGTTGTGCAGCGGCCAACAAATCTCTCAACATCCCGACGCATCCGTGGCCAAAAGAAGTGTGCAGCAAGGACGTCCTCCGTCTTCTTCACACCAAAATGACCCATCAATCCTCCTCCATGTGCTTCCTGCAACAACAAAAGACGAACGGAACTATCTGGAATGCAAAGTTTGTTAGCGCGGAACACAAATCCATCATTGAGGACGAATTTGTTCCAAGTTCTCCCTTCTTTACAATTCTGCAACACATCTTTGAAATCAACATCATGTATATATTGTTCTTTAATGGTTTCCAATCCAAAAAATTTGAAGTCAAGCTGAGACAACATAGTATAGCGTCGTGATAAAGCATCAGCAATAACATTGTCTTTACCCTTTTTGTGTTTAATGACATAAGGAAAAGACTCAATAAATTCAACCCACTTAGCATGACGACGGTTCAGTTTTTCTTGACTACGAATATGCTTTAAAGATTCATGATCAGAGTGTATAACAAATTCTTTAGGCCATAAATAATGTTGCCAAGTTTCTAAAGTCCGAACAAGAGCATATAATTCCTTATCATAA